>CM065589.1:454199731-455399731 GCA_033119425.1 Bufotes viridis
AATGTTCCAGGAAGACAAGAGAAGAGGTGATTTCTCTTCAGGAAGGGCAAAGGCTATAAGAAGATTGCAAAGATGTTAAACATACCAAGAGACACCATAGGAAGCATCATTCACAATTTCAAGGCAAAGGGCACTGTTGAAACGCTACCTGGTTGTGGCAGAAATAAGATGCTGACTTCGACTGCTGTGAGCTACCTGGAAGCGCAAAGTGGAGAAAAGTCCCCGTGTGACTACTAAGGAACTGAAAAAAGATTTGTCAGATGCGGGTACTGAAGTTTCAGCTCAGACAATAAGGCGCACACTGCGTAATGAAGGCCTCCATGCCAGAACTCCCAGGCGCACCCTTGCTGTCTCCAAAGAATAAGAAGAGTCGACTGCAGTATGCCAAAAGTCATGTGGACAAACCACAAAAGATTTGGGATAGTGTTCTGTGGACTGATGAAACAAAATTAGAACTGTTTGGGCCCATGGATCAACGCTATGTTTGGAGGAGGAAGAACAAGGCCTATGAAGAAAAGAACACTTTGCTTACTGTGAAGCATGGCGGGGGTCAATCATGCTTTGGGGCTGTTTTGCTTCTACAGGTACAGGAAGCTTCAGCGTGTGCAAGGTACCATGAATTCTCTTCAGTACCAGGAGATATTGGATGAAAATGTGATGCAGTCCGTCACAAACCTGAGGCTTGGGAGACGTTGGACCTTTCAACAGGACAATGATCCCAAGCATACCTCCAAGTCTACTAGAGCATGGTTGCAGATTAAAGGCTGGAACATTTTGAAGTTGCCATCGCAGTCACCAGACTTAAATCCGATTGAGAACCTCTGGTGGGACTTAAAGAAAGCAGGTGCAGCGCGCAAGCCTAAGAATGTGACTGAACTGGAGGCTTTTGCCCATGAAGAATGGGCGAAAATGCCCGTAGATCGCTGCAAGACACTTGTGTCAAGCTATGCTTCAAGTTTAAAAGCTGTTATAACTGGAAAAGGATGTTCTACTAAGTACTAAGATTGAATGTCACTCGGGGGTTGAATAAAACTGATAATGATGTGAGCACAGAAAAGACATTTGTGGTTATTTCATTATAAATGTTATGTAGAGAAATTGGCCTCTTGGTGGATGGATTCCCTGACACACTCAATGCCTTCCTCTGTGGGAATATTAGTAGAGACTGGCAATGTCCATGGTGACGAGAAGGCAGTAATTGTACTCCAGGTTCAGGCCTTGAATTTTATTCAGGAAGTTGGTGGTGTCCTGAATGTAGGATTAACCTTTTTGGGCATACGGTTTGAGAAGGTTGTCTAGCATTTTGGCAGCTGGTTGGAAGATGGAATCACAACCAGAGACTGTGGGTCTGCCAGGGGGGTGCTCTTTGTTCTTATGAACCTTTGGCAGTGTGTAGATTACAGGGATTCGGAGATGTCTGGAAATAAGGTAATCGGCTACATTTTTATTAATAAAGCCCTTCACGAGAGCTGTCTCCACAATAGTAGAACGTTCATTAGAACATTCTCTGGTAGGGTCATAGTCTATAGGTAAGTAGACTCTTCGATCTGTGAGTTGCCGAAGGATCTCCTGTCTATAGTCCACTTTATTCATCACTACAATCCTTGAGCCTTTGCCAGCCGACTTAATGATTGTGTCCTTATCACTGCACAATTTCTTTAAGGCAAGTCACTGTCCTTTGGACATGTTGTGTCTTACCTTGATAGATTGATCTTCTTTCTAGGGCCTTGAGGTCCTGTAGGACATGTGAAATATAATCTTTAACCACCTCATTTCTTTTTAGAGGGATGAACTTGCTTGGTGGTTTGTAGCCCTTGATGCGGTCTTGAAAGGGTGAAAGGATGTCACTACTCTCCATGGTCCACGTTGGTTTCTCGATCTCGATGTATGCCCATAGTCTGATTGCTCTGAAGAACTTTGACATTTCTTTGTCCTGAAGGTAAGGATCAGTGAAGTTGGTGGGGGCAAATCCAAAGCCAAGGTTTAATGCAAATATTTCCTCATTCGTCAAGTGTTTGTTGGATAGATTGATGACCAGGTCATTTGAAGGAGCTTGGTTTGTGTGGGTATTCACATCTGGTGGGTAGATCTCATTCTGATTGGTTCTCTCTGTTGTTGATAAAAGCCTTTTCCTCTTCCTCTTATGTTTCTTCCCCGCCCTCCTTGGCGGCCTCCTCATCTGGATCTTAAAGGACCTCTGCCTAAAAAATCAATATCATCACTGGTGCTTGATGAGCCACATGTGTGGATAGTGGAGGGTCCAAGTGTAGGGTAGTTTTGTGTAACTGTGCGGTAAACTTGGTTTGTTGCATAGTCTTCAACATCCCTCAAGAATTTGTATCTCTTGCGGTCCTCCAAGTTTCACCTAAAGAGGTTGTCTTTTTGTGTGATGTTATTCCTGATTGATGCAGCTTCTTCTCCAGACACTTCTTGAAAGAGCCTCTGCTCCAAGAAATTGATCTCGTCTTTTGTTTTCTTTAGTTCATTACTGGCACGTTCTAAGGTGAGGAGGATGATATCAAAGAAGGCTTTATTCAGTATCCTTTCAAATTGAAGACAGAATTGAGTGTCCTCAGAGAATAATGGCGGTCGTAAATTAGACCGAAGGCCTCTTAGAATAATTTTTTTCTTATAATATTTGGCCAATGTGACCATATGTAATTCCAGTGATATGGATTTTTTGTGGACCTTTTCCAGCGAGTCGATGGATACTCTTTGATTGGTATTAGATAAGAATTCATTGGAAGCAGTCACGGACAAAGTGATTCTTCTCGCGTCTTCTTCCGAAAACGAGAAAACTCCACTGTTGTCACGTTGTAAACGTATGTTTAAGAGCGACATTTGGCGTTTCTGGTGATGGTATATAGGTCAGAGATGGTGCACGTAGATCTGTGGTGGAGTAAACCTCAGTATAGAAAACTCAAGTAATCACAGCACTCTATCTGTTCTGACTGGTGTGGGTGCACGTCATGGTGTGTTCCTGACTCAGCCCATTATGTTCCTCTATGTACTCAGCTCATTATGTTCCTATACATACTCAGCCCATTATGTACTCAGCATGCATGTCCTTATATGTTCTCAGCACCCATGCTTTTACTCAGCTCATTATGCACTCTGCATGTATGTTCTTATATGTACTCAGCACCCATGACCTTACTTAGCCCATTATGTACTTAGCATTTATGTTAATATATGTACTCAGCACTCTTGCCCTTGTATTTATCTCCACTCGTTGTCCGCATAGTGTATTGTAATGCCCCCTGGTGGTCCTTTTCTGATGTACCACAGATTGAAATCATGAATATGAAATCTATTGAATATTTAATGCAATGTACAAATCCTATGCATTAAATGAAATTGTTGTCACTTCACCAATGATCATGTTGTTAATATCATGTATTATATGATCCATTATATTCATACGTGTCTTTTATCTTTTGTACATTAGACTGATGAAAGGAATACATTTTTCCCGTAATGTTGTTCAGTGTACCACCATGTCCGGCTAAATAATAAAAATCAATCAAGCATACAAAAAAAAAAAAAACGGAGTACTGTCTGAGATTGCTTAATTTTAAGTTTCCATGTCACATTTGAAGGCTCCCTGATGCATCCCTAGAGTAAAAACTACAAAAAGTGACCCCATTTTGGAAACTATGGGATAAGGTGGCAGTTTTGTTGGTACTATTTTAGGTTACATATGATTTTTGGTTGCTCTATATTACACTTTTTGTGAGGCAAGGCAACAAAAAATAGCTGTTTTGGCACCGTTTTTATTTTTTGCTATTTACAGTGTTCATCTGACAGGTTAGATCATGTGGTATTTTTATAGAGCAGGTTGTTATGGATGCAACAATACCAAATATGACTACTTTTTTAGGTTGTTTGTTTAAGTTTTACATAATAAAACATTTAAAAAAATGATTTTTTTTTTCTCTTTAATCTGAAAGCCATAATATTTTTATTTTTCGGACGACTGTCTTATGTAGGGGCTCATTTTTATTTGGTATGAGAGACCAGTTTGATTAGTACTATTTTAGGGTGCATATGACTTTTTGATCGCTTAGTATTACACTTTTTGTGATGTAAGGTGACAGAAAATGGATTTTTGGCACAGTTTTTTTTTTTTTTTTTGGGTGTTCACCTGAGGGGTTAGTTCATGTGATATTTTTATAGAGCAGGTTCTTACAGACGTGGCGATACCTAATATGTGTACTATTGCTGGCCCGGGACCAACCTCATTGGTCTCGGGCTGTTTAGCCGACATCCCTGGCTGTGTTTAACAGCTGGGGTCTCAGCACTTTCACAATGTCTGCAGACATGATGACAGTTTAATGCCATGACGTGAATACTCGTCATTGAGCGCCAAATAGCAGTGCTCCATGACTAGTATACACGCCATAGGTCAGGAAGGGGTTAAATGAGTTTTGATGCTTTGTCTCAAAAAGGAGGCACACACTTGAGCTCTGACAAGCAACACTTTTACAGCACAAAACACACACAGACCTGCTTTTTTGTTGAATAAATGCATACAAATATGTCCATTATTTTTTTAAATGAATGAACTTCAGTGTGGTTAGCTGCTTTATTAGAGTTAAGAATTCCCTAAGAAAAGTAGTGTACAAGGAACTAAAAAGAGCAAACATAAACATCAAGGCATTTACTGACAGTGAAGGAGCAGCACGCCTATGCACTGTACCAGTGGCGTAGGGATCGCTATAGCAGCCATAGCAATGGCTATGGGGCCCTACGCCACTGGGGGCCCAGGCTGCTGGCTGAGAAAAGCACTCTTGCTGGAGGCGCTGGCGCCGCTCCTCCCCACCCAGTGCCGCCTCCTAGCTAATTTATTCACTCCACTTGCCTCAGTAATTGCAGAGAAGCGCCGTAATCTCGCACAGGCGCACTGGCAGAGGCATCAAAGTGTGCATGCACCGTCTTCCTGGCCTCTGCCAGTGCACCTGTGTGAGATTACTGCGCTTCTCTTCAATTACTGAGGCAAGTGGAGTGAATAAATCTGCTAGCAGGCGGCAGGGAGGAGATCTGTGGATGACACTGAAAAGAGGATCTGTGGATGACACTTAAGGGGGGATCTGTGGATGGCACTTAAGAGGGGATCTGTCTGTGGATGACACTTAAGGGGGGGATCTGTGGATGGCACTTAAGGGGGGATCTGTGGATGACACTTAAGGGGGCATCTGTGAATGACACTAAGGGGGGATCTGTGGTTGACTCTTAAGGGGGGGATCTGTGGATGACACTTGAGGGGGAACTGTAAATGACACTTAGGGGGGATCTGTGGATAACACTTAGGGGGGGGGATCTGTGTAAAGGGGGGATCTGTGGATGACACTTAAGGGGGATCTGTGGATGACACTTAAGGGGGATCTATGGATGACACTTAGGGGGGGGATTTGTGGATGACATTTAAGGGGGGATCTGTGGAAAGGGAGATCTGTGGATGGCACTTAAGGAGGGATCTGTGGATGGCACTTAAGGGGGGAGCTGTAGATGGCACTTAAGGGGGATCTGTGGATGACATTTAAGGGGGGAATCTGTGGATGACACTTAAGGGGAATCTGTGGATGGTACTTAAGGGGGAACTGTGGATGACACTTAAGGGGGGATCTGTGAATGACACTTAGGGGGGATCCGTGAATGACACTTAGGGGGATCTGTGGATGACACTTAGGGTTGTAGGGATGTTGGGGTGGGAGGTCCTGGAGGGGTGTTTTGGTGGGAGCTCTGGAAGGGGTGGGAGGTCTGATAGGTATGTGGGGTGGGAGATCCAGGAGGGACCCCCATAAAAAATGTTTGCTATGGGGCCCAGTCATTTCTAGCTACGCCCCTGCACTGTACATACCTTTTCTGTAGTGTTGCAGTCAGACAAGGGGCAGATCAGGACCAGATGAGGAGCACAAGAGGTGTGGTGGAGGAGCCTTGGAGATGAGCCTTGTGGGCACTCTCAAATAACCAGTCTAAATGAAAAAAAGAGCAGAATATACATCAAGGCATTTACTGACAGTGGAGGAGCAGAATGGCGGGAGGTGTGAGAGGCTGGCCTAGGAGACAAACCCTGCATGACATGTCTCACATTTCTTAAAGGTTAAGCTATGCAAGCCAGCCCTTGAGGTAACAGACTGTCCTACTCGGCTGGGTGGCAAGAAGGGAACTGATAGGGGCAGAACACACTAATGTTTTTCTATGCAGAGCGGTCCTGGCGGGCCTGGGAGACTTGCTCTGTGTGCACATCTAATGTCTGTCCTCTATGCAAAGTGGTAGCGGCATGCCGGCCTGCCAGTGAAATGCTGCCTGCGTGCCATCTTGTGCCGGGGGTTGACGGCCCATACTATAGAAAGTCTATTAAGCTGTTTCGATTCCCTTCCCTGCAGTGAGAAGACAGAGGCCCCTTTCACAAGGGCGAGTTTTCCGCGCGGGTGCAATGCGTGAGGTGGACGCATTGCACCCGCACTGAATCCGGACCCATTCATTTCTATGGGGCTGTGCACATGAGCGGTGATTTTCACGCATCACTTCTGCATTGCGTGAAAATCGCAGCATGCTCCTGTTTCCGAGTTTTTCACGCAACGCAGGCTCCATAGAAGTGAATGGGGCTGCGTGAAAATCGCAAGTGCGATTTTCCCGCATGGTTTCTAAGAGACGGGACCTGATCTTCATTATTTTCCCTTATAACATGGTTAAAAGGGAAAATAATAGCATTCTCAATAAAGAATGCTTTGTAGAATGTGGATTAAGGGGTTAAATAAAAAAACTTAACTCACCTTAGCCACTTGATTGCGTAGTTGCCGAACTCTCGTCTCTCTTCAAGCATTAGCTGTAGTCTAAAGGACCTGTGATGACGTCACATCACATGGTCCAATCACATGGTCCATCAGTAGTTCGGCAACTACGCGATCAAGTGGCTAAGGTGAGTTAAGTTTTTTATTTTTAACCCCTTAATCCACATTCTACAAAGCATTCTTTATTAAGAATGCTATTATTTTCCCTTATAACCATGTTATAAGGGAAAATAATAAAATCTCCAGAATACTCAACCCGAAACCGGACTTCAGTGATGAAGTCCGGCTTCGGGTCTGGGTACCAAACATGCCGATTTTTCACACGCGCGTGCAAAACGCATTACAAAAGTTTGCACATGCGTGGAAAAATCGTGCATTTTCCCGCAACGCACCTGCATTCTATCCGGGCACCAAACGTGACGCCCGTGTGAAAGAGGCCTAAGTGAGAACCAATACGCATTTTTACGGCAGTCACTAAGGGGCCATAGGCTGGGTACAGGTCTCTTGCATAGAGAGGAACAGGAGCTCAGCTCTCATAACACAGCCAGGCTTCTTCTCTAACAGCCCGGAATGGCAAGAGCACCAGTCCAGGCCGTTTAAAACCCTATATGCCGCTGGCAATGGTGCCCACCGCATGTAAGTGGTTAAAGAGAGAGCAGTCTCTCATCGGCACCCCGTAAATGAGATTGTGGGATGCTGATGTAAGTGCATACAGGTTTGGGGCCTAATATAGGCCCCAAGCCTGCCTCTAACATTTCCCAGCTGTCTGCACCTCTCTGACGTAGCCTGCTTGTGAATGTCAGTATAGTTCTGACATTAAAATGCATTGCACTATAGAAATAATGCAATGTATTTTAGAAGCAATCTAAATATCTTCTAATATAGTTCCCTTGTGAAACTATTAAATGCATATCTCCCAATCATCCTGGATCCAGCAGGACAGTCCAAGATTTCAGTGGCTTTCCCGCAGTCCCGGAGTGGGGGAGGTATGTCCGGCTCTTAGGCCTCTTTCACATGAGTGTGTCCAGATTAGGTCAGGATGTGTTGCGGATGCTTTCAGTGAAAACTGTGCAATTTCGCAGGCAAAGCCATTCAGTTTTGCCTGCGATTGCGTTCAGTTGTTCAGTTTTTTCGGCACGGGTGCAATGCGGTCTGATGCATTTTTCACGCGTGTGATAAAAAATGGAAGGTTTACAAACAACATCTCCTAGCAACCATCAGTGAAAAACGCATCGCACCCGCACTTGGTTGCGGATGCAATGCTTTTTCACGCAGCCCCATTCACTTCTATAAGGCCAGAGCTGCGTGAAAAACGCAGAATATAGAACATGCTGCGATTTTCACGCAACGCAGAAGTGATGCGTGACCAAAACCGCTCATGTACACAGACCCATTTAAATGAATGGGTCAGGATTCAGTGCGGGTGCTATGCGTTCACGTCACAGCAACTTCCATTGGAAGCAGCAGCAGTTGCATATAATGATGAAGCAAAGAGCCATCCGCTTCCTGCTCCATCATTCCTCCCCACTGTCGGCGCACCACACTATTGGTCTGTGCAGAGAGCAGGGTCGGCCGCCAGTCAGCTGTGCTCCTCCTTCTCCTACACAGACCAGCAGCTTAGTATATCATGCTGCTACTACTGGGGAGATCATTAGAGGAACAAGATGAGTATGCAGAATTTTCTTTTACTTCCTGTGAATGGGGCACATAACTGGGCATATTACTTTGCGGGGGCACAATTGGGCATATTACTGTGAGGGGGCACATAACTGGGCATAATGAGGGGGCACACATCAGGGCATATTACTGTGAGGGGGCACACAACTGGGCATATTACTTTGAGGTGGCAAATATCTGGGCATATTACTATGAATGGTACATAAGTGGCCATATTACTGTGATGGGGCATATATCTTTACATAACTACTGTGATGAGGGCATATATCATGGCATAACCACCGTTAGGGGGCACATATCTGGGCATTGCTACTGTGAGGCGGCACATATCAGGGAATAACTACTGTGAGGGGCTCGTATCTGGGCATCACTACTGTGAGGGGGAACATATCTGGGCATAACTACTGTGAGGGGGCACATATCTGTCATAACTACTGTGAAGGAGGGACACATCTGGGCATGATCTGTGAAGAGGGCACAATGTGGGCATAAATACTGTCTGGTGGCATAAAGGGGGAATAATTACTATGTGGGAGCATTTAAGGGAATGGGTAAGATTAGGTGTATAGTTATGTTTTAGGCAGAGTTAGAGGCGTGGCCTAGTGCAGAAAAAAATTCCCGTCCCCCTTCTTTCTTTTTAAATGTCGGGAGGTATGTAAATGGTTAAAAATAGTAAAAATATATAAATAAAAAATTTCCAATAAAAAAACTTTTTTCCATTGAAAAGGGCTGAAAATCGCAAAATATATATATATCATATATTTGGTATTGCAGCATCTGTAACAACCCTCACAATGCAAATATCATGTAAATTACCCCGTACGGTTAATGCTGTATAAGAAAAGAACCAAAAAAATGCCTGCCGGGTGCCTGCTGGTAAAAATATTAGATATCTTCTTAGTCGGTGGAAACAACACTTTCTGTATCCTGGTAACAATTGCTTGGTGCTTGTCCAATAGAAGCCTTTTTAGACAACCATAAATCAATATATCAGGACAGCGCTCAAAATTTTATTGCAGTTCGGTACAAATAATTGCAAAGTTTTGGGTATATGAGAACACCCTTTTTCAAACATGTAGGTGCTAGTCAGAGCATATGTTAGTGGAAATGCTGATAGCAGACATTTAAACCCACAGATGCTGTGGCCTAATTTCACCACGATATCCAAGATTGCAAAACTAAAAGTGCTGGGCTTCCCGGCCTGGAACAGCTTACCTACACGGAGATTGGGGGAGCCATTCATTTTCTGTGGAAGGCCAGAGCCAGCTGAGGCTCCCATGCCTTTTACAGGTATATTACAATGTAGGCCTGCAGGTGGTAGCACTGCATTGGAATCAGGGGCGGACATATCGCCTGTGCAGCCAGATCAGCTGCACAGGGACACAAAGAGGGGAGGGGGCCCTTCCCACTGCCAGCTGAGGTGTTTTTTATTTTATAACTTTTATCCTCCCTTCCTCTGTAACCTGGTCTGTAACCTGGCCTTGGAGTGGAGGTCGGGGTTTGGGGCGTTTGGGGTGGGGGGGTTGAGGACTGATTACAACTTACTGAATCAGCTGCCCGTTCTGCCTATACTCCATAGGACCTGCGATTACATCATAGTCATGTGACCTTTTCAACACTAGAAGTGGTGGTAGGACCAGTAAGACCAGTGCGTCTAATGGACGGAACAGCCCTTGCCCTACAGCGCAGGCCAAGGGAGAAATATCAGAGGGGCTTGGGGGGGGGGGGGATATGTCCAGGGTCAGCTCTGAACCTGGACAACTGTTTTAAAGGGAATCTGTCAGCAGCTGAAGCATCTGTGTTGGTCCCATGTTCATATGTGCCCGCATTACTGAGAAAATGCTGTTTTAATTTATTCAAATTAGCCTATAGGAGAAACGGGGGCATTACCATTACACCTAGAGGCTCCGGTTTCTTTGCAACTGCCTCTCCCTGTCTACTTTAACAGGAACTGGCAGTGAAAATGTCATCACAGCTGGATATGTCAAAGAGCAGAGGGTGCAGCAGTTACAGAGAGAGCAGAGCCTCTAGGAGTAATCGTAACGACCCTGTTTGCATATAATAAAACATTTTTCTCAGCAATGAGGGCACATATCTGGACATAACTATTGTGGGGGGGCACGTATCTGGACATAACTATTGTGAGGGGCACATGTCTGGACATAACTATTGTGAGGGGGCACATATTTGGGCATAACTACTGTGAGGAGGGCACAAATCTGGCATAGCTTCTGTGAGGGGCACATATCTGGACATAACTACTGTGTAGCGGGCACATATCTGGACATAACTACTGTGAGGGGGGCACATATCTGGCATAGCTACTGTGAGGGGGGCACATATTTGGGCATAACTACTGTGAAGGGGGCATATATTTTGACATAACTACTGTGAGGAGGGCACATATCTGGCATAGCTACAGTGAGGGGGCACATATCTGAACATACTGTGAAATGGACACAAATCTGGGCATAACTTCTGTGAAAGGTCGCATATCTGGGCATAACTACTATGAAGAGGGGCACATCTGGGCATAATTACTGTGAAGGGGAACATCTGGGCATAGCTACTGTGAAGGGGCACATCTGGGCATAGCTACTGTGAAGGGGGCACATCTGGGCATAACTGCTGTGAAGGGGGCACGGTGTGGGCATTATTACTATGTGCAGGTACAAAGGGTAAATAATTACTACGTGGGGGCATTAAGGGGACTGGTTGTGTATAGTTATGCTTTGGGCAAAGGCGTGACCTAGTAAAAAAAATATATATATACTTACTGTAAACATATTGATCCATATTCACAAGATGTTTTTTATTTGCACATATATATTTATATGTATATATTTATATTTGTATGTGTGGTTTGGGGAGGGGGGCATAGATACATTCCTTGCACAGGGGCCCTCTGCTGTCTGTGTCCACCCCTGATTGGAATATACAGATCTTTTTTATATTGTAATCAATAATATTCCATTACTTTATACAAATTGCAGTCCAATAATTGCAATTCTTTATTTCTTCATTATAAAATCCCTAGGCTGACCAGACAAGCATGGTCTACGCGGTTCGACTGTACGTCTTATTAATGACCACATTGTGTTATCACATACTCTGATAATAATCAGCTCCAAGCTAGAGCTGCCTCCAATTGCTTTCTTAAAATGCATGCAAAATGCTACTCAATTATAACACAACAAAAAACGATATGTATAATCGATATGATTGGATCTATGAGTACTGACTTGCTCCCATTTTGTTTTCGTTTTTTGTTGTGTTATAATTGATTAGAACTTTGTATGCATTTTAAGAAATCCATTGGAGGCAGCTCTAGCTTGGAGCTGATTATTATTTGTCACCTGGCTGGAGGTGTGCCTCATGGCAAGAGAAGATTTTTAAAACAGAGTACAATATTAAGACGTACAGTCAAAACATGCAGACCTTGCCTGTCTGGTCAGCCTATAGATTTTATAATGAAGAAATAGAGAAATTAGATTTTATTCTGAGCCTGCTGCTGGATTTTTTCTACTGTTCTGATTGATTCCAGGTCCGAGATCCGTGCATGGCGAAGGAGGAAGGTGGGTGAGCTGAAATCTCTTTTTTTTTCATATATTATGCACTTATATCTTACATAATTTGGCATTACATGATAACATTGAGCACTATTTGGGATTATTAAGTTGTCTCTGCATGATTTTATTATTTATGGATTTTATAGAATTGTTTCAGGACATTGTATGGCAGTATAGAGAGAGTGAGAGTGTGATATGTTTCTCAAGGTAATATATATTAGTTGTCTTGTGGGTAATCATTCTGATATATGCATGAGAAGTATTGTAGGCCAGGCAACACTATTCTTGATTTCTGGTAAATATGTTTGCAAATTAGCATATTCACCTCTGCTGGAAAGACAGTTTACATATCTTTGGGTTACTGAGAAAAAATACTCAAATTTTGTTTCCTGGCAGAAAGGAAAATGTCACTAGATGTTAGACATGCTAATTTGCATATATTATCCCAGAAACCAATAGAAGAGTTACCTAGCCTACAATATCCCTCATGTAAAGTAGGCAATTTCTCTCATAGAAAAAGTACCCTCCAAGAAGCCCCCCAAAGGCATCCATGTAAAAAAAGAAACCTACTACTCCACCTGCATCAATAACAGAATGTGTGGCCAGAAAACAACTCTACTCATCAATCCCCTGGTGTGCAAGCTTAACTCCCACCCGGGCAAGTTGCTGCTGGTAGAGTAGCTGCCATACCACTTAGTCAATTCTGCAGCATTAAAGAGCTGATGACATCAGCTTTGCTGGAAGATACCTAGCCATCATTTCTTCTCCGAAAAGCCATCCCTGCCTTGTACTCTCACGTGGCAAAGAACATAGGCCACTCCTTGCAAGTCTCATTGTGCAGCAAGGTGCCTGTCACCGTGCACACATTGACAAGCTCTTATGGCAGGGACAGTACATGTCTTTAGCGGCTCACTGAGGCAATGTTTTTCATGGTGAGACATCAGTGCAAAAAGAAGACCAGGTCCTATTGACATCACCATGTTTGTGTTGGTCTGGTTCCCACACCAGGTGCTTATCCGCCTCCTCCACATCATCCTATAATGATACCCACCCATACTCAACAGCAGCAAGGTACAGAATTTCTCCCCCTCCCTTCAAATGAAAAAGGTGGTCAGTGACAATGGTAGTAAAATTGTGATTGTGCTGCATTCAGGGAAAATAACACAGCCTACATGGCACACATGATAAATCTAGTCATACAATCCTTTTTGAAAAATTACTGTGACTTGCAGAGAGTGCTGGCCATCTCCAGGAGAATATCTTAACATTTCAACCTTTCTTATGTGGCAAGGAAGTGCCCCTGAACTTTAAACAACAGAACAGTCTGCCATTTCAGCGCTTGATCCACGACGTTCCAACTCTCTGAAATTCCACCTTGTATATACTGTAGTGCTTGTACAAGCAGTGTAAAATGGTGAATGGTTTCATCATGAACCAGAATACCTCAGCAGGAACTATGTGTTGTTTTGAGGTCAGGCAATAGAGGCCACCAGATTTGTAAGTAGGGACAATTGCAGCATCAGCTGCATCATACTCCTGATATTTATGTTGGAGCAGATGCAGGTTGGAACAGTGGCTGGAACTGGCCCAATATACTCCCTCTGTTGTGTCTTCTCCAGCCTCTAGTGTCATCTCAGAGAAGGTTTTTATTGTGCCAGGGGTCATCGTGTCATCCAAACAAAGTTGTTTGTTTCACTGGTGTAAAAAACATAATTTTTGCCAAATAAATGAGGCATGGATCCATGAGGGTTTTCACACTCCTCCAGCTGAGGACGATGAATAGATCTGCCATTGCTCATGGTGTCCTATTATGCTACTGCTGCTGTCTTTCTGCCTGCTGCTGCTGTCATGACACTGACTCGGCTTACCATTATGTTCAGTATCGTATAGCTGCAGCTACTGCTGCCATCATGGTACTGCTGCTATCTGTCTACCTACCAGCATGTTCCGTACCATATGGCTGCTGCTGCCGGATCATGCCACTGCCACTATTTGCCTACCATCATGTTCCAATCCAAATGGCTGCTGCTGCTACCACTTCCAAAGTGGCTACTCTTTTCTGATCCCCCTACTGCCTCTTCCATTACCACTATTGTCATTACAATTACCGTTATACAGCCAGACACTGCTAATACTATCCCTAGATAGCCGCGCACACATCTACTGCCTCGTCTGCTCCATGCTGTGTGGCTACTGCCACTGCTACTATTGCAGCCACATGCCACTATTACCCTTCACTTTCCACATCCACACTGTACTGTTGCTTCTCACAATTGAGAGGGTGAATGTTTCCAAGCTCATCCAGAACAAGCCACTTTTTATTCTTACAATTAACACTTGTGTGTATATAAATATATGCAGGTATTCTGTCCTTGTTAACACATTTTTTGGACACTTGTGAAGAACAAGCCACTGTTTCTTATGACATTAACATGTACGTGTATAAACAGGTGCAAGCATCTGCCCTGTTAAGGCAAAATTTTTGGACACTTGGTCTAAACAGTTTGTTTCCGATAACACTATGTGTGTTTAAACACCACACAAGTTATAGAATCTTTCTAATATGAAAAAAGCATAACACCTGTGATGGTGCAGCTGCAATTATAACTGCTTGCTGCTACAATGTCAACGGTGGGCAGGTAAACAGTGAAAAGTATTTGATAGGTCATCAATATAACAAAGCCAGGTAACCCCTTTAAAGGGAGAGCAAAAATTCATATAAAAATATTCAATAAAAAAAAACAAGAAAATAAATTTAAAAAAAACATATACTCATGGGTAACCCAAAACTCATATTTGAATTTTTCAGGTGGATTTGATGAGTTGGACACAAAATAAATTTCTAATAAATAAATAATTAAAAATAAAAAATTCTGGAGAATTGTGGGGAGTTCCATGGGCCAAAATAAATTTGAATCTACACCAACTAGAAAGCCGTCATGCATTTCTGGTCTTATGTGTGCCACTTTTCTGGAACACAGGTTTTTTAATGAGTTAGGCCACAGATGTCCCAACAATTACCTAAAGTGGAGAGGGAGGTTTAAACAAGGACACAATGTCTCAATTTTTGGCACAGAATCACACAAGCAGGAAAAATTGCGACTTTTGTAAGCCAGACTGGTATAAAAAATTGATACATACCCCACTTAAAGTTTTGAATTTTTCAGGAGATTAGAAAATCAATTCTTTAGAATCAAAATTCAACACTAATTAAAAAAAAAAAAAATTCTAATTCATTAGAATCAGAATTCTTTGGTATGTGATTCAAGGGATTTTTTTAGACAGGGTGGGGGAGAGACAAAAAAGTAAATAGAGAGACAAATTTTCTCCGTTTTCATTTCAGGTAGAATCGATTTATGCTCCAAACAAATGTATTGATCGGTTCGGGCAAATCAAGGCCAAAGTAAATTTTAGAAAATTGACTCATATCTAGAGATGAGCAGACCCGTGGATGTTCGGGTTCGCCGGGTTCGGCCGAACTTCAGGTCAAAGTTTGGGTTCAGGACCCAAACTTGACCTGAACTCGAATCTGAACTCCATTGAAGTCAATATGGACCTGAACTTTGGTGCACTAAAATGGCTGTAAAATAGTCATAGTAAGGGCTAGAAGGCTGAAAAGGGAAGCAAAATGGGGGTAAGAGCAGGACAGTTGCCCTGCAAAGAAATGTGGATTGGGAAATGACTTAACATAGAATAGAAAAAAATTAAAAATTATAATCTTGAACTAGGAGGCAGAGGTCAAAGTGGAGTAGGTGGTTGAGGAGGCGGTGAATGTGGCGGTGTAGGTGCCACCTGGAGATCACCGACCGGAAGGACAGACATCTGACTTCCCCATGCTAAGTCCAGTGTCATGGGAGTCTATACACTAGGCTAGATTATCATGGAAGCTGGTGAAGAGGATTCGGAGCATTGGGACATATGTGCTAGTCTTTATTAGGGAAAGAATGTGGTTCAAGGGGGGACTGAAACATCTTTAAATCAGGTAAGGAAGATCCCTTATACTCCAGCTCTCAGACAACAACTTATCTTCTCCAGATCACAAAGGTTCCATCCTACAGAAGGGAACATGCCTCCTTGTTACATCATATAGGCTTTTCTGCTGTTAATGAAGACTCTATTACAACATGGCGCTTACAGCTCGAAATTTACTTAGTTCACATACCAGAGTTAGTAAAACAATGCAAAATACGCAGATGCCAAGTGTTATCTCTTTTCATATTTTCCTATTCTAGCCAATGTAACAATGTCATATGCTTCCGGGGGAATGCCCCTCTGATGTCTTTATAACCCATTGTACTTCCTGTAATAAATGAGAATCTGCTTTGATCCCATTATGTGTGTCGCTGTCATTTTCTTCCGTGCACATAACCCTTGGGTTACTATTAATTTGGAGCAGTAGAGCAAACATGGTGAGCCCTGATTGAGGGCATCTTTTACAGGAGGAAGTGTAGTAGGAGGAGGCAACAGGAGGCAATGAGAAATGTCCTGCAATCCTCCGTGGCAGTATGACATGTGCCAAACTGCTATCGGCCTCAGGCCCAGCCGCCACTGCATTTACCCAGTGTGCAGTTAGGGAGATATAACGTCCCTGCCCTTGCTTAATGGTCCACAGATGGCGTTGTAGTTATGTGAACCTTGCCACAGATGGCGTTGCGCAGTGCACACCTGATTTTGTCTGCCACTTGGTTTTGTATGGCAGGGATGACTTGCCTGGAAAAGTAGTGGCGGCTGGGAACCACGTACTGTGCGACAGCCACCGCCATAAGGTTTTTAAAAGTCTCTGTCTCCACCAGATGGAATGACAGCATTTTAAAGGCTAGTAATTTTGAAATGCTGTCATTCAGGGCATCACAGGTGGGTACTTCCTCTTTCTCTCCAGTGTTTGGGGGATGGACAGCTGAATGCTTTCATGGGACAGTGTGGACATTTTGGGTGATGGTGGTGGAGGTGGTGGTGTTGCTACAACATCCTCTGTTTGCGGGGTGGCAGTTGTCACTGTTACTTCAGAGGGGGAGGAAGAAGCTGAGACTGCAGCAGAAGAGGGAGCAAGAGGAGACTGAGATCTTTTGTGGTTTTTCAGTTGTGTTCTCTACTGCAGCTCATGCTTTGCATTTAGATGCCTGGTCATGCAGGTGGTGCTCAGGTTTAGAACTGTTATGCCTAGTGATGAGCGGGAGGTGCCATATTCGATTTCGACGAAATTTGCGAATATTCGCTAGAATATTCGTCTCATATTCGTCGAAATCGAATATTCGTTATTATTCTAGTTATCGCGATTATTCTGCGATTTAAATAATCGTATTGCGATTCTTTATTTTTTTTAACAAGGCAACTTGCCGATATTGGTTTGATATCTAGAATTAGCGAAGATGATGAATATGACGAATGTATTCGTCATTTTCCTCAAAACGAAGATAACAAAATAATCTCCATCTTCGTTTTAGCTCCATATTCGTCGACTTCGCTAATTTTAGCAGTGGACTAAATAAACGGCAGGTAAATTCGCTATGCGATAATATTACATTGCCTTTTTTTTTAAATAGAATAATACTATTCTATTTATTTTTTAAAAAGGCAAAGTAATATTATCGCATTAGATTCGCTATACGATAATATTACTTTGCCCTTTTTAAATAAATAGAATAGCATTATTCTAGTTAAAAAAGGCTAAGTAATATTATCGCATTAAATTCGATATGCGATAAGTTATCTAGAATTAACGAAGATGACGAATATAGCCCTATATTCTCCATATTCGTTAAATCGAATAGGAAAGTTCACTCTAAGTTAGAAGCGCAATGCAATTAAATATTTTCGCATTGCGATTCCAACCTAGAGCTGTGTTCAAAGTTTAAAAATAAATTACAATACTTACCACGAATTGACGAATCACAAGGAATAATCGCGTATGCACGCGATCATGTGACAATCGTGTCACGTGACGTTTTACTTTCGGTTTCGCGACTGGTGCTGACTTGTGAAAAATCGAATCGAGATCGGATCGAGATGGGGCGAAATTCGTTTACCGAAGAGGAGGAAGATTATATAATCAATGTAAGTATAGTAACATGTTTAATGTTTATTACATCACATGATTGTATTACATATTGCACGCATATCTGATTCTGAACATTATTTTTTAACACTTTATCTACAGAAAAATATTTATGTGTAGATCTACTGTTGTAAAATATTCGAGTATTCGAATATTTACCAGGATACGATTTTTATTTTATTTTTATTTTCCTTCTTTCCTTCCTTCTTTTTTTCTTTTGGTTTCCTAAAGCAATATATTACTTGTTGTGTAGACCCCATACACATACAATCCCAGTGCAAACAGATCTTAGAAGTAAATTAAAAAAAATTAAAAATAGTATACTAAAAATGTTGATTATATGTTTGCATCTTTATCCTGCAGACAATGTTGGAGAAGGGTTACGGCCTGACCCGCAAGCATGCGGAGAAGACCGCCATAATCCTCTCCCTCCAGAAGGAGATGGAGGAGAGGTTTGGCCACATGCCAGTTAAGGAGGCCATCCAAAAAAGTGGTGCGACCTCAAGAGGCACCACCCAGAGCGCATCAGAGAGCGGAGTGCTGTACTGTGCCCAGGTACATTGCTTACATGACTTTTATATATCTCTCTACACCTCTATGTAATGTATCTAGTCAGTGATGCTCTAATCCGTACAGATGGAGCTGGGTTAACAGTGTTAACACACAAACTCTTAATAGGAATTTCATAACTCATCGCGTTATCTATAAACAAAAGCCATTGTAAAACAAAAGCTAAACGCATCTAGTTTACATAACATGGCTCATAAAGCATGTGTGTTAACTCTACTACATCCGTATTTCATCCCTTCCAGCCCCCAGTACATGTACGGTGCAACAGAACGTCACTTAATGCCCAGCACCCTACATGTACATCGCTATGATCAGGCGGGCGCATGACCTTAATTCAGCGGCAGGGGTACGGCCGTTACTGATGTACGGACACAGGCTGCATTCTCCCGCATATATCACAGATACTGGCACATCAACTCCTGCACGGCCACGATTAGCGCTGACCTTGGCACATGCGCGTTATTGGTAACTTAGGCCGGTTGTACCATCTGTAACACAGGTTTTAAGAATGTCAGTTCCCTACAAAATGAGGCAAATCAACCATTGGATTGCAGATGCCTCCATATAGAAATGTATGGATCTTTTACATTTTTATGATTCTTGAGTTGTTTGTTTACATTTTTAACAATTTGTGATTATTACAGGTAAAACCGTCCCCTCTGTCCGCCACCGCAAAAGAAAAGCGGAGGACATTGAGGTGTCCACGGAGGAGGAGGAGACGGAGGAACAGCCAGGACCCTCCACCCTCACAGCGGCCCATCCACCACCGGAAGTGGTGACAATGGAGGAGGCGAGTGCTGACCTCAATATTGTGGAGGTCGAGGTTGAGGAGGAGGCTGGACCGTCCCAGCCACCAGAATCGCCCCCACATCCTGAAGAGGAGGAGGAAGAGGTCGTATACACGCCTCACCAGGAGGGTAAATATGTGCACACACCAATATAAATCGGTACACAAAACATATTCAAAAATATCACACGATCCCTGAACAATAGCAGACCTTAGTTAACATGGCTGCCCGTTTAGCTAAGCAGGTTTTGCACCTCATTTCCAAAGCGATTATGCCTGGGGACGGTTTTTTGTTGGTCTGCAATAGTACGTCCCTGTTAAGGGTAGCACCCAGGAATTTTATATAGTGGGGTCGGAATAAAAAAAAGCTACGGCAATTGTTATCAGCCCCTCCTACATATTATAGGCCACTCCCAACAAACAATGTACAGCTGAAATTATATTGTTGAGGATGAAGGTAAGAGTCTTACCCTCATCCTACATAGACGCACTTTACTCAGTATTCAGGGCCCCGACATAAAGCTCCTGTACTTACACTCACACTGTCCCCCTCATGTTAAAAGAGGAGTGGAGGAGGAGAAGCTGCGCGATTTTAACGGAGTGTAGGTCCGGGTGGGGGTACAGAGAGCTCCTCCGCTCTCCTCCCTCCCCAGATCCTAGTAATCATGCTCCCTTCAGCCCCCAGTAGCAGTAGTAAAGCTCACCATAATGTAGTAGTAATACTTTTCCTTATAATATAACAATAAATCAAATAACCCTGCTTAGTGCCCACAGTTCAGCTAATGTCCCCATAATGTATGCCAGTATAAAATACCCCTATATAGTGCCCCAGTAAATGACCCCATAGTTCTCCACTGCCCATTAACGCCCCCAAATAATGTTCCTATAGTGCCACCAGATGCCCCATATTAATTAATTTGCCCCATACTGCGATCCATTTATTTGCTGGGCTTCTACCAGCAAACAGGCCTGAAGCCTATAGTGGTGATAGGCGGCGGGGCAGTGAACGATGCGCTCCCGTGCCCGCTGCAGGCTAATTAGAACCAGGGCTGTGCCGCCTACGGCGGTCGATAGCGGCCCTGGAGGATAAAAAAAAAACAAAAACAATTTAATGGTTCTAGGGGGTCCACACCTGTTGGACCACCCCTTGGGTGCGCCACTGTCCCTGTGCATCAAGTCATGTCCCACTATGACGTACTATTGTGGGCTGGCCGTTAAGTGGTTAAAATGCCAACAATGAGGGGAAAACAGAAACTACAGTAATAGAAAAATATAAAATTGCAACCAAACTCTGTAAACTACCAAAAAAGTATTAACAAACCAAATAACATTATGCCATACCCGAACTCTCACAAAGTAAACCAAAATATTAGTAACATAAAAATCTATAGCTACTGAGTTAAGATTTAAATAGGCGGTTTTTAAACTCATACTCCACACTAAGCACTAATTGTCTTGTAACCTGAATTGCAGTAATTGTTTGTTTATTTATTTATTTTTACAGTTGTGAACAAGTGTGTCCGCCAAATGGCCAGGATGGAGCGGGAGTACAGGAGAGAGATGGAGGAGTTGGCCAAGCAGCAGCGGCGGCTGTTTCGAAAGATGCAGGAGATGGATAGGAGGCATCTCCGTGAAATGGCCAAGATGAGGGAGCTGCTGGCCCGGCTAAAAAATTGCCATAGAGGCCTATTGTACTTATTTTTTTCTATAATGTTATTTATAAATAGTTTATTAACCGTTATAACTTGTGCTTTCGTTTTTCTAATGTTATGTTACGGTGTAATTTTATAACTTAGTTGTAAGGCCTCTTCAGTCTAGGGTCAGACTCATCTGGATCAGGACAGACAGTAGTAGGCACACGGTAACACTGTAGTATAAGGCCCACACATAACTCAGCAGTGTCAGGACATACAGAAGCAAGTATTGTTAACGGTGAAGTATGAAGCCCACACCATCTGCTGTTAGACGTAATCCAGCGTGTGTGCGGTGCTGATCATGTATGGGTTGGAAGAGCGGTGGTACACCCTCATCCTCCTTGTAGCGGACTGGACCCTGTACCAGAGTCTGCCCCAGTTTCCTGGAAGGGACTGCTTGCTCGCCTCCTGCCCTGCGACTATGGCCCCATGTATGCTTGTCCTGTTTGAGCGGTGATGCCCCAGATAGCTCTGCTATGGAGCCCATTCGTATAATGAAAGACTATGGGAAAGACTTTAGCTCCATGGCAATTGAACTGGACATGTGTGGTCTGAGCGCCATTCAATAATGTGCGCTCAGACCTAAGCTATCTGGGGATATGTTGCATGTATATGTTTTATGTAACATTGTGTAATTCTATGTCCTTTTGCAACCATGTGCTCAATGGAGTCTGCCTCTATCCCTGGATATATTGAGCGCTCAGATCCAAGCCATCTGGGAATATGTTAAATGTCTGTGTACTGTAAAGGGTGGGACATTGTGTATTGAATAGTGATGTCTGTCCTATTGTCCCCACATGTGTATTGGAGATTTCCCTTTGTCCTGAGAGATAATTGAATGACTCCTCAATTGTCTCCAGGACAGAAGACATTGTGTATTCTCCTGCCTGTGGTGATTGCATTACCCATGTAGGGTGATTGTGTCACAGGCAGAGGGGAGGGATATGCTGGGGGTGTCTGTATTGTCCCAATGTGTGTGATTGGCTGCTGTATCCCGTGTCGCAGTCTTCCTTCTGGTCCTCTAGGGAGTGTCCACCAGGTGGGAGACCTGGATAAATACCGGGCAGGTAGCCCTTAATAAAAGAGAGTTCCTGCTTGACCCTCAAAACGAAGTGTCGTCTCGTTATTGGGGGGGATTTGACTGTATGCTGATTGCCAGGAGTGTAAGCTGTTCATATTGCTTTTCCTGTTCGGCTGCTTCCAGGGTTCGTGTGTCTCTTGTTCGGAAGTTGGTGAATTCGTGTGGTTTGCAGTTCGGGAAGTTGGTGATTGCAGTAGCTGCTGGTCTATCCGGAAAGGGAATATCGCCTAAACGGAGTTGTGTGCGTAACGGTCCGTTACATTTGGTGGCAAGCGGGATCATTTCCACAGCCCAGAAGGACATCTACAGGGCAACACCATTCCTTGGATTACAAAGTGAGGGCAACGCCAGTACCCGTACAGCGCCCTATCTACAAAAGAAAGAACTTCAGGAGAACAAGCATGGCACCCAGCTACACGCAGGAGGAATTTGACAGAGAGCTGAGATCACGGCTGATTTTCTTCGGACCCAACCCCGGAGAAATCTGTGCAGTTCGTGAGGAGGATAACAGCAGAGTACCTGCAGTTCATGGCAGATGGTATCGCCCGCCCTCCCCAGCGGCTGAGTGCGTTCCGGAGAGCTGAAGGTGCCGTCCTTCCTCCCCAGCGGCAGTGTGTACCCCAGGGAGCTGAAGGTGCCGTCCTTCCTCCCCAGCGACCGTGTGTACCCCGGGAGCTGAAGGTGCCGTCCTTCCTCCACAGCGGCAGTGTGTACCCCAGGGAGCTGAAGGTGTCGTCCTTCCTCCCCAGCGGCAGTGTGTACCCCAGGGAGCTGAAGGTGCCGTCCTTCCTCCCCAGCGGCAGTGTGTACCCCAGGGAGCTGAAGGTGTCATCCTTCCTCCCCAGCGGCCGTGTGTACCCCAGGGAGCTGAAGGTGCCGTCCTTCCTCCACAGCGGCAGTGTGTACCCCCGGGAGCTGAAGGTGTCGTCCTTCCTCCCCAGCGGCAGTGTGTATCCCAGGGAGCTGAAGGTGTCGTCCTTCCTCCCCAGCGGCTGTGTGTACCCCAGGGAGCTGAAGGTGTCGTCCTTCCTTCCCAGCGGCAGTGTGTACCCCAGGGAGCTGAAGGTGTCATCCTTCCTCCCCAGCGGCCGTGTGTACCCCCGGGAGCTGAAGGTGCCGTTCTTCCTCCACAGCGGCAGTGTGTACCCCAGGGAGCTGAAGGTGTCGTACTTCCACCCCAGCAGCAGGACAAAATATTGAAAGGGGAGACAGTTGGTCCCCCTCCACCAGCAGAGAGAGGGTCAGGGAGAGGAGCCTGCTACCCGCTCTCCCCAGCGGCAGTCTACAGTTCAGAGAGAGGGGCTTGTTACACCCTCTCTCCAGCGGCAGCCTAACCCACCAAGGGGAGATGTTACGCCCCCAACGGTGCAGATGGGACCGTGGTCTCTGCACTTGCAGCACAAGGGGCAAGGATGGTCGGTCCTGTCCGCCAGCCACAGAGCGGTTTATCCAGAGGGGAGACAGTCGGTCTCCTCCCCCACAACCAGGCTCCCACCAGGCTACTTCCGTGGTAGCGCTGGCCCCAGGGCAGAGTACCGCCGGTCTCTGCCCACTCAGCAACCCACCTAGGCAGTCTACCAGTCCCCCGCACAGCCGTAGTGAGGCACCTGGACATGGACAAGTTGCTACTTTATCCAGGTGTAGTAACCATTTATTGTGGGTGGGCTGTACTGCTGTTTGTGCTTCGTGGGTGGGTTGTTGGACTAACCAGGGCACTGACCGGCAGGAGGTCAGATACCCTGTTAGTCTCTTTGGTAAAGGGGAGAAATGTAGCGGACTGGACCCTGTACCAGAGTCTGCCCCAGTTTCCTGGAAGGGACTGCTTGCTCGCCTCCTGCCCTGCGACTATGGCCCCATGTATGCTTGTCCTGTTTGAGCGGTGATGCCCCAGATAGCTCTGCTATGGAGCCCATTCGTATAATGAAAGACTATGGGAAAGACTTTAGCTCCATGGCAATTGAACTGGACATGTGTGGTCTGAGCGCCATTCAATAATGTGCGCTCAGACCTAAGCTATCTGGGGATATGTTGCATGTATATGTTTTATGTAACATTGTGTAATTTTATGTCCTTTTGCAACCATGTGCTCAATGGAGTCTGCCTCTATCCCTGGATATATTGAGCGCTCAGATCCAAGCCATCTGGGAATATGTTAAATGTCTGTGTACTGTAAAGGGTGGGACATTGTGTATTGAATAGTGATGTCTGTCCTATTGTCCCCACATGTGTATTGGAGATTTCCCTTTGTCCTGAGAGATAATTGAATGACTCCTCAATTGTCTCCAGGACAGAAGACATGTGTATTCTCCTGCCTGTGGTGATTGCATTACCCATGTAGGGTGATTGTGTCACAGGCAGAGGGGAGGGATATGCTGGGGGTGTCTGTATTGTCCCAATGTGTGTGATTGGCTGCTGTATCCCGTGTCGCAGTCTTCCTTCTGGTCCTCTAGGGAGTGTCCACCAGGTGGGAGACCTGGATAAATACCGGGCAGGTAGCCCTTAATAAAAGAGAGTTCCTGCTTGACCCTCAAAACGAAGTGTCGTCTCGTTATTGGGGGGGATTTGACTGTATGCCGATTGCCAGGAGTGTAAGCTGTTCATATTGCTTTTCCTGTTCGGCTGCTTCCAGGGTTCGTGTGTCTCTTGTTCGGAAGTTGGTGAATTTGTGTGGTTTGCAGTTCGGGAAGTTGGTGATTGCAGTAACTGCCGGTGGGTCTGAAAAGGGAATATTGCCTAAACGGAGTTGTGTGCGTAACGGTCCGTTACACTCCTCCATCACCTCCAAAAGCTTCCTGCATTGCCTTCCCCAAGATGTCCCACTCACAGTCGCTGTCTAACAAGAGCAGGGAGGATTCCAGGGGGGTTGGTCCTGCAGGAGGCAGAGAGCAGCAGTTGCTTCTGCTCAGAGCCGGGCCAGAGGACTCTGTGGCACAGTATTGTGCCACTAGAGCCACAACTGCCTCGCCACCCTGAGAGGTATCGGCGGGGCGGCTGCTAAGAGCCAAAAAATCAATGAGTTGTATGATCAAGAAATACACACCCGCACTGACCGTCCCTTTATTTTTGATCTCCATAGTAACCGCCCATTTAACAGCGCCCATATGTTTAATAGTGGCCCCTGCCCCCCATGCATGTAGCAGTGTAGTTGTGGCATTATCTGACTCAATATTTTAGGAGTCTCAGGACATGCAAAGTGGCAAAACCTTGGATCAGTTGTTATGGTAACCAGTCCAGGAGTAGGACCCGCGAGCTTCTAGTGGCTGACATGTGACCGTGTAAATGGCAGTTGCCAGCCTTGTATTGACTGTAATGGATGTCATTTTTGGGAATAGCGCTGAAACGGTACGTCCTAGAGAGCAGAGACCCACGCAAGTATTGATTCCATGTACTAAGGGATGTGTACACCAAGTATCGTTGAAATCGATGGTTGCATGTTTGAGTATTTGTGGAACATACACAGATGCATACATACATATATACATTATTTTACATACATACAGTATATATCTATGTGTGTATATATATATATATATATATATATATATATATACACTCACCTAAAGAATTATTAGGAACACCATACTAATACGGTGTTGGACCCCTTTTGCCTTCGGAACTGCCTTAATTCTATGTGACATTGATTCCACAAGGTGCTGATAGCATTCTTTAGAAATGTTGGCCCATATTGATAGGATAGCATCTTGCAGTTGATGGAGATTTGAGGGATGCACATCCAGGGCATGAAGCTCCTGTTCCACCACATCCCAAAGATGCTCTATTGGGTTGAGATCTGGTGACTGTGGGGGCCATTTTAGTACAGTGAACTCATTGTCATGTTCAAGAAACCAATTTGAAATGAATCGAGCTTTGTGACATGTTCATTATCCTGCTGGCCATCAGAGGATGGGTACATGGTGGTCATGAAGGGATGGACATGGTCAGAAGCAATGCTCAGGTAGCCCGTGGCATTTAAACTATGGCTAATTGGCACTAAGAGGCCTAAAGTGTGCCCAGAAAACATCCCCACACCATTACACCACCACCACCAGCCTGCACAGTGGTAACAAGGCATGATGGATACATGATCTCGTTCTATTTACGCCAAATTCGGACTCTACGATTTGAATGTCTCAACAGAAATCGAGACTCATCAGGCCAGGCAACATTCTTCCAGTCTTCAACAGTCCAATTTTGGTGAGCTTGTGCAAATTGTAGCCTCTTTTTCCTATTTGTAGTGGAGATGAGTGGTACCCGGTGGGGTCTTCTGCTGTTGTAGCCCATCCGCCTCAAGGTTGTGTGTGTTGTGGCTTCACAAATGCTTTGCTGCATACCTCGGTTGTAACGAGTGGCTATTTCAGTCAACGTTGCTCTTCTATCAGCTTGAATCAGTCGGCCCATTCTCCTCTGACCTCTAGCATCAACAAGGCATTTTCGCCACAGGACTGCCGCATACTGGATGTTTTTCCCTTTTCACACCATTCTTTGTAAACCCTAGAAATGGTTGTGCGTGAAAATCCCAGTAACTGAGCAGATTGTGAAATACTCAGACCGGCCCGTCTGGCACCAACAACCATGCCACGCTCAAAATTGCTTAAATCACCTTTCTTTCCCATTCTGATTTCAGGAGATTGTCTGGACCAGGACCACACCCCTAAATGCATTGAAGCAACTGCCATGTGATTGGTTGACTAGATAATTGCATTAATGAGAAATAGAACAGGTGTTCCTAATAATTCTTTAGGTTAGTGTATATATATGAATAACGCCAGGGCGTAGCTATATGGGGTGCAGAGGTAGCAGTTGCTAACGGGCCCAGGAGCCTGAGGGGGCCCAAAGACCCTTGTGCCGCATAAGAAGACACTGGTATTACGCTGGGTTCACACTTGGGTGTTTTACAGTGCGTTGAAATGCGCTGTAAAACGCTCAACAGGTGAAAAACCATGTTTCCCTATGGGCATGGTTCTCACCTGAGCGTTTTACAGCGCGTTTGAAAGAGCTGTAAAACACTCTACGCCCAAGGAAGTACTTTAATTTTCGCAATGCGAAAATAGAAGTAAAGATCACACGTCGTACGCGCTGAGCGGGACGCGCTGGTGTGAACCCAGCGTTATAGAAAGTGCATGCTGGTCAAGTTACACCTCTGGCCAGGGGCGTAACTATAGGGGAAGCGGCTGATTTGGTGCCCAAACTCAGTAGGGGCCCACCCAGGTATTGTCAGGGCCCTCTCAACAGTATTATACAATGATATTATATACAGAAACAATGTACGAAATGGACGGAGGAGCTTCCGGGTCTCATCGCAGAGAGCGATCGTGACTAGCCAAAGGAGAGGGGGTTGCATGGGAGGAGTGGGTTGTGTAGAAGTTTGTGGGGGTAGTTGTGGGGGTAGGAGGGCCCATTCAAAAATTTGCTGTGGGGCCCAGTCCTTTCTCATTACGCCACTGAATAACGCTTATACTCTACATATTCGCTCTCAGTCAAAAAGCGGGAAGGAATCATGTGTGGTCACACTCTGGCCAAATCAAATAAAAAATAAAAAATTACGACTATTCTAAAATAGAAATATATATCATTATATTCAACATAATGCTAATGCTATATATTTTCAGAATATTCAGGAATATTCTATGACACGAAAAAAATGCACAAGGAAAGATGCCTATAGACAGCTAAGTTTGTATTCGCAATGAAAGAATATAGAAAAAAGTGGCAAAGTAATATTATCGCATATGCGAATAAAAACTTGGTCTCTATAGTCAACTTTCCTATTATGTGTCTTATCGAATATGGAGAATATAGCACTAAGTTTTTGTTCGCAATGCGATAATATTATCGAATATGGAGAATAGTATTAGGATCATATGCGATAATATTACTCAAGTTACTACTACCTTTTTTTAAATAAATATAGTATAATTATTACACTTGATAATCATTATAATTATTTGATTTATTTAAAAAAAAAGTGGCAATTTGGCAAAGTAATATAATCGCATAGCGAATTAAACAAAGCTGTAGTCAGTCAACTTTCCTATTTGATTGCTACTATTAGCGAAGTGAATAGGGTAGCTGAAACGAAGATGTAAAATACTTCGTTATCTTCGTTTTGAGGAATATGACGAATACATTCGTCATATTCGCTATTCGCTAATTCTACCAAGCCAACCATAAACTTCCGTGCTCATGGAGCGTCCCCATCACCATGGGAACGTCTCCATATACTAAAATGTACTGTCGATTTGAGGAATTACGTTAAAATCGCAATGCGATTAATTCAAGTTATATTAATCGCATTGCGATTTCAACTTAGAGCTGGGTTTATAATGGGTCAGCTTGCTAGAATGAACGAAGTTAACGAATATGGAATATAAGCAGCAGTGCTAAGTTGAATTCGCAATGCGATTAATTTAACTTGAAGTAATCGCATTGCGATTTCAACTTAGCACTGCTAGTACTATATTCCATATTCGTTGTTATTAACAACGAATATGGAATATAGTACTAGCAGTGCTAAGTTGAAATCGCAATGCGATTACTTCAAGTTAAATTAATCGCATTGCGAATTCAACTTAGCACTGCTGCTATATTCCATATTCGTTAACTTCGCTCATTCTAGCAAGCTGACCCATTATAAACCCAGCTCTAAGTTGAAATCGCAATGCGATTAATATAACTTGAATTAATCGCATTGCGATTTTAACGTAATTCCTCAAATCCGACAGTACATTTTAGTATATGGAGACGTTCCCATGGTGATGGGGACGCTCCATGAGCACGGAAGTCGGCAGAAGGGGCAACGGGCACTGACGAGCAGCCAGGAAGCCAGGAATCCTCAGGACAGGTAAGAACTACTTTTGGGAAGTGGGAAAGAAAAAAATTTAACTAATAAAAAAAAAAAAAAAAACGAATATTCGAAATAGCGAATTTATAGCGCTATATTCGAAATATTCGCGAATTAGCGAAGTGCCGATATTCGCTAAAAAAATTCGCTATTCGAATATTCGCGCTCAACACTAGTTATGCCTTGCTTCAGGCTCTGATAGCACATTGTCTGAAGATCTGCCACGTCAGGAAACTCCTTGGAGCTGGCTATGGTGTGCTCAGTGCCTGTGTGACCACCACCTCTTCCTCCGAACTGCACATGTCACTTCCATGACCTTGATTCCATGTGGGGTCTAGGACCTCATGATCCTCCACATCATCATCCATCCACTCTTCACCCCTGCCATCCTTGCGGTCTGTACACGGCAAAAAGCCACAGCAGTTGGCACCTATGTTTCGTCATTATTATCAGAGACGTGCTGCTGTGGTCCTCTCATGTTCACATCCTAAAATATAGAGTGGTTGGGCATCAGTGTACTCAATCTCTTCCACTTCTGGAGCAGGGCTAGGTGGATCACCCACGGAAACCTCGTCATCAAAAAGCATAAAAGACTGCTGCATGTCTTGGGGCTCAGACTGCTTGGCTGATTTGCAAGGAGGGGAGGTGAAAGACAGATGCCCATGGGCTACAGGTGCCAACTCTACGGTTTCAGCTGGGGAGGGGACCTAGTGAGAGACAATGTAAAGGAACTAGAGGCACTGTCAGCCATCCAATCTACTACCGCATCTACTTTTTCTGGCCTCACCATTTGTACACCGGTATTCGGGCCCACAAAATTACGCTGAACGTCCTGTCGTCCTACGTGCACCAGAGGAAGGTGCTTCATTTGGGCGTGCAGCTGGCACAGATTGACCATATCCGCTCCCTGCAACAGGAGCTCCACCAGCACCAGCAACACCACGACCAGGGCAACATCCCTTATTTGATGCTCTCCTTATTCTTTGAGGTCTCCCACTGAACTAACAGACGGATTACCTATATTAATTTCCCTTTCACATATGCAGTGCACGTTTATCTCACACCAAAAATGGGTATATATCACTGCCTGAACTAACAGTCAGATTAACTATATTAATTTACCTGTCATGTATAAAGTGCACGTGTATCTCACACCAAAAATGGGGATATGTCACGCCCCAAAATAACAGATGGATTAACTATATTAATTTTCCTGTCAAGTATGCAGTGCAGGTGTACCTCACACCAAAAATGTGAATATGTAACCCATCGAACTAACAGATGGATTAACTATATTAATTTCCCGGTCATTGATGTAGTGCAGATGTACCTTATATAAAAAATGGGTATATGTCATAAGCAGTGCACGTGTATCTCACACCAAAAATGGGGATATGTCACCGTCCAAACTAACAGTCAGATTAACTATATTAATTTCCCTGTCATGCATAAAGTGCATGTGTATCTCACACCAAAAATGGGTATAGGTCACCCACTGACCTAACAGATGGATTAACTATATCAATTTCCCTGTCACGTATGCAGTGCAGGTGTATCTCACCCCAAAAAGGAGTATATGTCACAAGCTGAATTAACAGTCAGATTGAATTAACAGTCAGATTAACTATATTAATTTCCCCGTCACGTATAAAGTGCACGTGTATTTCACACCAAAAATGGGTATATGTCACCCATCGAACTAACAGACGGATTAACTGTGATATTGTTGTGTCAGGGGTACAAAAATGGGACATTGCACCCACAAAAAATCACTATAGGTCATCCACAAAACAAATAGCCAGATTCCTAACACTCTCCCTCTCTTCAGCTGCCTGCTTCCTGTCCCTGCACTACTTAGAGCTGATGGGCGATGCTACACGTGATCAAGCTTGTATAGAGGCTGGGTCACATGATGCACCGGCCAGTTGGCATGGCTGTGATGGCTTCTAAGTGCCCACAGCTTAAAAGCTTGTTGATTGGCTGCCCTGCCGCCTTTCAAAAGCTTTATTAAATGTCCAGCAAAGTTCGGGCTCGGGTCTTTAGGTTCGGGGGTCTTTAGGTTCGCTCAACAGTATTCATATTTAGTTATTTTTTTAATGTCTGAAAAAACTTTTTTTTAAAGTGGTTTGCAAACTGTGACTTTTTAGTTGTGAAATTGTGACTCACAGCATTTTAGTTTCTTAGGAGTTGTAGTTTGAATGCTGTAGACTACTGCTTTAATATTTGGAAAATAAATAATTGCAAATCAAGTAGGATAATTACCAATCCAGAAATGCTACCAAAAAATATCCAATGTTATTTATGTCTTTTGATTAAACAGTCATTTGTGACTACATCACTACAAAAGTGGACTCATACTGAAAAATCAAATGCAGACAAAACACTACCCATGAAAGCATATCTATTTTGAAATATGTACTTATACCACCATATCATGCAACCATGCAGCAAAACAGCGCATATGAGTAGATAATCAAAACAAATCATCTTCAAAGGAAATGTTTATCTTTTGAACTTGCATATATGGAGAATCCTTTGTAACTAGCTGAAATGAGCTTTTAAACTCAACACCTGATGATGAAAGACACAGTTTTTTTTTTTTTTTTTAGTTTAGAATTTTGCAATGCTGTACAGACTACTTCAGAGTTGAAATAAGCCAGTACATAGATCTTACTTTTCACAAGCTAAAATCCTTAACGGAAACTTTTTACCATGAAAATGCAAAGAAATCTGCAGGCAACATGAACAGAAAGAAGAGCTAAGCAGATTGATATATAGGGGATCTGCTATGTGGGCGTGATGTGGGCGGGGAAGGGGGTCGGGCCCGCAAATCCGTCTCATTCATTATTTTCTACACCTTAGGTGTAGAAAATGGTCTAAATGTAAGCCAGCTAGGAAGCTATCTCACACTTAGAAGCGGCGCTGGATGCGCCGAAGTTATGGAGAAGCAAGCGCCTTGTCATAACTTCGGCGGATCTACCACCAGCACAGATGCTTATGAAGACTGGTGTCTAAAACGCCGGTCTTAATAAATGACCCTCATAGTTTTGTCGGAAAAGACTCAGTATAAGTTGTACTTCATTAATTGAAATACCGTCTGATTCTGAGGTTTGAAGCCAAGGAGGCGGTCCTATCAGTGATGACAGCTATCTCTGCATACATAGTCATAGAGGGAAGACTATCAATCACTGATATCACCTCCTCCTTGACTCAAAAGCTCAGAATGAGCAGGAATTTAAATGTATAATTTTTCTTTAAATTTCAGTCTTTTCCTGTAAATCTTTATATCAATTATGCTCAACTCCTCCTGCTGTATAACCTGCAGCTCAAACACCATGTTCAATGTGACAGGTTCCCTTTAATAGCATCTGTGTTTAATTCATCTTTTGTGTCTGTTGTAAACATTTATATTGAGTCACAGTACCTAAAGTGAGTACTACATTTGAATATTTTATATGGACATTATTGGGGTCATTTATCAAACTGGTGTAAAGTAGAACAGGATTAGTTGCCTGTAGCAACCAATTAGCTTCCACCTTTCATTTTCCAAATGAGCTGTAATCAATGAAAGGTGGAATACGACTGGTTGCTATGGCCAGCTAAGCCAGTTCTACTTTATACCAGTTTGATAAATGACTCAAAGTTATAGTAGAGATACCTTTATTGGCTAACCAGAAAAACTACTGCATATTTGCAAGTTTTTATCAGGTAAGTGAATTACCATGAAAAAAGCTCAACATTTAATGATGCTACAGATATTTCTGAGGTGATACATCATTAAAAAAGTTGTCAGCACTCTGTCTATTAAAAGGCATACTGCCTAGTGGGGTTAAACCTGCTGATTAAATGATACCTTTATTACCCAAATCCATTGCTTTGTTCTTGAGTTATGTTAGTTTATTCAATATGCTAATTAGAGATGTTGTGAACATAAAAATTTTCGTCCGCGAACGGCGAACCCGAACTTCCGCAAATGGTCGCGAACGGGCGAACCAGGTGAACCACCATAGACTACAATAAGCAGGCAAATTTTAAAACCCACAGGGACTCTTTCTGGCCACAATAGTGATGGAAAAGTTGTTTCAAGGGGACTAACTCCTGGACTGTGGCATGCCGAAGGGGGATCCATGGCAAAACTCCCATGGAAAATTATGTAGTTCAAACAGAGTCGGGTTTTAATCCATAAAGGGCATAAATCACCTAACATTTCTGAATTGTTTGGAATAACGTGCTTTAAAACATCCAGTGTGTGTATACGATCAGGTATGATGTTGTATCGTTTAGGTAGTGTAAGGGTTACGCCCGCTTCACAGTGACAGACAAAACTCTGACAGACCAAACTCCCCGTTTAACGCACCGCAAACAACCGCAAACAGTCCATTTGCATTACCGAAAACTCCCCATTTGCACAAGGTTGGATACCAAGCTAGCCATGTCCCATTCCTTGTCCTCACTGATGTCATTAAAGGTCTTTTCCTCCACCCAGCCACGTAGAACACCAAGGGTCCCCGAAAGGTGACAATAAGCTCCCTGGGACGTCTGCTGTGGTTGGTCCTCAACCTCCTCAAAGCCATCTTTCTCCTCTGACTCCTCTTCTCCAGACTTCTCTCTCTGCGTTGCCGCAGGTCCAGCTATCGACGACGACAAGGCTGCTTCTGGTAGTGATGGTGACCACAACTCTTCCTCTTCATGCTCATCTACGGCCTGATCCAGCACTCTTCGCAGGGCACACTCCAGAAAAAACGCATATAGGATGAGGTCGATGATGTTGCCTTGGGTTTGACTGACCAGGTTTGTCACCTCCGCAAAAGGACGCTTGAGCCTACAGCCATTGTGCATGAGCGTTCAGTAACGCGGCCAAAAAATACCCAGCTCCGCAGAGGCTGTCCTCTTTTTTTTTTTATTTAAAAAATCTGTTCTTACCAGTTTAATCCCTGTTTTGTCCCCTATCAGGGGTCGGTGTATGGATTAGATTTTAGGAACCGGGAGATGGAAAAAGATGGTTGGTCGGTCCTCTTGCTTTCAATTTGAGGCACTGCGCATGCGCTGTGCAATGTACTGTGCCACCCTATATGAGTGGTGTGTTAAGTATTACTTTTCCTATCAATTTAATCCCTGTTACTTCCCCTATCAGGGGACGTGCATCGAATAGATTTTAGGAACCGGGAGATGGAAAAAGATGATTGGTCGATCCTCTTATATCCAATTTGGGGCACTGCGCGTACGCTGCACAATGTACTGTGCCAGCAATACAAATAGTGTGAACTACTATTCTTACCATTTTAATCTATGTTAAGTCCCCTATCAAGGGACGTGTACTGAATTGAATCCTTGCATGGGGAGATAGAGAAAAAAGCTTACAGTGCCCGCTTCCTTCTAATTTTGGGCACTTGCAATGGAATTTGCCACCAATGCAACTAGTGTTAACTAAGTACTATTCCTATCAGTTTAATCTCTGTTTTGTCCCTTATCAGGGCCAGGGCCAGTGTAGTGAATAGATTTTTGGAACCGGGAGATGGAAAAAGACCCATGCTCGGTCCGCTTCGTTTTAATTTTAGGTCAGTGCGCATGCGCCGTGCAATGTACTGTGACACCCTATATGAGTGGTGGGCAGTGGGCACAGTACAGTCTGTGGGTGTGACACACACTGGCAGGCAACTGCAATTATATTAAAGGGTAAAAATTAAATGACTTTTTTATATGCAAGGTACTGTGCCACCCTATATGAATGGTGTGCATACAGTACAGGGTGGGCCATTTATATGAATACACCTTAATAAAATGGGAATGGTTGGTGATATTAACTTCCTGTTTGTGGCACATTAGTATATGTGAGGGGGGAAACTTTTTAAGATGGGTGGTGACCATGGTGGCCATTTTGAAGTCGGACATTTTGAATCCAACTTTTGTTTTTTCAATAGGAAGAGGGTCACGTCACACATCAAACGTATTGGGAATTTCACAAGAAAAACAATGGTGTGCTTGGTTTTAACGTGTACGTGTAACCTGTACAGTCTGTGGGCCTGCGGCCTCTCACACACGGGCAGGCAACTGCAATATATATATATATAGTATATATATATATAGAAAAAATAAATAAAAGCAGACTGAAGTCCCAGCCCTAAAAAGGGCTTTTTGGGGTGCTGTCAGGTCGCTGTCTTTACAGCAGATGGCCCCGTTCACACGAGCGAGTTTTCCGCATGGGTGCAATGCGTGACGTGAACGCCTAGCATCAGCACTGAATCCTGACCCATTCATTTCAATGGGTCTGTGTACATGAGCGTTTTTTTTCACGCATCACTTGTGCGTTGCGTGAAAATCACAGAATGTACTATATTCTGCGTTTTTCACGCAGTCCTAGCCCAATAGAAGTGAATGGGGCTGCGTGAAAAACGCATTGCATCCGCAAGTAAGTGCGGGTTCATTGCGTTTTTCACTGATGGTTGCTAGGAGATGTTGTTTGTAAACCTTCAGTTTTTTATCACGCACGTGAAAAACGCATCAAAACGCATTGCACCCGTGCAGAAAAAACTGAACGCAATCGTAGGAAAAACTGAATGGCTTTGCCTGTGAAATCGCACAGTTTTCACTGAACGCATCCGCAACGCATTCGGACCTAAGGCCCCATACACACATCCGCAATTTTTGTCCGCATCCATTCCGCAATTCTGCGGAATGGATGCGGACCCATTCATTGTGAATGAGGCCGGACGTGATGCGTAGAGCACATTATGCACTCTCCGCTTCGCATTTGCGGAGCAGCGGCCCTGAACTTACGGGTTTCGGCCCCAAAACATCCGGCTGTGGCTCCGCAAAAGATAGAGCAGCCTGCGGACAAGAATAGGCATCTTTTTGGGGAGTGCCGGCATGGTGTGTTGCGGATACGCAATTTGTGGACACTAACGGACGTGTGAATGGGGCCTAATCCAGACACGCTCGTGTGAAAGAGGCCGATGAGTCTTTGAGGACTGGAGTGGACACAGAACACTGGCCTAGCTAACACTTTCCTTATTAATTCAGAAGCAGCAGCACTCTCCCTGCTCTAACTAACACTGCAGGTTCAGAATGAATCTAAGATGGATGCTGTCCTTGCTTTTTGATAGAAGGTGGGAGGGTCTGGGAGGGAGGGTATGCTGATTGGCTGGAATGTGTCTGCTGACTGTGAGGTACAGGGTCAAAGTTTGCTCAATGATAAAGTATAGGGGGCGAATCGAACATTGCATATGTTCGCCCGCCGCGGCGAAAGCGAACATGCGATGTTCGTCGGCGAATAGTTCGGGACATCTCTAATGCTAATTAGGACTGCAGTGCACTGGCAGATGAGCCCTAGCCACTCAATGCGACCTGGCTACTCAATCCTCCTCTTTCCCTTTATTGACAAAGCCAGGCATCATCATTGTGTTCTTACCTAGCCCTGTGATTCTGTAAATGTGCAATTCATTTTGTAAAGGCGCACTCAGAAAGCATCTACTTCAGGTTTCCCCTCTGCCAAGATGATCTCATGAGAGGGAAAGCCCGATGTATTGCACATGCACCAGTTCACAGAATCTATGGAGCATGAGCAGGATTATAGGCCCAGGCAAAAGTACAACAAAGATGTATGGCCTTGTTTTCAAGGGAAGTAGGCTGTGTCTAAAGTGGGAAAGAGAAGAAGGTGAGTTCCACCAAGGGGCTTGGGGCTGCCACCCCCCAACCGGTGGACTGAAGCCCTAAATAGGTCCAGAAGAAGACAACAGCAAAGCATTTTGGGTCTGCAACTATCAAAACAGTATGCATGAATTATGCTCATTTTAGCACTAGAGGTTGTTTTGCTATCATATCACTATGTATTCTACTATGGATTGATTGCGTATTGGCAGGTTCAGCATTTGTACTTTATTTTGTATTATTACAGTTTGACCTGAATGGAATGTCTCTCCTCATTGCATGTTTTTCCCTATTCTAGATTTCTTGATTTAATTGTATGTTCATATACCTTGTATTTCAATAAAGCTTGTATTATCTTTATAATTTAGTGTGGAGTGCTGTTCTTTGTTGTAACGACACATACATACAGAATCCGGTAGTGCATGCTATGTTTTTTTTTCTGCTGTGGTCTGCTTGAAAACCAATGTATGTCTTTGCATAAAAGGAGAGTAATATGGAGCTCTAGTATGTGATAGCTCAGACATCTTTATGACAGCCCTATTAATGTTGTTATCTTAAAAATTAAAAAAAATATTGCTGAAGTAACGCGCACCATTATTTTAACAAAACATAAAAATTATTTTATCTTTATTCTCTTTTTTTTTTTTTTTACTCACATACATAAGTGGAGGACTTATCTCTCCCCTTCCTGTGAGTGAGCAGCAGCTCATGACATTCAAGTACCTGGTACCTGCTTCTCCAAGGAGTGCATTGCAGTCCACTCTTCTTAAATTCTTCCTCACCAAACAGTCCCTCATACACAGCCCCAGTTATTTCACTAATAAATCATTCTATAGTATGCAATGCACCCCCCCAGTTCCTTCTCTGTAGTACTAGCTAGAGAACTATACAATTGTATGAATTTAGAAGTAGAACAATTGATTGGGCTACTTCACCAGCTTCACTATGAAATATCTATACTAGTATTTAACAATATTTTTATTGTATGAATATTTCACTAACACTTCATTTGAAATGCCTTTATTGCAAAGTGATACTTTAAATGGGATTACCACTTTTAGTCTCCTAACAAAACAGACTGGGGAGATTTATCAAAACTGATTTAAAGGAAAAGTAGCTAATTTGTCCATTGCAAACAATCACATTCCACCTTTCATTTTCCAAAAGACCTCTGAAAATTAACTTGTGGAATCTGATAAGTTGATAGTGTAAACCTTTACACAGGTTTTGATAAATCGACCCCACTGGGTGCACACACCTTCTATTCCCTATAGTTCAAATCCAACAATGGATTTGTCAACTTGGAGTTCCTCAGCCATCTTCTGTTTATTTCTTAATATGCTCTAAACCTTTTTATGTGATTTTAATTGTTTATATCATGTAATTATGTTAAATATATATTATTTAAATTTTGGTGAGTTTTGTTTATTTTTCAAAGTCACTAAATGTAAAAAAAATTTTTACTTCAATTTTCACACTGGCCACTAGGTCTAGTAATAGATCATTGTTTTCTGGTCTGTACAGGTAACTTTTCAGTAGCTATTGTCATCACCACAGGTAAAATTATATTGACAAGTAACACCTCTATATAGATAACAACGGATCCACTATTCAAAATTGGTGATAACAGCCCCTTCCTGAGCTTTGCAAAGGTCACACAGCATGCCTAGAAAACTCTCCTGCAGAGGTAAAGGTGGATTTACACAGCCCAAATGTCAGGCAGATTATGGGTAATGAACGATCCTACAAATGCTCGTTCACAACAATCTGCCAATCTAAAGGGGAAGCTGATCACTAATTGTTGTTAGTGCTTGCAAGTAAATTATCTTTTCTGGGCAGCAGATCATGCTGTCTAAACAGCCTCTGCTGCTCAGAAACAATGCAGCTATATGAGGAAGAGCAATCTCGTTGCAAAACTGTGGAGCTGATTGCTGCATGTAAATGCAGCACTTCAGCTCCACGTAATGAGCAGTCTGGAAGGGACATTTCCTTCCTAACAATCTGCTTCTCCTCGCCTTATCTAAATCCACCTTAATTAACGTTAGCGCCTGTCCATTATGCCAATGGTCATGTGGCTGCTTTAAAATGACGAGAACTCTTAACATATTTTAGGTCTAGTGGCTAGCGTGAAGATTGCAGGATTATATCCTTTTTTTTTTAGATAGTGTACTGTCATGGAAAAATGAAAAAAACAAAAACAAAATACCTCACCAAAAATTCAAATATGATTTTAAAAATAGTTCATTTACTAATGACATATTCCCTTTAAATGGCAAGTTTGAAAGGGTAGCAATGTAGTTAATAATGTCTTACATCATATGACATGCATTTGGATATACACCTAGTAAGATACTAAATACTAATTTTTAAAAAACGTAAACATTGAAATTTTTTAATACTTTTCATTATGCTTTAAAATTGTAGCACTATGATCACTATACCAATAAGCATAAATAGAAATGGAACTGTTCAATAATATATTGTCTATTATAATTTGCTGCATTTGCTTTTGTAGAATGTAGCTATAACTATACACCACATTTCCACAAGCTCTATATTAATTTTGCCAGGACAAAATGTCCAGAAAGGAAAAATTTCAATAACAGTTATTTAATGCAAATTATCTACTGTGTCCTGCTAAAATACAATTACATTATCGTGATGTAATCAAGTTCTCCTTTCAATTTTCATCAGTCACAAGTGTGTCTATGGCTTTATTAACCTCACACATTAAGTAGTTTTAAATTTCAAAATAATTAAAATATTCAAATGCAATAACTAATACATTCCTATGGGTAACATACTGCATTTGACCACACAAATCAGTAAAAATGTATAGCTTTTCAAACTTTCTGTACAGATGTTGCTGGGGTAACACACAAACTCTTAACTCAAATTTCTTAAATCATTGCCTTATCTTGAAAAAAAAAGCCATTGAAAAGCAATTGCTTAAGGCATTTAGTTGCATTTAGTTTAAATAACATGTCTCATAAAGCATGTGTGTTAACCCTACTACATCCGTACATTCTGATGTTAAGCAGGAATTATCTTTTCTCCAAATCTTCACCAATATAAAATATAAATAATAATTATATATTGTGGTGTCTCACATGATATTTCACAGGGTGAAGTAATTGAGGATGTATATGTGTCTCCCAGGTTCCATCCTAACACATGCTGAGTAGTGTTGAGCAAGCATGCGTGTGCTAGAGTGTGATGCTCGAGTCAGTGTATTTAAATCTAATTTAGCTTCTATTTCTATGCAAAAGATTGCTGTACAGTGAGGGAATCCCTCAGTGTGAGTTCCTGCTCTGACTCCATATATAGTTATGTTCATATATGCAGTCAGTGCTTAGGGACACCCAGTGCATTTCAATCAAATTTAGAAGTCTCATATTATTATTATTATTTTTTAAATTAAAATATTATACTTTTTTTTTCTTTTCTAACTAAATGGCTATGCAGCTGTATAGTCTAGTGGTTAAAGTTATGGACTGTGATGCAGAAGCTATTGTAACAATGGCAGTTGGCAGCTGCCAGCGTGCAGTGCGTCCGACTACGTACCTCAGTCGAGCTGCACGCGGGGCTCCTCCTCTTCGCTGCAGGCTCCGGACCCGCTTTCCTGCGCTGTCGCAGGCTACGACAGCTTCTGTTATATCTTGTAGGAGCCGCAGGCGTCCTGGTACCTTAAGGGTTAATGCACGCCCCTGATTCCGCCCTCTCTCCAATCCTGGCTAGGCACCACCTTTATAAGGGTGCTTCCCCCTTCCTGCAATGCCTGAGCAATATTGTACTTCCTGCAGCTAAGGCTCCTGTTGTTCCTGCATTCGATATCCTGCTTATGACCTCTGCCTGTATCCTGACCTCGTCTCTGCTTGATCCTCTTGTACCTCGCTGCTCTCAAGTTAAAGACCCGGACTGTCGACCTCGCCTCTGTCTGCTGTGCAGATCGTTACACCAGCTCCACCTGGACTAACTCAGCTCTGCTGTTCTCACAGCACTAGCTCTGCTATACCACTTGCTCAGCTCAGCATTATCCTGCGGCTGTCTGCTATATTGCCTGTTTCCCTGGTGCTAGCATCGGGGCTTTCTGGCCTGCCCGGCCAGCTGCCACTTCACCGGGACCACTCTTGCGGGAGCGACCTGGTGTCTCCCCTGCAGCTGAGTCCAGCTTCTGCATCCTGGAGCGGGATAAAGGGTGAAAACCAGGGGGACACTTAGACTCCACTCCCAAGTTTGGCCCAAAGCCAAACCGGTAAGTGGCACAGCGGGTCCACACCCGTTGATCCGTTACAGCTATGAGTTCAACTCTGTCACAAATATTTTCAGAAATAGAGGTTAGATTAGATTTATATATTTTATATTTTTTGGAAATTGTAAAAAATGTATGGAACAAAATAATTGTGTAATTACTAACAAAAATTAAATATATATATATATATATATATATATATATATATATATATATGCCACTCCTTAGGTAAAAGTGAACAAAATTGTGTATATTAACACATGTTAACACAACAACGTTTCAGCTCTCTCACAGAGCCATTTTCAAGCCAAGTGAATAATACATATCAACATCGTGTTTTTATACAAAATTCATAATTGATTACACATGTGTGTCATTAAAATCACGTGATAAATAACATAAAAAAGTCCATTGTGTCATTAATTCATTCTGTGCAAAATTCATCCAAGGAGCTCCACGTCCCGCTCCACTGGAAGCAGCTGATTGTGTATAATAAGGTACATAGTACAAAAAGTGAAAGTGCTCATGTGCATATACATAAAAAGAGAGAACCTGGCTTGCATCATACCCAGGACATGCTGGAAAATAAAATAGGAGAACAATAGTTATACGAATTAACTTTACCTTGGCATCAATCACATCACTTATATCCACTGAAGATGGAGACTTCACCATGCTCGGCGTGCGTCTCTACTCATTGCGCATGCCCTACACTCCTCCCGACGCATGCCTCCTTTTATCCATGTCTTATCTCGCGGGAAGAGCCGCGCTCGCGACGACTGAATCATCGCGCCTGCGCATCCCCATTCCACCGCGGACTCGTCCATGTTACTAGAGGGCAGCAGATCGGGCAAACATGTATCTATATCACGTTCATAGGATCAATCCCGTATATATATATCCGCCCATTATGGATCTACTATTATAAATAAAGTCACATCCCCCTAAACTTAGATTGTGCCAATACATTATCTTTGTAATAAAACGTATATCGGCCTTAAATATAAAATTCCTCCTATAATTTCCTGCTTCTCTATGGCAGTATAGTCTCCCAAAGCATTTTTTTAAAGATAACCACAAGTTATATAAAAGATTGCATAATTCACCTATTACAACCATCCGAAGACCAAAAGGCTGACATGAGTCTAGGCTTCACGGGTACCTCAGAAAGATCTTTATCTGAACATACCCATGGTAACCCTAAAATCCACGTATATATATATATATATATATATATATATATTATTTTTTTATATATTTAAATTTAGCCTCTATTTCTGAAAAAGTTTGTGATGGGATTTGAACTCACAGCTTCACTCTTCAGCTGTGATGCAGAAGCTATGAGTTCAAATCTGTCACAAACTTTTTCAGAAATAGAGTTTACATTAGATTTATATTTTCTAAAAATATTTTTTGTGATTGTAGAAAATGTATGGCACAAAATAAAGGTGTAATTACAAAAAAAAATTATATATATATATATATATATATATATATATATATATATATATTGTGGTAAGGTGCAAGGTGTCATATGTGATGGCAGGTACGTGTCACCGAGGTTGCTGGCCTCGGTGAGGTGAGAGCCGGGTTTTTGTCTGCAGCAGCTAGTGCTGTTTGGCTTTGTTAAATAGCATGGCTGCAAAGCCGATCCGGGCCGGCTCTTACTGGGAGCAGCTAAAGAGTAGGGTGGGTGGCTGCTCCCCACGGTCCAGTCCATGTTTTGGGCTGATATAAAACGCAGCCAGCAGCTGTGTCTGGGGAGTGTGATTATCCTGGAGCTGCTAACAGGGCTGGGAGTTCTCTGTCCAGGAGGAAAGAGCTCAGCAAGGAGGTATTTTGTTCCTGGCTACCTGAAGCTGGATTCTCCTGCGGCTGGGCCGACAGCGTGGTGCGAACCTGCACCTACACCTCCCAGGTGACTGAACCTGTGTTGGACTGTTTTTGTTTGGCTACGTTATTTCCGTTGTGTGTGAACTGTCACCAAGAGACTGTTTTTCATTTTGTGTGCAAGTGTGAATAAAACACTGTTTGTTGCACAATCTGGACTCCTTGTTTTGCCTCTAAACTGCACCCGCACCGCTGTCTACCAGAGCGACTCCCACATTTGGTGTCGGATGCGGGCATGCGCAGTGAGGCTGGCGTGAACGCCGAAGTTTTGTTTTTCTAAAGTGTATGGAATATATTAAGCCAGCAAAGCTGCAAGCAGGAGTTTCTGGCAACATGGAGGCTGCTGTGAAGGCTCTCATAGAGGCTAACGTGCAGCAGCGGGAGACCAACCAACTACTGCTACAACATGTGATGGCGTTACAGGCGGCAGGAGCGTCCCACCACGTCCAAGATGCCCGAAAGCGGTCCGTGCGGCGATCCCAAAAATGACCCCCGCAGACGACGTTGAGACGCACCTGGCGGTTTTTGAGAAGGTCGCCGTGAGGGAAAAGTTACCCCGTGACCAGTGGGCTGAGGTGGTCGCTCCGTTCCTGGCTTCCGGACCCCAGCAGGTGTTTTTCGACTTGTCGGATGACCAAGCGGCAGATTATGACACTGTGAAAGGAGAGGTCCTAGCCAGACTGGGCGTGAACGTGCTGGTCCGCGCCCAAAGAGTCCACCAGTGGGACTTTAAAACGACTGAACCCGCTAGGCCGCAGTTCTACGATCTGCTGCACAGGCTGCAAAAGTGGCTGCAGCCCGATCTACTAAGTCCCACTGCCATGCTGGATCGACTGTTGGCGGACATCTTTTGGAGGGCCCTGCCTTATCCCCTCCAGCACTGGATCGGCCAGGTATCGCCCACCAATGCCCTGGAGATGGTCGACCTGGTGGAGCGCTACGAGGCCACCAGAAACCTGCAGGGGACTCTTGCGGGAAGGGGTCAGTCAAACCCCGGAGGCCTCTGCCCCAGTTCCGACGTCCGCGACAGAGCGGCCTGCCCGGAATATACCCCTGCGAGTCCGCCTCCCGTGGTATGCTGGAGGTGTCAGGAGCCAGGCCACATCAGGGCCGACTGTCCGCATCGGGATGAGCCGATGGATATGAACTACGGGGGTCGCCACTCCCTGTATGCACGGAAGCTGTGCGCAACTGGCACCCGTGAGGTGCAGGACCATAACCACCTGTGTCAGGTAGAGGTGGGAGACTCTCTGGCGGTGGCTCTGCTGGACTCCGGGAGTTTAGTCTCCCTGGTAAGGGCTGCACTTGTACGGCCTGGCGGAGTATACTGGCCGTAAAGTCGGGGTCCTGTGCATCCACGGAGACCTGAAAGACTATCCCACTGCACTAGTGACTTTGTCCACAGCGGCTGGTAGGTGGACCCACGAGGTGGCTGTCGCTACTAAACTCCCACACGAACTAATACTTGGGAGGGACTTCCCGGTTTTCCGGCGCTGTGGCCGGCAATAAAGGTATCTGAGGGACCCGAGACAGGGGTGACCCTAGTAGAGTGGCCTGATACCGCTGGAAGGCCAGAACCCTGGGAGCCCGAGTCTGAAGGGCCGGCGGTAGGGGTGACCACTGCTCCAGCGGTAGAGGGGGAGACAACCCCACTGGAGTGTAATGGTGGGAGACACGGAGGACTTGCCACCGGGACCTGAGTTGGCAGACCTCAATGTCTCCGGGAAAATTTTGGGACCGCACAACACCGGGACCAAACCCCAACCAGGGCCTGGGAGAATGTGCTGGAAATTGATGGGAAACCCCAGAAACCAGGGGCTGAATTAATGTTCCCACGGTTTATTGTTCTGCAGGATATGTTGTATCGGGTGAACCAAATCCGAGGCGAACCTGTTGAACAGTTGGTGGTGCCCACAGCGCATCGCAAGCTTGTCATGGAGCTTGCCCACCAACATGTTCTTGGGGGACACCTGGGGTGGCAGAAAACCCAGGACCGCATACTGCAGCGATTTTATTGGCCCAGTGTGTTCAAGGAGGTAGAGAATTATTGTAAGTCCTGTCCGACCTGTCAGATAACTAGCCCCCAGCCACATTTCCGTAGTCCCCTGGTACCTCTGCCAATTATTGAAGTACCGCTTGAGCGAATCGCGATGGATTTAATTGGGCCTGTACCAAAGTCCGCCAGGGGCCACCAACACATTCTGGTAGTTCTCGACTATGCCACTGGTATCCGGAGGCGGTGCCTCTGCGACATACCTCAGCTAAGCTCATTGCCAAAGAGTTAATGGAGATGTTTTCCCGTGTGGGCCTGCCAAAAGAGGTTCTGACAGACCAAGGGACCCCTTTTATGTCCAAAGTAATGAGGGAACTGTGTAAATTGTTGCGTATAAAGCAGTTACGGACGTCCGTTTACTCATCCGCAAAACAGACGGTCTTGTGGAGAGGTTTAACCAAACTCTAAAAATATGTTAAAGAGGGTGGTGTCTAGAGATGGGAAGGACTGGGATCTGCTTCTGCCCTATCTCATGTTCGCAGTGCGAGAGGTGCCCCAGGCCTCTACTGGGTTCTCGCCCTTCGAACTGCTTTATGGCAGACACCCTCGGGGCCTGTTGGATATCGCCAAGGAAGCGTGGGAACAACAGCCTGTCCCCCACAAAAGTGTCATTGAGTATGTCGCCCAAATGCAGGACCGGATGGAAAGGGTGTTGCCCTTGGTCCGGGAGCATATGGAGGCAGCGCAACAAGCCCAGAGTAGGGTGTACAATCGTCAGGCTCGGGTACGGGACTTCAATCCGGGAGATCGGGTTTTGGTTCTGGTACCCACCCTGACAGCAAATTCCTAGCTAGGTGGCAGGGCCCCTATGAGGTGATCGAGAAGGTAGGGGAAGTAATTACAAAGTACACCAGCCAGGCGGCGCAAGCCGGGAGCAGGTGTACCACGTGAATTTACTTAAGCCGTGGAAAGATAGGGACACAGCCGACGACCACAGCCCCCGGCCAGGGCTTCTAGGTGAAAAGGGTCCAGCCCCACAGTTCGAGGCCTGTGAAGCAGTAACCACGGTAAAATTGCAGACAGCCTGTCTTCCAAACAAGTTCAGGAAGTCAGGGAGTTCATCAGTCGGAACACGGATGTGTTCTCGGACCTCCCTGGCCGCACGTCTCTCATCCAACATGACATCGCCACTGAGCCTCAGGCCAAGATCCGGTTAAAACCATACCGGGTACCCGAGGCTCGGCGACGGGCCATCGCGGAGGAAGTACAGTTAATGTTGAAGCTCGAGGTCATTGAGGAGTCGAAAAGTGAGTGGGCCAGTCCCATAGTCCTAATACCTAAGCCGGATGGGACGCTGCGGTTCTGCAACGACTTTCGCAAGTTAAATGAAGTATCCAAGTTTGACGCGTATCCCATGCCCCGAGTAGACGAGCTGGTTGAAAGTTTAGGACAAGCCCGTTATTTTTCTGTGCTGGACCTCACTAAAGGGTACTGGCAGGTACCCTTAACGGAGTCGGCTAAGGAAAAACCGCATTTGTTACCTCAGCAGGGCCTGTATCACTACAAGGTGTTACCCTTGGCCTGCATGGCGCCCCGCCACTTTCCAAAGGTTAATGGACATAGTGCTGCGACCACATCGCCGGTACGCCTCGGCCTACTTGGATGATGTAGTCATCCACAGCACCGACTGGGAAAGCCATTTACCCAAGGTGCAGGCGGTAGTGGATGCCCTGAGGAAAGCCGGACTGACCGCTAACCCAAAGAAGTGCTCCATAGGGTTAGAGGAGACAAAATATCTGGGATATGTAATTGGGCGGGAGTCATCAAACCTCAGGTAACTAAGGTAGAGGCCATTCGTAACTGGCCCCGACCGGTCACCACCAGGCAGGTAAAGTCGTTCCTGGGGATTGTAGGTTACTACATGAGGTTTGTGCCCCACTTTGCCACAATAGCAGCGCCATTGACAGACCTGTTGAAGGGGCGAAAGTCTGGGAGGGTTAGCTGGAGTGAGAAGGCGGAGGAGGCTTTCTCCGCGTTGAAGTCGGCCCTGTGTGGGTCCCCGGTTTTGGTGACACCCGACTTCAACAAGGAGTTTGTCGTACAGACCGACGCTCGGAGGTAGGCCTCGGTGCGGTACTGTCGCAGGAGGTCAACGGGAAGAACATCCCGTTGTCTTCCTGAGCCGTAAGCTCAGTCCCGCCGAGTCCAGGTATAGTATAGTGGAGAGGGAGTGCCTGGCTATCAAGTGGGCACTCGAATCTCTCCGCTACTACCTGTTAGGAGGAGGTTCCGTCTGGTGACCGACCATTCCCCTCAAATGGATGAGTCAGGCCAAGGAGAGGAATGCTCGGGTCACCAGGTGGTTCCTATCTCTTCAAAATTTCAAGTTTTCCGTGGAACACAGGGCAGGCCGCTTGCAGGGCAACGCAGATGCCCTGTCCCGCGTCCACTGCCTTCACGTGTGTTCACCCCTCAGGGTTGAACAAAGGGGGGTATGTGGTAAGGTGCAAGGTGTCATATGTGATGGCAGGTACGTGTCACCGAGGTTGCTGGCCTCGGTGAGGTGAGAGCCGGGTTTTTGTCTGCAGCAGCTAGTGCTGTTTGGCTTTGTTAAATAGCATGGCTGCAAAGCCGATCCGGGCCGGCTCTTACTGGGAGCAGCTAAAGAGTAGGGTGGGTGGCTGCTCCTCACGGTCCAGTCCATGTTTTGGGCTGATATAAAACGCAGCCAGCAGCTGTGTCTGGGGAGTGTGATTATCCTGGAGCTGCTAACAGGGCTGGGAGTTCTCTGTCCAGGAGGAAAGAGCTCAGCAAGGAGGTATTTTGTTCCTGGCTACCTGAAGCTGGATTCTCCTGCGGCTGGGCCGACAGCGTGGTGCGAACCTGCACCTACACCTCCCAGGTGACTGAACCTGTGTTGGACTGTTTTTGTTTGGCTACGTTATTTCCGTTGTGTGTGAACTGTCACCAAGAGACTGTTTTTCATTTTGTGTGCAAGTGTGAATAAAACACTGTTTGTTGCACAATCTGGACTCCTTGTTTTGCCTCTAAACTGCACCCGCACCGCTGTCTACCAGAGCGACTCCCCACAATATATATACAATCATACTTCTGATATATATGAATGTAGTAGAGCACCCGAGCATCGCAAAGTGTTCTACTCAAGCACCCAAGCACACGAGCACTTCGATGCTCGATTAACACTAAGGCCTCATGCACACGGGCATGCGTGGACCGTGGTATCCCGGCCTGGAATCCAGCTGACAGCAGGAGTGCACGGCGTCATTGGTTGCTATGATGCCTTGTGCTTCATGCCGCCGCTGGTCTACAGTAATACACCCGTACGAGTGTATTACTGTAGTCCAGTGGCGGCATGAAGCGCATGGCGTCATAGCAACCAATGATGCCGTGCGCGCCTGCTGTCAGCTGGATTCCAGGCCGGTATTCCACGGCCGTGTGCATGAGGCCTAATGCTGAGGAAAGCTATTTAGGAAAAGTTTAAAACCTCTAGCCTGGGTCCTGATGAGGAGAACCTGGCAAGGTGCTAGTCAACCAGGCTCCCCAGTTCACTTGCTGTCTCAGCCTGGGTAGAGGGAGAAGCCATATCTCTCTGAGAGACACTGAAGGTCCTATGCAAGGAAACCGCAAGTATCACAGGTTGCTGTTAAAACGGTGTGTTTATTTGGTTGGACTGAGGATAGCTCAGCCATGTCCTAGAGAGGGACCAAATGTTTAATTAGAGCCTGGACAAGGCTAGGTGTTGTGTTTATGATTTTGTTTTATGCAACCTGTGGAAATAAAACTGGCAGGACATCAGTTTAAATGCACTTCTGTCTCCTGAGTCCTCCTTGTGCGTAATAGACTGACGATTCCCCTACCTTTCACCCCTGGAAAGGTGAGCATGCAAGACACATTGTCACTATACAGGTGAAACTCGAAAAATTAGAATATCGTGCAAAAGTCCATTTATTTCAGTAATGCAAATTAAAAGGAATTGCATTAATGCAGCTTAAAATTAGAATTTTGTGAAAAGGTTCAATATGTAGGCTCAAAGTGTAACACAGTCAGCAAATTAATCCATACCCCCTAAGCAAAATTGTGACTTTGAGGTTTCCATAAACTGTAAGCCATAATCATCCAAATTATAACAAATAAAAGCTTGAAATATCTTGCTTTGCTTGTAATGTGTCTATTTCATATATTAGTTTCACCTTTTAAGTTACATTACTGAAATAAACGAACTTTGCATGATATTCAAATTTTTCGAGTTTCACCTGTCTATATATATATATACGTATAGAAAAAATGTCAGCACCGTATCAATGCTCAGAACCGGGTGCAGCACCTTGACAGGACCAGCCGGTCCCAAATATAAAACAGAAAAATAAGGCAGCACTCCATACATAAAAAATAATATCTCTCTTTTATTCACCTATGTGGGCAGTGCAACGTTTTGGCTCCAGACAACTGAGGCTTTCTCAAGCCTATATATATACACACACACAAACAACGGTCAATATATATTACCGTATTTTTCGCCCCATAAGACGCACTTTTTCCCCCCAAAAAATGGGGGGGGGGGAAATGTCCCTGCGTCTTATGGGGAATGCTGACATTTTTACATCGCAGGCTGCGATGCTCCAGCATCGCAGCCTGCGATGTATGAGCGGGGAGGGACCGGGAGGAGGAGCTGGGAGCAGGCAATTGCGGCAGGGCCAGTGCATTCACTGTGCTCCGGCCCGGCCGCTCACAGTCCTGCACTATAAAGTTATAAAATGTCCCCTCATTCATAAAATGTCCCCTCATTCAATAAAACATGCCCCCTCACTTATTACTGTAGTTACTGGCAGGCAGGCTGGGCGGACAGCAGCGTGACTCCCTGATGTCACATGCCCACGCCGCCTACTTTATGAATGAAGCAGGCGGCGCAGGCACGTGACGTCAGTGAGTCACGCTGCCATCCTCCCAGCCGGCCTGCCCGCATTATTCGTAAGCACTTACTATGTACCGGTAACTACAGTAATAAGTGAGGGGGCATGATTTATTGAATGAGGGGACATTTTATGAATGAGGGGACATTTTATAACTTTATAGTGCAGGACTGTGAGCGGCTGGATGGGGGGGATCTGTGGCTGGCACTGTTAGGGGGTGGGGGTCTGTGGATGACACAACAGTGCCATCCACAGATCCCCCATAACAGTGCCATCCACAGATCCCCCATAACAGTGCCATCCACAGATCCCCCATCACAGTGCCATCCACATATCCCCATCACAGTGCCATCCACAGATCCCCCATCACAGTGCCATCGACAGATCCCCCATCACAGTGCCATCCACAGATCCCCCATAATAGTGCCATCCACAGATCCCCCATCACAGTGCCATCCACAGATCCCCATCACAATGCCATCCACAGATCCCCCATAACAGTGTCATCCACAGATCCTTCATAACAGTGTCCGTCACAGATCCCCCCCCCCATAACAGTGCCATCCACAGATTCCCCATAACAGTGTCATCCCCAGATCTCCCATAACCGTGTCATCCCCAGATCCCCCATAACAGTGCCATCCACAGATACCCAGTAATAGTGTCATGCACAGACCACCATTAGTTCCAAACCCACCAATAACACCTTTTGGTTAAAAATATTTTCTTATTTTCTTCCCCAAAAATCTAGGTGCGTCTTATGGGCCGGTGTGTCTTATACGGCGAAAAATGCGGTATTATGTCCACTAGCTAAGGATACTTTCACACTAACGTTTTTGCTGGATCTGGCAGTGTTCAGCAAAAACACTTCTGTTACTGATAATACAACCATCTGCATCCGTTATGATGTTGTATTATCTTTAACATTGCCAAGACGGATCCGTCATTAACGCCATTGAAAGTGAATGGAGGACAGATCCATTTTCTATTGTGTCAAATTGTGACAGAGAAAACGGATCCGTCCCCATTGACTTGCATTGGGGGTCATGCCGGATCCGTCTTGCTCTGCATCCCAGGAAGGAAAGAAAACCGCAGCATGTTGTGGTTTGCTCTCCAGTCTGGGAATTCAACTAAACGGAACGGAATGCATTTTGGAGCATTCTGTTTAATTCAGTTTTGTCCCCATTGACAATGAATAGGGACAAAACTGATGCGTTTTCTTCCGGTTTTTTGCCCCTTTGACAGGACTCAAAAACGGAAAACGCTAATGCTAGTGTGAAAGTACCCTAAGATCCAGAGTAACTGCAGTGTGTATGTAGCACAGACAAAGATGAAATCCACCCCAGGGACAACAATCATTATGTAAGGGTGTACATCTGCAAGGATTGATTAATACCCAAATTGAGTGTGCCTTTCACGTGGATGAGTGGGCCCAGAGAATTCCATTAAAGTTTTTCCCTGACCATAAGGCTGTCACCACCAGTTTTTTTTTTTTTTTTCCAGTCATGGTTGCAGGGTTTTTTCTCTGTTTCTCATCTGACATGCCAACATCCATCCATTTGATGAAGCAGAAAATGTGACTCATTCACATGAATCAGAGGAGGTCCTATTCCAATTCTGCTGCAAAAATGTAAGCCTATAATGCCAAATCTGATGAAATTTCATTAGAAAGTGCAGTGACCATCTGTCTGCTTTGGAGCAATATAAGCAGTAAATTATACTTTTGTGTTTTAGGCACTTGGCTAGTAGCCCCTTGGTTCATTTTGGTGGTGAGCTGCTCCAATTTAGCATGTCTGTCTGCCCTCACACACCTTCCTATCCAATGTTCAGCTCTCACATAAATGTCAAATGGTGCTCATATCAATATTTGCGAAGGTGTCATTTGTCCACTCACTTTACACTTTCACCACAGCAGCATGTGAACAGTTCATGAACTACACAGTTTCAGAACTACTGCCATCATTGGCATGAAAGCCAATAACCATCCCTGTTTTTCAACTCTGCTAAATCACCTCTTTTACTCATGATTAGCGTTGAGCGAATCTACTCGCACTTCGTGGTAACAAATATTTTTTTTCTAAAATGGCTGCTGCACATGTTAAACAGAGAAATAAAGAAGCGCTGGAATGAGGTATCACCCATAATGCTATGCAGGAAGCCATTCAGCAAATAGCTAGCCACTATGATGTCACAGCCCTATAAAAAGCCTCATCCTACCCAGTCTTCACCATTTTCCAGTGAACTTAGTGCAGGGAGAGACATTAAAGGCGCTTGGGACTGTGATTAGGAAAGACTTTATTCACAAAATATTACTTTTGAGCAGTTCAGGGAAAGCATAGAGATAGTATAGGGATATAATAGGGAGGCTTTATCCACACTATAAGAAGAGAGCAGGGACCATTTCAACAGTGTAAAGTGGGGTCAATAGAAAAGCTATTCTCACACCATGCTGCACTAATTGGGGTTAAAAAGCGTTCTTATACTACTGATTTTAGGTTGTTTACATTATTTTATACATAAGTAATTCCATTCTTGATTCTTAGTGGGTTGAAATTTTGGTCTGATACTACTGATTTTGGGATGTTGCAGCCTGACACTATTGCTTTTTAACATTTACAGTTTCTGTTACAGACAGTAGATCTGACAGACAAGTATCAGGGCCTTCTAAGGTAATGTGCAGTGGCAAAATGTTTCTGTAGCTGGCAGAAGTAGCAGCATAAGAAGAAGGGTGGTAGAAGCAGTCACAGCAATAGGCCAGAACTGCCAGAGTCATCCAGTGCTCGTGTTTTGACCAGCAACCCAGCAGCCAGGAGTTGCTGGGTTCCTCTGACACCATGCTTAGTTGGCATGGTTCAGGGACAAGCTCTGTTCCCCTATATGTCCTGAAACTGCCTCTGTTCCTTCTGCTTGGGAATAGAGTTGAGCGAACACCTGGATGTTCGGGTTCGAGAAGTTCGGCCGAACTTCCCGAAAATGTTTGGGTTTGGGATCCGAACTCGACCCGAACTTCACCCCGAACCCGAACCCCATTGAAGTCAATGGGGATCCAAACTTTTGGGCACTAAAAAGGCTGTAAAATATCACAGGAAAGGGCTAGAGGGCTGCAAAAAGCAGCAAAATGTAGGTAAATCCCCTGCAAACAAATTTGGATAGGGAAACGAATTAAAATAAAATAAATACAAATTAACCAATATCAATTGGAGAGAGGTCCCATAGCAGAGAATCAGGCTTCATGTCAGCCACCAATGGAGAAGGCCACTTTTGGGTCCATTCACACGTCCGCAATTCTGTTCCGCATTTGCGGAACGGAATTGCGGACCCATTAATTTCAATGGGGACAGACGATGTCCCGGCCGGGTCCGCAATTGCGGATCCGCACTTCCGGGTCCGCAATTGCGTTCCCGAAAAAAATAGAACATGTCCTATTCTTGTCCGCAATTGCGGACAAGAAAAGGCATTTTCTATGAGAGTGCCGGCGATATGCGGTCCGCAAATTGCGGAACGCACATCGCCGATGTCCGTGTTTTGCGGATCCGCGGATCCGTGAATCCGCAAAACACACACGGACATGTGAATGGACCCTTTACTTGTTTAGGCCCCAGCACCCAGACAGAGGAGAGAGGTCCCATAGCAGAGAATCAGGCTTCATGTCATCCACCAATGGAAAAGGGCACTTTCAGTTATTTAGGCCCCAGCACCCAGACAGGGGAGATAGGTGGCATAGCAGAGAATCAGGCTTCATATCACCCACCAATGGAAAGGCTACTTTTACTTATTCAGGCCCAAGCACCCAGACAGAGGAGAGAGGTCCTATAGCAGAGAATCAGGCTTGATGTCACACACCAATGGAAAAGGCAACTTTCAATTATTTAAGCCACAGCACCCAGACAGAGGAGAGAGGTCCCATAGCAGAGAATCAGGCTTCATGTCACCCACCAATGGAACAGGCCACTTTTACTTGTTTAGGCCCCAGCACCAAGACAGAGGAGAGGTCGCCTAGCAGAGAATCAGGCTTCATGTCACCCACCAATAGAACAGGCCACTTTTAGATATTTAGGCCCCGGCACCAATACAGAGGAGAGAGGTCGCAAAGCAGAGAATCAGGCTTCATGTCACCCACCATTGGAACAGGCCACTTTACGATATTAGGGCCCCTGGCATCCAGACGGAGGAGAGGCTCATTCAGCTTTAGGTTGCCCCGCAATATAATGGTAAAATTAAAAAAAGAGGATTGAATGAAGAAGTGCCCCGGAGACCAAGAATATATGGTTAAGGGGAGGTAGTTATAAAGGTCTAATCTGCACAAGGGATGGATAGGTCCTGTGAGATCCATGCCTGGTTCATTTTTATGAATGTCAGCTTGTCCACATTGGCTGTGGACAGGCGGCTGCGTTTATCAGTAATGACGCCCCCTGCCGTGCTGAATACACGTTCAGACAAAACGCTGGCCGCGGGGCAGGCCAGCACCTCCAAAGCATAAAAGGCTAGCTCTGGCCACGTGGACATTTTGGAGACCCAGAAGTTGAATGGGGCCAAACTATCAGTCGGTACGTGGAGGGGTGTGCACACATACTGTTAACCATGTTAGTAAAAAGCTGCCTCCTGTTAACACGTTCCGTATCCGGTGGTGGTGCAGTTAGCTGTGGCGTGGAGACAAAACTTTTCCACATCTCTGCCATGCTGACCCTGCCCTCAGAGGAGCTGGCCGTGAAACAGCTGCGTTGGCGACGCTCCTCGGCCTTCGCCTTGGGCTTCCACTTGTTCCCCTGTGACATTTGGGAATGCTCTCAGTAGCGTGTCTACCAACGTGCACTTGTACTCGCGCATTGTTCTATCACGCTCCAGTGCAGGAAGTAAGGTGGGCATATTGTCTTTGTACCGAGATCCAGCAGGGTGGCAACCCAGTAGTCCGCAAACGTTAAAATGTGGGCAACTCTGCTGACGTTGCACAGGCACTGCAGCATGTAGTCGCTCATGAGTGCCAGGCTGCCCAGAGGTGAGGACAAGCTGTCCTCTGTGGGAGGTGTATCGTCATCGTCCTCCGTATCCCCCCAGCCATGCACCAGTGATGGGCCCTTACTAGATGTTTTCCTCAGTGTTACCATTCACCACAATAATAAACAAGTTATTTGGCCCAATGTATTAAATTCAAATCCAGGCCTTTTTTTACAGGCACCTAACACTGGCGATCTATTTATGTACCGTATTACACTAATCCAGGCACAGCAGTAACCACAGATTTAGGGGAATATCAATTGTAGGCCTAGTATTTAGGCCCTGGATGAAAGGTATCCTTTTATGGACAGATTTACACTTGGAGATGCACAGTAGCGTGTGAAAAAATATATAGGATTATGCTTTCAGCAATCAGCACTTGTATTTTAACACTTTGTGTAATATACCTTTTAACGAAAAGAAATACACTTAGAGATGCAAAACAGTGTTTGCAAATGTAGAGGATTATGCTGTATGTTAACACTTACTGTAATATACCCTTTAACGGAAAGAAATATACTTGGAGATGCATGGTAGCTTGTGAAGTCATTGAGGATGACCCTATCAGCACTTGTATTTACACCTTGAGTGTAATATACCCTTTTACGGACAGTAGTGATGTCGCGAACATAAAATTTTCCGTTCGCGAACGGCGAACTTCCGCAGATGTTCGCGAACGGGCGAACCGCCATAGACTTCAATAGGTAGGCGAATTTTAAAACCCACAGGGACTCTTTCTGGCCACAATAGTGATGGAAAAGTTGATTCAAGGGGACTAACACCTGGACTGTGGCATGCCGGAGGGGGATCCATGGCAAAACTTCCATGGAAAATTACATAGTTGACGCAGAGTTGGGTTTTAATCCATAAAAGGCATAAATCACCTAACAATCCTAAATTTTTTTAAACAACGTGGTTTAAAACATCTAGTGTGTGTATACGATCAGGTATGATGTTGTATCGATCAGGGTTACGGGGTTGTAGCGATAAGGGTTACGGCCGCTTCACAGACATTGACAGACCAAATTCCCCTTTTAATGCACCGCAAACAACCGCAAACAGTTCATTTGCACAACCGCAAACTCCCCATTTGCACAAGGTTGGATACCAAGCAAGCCATGTCCCGGTGATGTCATTGAAGTTTTCTTCCTCCACCCAGCCACGTTCAACACCAAGGGTCCCCGAAAGGTGAATTGAATTGATTTTTCGAACGGGGAGATGGTTAAAAAAACGCTGGCTCCCTCCCCTTTGTTTTTATCCACGGTCACTGCGTCTGCGCCGTGCAATTTACTGTCACACCCGATATGAGTGGTATTTTCTGTAGTACTATTCTCATCAGTTTAATCCCTCTATTGTCCCCAATCTGGGGGCCATTTATTGAATTGATTTTTCGAACGGGGAGATGGTTAAAAAAACGCTGGCTCCCTCCACTCTGTTTAAATCCACGGTAACTGCGTCTGCGCCGTGCAATTTACTGTCACACCCGATATGAGTGGTATTTTCTGTAGTACTATTCTCATCAGTTTAATCCCTGTTAAATCCCATATCAGGGATTGCCTTTTGTGAAAATAAATTTAGGTCGGGTACCTTTGACTGCCTTCACAGTGACAGACCACACTCTCATACACCAAACTGAATTGATTTCAGGAACCGGGAGATGGAAAAAGCAACTTGGTCATTCCTCTTACTCCCAAATTGGGGCACTGCGCGTGCACAGAGCACTGTGCTGTGACACCCTATATGAGTGGTGTCTTAACTAGTACTATTCCTATCAGTTTAATCCCTGTTACGTACCCTATCCGGGGACGTCTGTCGAATTGATTAACCATTGTCGAATTAGCGAACCATTACGACATCATTAAATAATTTAGTTCTGAGCTCTGTACTTGCTTTGTATTGGAATTGATGGGGATTTTTTTAATTGTCTGCATTATTTCTAATAAACTATTAAGAGACTACATAAAAAAAAGGTAAATTAATGTTTTTTCTATGAAATATTATTCAACCGTCCGATCGCTTTTGGTCTGACCATAATGAAGCAACGGCCTTATCATCTTGGGTGTGGCAACATTGCCAACACACTCATAGAGGTGATGATTGCTTCATTGTGATACGCAAGCCCCTTCACCACAACAAGGTAACGATCACGAAGGGAATTGACACTTGTATGTGCCTTTTTTGGGGTTTGTTTTTGCAGCCACAGTGCTGCACCATAGGACAGAAAAATTAGGCATGTACACATGCCTGAAAAATAATGGCATTATTGCAGCCGCTATTGTAGCAGCGGCCGGAGAATTGATGTTTTTCAGGCAGAAAAGTGACTAAAACATTGCGGCTTGAACCCTAGTTGGTGGAGGAGAATTCACGAAAGTCATCCGGTATGCAGACATTAAATACAGCAGCGTGGGGACAATTTTGAGGCCAAAGCATGTAATCAGGCCTTTTGTTAGTCAAACGTATCACTCACTGTCAGTCCCTTCGGGATCCATGCCTCATTCATCTTTATGAAGGTGAGGTAATCAACACTTTTTTGATCGAGGCGACTTCTCTTGTCAGTGACAATGTCTCCTGCTGCACTGAAGGTCCTTTCTGACAGGACACTTGAAGCAGGGCAGGCCAGAAGTTCTATCGCAAACTGGGATAGCTCAGGCCAAAGGTCAAGCCTGCACACCCAGTAGTGAAGGGGTTCATTGCTCCTCAGAGTGTCGATATCTGCTGTTAAGGCGAGGTAGTCTGCTACCTGTCAGTCGAGTTGTTCTCTAAGGCTGGATCCTGAAGGGCTGTGGCGATGAGTAGGACTGAAAAAGCTCTGCATGTCCTCCATCAACAACACATCTGTAAATCGTCCAGTCCTTGCCGCCATGGTAGGAGGAGGATTACACTCACCTCTTCCCCTGTTAGATTCCTGTTGTGCTGTGACATCCCCCTTATAAGCTGTGTAAAGCATATTTTTTAGTTTGGTTTTGAACTGCTGCATCCTTTCCGACTTTTGGTAATTTGGTAACATTTCTGCCACTTTCTGCTTATACCGGGGGTCTAGTAGCGTGGCCACCCAGTACAGGTCGTTCTCCTTCATCCTTTTTATACGTGGGTCCCTCAACAGACATGACAGCATGAAAGACCCCATTTGAACAAGGTTGGATGCAGAGCTACTCCTTTCCCGTTCCTCGTCCTCACTGTTGTCATTGACGGTCTGTTCTTTCCCCCAGCCACGTACAACACCATGGGTCCCAGATTGGTGACAACAACGAGCACCCTGGGGTGCCTGCTGTGGTTGGTCTTCCTCCTCCTCAAAGCCGCCACATTCCTCCTCTGACTCCTCTTCCTCATACTGCTCTTCCAGCGTTGCCGCAGGTCCGGCAAGCGATGATGACAAGGCTGTTTCTGGTGGTGATGGTGACCACAACTTTTCCTCTTCCTCTTCACGCTCATCTACAGCCTGATCCAGCACTTTTCACAGGGCACGCTCCAGGAAGAAAACAAATGGGATGAGGTCGCTGATGGTGCCTTCGGTGCGACTGACTAGGTTTGTCACCTCCTCAAAAGGACGCATGAGCCTACAGGCATTGCGCATGAGTGTCCAGTAACGTGGCAAAAAAATTACCAGCTCCGCAGAGGCTTTCCTAGCACCCTGGTCATACAAATACTCGTTGACGGCTTTTTCTTGTTGGAGCAGGCGGTCAAAATTAGGAGTGTTGAATTCCAACGTGTCGGGCTGTTGCAAATCAAGCGCCTCACTGGCATGTTGTTTCGCCGCTGAATATCGGAAAAGTGCACCATGGCCGTGTAGGAACGCCTGAAATGGCCACACACCTTCCTGGCCTGCTTGAGGACGTCCTGTAAGCCTGGGTACTTAGACACAAAGCGTTGTACGATGAGATTCAACACATGTGCCATGCACGGCACATGTGACAACTTGCCCAAATTCAATGCCGACGACAAATTGGTTCCATTGTCACACACCACTTTGCCGATCTCCAGTTGGTGCGGGGTCAGCCACTGATCCACCTGTGCGTTCAGGGCGGACAGGAGTGCTGGTCCTGTGTGGCTCTCTGCTTTCAGGCAAGTCAACCCCAAGACAGCGTGACACTGTCGTATCCGGGATGTGGAATAGCCCCTGGGGAGCTGGGGGGATTCAGTTGATGTGCAGCCAGACGACGCAGCAGAAGAGGACTCAGCCGAGGAGGATATCGAAGAGGATGGAGTAGGAGTGGAGGAGGTGGCAGTAGGTCTGCCTGCAAGTCGTGGCGGTGTCACCAACTCCGCTGCGGAGCCACGCATTCCATGCTTTTCAGCCATCAGCAGGTTGACCCAATGCGCAGTGTACGTGATATACCTGCCCTGACCGTGCTTTGCAGACTAGGTATCAGTGGTCAGATGGACCCTTGCCCCAACACTGTATGCCAGAGATGCCATGACTTCCATTTCAATGATACTGTAGAGGTTTGGGATTGCCTTTTTTGAAAAAAAAATTTCACTGTGGTGTCCCAATAGCGACAAATTTTTTGAAGGCCTCAGACTCCACCAGCTGGTATGGTAAAAGCTGGCGGGCTAAGAGTTCCGTCAAGCCAGCTGTCAGTCCCCGGCTAGCGGGTGACTCTGTGACATTGGCTTCTTACGCTGAAACATGTCCTTGACAGACACCTGACTGTGGGCAGATGAGCAGGAACTGCTGAAGGTGAGAGGCGAAGTGACGGTTGGTTTAGAGGGGGCAGGGAGGACAGCAGTGGTTGACGTGGCTGAAGATGCTGGACCAGGAGGAGCATGGTGGCTTTGAGTTTGTGTGCTGCTTGTACTCATGTGTTGATCCCATAGGCTGTTTGTGATGTGAGATCATGTGCCTTCGCAAAGCAGTTGTACCGAGGTGGGTGTTGGACTTCCCACGACTCAGTTTCTTTTGGCACAGGTTGCAAATGAGATTGCTGTTATCAGAGGCAGACACACAAAAAAAAATGCCACACTGCTGAGCTTTGCAATGACGGCATCCTGGTGGTCGCAACAGCATGCGTTGACTGGCGTGCTGTGTGGCTGACCCCAGGTGCCGATACATGCTGTCTGACTGTGCCACTAACTCCTTGCGACGACCTCCCCTGCTTCCAACTTGTCTCCTAATTCTCTCTGTCTCCCCTTCTGAACTTTCCCCCTCTTCGAGCAGGCACCCACGTGGCATCCGTGGACACATCGTCATCATCAACTGCTTCACTTGTATCTGACACCTCAGCAAAGGAAGCAGCAGCGGGTACAACATCATCATCATCACACTGTACGTCCATGTGTGTAATCCTGCCTGACTGAGGCATATCCCTGTAATCTACATCATCTGGCAATAATGGTTGCGCATCACTAATTGCATCCAACTGATGTGTAAATAACTCCTCTGACGGACCAAGTGAAGCGGCTGTGGTGGCTGTGGTGGTAGTGGTGGTGGTGGAGGCGGGCTGGAGGGAGCGTGGTAACTTGAGAGCAGGTGACCGAAGCTGAGCTGGAGGAGGATGGTGCGTCAAGGTTCTTAGCGGACGCTGTTGAAGATTGGGTGTCCTGTCTAAGCCAGTCAACTATGTCCTCAGAATTTTTCGGGTCCAGGGTACGTGGCCTTTGAACACTAGGCATTATTCCAGGGACAGTGGAAATCACAGCACCACGACCACGACGGCCCCTGCGGGGTGGCCTGCCTCTGCCTGTCATTATTTTTTAGATTAGGTACTATGCGTGCTAGGTACTGTGCCACCCGGTATGAGTGGTTGGCACTGGCAGTGGGCACACTACAGTCTGTGGAAGTGGGCCTGACACACACTGGCAGCAGGCAAGCAACTGAATTTAGATCACTGTCTAAAAATTAAATGCCTTATTTATCGGCATGCTACTGTGCCACCCGGTATCAGTGGTGGGCACTGGCAGTGGCCACACTACAGTCAGTGGAAGTGGGCCTGACACACACTGGCAGCAGGCAAGCAACTGAAATTAGAATACTGTCTAAAAATTAAATGCCACATTTATCGGCAAGCTACTGTTCCACCCGGTATCAGTGGTTGGCACTGGCAGTGGGCCTGACACACACTGGCAGCAGGCAAGCAACTGAATTTAGACTACTGTCTAAAAATGAAATGCCTTATTTATCGGCAAGCTACTGTGCCACCCAGTATCAGTGGTTGGCACTGGCAGTGGGCACACTACAGTCTGTGGAAGTGGGCCTGACACACACTGGCAGCAGTCAAGCAACTGAAATTAGACTAATGTGTAAAAATTAAATGCCTTATTTATCGGCAAGCTACTGTGCCACCCGGTATGAGTGGTTGGCACTGGCAGTGGGCACACTACAGTCTGTGGAAGTGGGCCTGACACACACTGGCAGCAGGCAAGCAACTGAAATTAGAATACTGTCTAAAAATTAAATGCCTTATTTATCGGCAAGCTGCTGTGCCACCCGGTATCAGTGGTTGGTACTGGCAGTGGGCACACTACAGTCTGTGGAAGTGGGCCTGACACACGCTGGCAGCAGGCAAGCAACTGAAATTAGACTAATGTGTAAAAATTAAATCCCTTTTTTATCGGCAAGCTACTGTGCCTCCCGGTATCAGTGGTTGGCACTGGCAGTGGGCTCACTACAGTCTGTGGAAATATGGCGGCCGGATGACTTCCGGTTCCGGTGATGCGTGTGTTGTAATCGAGCTGTTGTGTGAGGATATTGTGATTTTTCGAGCGTTCGGGAATTGCAGACCGGTGTGAAGGGAGTGGCTATAGCATATTTATACCCGACAGTTACCAGTCCAATGTACGCCTCCTGGAAGAAGCGGGAAGCGAAACGTACGTTGGGGTTTAGGAAGCGCTGTCTCCACACCGGTCTGTATCCCTACCCTTCTGATTATTGCAACCGACCTTTTGAATATTTTAACACTTGTTTTCTTTTTGTGGATGGATTGTATTTACACTTCTGATTAGTTATTCATCGTTGGGCATTTTTGTAGAAGTATTTTTACGGAGTACTGCAATGTGAATAGGGCTTAGTGGGTACAGACCACTGTGGAGAGCAATCATTTTCCACTTTTTTATGAGGATCCATTTTATATATATTGCTTTGTTATATATGTATTTTAATAATATGAAATAAACTTAATTTTAACATTTAAATGATGTGGTTTCTTGGGGTATTGTTAGTCTGTGGAAGTTGGCCTGACACACAGCAGCAGGCAAGCAACTGAAATTAGACAAATGTGTAAAAATTAAATGCCGTATTTATCGGCAAGCTACTGTGCCACCCTGTATGATAGGTTGGCACTGGCAGTGGGCACACTACAGTCTGTGAAAGTGGGCCTGAGACACACTAGCAGCAGGCAAGCAACTGAATTTAGACTACTGTCTAAAAATTAAATGCTTTATTTATCGGCAAGCTACTGTGCCACCCGGTATCAGTGGTTGGCTCTGGCAGTGGGCAAACTACAGTCTGTGAAAGTGGGCCTGACACACACTGGCAGCAGGCAAGCAACTGAAATTAGAATACTGTCTAAAAATTAAATGCCTTATTTATCGGCAAGCTACTGTGCCACCTGGTATCATTGGTTGGCACTGGCAGTGGGCACACTACAGTCTGTGGAAGTGGGCCTGACACACACTGGCAGCAGGCAAGCAACTGAAATTAGACTAATGTGTAAAAATGAAATGCCTTATTTATCGGCAAGCTACTGTGCCACCCGGTATGAGTGGTTGGCACTGGCAGTGGGCACACTACAGTCTGTGAAAATGAGCCTGACACACACTGGCAGCAGGCAAGCAGCTGAATTTAGACTACTGTCTAAAAATTAAATGATTTATTTATCGGCAAGCTACTGTGCCACCCGGTATCAGTGGTTGGCAGTGGCAGTGGGCACACTACAGTCTGTGAAAGTGGGCCTGACACACACTGGCAGCAGGCAAGCAACTGAAATTAGAATACTGTCTAAAAATGAAATGCCTTATTTATCGGCAAGTTACTGTGCCACCCGGTATGAGTGGTTGGCACTGGCAGTGGGCACACTACAGTCTGTGAAAGTGGGCCTGACACACACTGGCAGCAGGCAAGCAGCTGAATTTAGAATACTGTCTAAAAATGAAATGCTTTATTTATCGGCAAGCTACTGTGCCACCCGGTATCAGTGGTTGGCTCTGGCAGTGGGCACACTACAGTCAGTGGAAGTGGGCCTGACACACAATGGCAGCAGGCAAGCAACTGAAATTTGACTAATGTGTAAAAATTAAATGCCTTATTTATCGTCAAGCTACTGTGCCACCCAGTATCAGTGGTTGGCACTGGCAGTGGGCACACTACAGTCTGTGAAAGTGTGCCTGACACACACTGGCAGCAGGCAAGCAACTGAAATTAGAATACTGTCTAAAAATTAAATGCCTTATTTATCGGCAAGCTACTGTGCCACCCAGTATCAGTGGTTGGCACTGGCAGTGGGCACACTACAGTCTGTGGAAGTGGGCCTGATTCACGCTGGCAGCAGGCAAGCAACTGAAATTAGACTAATGTGTAAAAATTAAATGCCTTATTTATCAGCAAGCTACTGTGCCACCCGGTATGAGTGGTTGGCACTGGCAGTGGGCACACTACAGTCAGTGGAAGTCGGCATGACACACACTAGCAGGCAAGCAACTGAAATTACACTAAAGTGTAAAAATGAAATGCCTTTTTTTGATGCAATGTCCTTTGCCACACGGGATAACAGGGGTGGGCACTGGCAGTGGGCACACTACAGTCAGTGGAAGTCGGCCTGACACACACTAGCAGGCAAGCAACTGAAATTACACTAAAGTGTAAAAATGAAATGCCTTTTTTTGATGCAAAGTCCTGTGCCACACAGGGTGACAGAGGTGGGCACTGGCAGTGGGCACACTACAGTCTGTGGGCCTGCAGCTCCTCACACACAGGCAGGCCAGGCAACTGCAATATATATATGGAGAAAAAAAAAAAAAGCAGACTAATGTTGCAGCCCTAAAAAGGGCTTTTTGGGGTGCTGTCAGGACACTGTCCTTACAGCAGAGATCAGATGAGTCTTTCAGGACTGGAGTGGACACTGAATTCACTAGCCTAGCTATCGGTTTCCCTATTAAATCAGCAGCAACTACACTCTCCCTCCTCTCACTAAGACTGCAGCCTCCGAATTAATCTAAAATGGATGCTGTTCAGGAGATGGGAGGGTATGCTGCTGATTGGCTGGAATGTGTCTGCTGACTGTGAGGTACAGGGTCAAAGTTTGCTCAATGAAGATGTATAGTGGGCGGACCGAACATCGCATGTGTTCGCCCGCTGCGGCGAAAGCGAACAAGCTATGTTCACCGGGAACTGATCGCCGGCGGATAGTTCGGGCCATCTCTAACGGACAGAAATACACTATGAGATGCACAATAGTGCGTGCAAATTTAAAGGATTATGCTTTCAGCAATTGTAATTTAAGACTTTGAGTAATATACCCTTTTATGGAAAGAAATACACTTGGAGATGCACGCTGAGTGTAATATACATGTAAATGTGTCCCTTTTACGGACACATTTACACTTGGCCTGCAACAGCTGGAACACCAGATTTGGGGTATTTCTCTTTTGGTAATTGAATTTCACCCCAGAACAAAATTTATCCTTTGACGGATACTATTAAACTACTTGTCCAGCCACAGCTAGAACACCAGATTTAACGTATTGCTATTTTTGCAACTGAATTTCACACCAGAAAATAATCTAGCCTTTGACGGACACTATGAAACTTGTCCAGTCAGAGCTGGAACACCAGATTTACTGTATTTCTATTTTTGCAACTGAATTTCACCCCAGAAAATAATATATCCTTTGACGGACACTAGGAAACTTGTCTAGTCACAGCTGGAACACCAGATTCAGGGTATTGCTATTTTGGTAATTGAATTTCAACCCAGAGCAAAAGCTATACTTTTACGGACACTTTGAAACTTGTCCAGCCACAGCTGAAACCACTGATTTAGGGTATTGCAGAAACTACTGATTTAGACCATTGCTATTTTAGAAATTTAATTTCACCCCAGAAAAAAAAAAATATTCTTTGCCAGACAGTATTACACTTGGCTAGCCAAAGCTGGAACACCAGATTTAGGGGATTTATGATATAGCACCCCTGATTTATGATATAGCAAAAAAAAAAAAAAATCCCTACTATTGATGTATTAATGGACTTGGTGGCAGCTTGTGCTGGCGCACCACAAGACACAGAATGGCCGCCGATCATCCCAGAAAAAAGTGACAGAAAAAACGCTCTGGGCAGCCCGAAAACAGTGAGCAATTAACTAGCAGAAGTTGAATGATTCACAGCTGTAGATCGATCACTTCATTAAGTGTTTTGCTGAGTTAACCCCTGCCTAATCTCTCCCTAACAGCAGCTGCATCCTATCCCTACATTAATCAGAGCAAAGTGACGTGCAGCGCGACGTGACTCCAGCTTATATAGAGGCTGGGTCACATGCTGCACTTGGCCAATCACAGCCATACCAAAAGTAGGCATGGCTGTGATGGCCTCTTGAGGCAGGTAGTATGACGATTGTTGATTAGCAGCTTTGCAGGCTTTCAAAATGCACCATAGAAATCACCGAACAACGAACCCGAACCTGAACTTTTACGTAAATGTTCAGGTCCGTGTCACGAACACCCCAAAGTTCGGTACGAACCCGAACTATACAGTTCGGGTTCGCTCATCCCTACTCGGGAAGTATTGTATGCTGTTGGCTCTGCTCTGCTTTTCAACGAGAACAAGCTTATTGAGGACATCCAGCAGCTACTGCCCCCCCAGGATTTAAAGGAAAGATCCGCTGCTTCCTCCGGTAGGTGAACAAGTAGCGACGATAAGAGTCACTTGGGAGTAGGTGTTGCAAGAAGTCAGGCACACCGCCTTGAGGCTGTCAGGGTGAAATCAGCAGCAAGTGGCCCGCACCCCTTCTCCAACAGTCAAGGCTCCACCACCTCAGCAGAGGGGAGCTATGTTTTTTCCCATCAACTACTGGTCCTAATGCTCCTGGTCCTTCTACTCCTCGTCACTCATTTCATCAGCAATTGATCATCGAGACAATTGCAAAAAGATAGCAGTATGCATGCACTCATCCAATGACGCAGAAGCTGAACGTGCTTCTGGCCAAGTTGCTGGTACTACAGTCCCTCCCCTTTCATGTGGTGGACTCTGCACCGTTCAAAGAACTGATGGCATGTGCCAAGCCAAGGTGGAACATCCCAAACCATCATTATTAGTGATGAGCAGCAGGGGGCAATATTCGATTTTGCAATATTTCGCAAATACAGTATATGGGCGAATATTCGCTATATATTCAGGAATTCGTGAATTTGTTCTCTTCATGCACTATTTTTTTACATTTCGAAAATAGCAATGTAAAATTCGCTTAATGTGCATGCGCAAAAGGGGCGTGGCCTAATTCAAACTACCCGATGTTTGAGAAGATTGGAAAAGATGGTGGGAAGCAATTTTTGCGACAAGGAGGAAGAACTACTGATCACTGTAAGTAATTTGAGATTACAGCAGTGTATTTGATTTCATTTTCACATGCATGTCAGAACAATCGCTTTATATGCAGATTGAATGTTATGAAATTTTCGCAATTACGAAAATCGCCACTTATGATACAAATTTGTTTTCGTAATATATACAACTTCATCTAATATAAAAAGCTGAGTGTATGTATGTATGTGTGTATGTCCGCTAAAGGAATCCGCCCCGTCTCATTTACAATCACAAAATTTGGCAAACAGGTACATCAGGTGTCCGGGAAGGTTTTAGACCTGGTCTCAGCTCTCTGGGACGTACCATTCCTGAGATATTCCCAAAAAAATGCATTAGCCAATAGAAGCCTGGTCACATGACCCTTATCAGCCAATAGAAGCTTGCTGGCAGTTCGTCTCCACAGACACAGTTTTACTCCACGTAACCATAACAACCCAGCCATCACTGCTATAGATGAGCTTTAAAGGAAATCTGTCACCAGGATAATCGCTATTGAATTAAAACCATGGTCTAATAGCACTTAGTACCTTATTCCCTGAGGTTTCCATAACAACTCTGTGGATGACACTGTTAAGGGAGCAGAGTGCTCCGGAGGTCACAGTTCAGGGGCAGATAGGGTGGCCATTCAAGTCACCCTTAAATCCCCGCTCTCAGGTCCATCTTAACCACGCCCCCGATCAGGTTAGGCCACGCCCCCACTCCTCAGCCGACAGGGATTAAAAAAATGAAGTTAAAAATCAATTTCTGTCAGCTGCAGGGGTGGGAGGGACAGTGACTTTCTCCCTGAATTTCACATTTAGACAGCACAGTACTGCTGTCTTAGAGTGAGCTGTTCAAAAGGGCATGCCTCCAATCCAGTTAGGCTATGCCCCCTCCCACTCAGCCAACAGGGATTGAAAAAATGAAGTTAAAAATCAACTTCTAGGTCCCACCAAGCAACACCCCTGACCCAGTTAGGCCATGTCTCTTCCCTCTCCGCAGCCAATGGGGATTGCCAAAATGAAGTTAAAAATCAACTTCTGTCAGCTGCAGAGATGGGAGAGATGGTGACTTTCTCTCTGCAGCTTACTCTCAGACAGGACAGTGCTGCTGTCTTAGGGTGAGCTGTTAATAAGGCAATGCCCCTATCCTGTTAGGCCAAACCCACTCCCACTCTTCAGCCAAAAGGGATTGAAAAAATTCCCCGCTATTCCACACCCCTGATCCGGTTAGGCCACGCCCCCTCTCCAAACGCAGCCAATGGAAGTTAAAGATCAACTTCTGTCAGCTGCTGTGGTGGACGTGAGGGTGACTTTCTCCTTGCAGCTCTCGCTCAGAGAGCATAGTGCTGCAGTCTGAGAGTGAGCTGTTCAAAAGGACATCCCTGTGTACATCCAGGCCCTGCGTGAGACAGAGGACATGGGGTCTGAAAGCCGGACTGTCCGGCCTAAAACTGGACCTCTAGCCACTCTAGGGGCAGGCTGCTGTGGAGGTCACAGTTAAGGGAATGGTCCGCCATGGATGTCAGTGTTAAGAGGCAGATTGCTGTAAAGACCACTGTTAAGGGGGATGGCCCCTGTGGAGGTCACTGTCAAGGGGTGGTATGCTGTGAAACTCACTGTTAAAGGGAAAGGCTGTTGTAAAGGTCAAAGTTAAAGGGGTGGGCTGCTGTAGAGGTCCCATTTTAAGGAACTGGGCACTGTGGGGGGTCAGTGTTAAGAGGTGGGGGGCTTTGGAGGTCACTGTTAAGGGGCGGGGTGCTGTAGATGTCACTGTTATAGTGGATACTGTTGATATCTTTTAACGACACACACAAACATTAAATGAAATAGATTAAATATACTCGGGCGAAGCCGGATCCTTCAGCTAGTATTTTATAAAATCTAAGTAGATTTTACTAATGCACTAAGTATTGTTGTGACATCAGAGCACTATGTCTGTAGCATGTATGGACAGCAGAGAAATATCTCTCACATGCACATTGCACATCTATTTTCCTGCCACAGACTATATACCCCCCCCCCACACACACACACACACACACAGTCTATAGATTAGAGTTTGTGTCCTGTTGGTCTGTACTCAGGAGAAGCTTTCTTTGTATTACTGCCAGTATTTGCTGCTGGTTTATTTAGAGTTACCCAGGGTGCACCATGGGGAGGCAAACCAGTTTTACACCCCATACCGTACCGTCCCTTCACTAGACAGGTACATCTCTGCTCAGCTGCCCAATATCCGATTGCTCAGACCCCGCACACATACAATCATAATACAATCCGATCTTATAATGGTAACATTAAATCTAATATTTCCTCTTCAAAGACTTAAATACTTTTTGATGTTATATTGAGCACACTATTTTCAATTAGTGATGAGCGAGCATGCTCGGCCGAATATCTATTCGACTCGAGCATCGCTTTGCTCGACACATGGGGGACTCGACCGAGTACCGCATGTGCTCGATCGCAATGCTCGAGTCTCCACCCTGCACGTTTTGCGGGTTTTAAGCAGCCAATAAAGGTGCAGGTAAGTACTGCCCTCACTGTAATGCCAGTAGCCATGATGGCTGCTGGCATTACAGTGATTGGCTGGCCAGAACGCATCATCGGGTGCTGTATAGCACCCGATGATGCATGTTCGACTCAGACTAGACAGGGAGAGCATAGGATAGGAAGGGAAAGACAGTGTAGGGAGCAATTTTCACAGATTTTATTCAGAGAAAGCTTTTCCAAGACCCAAAAGTCCTTTTAAGGACTACTGTGTGCGTGTGTTTTAGAGCAGCAATCTATTTACCTCCTGCAGTCTCAGGGACAGTGCTTCGGAAGGGACAGATAGTGCAGGCAGAGACATTTGCTGTTTTTACTACCAAAAGTTTTTAAACTACCCCAAAGTCCTTTTAAGGACTACTGTGTGTGTTTGACATCAGTAAGATATTTTTATTTTATATCTATTAGTGACATATACTGTACATTATCCGCAGACTTTGTCTTTAATAATCTGGGCCACATCTAGTGTCTATAACCTGTCGTGTTTTGTAACCAATAATATAGAACATCTGCAAACAGTGTCTGCATTACAAATTCCAAAAATCCGGGCCTAATGTAGTGTCCATAATCTGTGGTGTTCAGTAGCCAATACTGTACTAAAGCTGAAAACAGTGTCTATATTACAAATTCCAATAATCTGGAACTAATAAATAGAGATGGCCCGAACTATTCGCCGGTGAACCGTTCCTGGCGAACATAGCTTGTTCGCGTCTGCCGCGGCGGGGGAACATATTCGATGTTCGCCCGTATACTTTATCATTGAGCAAACTTTGACCCTGTACCTCACAGTCAGCAGACACATTCCTGCCAATCAGCATACCCTCCCTCCCAGACCCTCCCACCTCCTATCTAAACGAAAGGAAGTTCATATATCTTGCTTTGGAGGCAGCAGAACGTTGGTGGTAGTCATAGTCAACCGTCATATACAATCAAATGGAGGCATCAAATGGATTCGCAAAACGATCAATAGTTGTAAGTATTATTCGCATTGCGATTACAACTTAGTGCTGAGTGGTTGTATTGCTAGAATATAACGAAGATTGAGAATTCAATCTTCGTTATATTCTAGGAATACAACCATTAGGAACCCAGCTCTAAGTTAAATTTCGCAATGCGATTAATGCAGGTTATATTAATCGCATCGCGAATTCAGCTTAGAGCTGGGTTCCTAATGGTTGGATTGCTAGAATTATATAACGAAGATCGAGAATATAGCGCTAAATTCTCAATCTTCGTTATTTTCTAGCAATACAACCATTAGAAACTCAGCTCTAAGTTGAATTCGCAAATAAGATGTCCCGAGACTCCCGGCGAACAGTTCCCGGTGAACATATGCGATGTTCGGTCCACCCCCTATCATTGAGTAAACTTTGAACCTGAACCTCACAGTCAGCAGACACATTCCAGCCAATCAGCATACCCTCCCTCCCAGACCTTCCCATCTCCTGGACAGCATCCATTTTAGATTCATTCGGAAGCTGCAGTCTTAGTGAGAGGAGGGACAGTGTAGCTGCTGCTGATTTAATAGCTAGGCTAGTGTATTCAGTATCCACTCCAGTCCTGAAAGACTCATCAGATCTCTGCTGTAAGGACAGTGTCCTGAGAGCACCCCAAAAAGCCATTTTTAGGGCTAGTACATCAGTCTCCCTCCCAGACCCTCCCACCTCCTATCAAAAAGCAAGGACGGCATCCATCTTAGTAGTTGTAATCACAATGCGATTAATACAGGTTATTTTGCGAATTCAACTTACACTGTTACACCGAGCACCCCCATGCGTACCTTGCCAAGGGGTAGGTGTTTCGCAGTACGGCGCGTTTTTGAGGTAACGGCAGACGACAAAAGAGTGGTAGTTTGCAACCTGTGCCATACCAAAATGAGCCGGGGCGTGAACACTAGCAACCTCACCACCACCAGCATCCAAGCACCCTAATAAGTGGGTTCACAATCTGGGTCTGAGGGTAACACCACTGCCTCCTCTTCCCCTATGTTAAGCACTGCTGGCCAATCCCCTGTCGAAGTCGCGGGCCCGGATGCCACTCGCCCTGCCACTGGACCTTCGCATGAACCGTCAGCAACAACATCCACTTTCCTGTCCCAGTGCAGCGTCCAAATGTCGATAACACAGGTGCAAATAACCCCCCAACAAACCAACGGCTATAGCACTAAATGCGCAACTTTCGAAAATACTGGTCCTTGAAATGTTGCCATTTAGGCCCACCTTACACCAGTATGTGTCTCAGAACATCACCCGTGCCCTGACCAACGCACTTCACCACGGACACATGGACAAGTACTGGTAGCCAGGGATGCTGCATTTCCCTGACTGCAAACTGGATCAATGTTGTGGAGGCCGGGAGTGAGACGTACCTTGGCATGGCACAGGTGCTACACATGCCCATGATTGTGGGCCCTACATCCATCAGGGTCTCCGCCAGCAGAAGAACGAAGACAAAATTGATGAGTACTTGGGGATTTTGAGAGGCAATGATCCCTACACCAGGTACCCCCCCCCAACCAATGGGTCACCATACTATCTGGGAATCTGTCCAGGAAAGCAAATGAAGCCTTCCAGGCCCTCCGGCAGTACCAATTGGTCAAGGACACCCTCCTCACCAAGTATGTAGTGACCCTGGAGACTTACCACTTCTGGGAATGCAAGAAAAAGGCTGGGCCTGCTGGTTGCATCGGGTGGCATCCTACTGGATTGAGGGTTGCCATGCCAATACGGGGAGGAAGTATTAGAATTATTTCTGATTGAGCATTTTCTTCCGGGACTTTTCTAACGACCTACAAGACTGGGTACCACCCCATCCCCTCATCTTAATGGACGCTGCCAGGTTAGCAGATGAGTATGCAGAAACCAGAAAAATTAGTCAATTTGGCCCCTGACAGCTTGCTCTTGTGGAGCCTCATACTTCTGCTTCTACCCCTCGCCCAGAGTTCCATGCTCCGGTACCCCCGAGACCCTCTGAAAGGAATTTTTCACCTTGCTATTAGATATATATTATATTTCTATCAGGCACTGCCACTTGTATGGATTATACACATTTGCAATACAGTTAATTTCCTCAGAAGACACATGCCCCAGAGGGCTCTTAATTAAAGTATGCGAGCCCACCCCACCAGACATTGACACTACAAGAGATGACAAGACAGTTATCACTTGGAAATACAATGGATAGCAGGAACCTCATGTACATGACAGCAAGCTGTAACGAGTTTAACTTGTTAGCATCTAGACTACCATTGTAATATGTAAAATACCCTTTCATGTATTGTATATGGCAGATACCAGTATTGTTTACCGAATTCCCAATATTAAAATGTCATCTGCTGCAGGAAATTTGGTATTCCCACCCCCAATGTCCTATAAATACATGTACTATGGAATAAAGACTTCAGATCTTAACTATTCAAGATTGAGTTCTGGACTGTTAATATCTCCCAGCTGGAGGAAAGAGTATTCACTAAAGGGGATAATTTACCGTTGGAGGTCTGATGCCTCATTGTATGACCATCTCATAACCACCTCGGATTGGAAAGAGCTATCACCCTCTCACTACCAAGGGCCCCTAAATTACCCCTGGGACTACACCAAGGTCCTATGTCACCGGTACCACAATACGGGACATTATGCTAAGAACTGCCCCTTGGAACCCTCCGCTCCAACCTGGGGGAATCCCTATCCTGGAGCAGATGCTGCGACCCCTCCTACTCCAGCGGTACACTGTATGGAACCCGATCTGGGTATCGATGAGTGCCTGGGAATACTTTACGAGGCAGATCCTGTTCCAGCTGCATCTCCAGACAATCGACAACAGCATCGACAGGAGGTATGGGTGAATGGACAAGTAGGCCCAAGGTCTGCGGGATACGGGTGCCACCATCACTCTGGTGCAACGACACTTGGTCAAACCGAAGCACCTGTCTAACCGCACCGTTTCTGTCCAAGTTGCCGGAGGAGCTGTTTTTCGCCTCCCTACTCTCCGAGTGCACCTAGACTGGGGAGTTTGATCCGGCAAAAACAACGTGGGGATTATGGATAACTAACCTGCCGAAGACTTGTTGGGCAACAACATTGGGCCCCTGGCCTCTGCTTATTTGCCCACCACAACCGCTATAGCTTTCCCTGTGACCACCCGGTCCAAAACCCGTGTTGCTTAAGATGTCTCACCAGGGCGGAAAACCCAGGTAAGCACCTCTACCGACCCCTCCACTAATGGTAGCCAATTGGCCCAAACCCCCTTCACCAAAACTGACGTACTAGCCTTCTTAGGGACAGCTGGGTACTATAGAAAATTCGTACCTGACTACAGCACTATTGCTAAACCCCTGACAGACTTAACCAAAAAGAATCTACCCAGACTGGTCCTGTGGTCTCCCTCCTGTAATGTAGCCTTCCAAGCCCTCAAGAACTCTCTGATCAACGCTTCCGTGTTAGCTGCCCAAATCCCTTAAAAGTGCTTTGTTGTTCATACAAACGCTTCCATGTACGGACTGGGGGCAGTTCTGAGCCAGGTCAGAGAGGATGGAGGGGAGCACCCTGTCGCGTACATTAGCAGGAAATTGTTACCCAGGGAGATGACCTTTGTGGCAGTGTAAAAAGAATGCCTGGCCCTGGTTTGGGCTCTAAAGAAACAAATATGTTATTTATATGGCCAGGAATTTACGGTACTCTCATCACTGACCACAATCCTCTTGTCTGGCTGAACCGAGTTGCAGGGGAAAATGGTCAGTTATTGTGATGGTCAGTTATGGATCTCTGGATGGCCCAGACATCCACAAGGGTGTTCCACAAAAGGGGAGCCATGTAACAGAACCCCTATTATTGCCTGGACCACAGACTGTAACCTTGGATAAACCCGCTGGATTCATTACTTTTATTTTGTTAACAGGCAATGCCCATTGTGGTTGTTGATTGCGTCACAGATAGTGATGATCGAGCACCAAAGTGTTTTGGTGTTTGGGTACTCGGTCCGAACACATAGCGATTAGTGTTGAGCGATCATGCTCGGCCAAGTACTTGAGTCTCCTCCCCGCACGTTTGGCGCTTGCTAAGCAGCCAATAAACATGCAAGTAAGTATTGCCATCACAGTAATGCCATTAGTCATGTTTTCTACTGGCATTACAGTGATTGGCTGGCCGGAACGCATCATCGGGTGCTATATAGCACCCGGTCATGTGGCTTCGGATCATTGCAAGTCAGGGAGAGCTGCTGTTAGGAAGGGACAGTCAGTGTAGGGCGAATTTCATCTAAAAATTATCATTGAGAAGACGTTTCAAAGAACTAACAGGTCTATTGTTAGACGTGGCAGGCAGCTAAATTGTTTTGGGGATTTTTTTTTTGGTCAGGGCGACCGTTAGTGACATTTTCTGTATTCCACAAACTCTGCTTGCTGTGAGCAGTGAGACGCAAATCTACACTCATATCTAGACTGTGTGTGGCCTATATTTAATTCAAATAACAGTGACAGTCATTTTCTGTATTCCACAAACTCTGCTTGATGTGAGCAGTGAGACACAAATCTACACTAATTTCTAGACTGTCAGCGTCCTCAGTGATCCCTCAGTGCCTTACAACTACTGGGTGTCCAAGCTGGACAAGTGGCATGAACTGGCGCTCTACGTCTTGGGGGTGCTGGCCTGCCCTGCCGCTATCCAGCTGTCAACTGAAAATGCTGACAGGTTGACTCAGATAGAAATGAACAAGGCCTGGATTGCCCCTGACTTCTCCACTCCACCAGAGGAAAGCCACGACTGAACATTAAGGCTCTTTAAATGTGTTGTTTAGAATGTACTGAATACTCTGTATTCCCATGCACCCCTTCTGCCACAAAAAAGGGTATATGGTTGAATCTTCCTTTTCTCCTCCTCCTCGTCCATCATATCTACATGCATAATTGTCACATATAATGCCATCACTTATATGCCTTCTCATATAATTTTTCGGATGGTCAGCTCACCCCCAGTCCCTCGCATAAATAATGTTTTCAATGGTCAGCTCATCCATAGGCCCTCACATAAATAATGTTTTCGATGGTCAGCTCATCCACAGGCCCTCGCATATAATTTTTCGGATGGTCAGCTCACCCGCAGTCCCTCACCCATAATGTTTTAGATGGTCAACTCCCAGCTAAAGACCTTCACCCCTAATGTTTTAGTGGGTCACCAGCAGGCCATCAATCATACTTTACCTCTCCTCCTGTATAGTGTTGAGCGAACAGTTCGAGCATAGTTCGGGTTCGTACCGAATTTTGGGGTGTTTGGGACACGGACCCGGACCCGAACATTTTCAAAAAAGTTTGGGTTTGGGTCCGTTGTTCGGCGATTGCACAGCAGCCAATCAGCTAGCGTTTTACTTCTTGCCCTAAGAATCCATCACAGCCATGCCTACTAATGGCATGGCTGTGATTGGCCAAGTGCAGCATGTGACCTAGTCTCTATTTAAGCTGGAGTCACGTAGCGCCGCACGTCACACTGCTCTGATTAGTGTAGGGAAAGGACGCAGCTTCTGTGAGGGCGTGATTAGGCAGGGAAAAGTCAGCAAAAACACCTAATGAAGTGATCGATCTACAGCTGTGAATCATTCAACTTCTGCTAGTTAATTGCTCACTGGTTGTTAGGCTGCACAGAGCGTTTTTCTGTCACTTTGATCGGCCGCCATTATGTGTCTTCTGGTGCACCAGCACAAGCTGCCACCAAGTCCATCAATCCATCAATACTAGGTTTTTTTTTTTGCTATATCCTACATCAGGGGCTTGGCTGTGCTTATTGTCACCCCAAGAATCTCAGGATAGAAATTTCTATATTTTATTAAGGGGTTAAATTCAATTGCCAAAATAGCAATCCCCTAAATCTGGTGTTCCAGCTGTGGCTAGCCAAGTTTAATACTGTCTGCTGTCTGGCAAAGGATAGATTTTTTTCTGTGGTGAAATTCAATTGCCAAAATAGCAATACCGTAAATCAGTGGTTTCAGCTGTGGCTGGCCAAGTTTAATAGTGTCTGGCAACGGATATATTTTTTTCTGGGGTGAAATTCAATTGCCAAAATAGCAATACCGTAAATCTGGTGTTCCAGCTGTGACTGGACAAGTTTCATAGTGTCCGTCATAGGATATATTATTCTCTGCGGTGAAATTCAGTTGCAAAAATAGAAATACCATAAATCTGGTGTTCCAGCTGTGACTGGACAAGTTTCATAATGTCCGTCATAGGATATATTATTTTCTGCGGTGAAATTCAGTTGCAAAAATAGAAATACCGTAAATCTGGTGTTCCAGCTGTGACTGGACAAGTTTAATAGTGTCCGACAAAGGATTTATTATTTCTGGGGTGAAATTCAGTTGCCAAAATAGTAGCAATACCATAAATCAGTGGTTTCAGCTGTGGCTGGCCAAGTTTAATAGTGTCCGGCAAAGGATATATTTTGCTCTTGGGTGAAATTAAATTGCCAAAATAGCAATACCATAAATCAGTAGTTTCAGCTGTGGCTGGCCAAGTTTAATAATGTACGGCAAAGGATATATTTTTTTCTGGGGTGAAATTCAATTGCCAAAATAGCAATACCGTAAATCTGGTGTTCCAGCTATGACTGGATCAGTTTCATAGTGTCCGTCATAGGATATATTATTCTCTGCGGTGAAATTCAGTTGCAAAAATAGAACTACCGTAAATCTGGTGTTCCAGCTGTGACTGGACAAGTTTAATAATGTCCGGCAAAGGATTTATTATTTTCTGGGGTGAAATTCAGTTGCCAAAATAGCAATACCATAAATCAGTGGTTTTAGCTGTGGATGGCCAAGTTTAATAGTGTCCGGCAAAGGATATATTTTGTTCTGGGGTGAAATTCAATTGCCAAAATAGCAATACCGTAAATCTGGTGTTCCAGCTGTGACTGGACAAGTTTCATAGTATCAGTCAAAGGATATATTATTCTCTGCGGTGAAATTCAGTTGCAAAAATAGAAATACCGTAAATCTGGTGTCCCAGCAGTGGCTGGCCAAGTTTAATAGTGTACTACAAAGGATATATTTTTTTATGGGGTGAAATTCAATTGCCAAAATAACAATACAGTAAATCTGGTGTCCCAGCAGTGGCTTGCCAAGTTTAATAGTGTACGGCAAAGGATAGATAATTTTCTGGGGTGAAATTCAATTGCCAAATCAGCAATACCATATATCAGTGGTTTCAGCTGTGGCTGGCCAAGTTTAATAGTGTCCGGCAAAGGATATATTTTGTTCTGGTGTGAAATTCAATTGCCAAAGTAGCAATACCCTGAATCTGGTGTTCCAGCTGTTGCAGGCCTAGTTTAAATCTGTCCGTAAAAGGGTATATTTTTTTCTGGGGTGAAATTTAATTGCCAAAATAGCAATACCCTGAATCTGGTGTTCCAGCTGTTGCAGGCCTAGTTTAAATCTATCCATAAAATGGTATATTTTTCTGGGGTAAAATTCAGTTGCAAAAATAGAAATACAGTAAATCTGGTGTTCCAGCTGTGACTGGACAAGTTTAATAGTATCCGTCAAATGATAGATTTTGCTCTGGGGTGTAATTCACTTGCCAATATAGCAATAACCTTAATCTGGTGTTCCAGCTGTTGCAGGCCAAGTGTTAATCTGTCCGTAAAAGGGTATATTACACTCAAGGTGTATATACAAGTGCTGAAAGGGTCATCCTCAATAACTTCATACGCAACCGTGCATCTCCCATTTTATTTCTGTCCGTTAAAGGGTATATTACACAAAGTGTTAAAATATAGTTGCTGAAGGCATAATCCTACATATTGTTTCACACGCTACTGTGCTTCTCCAAGTGTAAATCTGTCCATAAAAGGATACCTTTCATCCAGGGCCTATATACTAGGCCTACAATTGATATTCCCCTAAATCAGTGGTTACTGCTGTGCCTGGATTAGTGTAATATGCTACATATATAAATAGGCAGATAGTGTTAGGTGCCTGAAAAAAAAGGCCTGATTTTGAAATCAATACATTGGGCCAAATATTTTTTTTTCTTATTGTGGTGCTTGGTGAACGGTAACAATGAGGAAAACATCTAGTAAGGGACGCGGTCACGGTCGTGGTGGTGTTAGTGGACCCTCTGGTGCTGGGAGAGGACGTGGACATTCTGCCACAGCCACACATCCTAGTGAACCAACTACCTCAGGTTCCAGTACCCTCCAGAATTTACAGCAATATTTGGTGGGGCCCAATGCCGTTCTAAGGATGGTAAGGCCTGAGCAGGTACAGGCGCTAGTCAATTGGCTGGCCGACAGTGGATCCAGCACATTCACAACATTATCTTCCACCCAGTCTTCTGCAGAAAGCGCACAGGTGGCGCCTGAAAACCAAGCCTATCAGTCTGTCACATCACCCCCATGCATATCAGGGAACCTGTCTAAGCCTCAAGTTATGCAGCAGTCTCTTATGCTGTTTGAAGACTCTGCTGGCAGGGTTTTCCAAGGGAATCCACCTAGCCTTTCCCCAGTGGTGGAAGACATAGAATGCACTGATGCACAACCACTTATGTTTCCTAATGATGAGGACATGGGAATACCACCTCATCGGAGTCCGCACGCCTCTGATGATGACAAAACACAGGTGCCAACTGCTGCGTCTTTCTGCAGTGTGCAGACCGAACAGGAGGTCAGAGAGGAAGACTGTGTGGAAGACGATGCAGGGGACGATGAGGTCCTAGACCCCACATGGAATCAAGGTCATGCCACAGACTTTCATAGTTCAGAGGAAGAGGCAGTGGCGAGACCGAGCCAACAGCGTAGCAAAAGAGGGAGCAGGGGGCAAAAGCAGAACAGCCGCCGCCAAGTGAGTTTGCCTGCTACTGGCCATCGCCAACAGGGACAGAGCACCCCAAAGGCAGCTTCAAGGAGTTCCCTGGCAAGGCACTTCTTTAAACAATATGCTGAAGACAAGACCCGAGTGGTTTGCACGCTGTGCCATCAGAGCCTGAAGCGAGGCATTAACGTTCTGAACCTTAGCACAACCTGCATGACCAGGCATCTACATGTAAAGCATGAACTGCAGTGGAGTAAACACCTTAAAAACAAGGAACTCTCTCAGGCTCCCTCTTCTGCTGCTGCCGTGGCCTCTTTCTCCGCCTTGGGAGGAATGTTGGCACCTGCCGCCCACCAAACAGAGGATGTGCCACCGACACCACCACCTGCGTCTCCAAGCATCTCCACCATGTCACACTGCAGCGTTCAGCTCTCCATCTCACAAACCTTGGAGAGAAAGCGTAAATTCCCACCTACCCACCCTCGAGCCCTGGGCCTGAATGCTAGCATTTCTACACTACTGGCCTTTGAAATGCTGTCATTCAGGCTAGTGGACACAGACAGCTTCAAACAGCTGATGGCCATGGCTGTCCCACAGTATGTTGTTCCCAGCTGCCACTACTTCTCCAAAACAGCCGTGCCTTCCCTGCACAACCAAGTATACGATAAAATCAAGTGTGCACTGCACAACACCATCTGTGGCAAGGTCCACCTAACCACAGATACATGGACCAGTAAGCACGGCCAGGGACGCTATATCAACGTAACTGCACACTGGGTAAATGTAGTGGCAGCTGGGCCCCAGGCGGAGAGTTCTTTGGCGCACGTCCTTCTGCCGCCAAGGATCTCAGGGTATCATTCTTTGCCTTCTGTAGCCTCCTCCTCCTACTTGGCTTCCTCCTCCTCTGCTTCCACCAGCTCATCCAGTCAGCCACAAACCTTCACCACCAGCTTCAGCACAGCCCAGGGTAAACGTCAGCAGGCAGTTCTGAAACTCATATGTTTGGGGGACAGGACCCACACTGCGCAGGAGTTGTGGCGGGGTATTGAACAACAGACCGACGAGTGGTTTCTGCCGGTGGGCCTCACGCCCCGCCTGGTGGTGTGCAATAATGGGCGAAATCTCATCACAGCTCTGGGACTAGCCGGTTTGACGCACATCCCTTGCCTGGCGCATGTGCTGAATTTGGTGGTGCAGAAGTTCATTCACAACTACCCCAACATGTCAGAGCTGCTGCATAAAGTGCAGGCCATCTGTGCGTGCTTCTGGCGTTCACATCCTGCCGCTGCTCACCTGTCTGGAGCCTGGCAGACATGAGCGACTACATGCTGCAGTGCCTGCGCAACGACAGCAGAGTTGCCCACATTTTAACGTGTGCGGACTACTGGGTTGCCACCCTGCTGGATCCCCGGTACAAAGACAATGCGCCCACCTTACTTCCTGCACTGGAGCGTGATAGGAAGATGCGCGAGTACAAGCGCACACTGGTAGACGCGCTCCTGAGAGCATTCCCAAATGTCACAGGGGAACAGGTGGAAGCCCAAGGCGAAGGCAGAGGAGGAGCAAGAGGTCGCCAACGCATCTGTGTCATGGCCAGCTCCTCTGAGGGCAGAGTTAGCATGGCAGAAATGTTGAAAAGTTTTGTCTCCACGCCACAGCTAACTGCACCACCACCTGATACGGAACGTGTTAGCAGGAGGCAGCATTTCACTAACATGGTTGAACAGTACGTCTGCACACCCCTCCACGTACTGACTGATGGTTCGGCCCCATTCAACTTCTGGGTCTCCAAATTGTCCACGTGGCCAGAGTTAGCATTTTATGCCTTGGAGGTGCTGGCCTGCCCGGTGGCCAGCGTTTTGTCTGAACGTGTATTCAGCACGACATGGGGCGTCATTACTGACAAACACAGCCGCCTGTCCACAGCCAACGTGGACAAGCTGACATTCATAAAAATAAACCAGGCATGGATCCCACAGGACCTGTCGCTCCCTTGTGCAGAATAGACATTTATAACTGCCTCCCCCTCAACCATGTATTCTTGTACTCCGGGGCACTTCTTTATTGATTCCTCATTTTTTTAACTTTACCATGATCTTGCGGTGAAACCCAAAGTTGAATGAACCTCTTCTCAATCTGGGCGCTGGGGCCTAAATAACTGAAAGTGGCCTTCTCCAGTGGTGGGTGATATGACGCCTTATTTCTTTCTGTGGGACCTCTCTCCTCTGTCTGGGTGCTGGGGCCTATATAACTCAAAGTGGCCTTCTCCAGTGGTGGGTGATATGACGCCTGATTCTCTGCTGTGGGACCTCTCTCCTCTGTCTGGGTGCTGGGGCCTAAATAACTGAAAGTGGCGTTCTCCAGTGATGGGTGATATGAAGCCTGATTTTATGCTATGGGACCTCTCTCCTCTAACTGGATGCTGGGACCGAAATAACAGAAAGTGACCTTCTCCTTTGGTGGGTGACATGAAGCCTGATTCTCTGCTATGGGACCTCTCTCCAATTGATATTGGTTAATTTTTATTTATATTTTTTAAATTCATTTCCCTATCCACATTTGTTTTCAGGGCATTTACCTACATTTTGTTGCCTTTTGCAGCCCTCTAGCTCTTTCCTGGACTATTTTACAGCCAAAAGTTCGGATCCCCATTGACTTCAATGCAGTTCCGGTTCGGGATGAAGTTCGGGTCGGGTTCGGATCCCGAAAGCGAACATTTTCGGGAAGTTCGGCCGAACTTCTCGAACCCGAACATCCAGGTGTTCGCTCAACTCTAATGAGAAGTTCTCTTTGTGGCGGGGGTCGAGAAGGGTGAACACCCAGTAATATGTGTTATCTAAAATGCGTATAACGCGAGGGTCGCGGGAAAGGCAGCCTAACATGAATTCAGCCATGTGTGCCGGACTAACAACAGGCAAGACGTCGATGTCAACTTCAGGATGACTCTCCATACCCTCAAGCTCCTCCTCCACTTCTGCCCATCCACGCTGAACAGATGGAGTTCAATGGGTACTAGCCTCTGTAGCAGAGGTAAGTGTCTCCAGCTCCTCCTCTTCATAAACCCTGCTGCTCCAGAGAGAACAGAAGAGATCCTCTTATCCAAAATCACACAGACTCCCTTTGGGCAAGGGAAGACACTCAGGTCACCCGGATTCAGCACTCCATCCTGGACCTTTGTGACAATCAAGGTAGCCACAAATAGTGAAGTACAGTCACAATGGTTCAACTGCAAAGGGTGTTATTGTACTTACAAGTTGATAAAAGGCAGTGTACATAAATCAATCACCCGACCCGGGTTTGGCTTTAGCAAGCTTCGTCAGGGGTATGTGAATAGGACCCACTTCACAATTGGAATCTGCAGTGCTCCTGAAGGAAAGCAACATACCAACGGCAATTTTTCTTTTTATTTCTGCCCTCCTCTTCATGGCCTAATTCGCGCTGAGAAGACAAACTGGGGGAGGTCTCGCTATCACCCTGGGTTATCTCTAGTGTTGAGCGCGAATATTCGAATTGCGAATTTTTATTGTGAATATCGCAACTTCGATAATTCGCGAATATTGCGAATATTTCGCTATATATTCGCAATTTCGAATATTAGTTTTTTTTTTTTGTCTTTTTTTAGTTATTAATTCTTGTTGCTCTCTGGTTGTCTTCCCACTTCCCAAAAGCTGTTCTTACCTGTCCGGAGGATTCCTGGCTCCCTGCCCGCTTCAGTCAATGCCCATTGCCGCTTCTGCCGACTTCCCGTGTGCATGGAGCGTCCCCATCCCTATGGGAACGACTCCATGCTAAAATGTACTGTCGGATGTGAGAATCACGATCTCACAAATTTGACTAAGTTGTTATCGCAATGCGATTAATATAACCTGAATTATTCGCATTGCAATGTTCGTTCTATTCTAGCAATAAAACCAGTAGGAACTTAGCTCTAAGATCAATTCGCAACGCGAGTATATGTTCGCCTCGCGAATGAAACGTAGAGATAGCTGAGTTCCTAATAGGGGTATTGCTAGAATATAACGAAGATTGAGAATATAGTGCTATATTCGTGAATTCGAGATATTCTCAATCTTCGTTCTATTCTAGCAATACAAACATTAGGAACTTAGCTCTAACATCAATTCGCAATGCGAGTATATGTTCGCCTCGCGAATGAAACTTAGAGCTGAGTTCCTAATGGTTGTAATGCTGGAATAGATCGAAGATTGAGAATATCTCGAATTCACGAATATAGCACTATATTATCAATCTTCGTTATATTCTAGCAATACAACCATTAGGAACTCAGCTAGCTCTAAGTTTCATTCGCGAGGCGAACATATACTCACATTGCGAATTGATCTTAGAGCTAAGTTCCTAATGGTTGTATTGCTAAAATAGAACGAAGATTGAGAATATCTCGAATTCACGAATATAGCACTATATTCTCAATCTTCGTTATATTCTAGCAATACAACCATTAGGAACTTAGCTCTAAGATCAATTCGCAATGCAAGTATATGTTCGCCTCGCAAATTAAACTTAGAGCTGAGTTGCTAATGGTTGTAATGCTGGAATATAACGAAGACTGAGAATATCTCAAATTCACGAATATAGCACTATATTCTAAATCTTCGTTATATTCTAGCAACAATAAAACCATTAGGAACTCAGCTCTAAGTTTCATTCGCAAGGCGAACATATACTCGGATTGTGAATTGATCTTAGAGCTAAGTTCCTAATGGTTGTATTGTTAGAATATAACGAAGATTGAGAATATAGTGCTATATTCGTGTGATATTCGTTATCTTTGTCAATTCTAGCAATACAAGTTAACCATTAGGAACTCAGATCTAAGATTCATTCGCGACGCGAATATAAATTCGCGTAAAATTCGCAATATATAAAATAATGATGAATATTCGATTTCGCCGAATATATGACGAATATTCAAGCGAATATTCGCGAAATATCACGAAATCGAATATGGCACCTCCAGCTCATCACTAGTTATCTCCTCCCATATTACCTCGTCTGCCACACTTAAAGCATCCTCCTTAATTGTGAGCAGCGATCGTTTGAGTAGACACAGCAGTGGGATGGTTATGCTCATAATAGCGTTCTCGCCACTAAACATCTGTGTGGATTCATCAAAGTTTTTAAAACCTCACATAGGTCTTACATCAGTGGCCACTCCTCGCTTGTGAATAGTGGCAGTTGACTGGAAAGGCAAAAATCATTTTGCAGCTGGTATTCCACAACTGCCCTCTGCTGCTCACAAAGCCTGCCGCGTGCTCGCCTCGCACAACAGTCGGTGAGCCGGAATCCGCAAGTGCTGTTGACAGACCGGCTGAAGCTGTGGACGACTTTCGGAAATGGGCACACAAGCGGTGCGACTTCACTAGTAGCTCCTGCAAATTGGGGTAGCTTTTGATAAACCGCTGAACCACTAAGTTTAAGATGTGGGCTAGGCATGGAATGTGTGTCAGGTTGCCGAGCTCCAAAGCTGCCACCAAGTTATGGTCATTTTTAGACACAACCATGCCTGTTTGTAGGTTGAGTGGCGAGAGCCACAGCTCGGTCTGGTCCCTTATACCCTGACACATCTCTGCGGCAGTGTGCTGTTTGTCCCCTAAGCAGATCAGCTTCAGCACGGCCTGTTGATGCTTAACCACAGCAGTGTTACACTGCTTCCAGCTAGCGACTGATTGCTGACTGCTGCTGGAGGTGGTAGTGGAGGAGGAGGCGGCGGAGGAGGAGAGGTTGGGTTTGAAGCCAGTAACATAGCTGCTGGCGGAGACCCTGATGGACGTAGGGCCACCAGCACTTGTCCATGTGTCCGTGGTGAGGTGGACCTTCCCAGTAAGTGTGTTGGTCAGGGCATGGGTGATGTTGTGGGACACATGCTGGTGTAAGGCGTGCAGAGCACACTGTGAAAAATAGTGGAGGCCGCCGACATCAGCCTGCAGAAGGCCTCAGTGTCCACAAGAATAAATTGCAACATTTCAAGGACCAGTCATTTTGAAAGTTGCGCATTTAGTGCTATGGCCTTATTAGTGCTTGCATTTAAATGCCTGTGTTATCAACATTTGGACGCTGCACTTGGACAGGGAAATGGATATTGTTGCTGACGATTCATGCGAAGGTTCAGGTGCAGGTCGAGGAGCATCCGGGCCTGTGCCTTCGACAGGTGATTGGCTGGCAATGCATAACACAGGGGAAGAGGAGGCATTGGTGGGACTCTCAGACCCAGAGTGTGGACCCAGGTGTTTGGCCCACTTATTAGGGTGCTTGGATGCCATGTGGAGGATCATGCAGGTGGTGGTGAGGTTGCTAGTGTTCACGCCCCAGCTCATTTTGGTATTGCACAGGTTGAAAACTACCACTCTTTTGTCTTTTGTGCTTTCCTCAAAAAAGTGCCATACTGCGGAACACCTACCCCTTGGCAATGTAGATTTATGCATGGGGATGCTCGGTGTAACGGTCGCGGGCCTGTTTGGTGTTATCCCTTTTGCAACCCCACTGCCTCTTCCAGATTGTTGTGGTGCTGCGGATCCCTCCCCCTCTGTGCTGCTGTACTCGCTCGGCATTTTACCTTCCCATGTTTGGTCAGTGACCTCATCGTCCACCACCTCCTCTTCCACTTCCTCACTTTGCTCATCCTCCTGACTTGACCTAACCACAACCTCAGTGATTGACAACTGTGTCTCATAATCATCCACCTTGTGAACAAATGATTGCCATTTACCACCATCATCTTCTTGAGACTGTGAAGGCTGAAGAGGTTGGGAATCAAGGCACAATATCTCAGGTACCTCTTCAAGTGTGCTTTAAGAGAGAGCCAAACCAAGTACTGGCGAAAAAAAGAGGTCATGTGAATATCCGAGTGTTGGATCACTTGTTTGGCCAGATGCAACATGGTGGGAGGAAGGAGGGTCAGAGTGAGGACTCGGTTGACCAGACTCTTGGCTACAGAGAGACTGGACTTAGTAGAAGAGAGGGTGGTGCTTAACTGACTGGAAGCATTATCTTCTGCAATCCAACCGACCACCTGTTCGCATTGGTCTGACTTGGACAGTGTTGTCCTGCACAGCCCAGCTAAGTTGGACATGAAGCTGGGTAAGGTGGATTTTTATGTTTTTTTCTGGTGCACTGGCAGCAGGCACAGTTTCATTGTGCCCATGGCCCCGGCCTCTGCTTGCACCATCAGCATCAGACCCACTTCCCAAACCCTTTGTGCTGGCCTTCTTCATATTAATGGTTTTGTCTGTAGATGTGGCGCAGATTGTTTTACTGTCCGCTAAAGACACCGTTTTCTGATGCAGGACAGTACTGGATAAAGAAAAATACTGATTTTCGCCACTACACTAGGCCCAAGAGAATGTAATTTTTACGATACACACTGTATTAAGATGCAGTAAGGTAATGGATACCAACAAATACAGATTTCGGCCACTACAATAGGCCTAACAGAATGTAATTTTAACGATACACACTGTATTGAGATGCAGTAAGGAACTGGATACAAAAAAATACAGATTTATGGCCACTACACTAGGCCCGAGAGAAAATATTTTTTACGATATACACTGTATTGACATGCAGTAAGGTACTGAATACAGAAAAATACAGATTTTGGCCACTACACCAGGCCAAAGATAATGTTATTTTTATGATACACACTGTATTGACATGCAGTTCGGTACTCAATGCAGAAAAATACAGATTTTGGCCACTACACTAGGTCCGAGAGAAAGTAATTTTTACAATTCACACTTTGTTGACATGCAGTTCGGTACTGGATACAGAACAATACAGATTTTGGCCACTACACTAGGCCCAAGAGAAAGTAATTTTTGCGATACTCACTGTATTGACATGCAGTTCTGTACTGGATACAGAAAAATACAGATTTTGGCCACCACACTAGGCCCAAGTCAATGCAATTTTTACAATACACACTGTATTGATATAAAGTAAGGTACTGGATACCAAAAAATATAGATTTTGGCCACTACACAAGGCCCCTGAGAATGTAATTTTTAAAATACACACTGCATTTGGATATAGTTCCATATTGGATACTAATTTGTCCCAAATGAAATGTATTCTCTGCTGGAATACTGTATATACGGTTGTGGCCTAAACGCACACACAGATGTGCCCAAAACTAGTTAACTATGGCCAAATTATAAATCACTTTCTGCTGGAGTAATTCATATAACGGTTGCGGATTGAACGCACACACAGATGTGGAACAAGTTAGGTTATAATGTCTGCCCAACACACTGCTTTATGATGGTGCAGTGTATATCTCAGTACCAGGCATACTGTAGTGAATAAGCCCCTTTTTATAAGGTCTGCCCAACATACTGCTTTATGATGGAGCAGTGTATATCTCAATACCAGGCACACTGCAGTGATTAAGCCCCTTTTTATAATATCTGCCCAACACACTGCTTTATGATGGCGTATTGTAGATCTCACTAATCTGAAATCTTTCTGTCTTTTAGAAGTTTGGGTAGTTAAAATAACTATTTTCAAGCCCTACACTATCTGTCCCTTCCTGGTGACGCCTGTCCCTTATAGTACTGATGCAAACCCCTGCTTAAAAAAAAAAACAATTGCTGCACTGCTGTCAAACACACACTGTGGTCCTTAAAACCTTTTAGTAAGGTTTTTGGAGTAAAGTCAGTAAGTTAAGAGCAAAATGATATCTGTTCCTTCCCACTGTCTGCTCTCCCTGACGCTGAATGAGCCGAGCGCCGGACCTCAGCCCTATATGAAATGGTATCACGTGTTCCGGCCAGCCAATTAGTGTAATCACTATGGCCTTACACTGAGGGGAATTACTTACCTGGACCTTGATTTGCTGCTTAGAAGGCGCCAAACGTGCGGGGAGGAGACCCGAGCAATGCGACCAACACGCGTGGTGCTCGGCCGAGTAAAGCCGAGTGCCGAGCTTAGCGATGCTCGAGCAGAACCAATACTCGGCCGAGCATGCTCACTCATCACTAGTCACAGACAATGTCCATTATGTTTGTTGATTGTGTAACAGACAATGCCCATTGTGTTTGTTAAATGTATAGTTTTGGAGTGCCAGAAATATGTTAAAAAGTATATTGTTCGCTTGGAAATAATTGAGCTGATACCTCAATTAACTCAATTGTCTCACAAGCAGAAGGGAGGAATGTAAATTGATGAATGGGTGTGTTTAAACTGTAAAATGGTAAATGATTGGCTGCAATGTTTATGTCCCCAGTTCCCAACAGGTCCACATGGGTGGTAACCTTTTTGGAGAATGTGTATAAATGGAAATGCTTGTGTGGTCATTAAAGCGGTCCTGCTTAACCCACAATATGTAGCCTTGTCTCATTATTGAAGGGTATTGGCTTCCAGATTAATCCCTAGTTCTTTTAAGAGCTCTGCTTCTCCCTCTCTACAAGGATCCAGCGGATGAGATATAGGGAATACTCTGCAGCACAGCCTCTCGCTGGGAAAAGGACGACTCCAATGGTATACACCCTGCTCCCAGCCTGGGTGGCCGTTACAGGCCGCACTCGGGTCCACACAGAGAAGCAGGCCATTGTGAGTGAGATCCAGTCCGAGCTCAAAAGAAAATTTAAGGGCAATCACCCGAGGATGGTCATATTAAAAAATGGTCAGATTTGAAGAAGAGGAATTTGGAGTGGATCAGAGAGATCAGTGAAACGCACATGCCCACTTACAATGGTTACATTACTTTTGTATCTCTCACCAACACGCTGCAATGTATATATACAGTTAGTTAAATAATTATTTAATCCCTTTACAAATGATTACTTAGTACCAAATTAGCTGGTTACATCATACATTTCTACCTCGCCATGAGTATATATATATATACATACACTCACCTAAAGAATTATTAGGAACACCATACTAATACGGTGTTGGACCCCCTTTTGCCTTCAGAACTGCCTTAATTCTACGTGGCATTGATTCAACAAGGTGCTGATAGCATTCTTTAGAAATGTTGGCCCATATTGATAGGATAGCATCTTGCAGTTGATGGAGATTTGAGGGATGCACATCCAGGGCACGAAACTCCCGTTCCACCACATCCCAAAGATGCTCTATTGGGTTGAGATCTGGTGACTGTGGGGGCCATTTTAGTACAGTGTACTCATTGTCATGTTCAAGAAACCAATTTGAAATGATTCGAGCTTTGTGACATGGTGCATTATCCTGCTGGAAGTAGCCATCAGAGGATGGGTACATGGTGGTCATGAAGGGATGGACATGGTCAGAAACAATGCTCAGGTAGCCCATGGCATTTAAATGATGCCCAATTGGCACTAAGAGGCCTAAAGTGTGCCCAGAAAACACCCCCTACTCCATTACACTACCACCACCAGCCTGCACAGTGGTAACAAGGCATGATGGATACATTTTCTGATTCTGTTTACGCCAAATTTGGACTCTACCATTAGAATATCTCAACAGAAATCGAGATTCATCAGACCAGGCAACATTTTTCCAGTCTTCAACAGTCCAATTTTGGTGAGCTCGTGAAAATTTTAGCCTCTTTTTCCTATTTGTAGGGGAGATGAGTGGTACCCGGTGGGGTCTTCTGCTGTTGTAGCCCTTCCTCCTCAAGGTTGTGCGTGTTGTGGCTTCACAAATGCTTTGCTGCATACCTCGGTTGTAACGAGTGTTTATTTCAGTCAACGTTGCTCTTCTATTAACTTGAATCAGTCGGCCCATTCTCCTCTGACCTCTAGCATCAACAAGGCATTTTCGCCCACAGGACTGCCGCATACTGGATGATTTTCCCTTTTCACACCATTCTTTGTAAACCCTAGAAATGTTTGTGCGTGAAAATCTCAGTAACGGAGCAGATTGTGAAATACTCAGACCGGCCCGTCTGGCACCAACAACCATGCCACGCTCAAAATTGCTTAAAACACCTTTCTTTCCCATTCTGACATTCAGTTTGGAGTTCAGGAGATTGTCTTGACCAGGACCACAACCCTAAATGCATTGAAGCAACTGTCATGTGATTGGTTGACTAAATAATTGCATTAATGAGAAATAGAACAGGCCTCATACATCATTACATTAGATACATCCCCCACTTAACTCTTTAACGCCCTATGGCGTACTTGTACGTCAGATCTGGACGTGACTTAAAGCCCAGTGACATAAATGTACTGCAAGGTGATCAGGTGGGTTCAGGAGCTGTTCCCGCCCGATCGGGGGAAGTGGTACAACAGTCATTGATAGCCGGACCTCTGCTGTATGCAATGGCATCGGAGAAATCACCGATGCCGGTGCATTAACCCCTGCATGACCACGGTCAGCTCTGACCGCGGATCATTCGAGATTCAGACATGTGCGTGGTGTCCATCGGGTTGCTGTGACTGGGATCCGATGGCGGAGAAGGTAGCCTGATGCCTCCGTAGTCACCTTTGCCTTCCAGGAGGGCCTGTGAGATCCAGCCCCCTGTATTACTCCGGAAATACACTTACAGCCAATGCATTACAATACAGAAGTATTGTAATGCATTGTAAAGGATCAGACTCACAAAAGTTGAAGTCCCAGAGGGGGACAAAAAATAAACTGAAAAAAATATTTAAAAAAAGAAAGCTTTCCAAAAAAATTTAAAAATTTCTAATAAAAAAAGCTTCCTTCTCCTAAATTAAAGTTAAATAGAAATTGAAAAAAATGGGCAAAAAAAGAAAAGTCGACATGTTATGTATAGCCACGTCCCATCACCTAACCCCTTAGATAAACACCATTAAAAAAATAAAAAGTGTGCTAAAGAAACCATTTTTTAGGCACATTACATCACCAAAAGTACAACACCAAGCGATCAAAAAGGCGTATGACCTCCAAAATAGTACCAATCTAAGCATCACCTCATCTGGCAAAAAATGAGCCCCTACCTAAGACAATCGCCCCAAAAATAAAGCAAATGTGGCTCTCAGAATATGGAGACACTAAAACAATATTATTTTCCATTCAAAAATTCTATTATTGTGTAATACTAAAATATAAACATACAAGTATACATATTAGGTATCAGCACGTCTGTAATAACCAGCTGTATAAAAATATTGCATGACCTAACCCCTCAGGTGAACACCGTTCAATAAAGAAAACAAAAACTGTAGCAAAGGCATTTTGGACACCTCATATTATCTCAGAATGGCCTGGATAAGTAAAAGAGTTTTTAAGTCACTACCACATAAAGTGACACATGTCAGATTTGCTAAATCTGGCATGGGCAGAAAGATGAATAATGGCCCAGTCATTAAGGGGTGAATTTGCTTATGAGTTCTGAGTTGTTTGTCTAAATTCTGAACATTGTGTGATTACAGGGATTCCAGTTCCCACTGTGTGCCGCCGACCTTCTGCAGAAGAAATGGAGGTTGTGGTGGTGTCTGCAGAGGAGGATGAGGAGGATGAAGGAGAGCAGGCTGTACCCTCCCAGCATGCAAATGCTCCAACACCACCTGATGTGGTAGAAAATGTGGAGGTGGAGGCCGAAGAAGCTGGTCCCTGTCAACAGCCGAATTAAAAATCCCCCCCCCCCCCAGCTCCTTATGAGGAAGAAGAGGAGGAGGATATTTCCAGCACCCGACAGGGTAAATATGTGCACACAGAAATATAATTCTGTATCCATAACGTACTGAAACAAAAGTCCAACAATGAAGGGAAAAACAGTCACTACAGTAATAGAAAACAACAATACTGGACACTAACTCTAACTAACCAAATAAATCACATTATACTCTACATAGCTATCACAAACTAAACAATTAAATACAATTATACTTTACTGAACTAGCACTAACTAACCAACTAAATAACATTATACAATACTGAGCTTTCACTAACTAACCAACTATATAATCATCATAAATATCATAAACAAACAAATTGCAATGTAAATCGTCAGTGCTTTAACAAATACTCGGTTGACTACTGTAAATACTGGTTTTAGTACTTGTATCTTAATATAACTGGTTAACTGTCTGAAAAGAATGCTTAAAAGGGATACTTTATTAGATAAATGTTAAAATTAAATGGCTACCTGCCAACAATAGAATTCAGGCTAAGTGCAGTGAGGTAGTGGGCTATAAATATATATATATATATATATATATATCTAGCCACTTACCCCATATGGCACTGATAAATACACGGCCGTCATAGAGACGGTAGGCTGTGCTTCAGGGTGCAGCACGGTTACCTGTTCATCCCAGCTCACAGTGCACGCCATATATGCAATACACATGGGTATTCTGGAGCTGGATGCTCTAAACTCTGCTCCTGATGAATGGCTTCCCAAATAGGGTGACATAGAAATGCGTCGAGTGGACATTAGGCAGGCACTATGCACAACTAATAGGATACAGGGCTAATTAGTAATTAGAGATGGCCCGAACTATTCGCCGGCGAACAGTTCCCGGCGAACATAGCTTGTTCGCGTTCGCCTCTGCCGGGCGAACATATGCGATGTTCGGTCCGCCCCCTATACATCATCATTGAGCAAACTTTGACCCTGTACCTCACAGTCAGCAGACACATTCCAGCCAATCAGCAGCATACCCTCCCTCCCAGACCCTCCCACCTCCTGCACAGCATCCATTTTAGATTCATTCTGAAGCTGCAGTCTTAGTGAGAGGAGGGAGAGTGTAGTTGCTGCTGATTTAATTGGGAAATCGATAGCTAGGCTAGTGAATTCAGTGTCCACTCCAGTCCTGAAAGACTCATCTGATCTCTGCTGTAAGGACAGCGTCCTGACAGCACCCCAAAAGCCCTTATTAGGGCTGCAACATTAGTCTGCTTTTTTTCCTTTATATGCATATTGCAGTTGCATGGCCTGCCTGTGTGTGAGGAGCTGCAGGCCCACAGACTGTAGTGTGCCCACTGCCAGTGCCCACTCCTGTCATCCCGTGTGGTACAGGACTTTGCATCAAAAAAGGCATTTAATTTTTACACTTTAATCTAAGGTTAGTTGCCTGCCAGTGTGTGTCAGGCTGACTTCCAGTGACTGTAGTGTGCCCACTGCCAGTGCCTACCACTCATACCGGCTGGCAGAGGACTTTGCATCAAAAAGGCATTTCATTTTTACACTTTAGTGTAATTTCAGCTGCTTGCCTGCTGCTAGTGTGTGTCAGGCCGACTTCCACTGACTGTAGTGTGCCCACTGCCAGTGCCCATCCCTGTCATCCCATGTGGCACAGGACTTTGCATCAAAAAAAGGCATTTAATTTTTACACTTTAATCTAAGTTTAGTTGCCTGCCAGTGTGTGTCAGGCTGACTTCCAGTGACTGTAGTGTGCCCACTGCCAGTGCCCACCCCTGTCATCCCATGTGGCACAGGACTTTGCATCAAAAAAGGCATTTAATTTTTACACTTTAATCTAAGTTTAGTTGCCTGCCAGTGTGTGTCAGGCTGACTTCCAGTGACTGTAGTGTGCCCACTGCCAGTGCCCACCCCTGTCATCCCATGTGGCACAGGACTTTGCATCAAAAAAGGCATTTAATTTTTACACTTTAATCTAAGTTTAGTTGCCTGCCAGTGTGTGTCAGGCTGACTTCCAGTGACTGTAGTGTGCCCACTGCCAGTGCCCACCCCTGTCATCCCATGTGGCACAGGACTTTGCATCAAAAAAGGCATTTACATTTTACACTTTAATCTAAGGTTAGTTGCCTGCCAGTGTGTGTCAGGCTGACTTCCAGTGACTGTAGTGTGCCCACTGCCAGTGCCTACCACTCATACCGGCTGGCACAGGACTTTGCATAAAAAAGGCATTTAATTTTTACACATTAGTCTAATTTCAGTTGCTTGCCTGCTGCCAGTGCGTGTCAGGCCCACTTCCACTGACTGTAGTGTGCCCACTGCCAGTGCCAACCACTGATACCGGGTGGCACAGTAGCTTGCCGATAAATAAGGCATTTCATTTTTACACATTAGTCTAATTTCAGTTGCTTGCCTCCTGCCAGTGTGTGTCAGGCCCACCTCCACAGACTGTAGTGTGCCCACTGCAAGTGCCAACCACTGATACCGGGTGGCACAGTAGCTTGCCGATAAATATGGCATTTCATTTTTACACATTAGTCTAATTTCAGTTGCTTGCCTCCTGCCAGTGTGTGTCAGGCCCACCTCCACAGACTGTAGTGTGCCCACTGCCAGTGCCAACCACTGATACCGGGTGGCACAGTAGCTTGACGATAAATAAGGCATTTCATTTTTACACATTAGTCTAATTTCAGTTGCTTGCCTGCTGCCAGTGTGTGTCAGGCCCACTTCCACAGACTGTAGTGTGCCCACTGCCAGTGCCCACCACTGATACAGGGTGGCACAGTACCACTTATCGAAAAAAATGACAGGCAGAGGCAGGCCACCCCGCAGGGGCCGTCGTGGTCGTGGTGCTGTGATTTCCACTGTCCCTGGAATAATGCCTAGTGTTCAGAGGCCATGTACCCTGAACCCGAAAAATTCTGAGGACGTAGTTGACTGGCTTAGACAGGACACCCAATCTTCAACAGCTTCCGCTAAGAACCTTGACGCACCATCTTCCTCCAGCTCAGCTTTGGTCACCTGCTCTCAAGTTACCACGCACCCGCCCGCCGCTGATAGGAATAGTACTAGTTAAGACACCACTCATATAGGGTGTCACAGCACATTGCTCTGTGCACGCGCAGTGCCCCAATTTGGGAGTATGAGGACCGACCAAGCTGCTTTTTCCATCTCCCGGTTCCTGAAATCAATTCAGTTTGGTGTATGAGAGTTTGGTCTGTCATTGTGAAGGCAGTCGAAGGTACCCGGCCTAAATTTTTTCACAAAAGGCAATCCCTGATATGGGATGTAACAGGGATTAAACTGATGAGAATAGTACTACAGAAAATACCACTCATATCGAGTGTGACAGTAAATTGCATGGCGCAGACGCAGTCACCGTGGATTAAAACAGAGTGGAGGGAGCCAGCGTTTTTTTAACCATCTCCCCGTTCGAAAAATCTATTCAATAAATGGCCCCCAGATTGGGAACGTTAGAGGGATTAAACTGATGAGAATGGTACTACAGAAAATACCACTCATATCGGGTGTGACAGTAAATTGCACGGCGCAGACGCAGTGACCGTGGATTAAAACAGAGTGGAGGGAGCCAGCGTTTTTTTAACCATCTCCCGTTCGAAAAATCTATTCAATAAATGGCCCCCAGATTGGGGATGTTAGAGGGATTAAACTGATGAGAATAGTACTACAGAAAATACCACTCATATCGGGTGTGAGAGTAAATTGCACGGTGCAGAAGCAGTGACCGTGGATTAAAACAAAGGGGAGGGAGCCAGCGTTTTTAACCATCTCCCGTTCGAAAAATCAATTCAATTGACCTTTCGGGGACCCTTGGTGTTGTACGTGGCTGGGTGGAGGAAGAAACCTTCAATGACATCACCGGGACGTGGCTAGCTTGGTATCCAACCTTGTGCAAATGGGGAGTTTGCGGTTGTGCAAATGGACTGTTTGCGGTGCATTAAAAGGGGAGTTTGGTCTGTCAATGTCTGAGAATCGGGCGTAACCCTTACACTACCTGATCGATACAACATCATACCTGATCGTATACACACACTGGATGTTTTAAAGCATGTTATTCCAAACAATTTAGGAATGTTACGTGATTTATGCCCTTTATGGATTAAAACCCGACTCTGCGTCCACTACGTAATTTTCCATGGGAGTTTTGCCATGGATCCCCCTCTGGCATGCCACAGTCCAGGTGTTAGTCCCCTTGAAACAACTTTTCCATCACTATTGTGGCCAGAAAGAGTCCCTTTTGGTTTTTAAAATTCGCCTGTCTATTGAAGTCTATGGCGGTTCGCCTGGTTCGCCTGTTCGCGAACATTTTATGTTCGCGACATCACTATAAGTAATATTGAGGCAGGATTGGTGGCTTCAAGTGCATACCAAAACAATCTCCCTCCAACAGAATCATACTGCAAGTAGCCTTGTATTATCTATTTACTTTTCAGATACATGTCCAATTCATGTATCTGGGGGGGGGGGGTACTGTAATTTTGGAGAAAATTACATCTCTCTGACAGCACACACAGTGTTTCTGTATTTATCAGTGCCATATGAGGTTAGTGGCTAGATATATATATTTTTAACAAATACTCCACACAATGCACTAATTTCCTCTGAATCTTAATTGAAAGTAATATAACAGTTAACAGTTCTTCGTAAATTACAAAAGAAATAAAATCGTCCAGCACCAGCAGCAGGACGATGAAGAAGCAATGCTGGACATAAAAGACCAGCAAAAAAAGATTAGAGAGCAGCAAAGGAGGTTGTATCAGCAGCTGAGCCAGCTTGATATGACGGTGCATCAGCTGGAGGAGAGGCACCGTAAGGTAAACTAGGAGTTGCTGGACCTCCACAAACAACTAAATCAGTTGCCTTAGAGGCATATTTGGTCCTCTACATTGTTAATAAATATGTCTTTACGTTCAAACTTGTGCTTTCGTTTTTTTTAATTGTTATGTTTTTGAATAATTTTAACCTATAAGGTTACATGAAGGCATCTTTAGTCCTGGGGCAAACTTGTCAGGATCAGGACAGACATCAGCAGCAGGTCAAGGTAACAGTGGAGCAAACGCCCTACACAAAACTCAGCAGGATCAGGTCAGACAGTAGCAGCAGCAGTTACATGGTAACGGTGTAGTATAAGGCCTACACATAGCTTGGCCAAACTCACCAGGACAGACAGCAGCAGGTAAATGGTAATAGTGAAGTATAAGGCCTACAAATATCTCAGCCACACTCAGGACAGAATGCAGCAGGCAAATGGAAATGGTGTAGTATAAGGCCTACACATAACTGGGGCAAACTCATTCAGCACAGACAGGAGCCGGTTCTTTGTTTGTAGAATGAATATGCTTCCACGAATGGGCCCCTGCTAGACCGGGGCAATCACAGAAATAAAAAAATGTAAGTTTGTAAAGCCCACAAGAAATGTTTCAATAAATATATATATATGACACATGCCACGGCACAGACTCAAGGAAATGTGCATTTATTCAACCGAAGGCAAAGTTTCAGTCCACACAATGGGACCTTCTTCAGGCACTGATAAAAGTGAATGATGCCAAGTACAAATACAAACTACAGTGATTATTTAATGAAAACTATTAATAATAGAATTATAGCATATACATAGCTGGCCCTAACTCAGCAAGAACATAACAGACAGCAGCAGGGAAATGGTAACGCTGTAGGACAAGGCTGGCACATAACTCATCAAAATCAGGACATCATCAGCAGCAAATAAAGGTAACGGTTGAGTATAAGGCCAACCCATAACTTAACATGATCAGGACAGACAGTAGCAGCAGTAGGTACATGGTAATTGTCGAGTCTAAGGCCTACACATAGATGGGCCTAACTCGGCCGGAACAGACAGCAGCATGTTCTTTGTTTGCAGCGGGAATTTGCTCCCAGGAATGGGCCCCCACCAGACCAGGGCAACACCAAAAATAAACTTAGACACCTCTGACATCAGCAAGTTGTTTTCAGCAGGAATGTGTTCCCAGGAATGGGCCCCCACCAGACCTGGGCAACAACTAAAATAAACTTAGAGACCTCTTGCAGCAGCAGGTTCATCATCTAGAGCAGTAATCTGCTCTCATGCATACAAAATTCAATATTTCCCTTTGACAAAATTATTGATCTATTATATTTTAAGTGTGTACAGCCCTCAATAAATTAGTACGACATTAGCGCCCCACGCTGTCCACACTGGTCTGCTCTCAGTTTCCATATCTGGTACATAGAGTCTGGAACAGAACACTGCTGTAATGTATCCTGCCACACTATGTGCTGATTCCTCCAAGACAGAGGGCAGCTGGACTGATTGGGTTCAGCAGTGGCTCTGTCATCCTCCTTTTGTCTGTTAAGTGGCATGGTTACCCATACATGATCAGAGCAACACACACACGCCATGCTCCAGTCATCAGCAGCACCCAGCCGTCCTCTGCCCATCAGAGCACAGAAGTCATATTCGTCATCCTCGCTAATTCTAGATATGAAACCAATAGGAAAGTAGCCTTAAGTACAAATCGCAATATGCGATTATTTAAATCGCATTTTAATCGCGATAACTAGAAAAAATGACGAATATTCGATTTCGACGAATACGAAACGAATATTCATTCGAATATTCGCGAATTTCGTCGAAATCGAATATGGCACCTGCCGCTCATCACTATCAGTGAGGAACCAGCTTGCTTCAGCCCGGGTGTGGAAGTGTCTACAGCTCTGCCGCTGGGATCAGTTCACTTCGGCTGCCTCCAGTGCGTAGCCTGGATCATCGATCGCAGGTCAGGCTGTGGAATAAGCCTTTTGCTAAGATGCTTGGTTACACACGGGGGGGTAGTGTCACACAGCCTGGGCCAGACATCGCCAGGAAGGGGCTGACAGGCACCACGGAGCACCGACACTGTTATCCAGCATATCAAAGTTTGTAGTCTGTTCTGAAGCCACCATGTGTTCTCGAGTTACATAGAACTGCAGGCAAACTTACCCCACAAAACTGATGAAGCACTGCTTCATCTTTGTGGACTTGACGTAAAAAATCATATCCTTTTGGTTCCTGAAAAATGTACAGTAATCCGGTCCTATACAATGCATATGTCTGGTGCATTTTAGTGGGGTAAGCGTACCTGCAGTTCTATGTAACTCGAGAAAACATGGTGGCTTCAGAACAGACTAAAAACTCCACTCTGCTGGATGACAGTGTCAGTGCTCCCCAGTGGCTGTCAGCCCCTTCCTGGCGATGTCTGGTGTCTGGCCCGGGCTATGTGACACTATACAGCGACCCCCCCCCCCGCCCCCTGTGTAACCAAGCATTGCAGTGAAAGGCTTATTCCGCAGCACTGTGCACTGGAGGCAGCAGAAGTGAACCCAGCCAGCAGCCGGGACCCTGACTGACTCATTACCAAGTGGAAGGGGAACTGATCGACACTTCCACACCCGGGCCGAGGCAAGCTGGTTCCTCACTAGCTTCTGTGCTCTGATGGGCAGAGGACGGCTGGGTGCTGCCAATGGCTGGAACACTGGAGCACAGCGTGTGTGTGTTGCACTGATCATGTATGGGTCATGTGATATGCGGTAACAATGCCTCTTCACAGACAAAAGGAGGATGACAGAGCCGCTGCTGAACACCGCCAGTCCAGCTGCCCTCTAGCTTGGAGAAATCAGCATATGGTGCAGCAGGATGCATTACCGCAGTGTTCTGTTCCAGACTCTATGTTCCAGATATGGAAACTGAGAGCAGACTGGTGTGGGCGGTGTGTGGAGCGCTGTGTGCCGATTGGTATTGTGGTCAAGTTCCATTGTTCCATTGCAATCTAATAAAGACTGTTCCTACTAATGTTTAAGCACTACTGTTCGAGCACCATGTTATTGTAACTGGCCTAATGTGTAATATATATATATATATATATATATATATATATATATATATATATTTTTTACAGTAATATGTAAATTGAATGTATAAATACATATAAGGTTCTATAAATTTAACCAAAAAATAAGGTAATAAACTCATTGATAAAATAAAAATAAATTAATCGATTAAAAATACATAAATAATTCATGCTTAAAAATAATTGCATGAAATAATCAATCAATAGTATACATGATTTTGAAGATTTATCTGTATCAAAATATAGCAATAAATTAATTAATAAATACACAAAAAATTCAAGCACTAATAAAAAATTTATAAATACATGATTACACAAATTCATCAATATATAAATATATCAACAAAGTTATAAATACAAATAAAAATTAATCCATAAATACATAAATTGATCTATAAAAACATGATTAAAAACATTCATGAATATAGAAATAGTTCAATACATTAATAAATAAATACATTAAAACATTCACCCATAAATAAATAAATAAGTAAATACATAGAAAGTTTAAAAAACAACAACGCAGTATTGGAGGGAGAGACACAGAGAGGGATGGACAAGGGACCCTTCAGCGCCCTGAACCGACTGCGGGGGCCAAGAAGTTGCCACCGATCCAGGACTCATTCGTTTTAATGAAGGTGTAATGAAGGCTTCCTTCGCAGCACCGCCAGAACCCTGCACAAGGAGAGGGGCAAGGACGTAGCCTGCATCCTCGTCTCCATGGCAGCAAGTGACTAGCAGGGGAGCCGAGCGCAGATAATGATGATCGAGGCTCGGCTGAGTTGGGCTGCTGTGAATCATGTGACACTGGCCACGTCATGTGACTCACCAGCCAGGCCTATTTAAACAGGCAGCCTGCTGGCCACAGGTTGCCTGTGACTAAGGTTTTTATTCGCTCCTGTATTCCTGGCATTGCTTTCCTGTATTCTGACCTCGGCTCTGCTTGTTTGACTTTGCTCCTGCTCATCCCCTGTTGCTTGTTCTGATCTCCTGGTACTGACTTCCAATTTGTGTTTGGACTCGCTCTTGTTTGCTCCCTGGTACTGACTTGACTTCCTGGTATCGACTTCGGCTAGTTTGACTTGCTTTGTTTTCTGTTGGTCCTGTCTTTTGTTCCCCTGCACTTACTTAAGTTAGGGACTGCCATCCAGTTGGCCCCGTTACCTAGGACGGATTGTGTAAGTAGGTATGGGCAGAGGCGTGGGTGGCAGTCAGGGGTGCATGCTTCCCTACCCCCGTCCGTGACAGAAGGTCAGTCTATCCACGGAGTCTGACGGGTCCACTTGTCGGTGACCATACCACCTGCCGCGCTGAATGTCCGCTCAGATAGTACGCTGGATGGGGGCAAGACAGTACCTCCAGCGCATACTGAGCAAGCTCACGGTAGGTGTCCAGCCTGGCAACCCAGTATTCATTGGGGTCATCAGTGCTCATGCTGTCGGAAGCACCAACAGACCCCATGTAGTCAGCCACCATGCGGGCCAGTCTCTGCTAGTGACTGCTGCTGCCTCATCTCTCCTGCTTGGCTGCGGCTGGGTGAGATGAGCGGGAAGAACTGGAATGTGAGGCAGAGGGTTGGCCTCCACCAGCCGGCGGATAAAACTGGCCCGCAGTTGTTGGATACGGGCATCCTACCGCCTGGCTGTGATGAACTGCTCCAGTTTCACCTTGCAGCCAGGGTCTAAAAGGGTGGCCAATCAAAACTCATCCCTCTCCTTAATTTGCCTGATCAGGGGGTCCCTCCAGAGGCAGCGCAGCATTTTGGAAGCCATGGGGAAGAGGACAGCCCACTGTGACTCTTCTTGGCTGCCCGGGACCATGACCTCTTGGTCCTTCTGCTGCTGCCTATGGGAATAGCCCCACCACAGCACCGGCTCTACCTCCTGACCAGGCCCAGACTTCTGGACGTCATCAAACTCCGGTCCTAGCAAAGAAATGGTGGCTGGGGACACACCATCTGGGTTGGGCCTGCTCCAACCCAGATGGCGTGTCCCCAGCTAGGCGATAGCCCTTGCCAGGATCCCATTGAGTGAACACACCTGTCGGTCACCTGGGGAGCAGGCCACGGTGCGTTCAAATGCCTCAGCAACCGAAGGCTGGTTCCTGACGGCAGTTGAGGCATTAGAGGAGCGTGCAGAGGAGCGTGCAGGAGGCAGAGTTCTGGCTGGCAGTACCAGTACCTCTAGGAGAGGGAGTGAGGGAGTGGATATGCATTGTTGGAAGGGGGTGGGGTGGCTGCAGCACAGTGGCAGGAGCTGTTGTCCTCTGCACACTGTTGCTGGCACTGCTGCAACCACACTGCATCTGGTCCCACTCCTGCCAGTAGCTGACTCTCAGGTGCTGAGTAAGGGCAGTGGTACTAAGCCGAGCAACAGACCTCCCTCTCCTCCCGACTTATGCACCGACCTCCTGTCAGACGGGGTGGTTCTGGCTTGCGCCTGTTTGGGCACAGTGTGCACAGGTGGAGCTTGTCGCTGCTGCTGACTCCTCCTGCTGCCATTACCAGTAGAGCCCCTGCAGCTGGGCTCCCTTGTGACCTGTCGCACCATTTGCCTCGGGTGCCTATCTTCCTCATCAGTGCTGCTGTTCCCCTATAATGTCAGACCCAGGGCCACCCTATAATGTCAGACCCAGGGCCAACCAGTGGTGGACTGAGGAGAACAGCAGACGCAAAGCCCCTGACCTGGCTCCGCTGTCCCCTCGCTGACGCCTGGGTCTAACTAGGTGCGGGGGTTCTGTGGATGAAACCACCCACATCAGTTGGAAGGGATGTCACTGGGGTACTGACGGGTGGTACCCCCTCCTCCTCCTCCATCCCTTTCAAAAGGTCCTGAGCATCCGGACCAAGCTCTAGCTCACTCTCCAGCATTACCACCCCCAAGATGTCCCTCTCACTGTCGCTGTCAAACAGCATCAGGGTAGAGTCTTGGGGGCTGAGGGATGGTCCTGCAGGGAGCGGAGAGCTGCTGCTGATCAGAGCCGGGGCAGAGGACTCCGTGCAACATGCTTGTGTCACGAATGACAGCACTGCTTCCTCCACATTCTCAAGTTGTGAGTCCTGGGCCAATGTCTTCTTCTGCATCCTCATCCTCCACCTTGAACAAAGTCACCCCAGGGAGGAACTGCTCCGGGTCCTTCAAGAGGAAATCAAATCCTGTCTGTCTCCTCGCTAATGAAGATCAGAACTATGGTCACCGACGACAGGAAGAAAATGTTTGACCGATCATATGAGCAGAGGAAGACGGTAAACAATTTCTTGATGGTGCAGGCGGACATGAACACTCCTACATAAACCAAAAAAGCCAATGGGACTCCAAATATGCAAAAATATAACAAGGTTTATTGGGTAATAAATATAAAACTAATAATTCAAAGGAAAGAAAATGGCAAGATGGAAAATGATACAGAGAGCATTGAAAAGGGCATTATACCAATTATAGTGATCCGTGCCTTTAAAATATAACATGGAATTTAATGGTGCTACTAAACATATCACTATAAAATGATGACATATAAAATCTCCAATGATTCCCAATATGTCACAGAAGGGTATCATTATATTCAGTTATTGGAATATAAAATAGGTGCAAAGGTATGTCCAATCTAAATATACTTATTTGCTATATTGCATTAGCAGTGTTGCTGGACAGATCACATTAGATGAAAAAAATATATGAAAAAAATATTATCATGAAAGAGTGTAGCCAATATACTGTACATAACAACACTGATATTAAGAATATATAATTATGCCGCAACGTTGCAAGTGCATCCAATATACCAAATAATATACATATAATATGCCTTAGAGTAAAAAGGTAGCATATAAATATCCTAGTGGAACCCTGTGACATGGTTCACTACAACCTGGAATGTTGCCCCTCGACGAGCATTTTATCCTGAAGGCTTCATCAGGCAGTGATGAATATGAGCAGTACAGGGTATATATGGGGAATGCAGTGATAGTATATAATGGTAATTGTACTCAACTGTATTTCCATCTACACTTGCCGTTTGCTCCTTTAATTTCAAGAGGCCAATATATTTATCAGTAGCCAGGACTATGGTATGAAAAACTTTATTCCACTCATTCATGTGCTGGAGCAGATGCTGATAAATCTGGCTGGCCAGGGTAAAGGAGACGTGGTGCCTACATCTCATGGCCACATAAGCTCTGTGGGGGCTGAACTGGTGGAAAAGGAGGAGGAGGAGCACAAGCAATGTATACAGAAATGGGTGATTTATCGTCACAAATGTAAGGGGAGGAGCACAAAGATCTGGTGGGGATGACGAAGGCCAGACTGATGACCCTGACACACCGTTGGAGTATGCAGTAGAGATGGATGAAGGGAATCCCTCCAAGTCCCTTGTGCAAATTGCCAGATGCATTCTCACTTGCTTACATAGTGACGGCTGTATTATCACCATTCGGCAGAGGGATGACTACTGGCTCTCCACAAAGTTAGACCCTTGCTAATGCTACAAAATGAGGCTTTTTTCCACCTGCTAAGAAGGAGGATAAACTCAACTACTATTGATGTATCCAATGTAGTCAGCTGGACAATGTCTATGTTCACTATCGCCCATCCTCACAATGGTCTGACCGGGAAAGCCCTCTGTGCTTATGTTCTACTGCCATGACTGCTGGAGGGGGGGGGGGGGAGCAGCACCAGCTCCATCAGCAGCAACTTAGGTATGGAGTCTCTAATGAGCACTTTTCTTCACCCACCTACTGAAGAAACCATCCCCAGCAGCAGCAGGACATGAAGTAGATCCTAAACCAGCAGGGGGTGGCATACTTGGACTGCACCCTGCCACTCCATATACAAGATCCCTTGGACTACTGGGAAGCCGAACATGATTTGCAGCAGAAACTGGCTGACTTTGTCCTAGACAAGCTTCCCTGCCCGGCCAGTAGTGTTTTATCAGAGTGGGTGTTTAGCGTGGCAGGGGGCCTAGATACCACTACAGTATATGTCGGACTCTCGTGCGTTTGCCACCCTCTCCACTCTGTCACTGGGCCACTATGTTGACTCATGCAGTTGTAACCCTCCCTACTCTGTGACTGAGCCACTATGTGGACTGCTCATATGGTTGCCACCCTCCCCACTGTGACGGGGCTACTAGTGTCCCTGTTTGGCCTTGTTAATATCACCATTTATTTTACCCTACTTCAGATCTGCCAGAAGAATGGGAAAATGAAAAAGACCACATATCCTGTCTTTGGAGCATCCTTAAGGCCTCTATCACACAGTCCCCATCTTCCATCAGGATATGGTCATGATTTGGAAGCCAAAAGCAGGAGTGGGTACAAAACACAGAAGACATGCAAATATTCGAATCATGTGTCATCTCTATTTTGGATCCACTCCTGTTTTTTTGGGCTTTAGCAAAACTGATGGATTACTGGCCAAATGCTGACCATGTGAAGGTGGAGGCTCAAAGGACAGGATATGATTTTTTTATAGGTTGTTATTGTGACGGATCAGAAGAAGGGAAAAATAAACAGTGATGTCAACACAAACTTCCTCTGACACCCTCTCCAATCTTTCACTGGTGACAACTTGTAACAGAACTGGTTCTGTAGAAGTCTATGTGAAATAAACTGACGGTGTAGTAGGAGTGTGCTTTTTCACTGTATAGTACAATCTTGGGCCACTGCACCTCTTTTTGTACCTAAAACTAACATTGACCTATAACGCTGAGTTCACACTTTTGGCCCCGTAACTGACCAAATAAGTGAAGTAGGAAGTGATTCTAAAAGTGATGCCTGTCAACTGCCTGTCATACTGACGCACAGTAAGAGTTTTACTACAACAGCGGACTAGCTATGCATGTTTATGCAAGGCACAGTGTTGTACAACAGTATACAGGCTCTCTGCATCAAAGAAATAGCTTATTTTTAACATGCTTTGTCACAAATAATTTTGAATCAAATTAAATTTTTGGAAAAATTCAGCAAAGCATCTGAATCAAATTTTTGAATGCGGTTTAAGAGTTGTAGCCGCAGGTACTTCTGTCATTGCTAGTCCTGGAGAGCATTCCCACATGAGCATGCCACAGAACAGTGGCTGAAGTGCTTGGACAGTGTCCTGGACATTGCCAGAACCTTCTGCAAACCAGTCTACTTATTTATAAAATGCTGCACCAATAAGTTGATGACATGCGCCTTGCAGGGAGCCTGTGTTATTTCTCCCAGTTTCACCCACGATGTTGCACCCATTTTCGCTGAACACCTTGCCCAGTTGGAGTCAGCAGCGTGACAACCAGAGGGATGTTTGCTGCTTGATGTACTAGACCAACTGCTCACCAGTGTGGCTATTCTCTCCCAAGCTATTCAGATCCAACACGGCCAGGCAACGGAAGGAGGGGAAGTGTGAGTGACCCTGTGCCCAGCTGCTGTTGGGGACAGGAACATGTCCATGAAAGAGGAGGAAGAGGTTCATAAGTGTCTGGTTTTGGAGCCAGTCCAACACAATAGTGGGCGGAGTCAAAAGGACGTGACCTTTTTGCCAGGGTTCTGCCTTGCCGCTGCCGGAAAAAAACATTGACCAAGAAAGGCGTAAAAGACTTGTACTGTCCCTCCCTGTAAGAGTTGCTCCAGGTGTCTACTATGGTGTCAACCTTGATACACAGCGAAAATTGCACGGAGAGGCCCACATGAGAGTACAAGGCAGGGATGGATATTTGAGAGAAATAATGGCGGCTAGGAATTTTCCAGCAAGCCAGAGCAACAGATTTTACTAAATGGTATAGCAGCAACTGCACTAACAGAAACTTGGCCAGGAAAGAATTAAGCTTGGTCACCATTGGATAGCTGGGCTCAAAAAGTTGATCCTGGCCACTCATTCAGTTATCGATGGATGACAATGGAGCGTAGGAGGAGAATAGGTGGAAATGGCTAATAAAGATGTGAACTACAATATATTGCACGTTAAAGCTGCCTGGCTGCTGTTAGCTGGACTGGGAGAAGGAGGGAACTCATGCCATGGTGGCTGGCTGCCACATCTGTTTGCTCATGAGATGGGTTGAAGCCTCTTTATGTGATTTCTACCCAAGAGGTTTTTTCATTTTTGTGTTTTCGTTTTGCCCCGTTACTTTCCAATGCTACCATTTAATATTGCATATGATGTAGTGGGAAGCAGAAAAAAGTTCAAAATGGGGTAGAATTGGAAAAAATAAAAGCAATACTGCCAGTTTTACTGGTTTTTTATTTATGGCTTTCAATGTACAATAAAACTGAACAGTTGCTTTCATTCAACAGGTCAGTACAAATTCGGCGACTTTGGGAAAAATTAGTTTCATTTTTTCGTCGCCATATTCTGACCCCTATAACTTTTTTGTAGTTTTGTGTTCGGAGCTGTATGGCATTTATTTTCTGTGGGCCGATCTGTACTTTTCAATAAAATCATTTATTTTGAACCATGTGGAAACGGAATACACACTGTTAGATTACTGTCACACCAGGGGTATTGCTGAACACGTTTATATACAGCTTAATAAAACTGAACACTCCCCACCCCCCAAAAAAAAAAAAAAAATATTGAGGCTTGATGCCAAATTTCACCTTAATACGTGCAGGTAGTTTGCGGCTACACCAGGGATATTGTTGAAAGTGTACTGTAACTGTCATTTCAGTTTAAAGCGTCTTCTGTCAAAGCTGTAACTGGGAGTTAATAAGGAGAGTGTGTGTACATTCTTCAGCGTTACTGAGTAGGGTTGAGTGAACCCGAACCGAAACTTTAGGGTTTTTGGTACTCGTCGATTTCTTGGCGCTTTTTGAAAGGCTGCAGGGCAGCCAATCAACAAGCATTTCACTAGTCTGCCCTACTAATGGCATGGCTGTGATTGGCCAAGTGCAGCATGTGTCCCAGCCTCTATATAGGCTGTAGTCACGTTGCGCTGCATGTCACTCTGCTCTTCACAGTGTAGGGATAAGATGCTGCTGCAGTGAGGGAGAGATTAGGGAAGAATTCTGGTGTACTTGGTGTTCAATCTTCAAACTACAGCGATTATTGAGGGTGCTATGATACATTTTTGAACCCAACCCTGAGCCTAGTGACACTGAAAAATAACTTTTAATCCATCTGCTAGTTCAGTGGGCGTCGGCGGCCATTTTTGCAACTTCACTGCACTTGCAACTGCATGTGAACTGCATGTGTGCCAGGGACATTACTTTAATTCTGTTCTGGTAGCTCAGTGGAGGACAAATTCCCTTTTTTGGCTGGTCAAGTACCCCTGCGGCCTGCAGTGCATACCTGGCAGTGAAAATTATTCAATTACATCAGTCTGTCACATATTTTCGTGACCTAAAGCGATTTTTATATGTCTGCAACTGGCACTGCATATCTGACAGTCCAATAAAACCATTAAATACAGCAGTTACCTTGCTATTTTGAAAAAGCACACTTTTTTTGCTACATAGTAAATTTACGGGCTATGCAGCATTTCTGACAGTCCAGTTAAACCATTGCATACTGCAGTTACATTGCTGCTATAAAAAAGCTATTTTTTTGTGCTAGATAGCAAATTTGTGTGCTACGCTGCATTTCTGACAGTCTAATACAACCGTAACATACTGCATTTTACATTGGTGCTATAAAAAACACACACTTTTTGTACTAGATAAGTGAAAGGGACGCAAATTTGTAAAAAAATGTATGTTCCATTGGTGGGTGACATTTTACCATTTTTGCTGTATACAAACCCCTGCACTGAATAGGTGACAGGGAGGTAAATTTGTAAAAATCGTCTGTTACATTATTGGGTGACATTAACCCAGTTTTGCCATATACAAACCCCTGCTCTGCATAGGTGACAGGAAGGTAAATTTGTAAAAATCGTCTGTTACATTAATGGGTGACATTAACCCAGTTTTGCCATATACAAACCCCTGCTCTGCATAGGTGACAGAGAAGTAAATTTGTAAAAATCGTCTGTTACATTATTGGGTGACATTAACCCAGTTTTGCTATATACAAGCCCACCTCCGTCACCTCCGTCACCTTCAACAAGCAGCACCCACAATACCCCATGACAACGTTCAGCTGTCCATCTTCCAAACAATGGAGCTAAAGAGGAAGTACCCCCTTAACCACCCTCGATCCCTGGCCCTGAATGTCATCATTTCAAAATTCCTGGCCTTTAAAAGGCTGTCATTCCATCTGGTGGAGGCAGAGAGTTTTAAAACCTTATGGCGTTTGCTGTCCCACAGTACGTGGTTCCCAGCCGCCACTACTTTTCCAGGCGAGCCATCACTTACTTGCACAAACAAGTGGGGGACAAAATTAGGTGTGCACTGTGCAATGCCATCTGTGGCAAGGTCCACATAAAGAATGATACATGGACCAGTAAGCACGGGCAGGGACACAAGGTCAAACTCCACCTTGCACATGCTGGAGAGACAGTTCGCAGATGCTGTGCGAGCAGCAGCAGGCGATAGTGGAGGTTCAGCTGTAACACGCACGGGTGAGTCACTCTGCAGAACAGCATCACTTCACCCCCACTGAGTGGGCCTCCATTCGAGACCTGTGTGCCTTGTTGCGCTGTTTCAACTACTATACCAACATGGCCAGTGCCAATGACGCCGTTCTCAGCATTACTATCCCCCTTCTATGTCTCCTTGAAAAAATGCTTCGGGCAATGATGGAAGAGTATAGGCACAGGAGGAAGAGGAGGAGAAAGAGGGATACATTTCCACGGTTATCAGGCCAGTCATTCACAAGTGGCTCAGATTGTGGGTTCCTGTACCAACATAGGCCAGGTACACAATTGTCCAGCCAGGGCACAGTTCTGGAGGATGAGGAGGATGAGGAGGAGGGGGAGGATGATGAGGAACTGTGTTCACAGCAGGATGGCACCCAAAGCAGCTCAGGGCAATCACTGTAGCGTGGCTGGGGGGATACAGAGGACACAGACGATACACCTCCCACTGAGGACAGCATTTTGTTGCCTGTGGGCAGCCTGGCACACATGAACGACTACATGCTGCAGTGCCTGCGTAACGACCTCCAAGTTGTCCACATTCTAACTTGTGCTGATTACTGGGTGGCCACCCTGCTGTATTGCTGTTACAAGACCCACGGCATCTAAGGGGTTAAATGTTTGCGATCGGCAGTGCTGCCGATCCCGAACATTAGCTGCGGGGGATGCTTGAAAAAGCAGGTGGCCACTCGAAGCGATAGTACTTGCATGAAGCAGGAGCGGGCGCCATCTTTAGGGACAGGACACAGGACGTACGGGTAATGTGGACAAGCTCACATTCATTAAAATGAACCAGGCATGGATCCCACAAGACTTGTCTGTACCTTGTGCAGAATAGACATTTATACCAGCCTCAACCATCCATTCTTGTACTCAAGTGCACTTATTCTTTTTTATATGTCCCAATATTTAGGGGGCTTTCCCAATTAAAAAAACAAAAACAAAAAAAAGCCAGTTTTGGCTACCTCCTCCACCTCCACCCTTGCTTCCACCTACACCGCCACGGTCACCGCCTCCTCAACCTCCTACTCCACATCCACTTCCTCCTCCTAGTTCAAAATTGTTATTTTTCATTTATTTTATTTTAAGTTATTTCCCTATCCACATTTGTTTGCAGAGCACTTGCCATGCTCTTAAGCACATGTTGCTGCATTTTGCTCCCCTCTAGCCTTTTCCATGTCGTTTTTTAGAGCCATTTTAGTGCCCAAAAGTTCGGGTCCCCATTGACTTCAATGGGGTTCGGGGTCAAGTTCGGGTCCTGAACTCCGACATTGCAACAAAGTTTGGCCGAAACCGGTGAACCTGAACTTTCAGGTGTTCGCTCAACTCTTTTACTGAGTTACTGAGTAACAAGTTAGGCAGGGTGATGGACAGGGATAGTTAAGCCACATGTCAATAGTTAAAGGGGTTGTCTCATCATGGACAATAGGGGCATATCGCTAGGATATTCGCCCATTGTCTTATGGGTGCGGTTCCCACGACTGGGACCCGTACCTATATCGAAGAACAGAGCCCCGCAATTGAAGGAGGGCACACTGCGCACCTCCATTCACTTTCCATGGGGCCGGCAAAATAGCCGAGCGCTGGCTCGGCTTTTTCTGTCGGCCCCATAGAAATGAATAGGAGTGGGGGCCGCGCATGTGCGGTACACTCCCATTCACTTCTATGGGGAGCCAGCTTGGTGGTGGCCCGACCGGAGTCCTCTAGCTACCACCTTGCATTGGGACCCACATCTATAGGACAATGGGGGCATATCCTAGTGATATGCCCCCATAGTCTATGTTGAGACAACCCCTTTAAGGACTGAGGTAGTGGCAAGAGCAAGATAGAAGCTCCTGTTACACACAGGAATCTTCAGAAGACTAAATATTGAAGACAGGTTCTTCTTAGTAAAGAAGACTCTTAACATGCTGTTTTCTAGTAGAAAGACACATCTTTCCCTAATAAAGTACGTTACAAAGATTTTTAACGACTGTGTCCTACATGATATGAAAAAGAAACCGAAACAACAGTTACACTTGAAGTATATTGAGTATATATGCAGTTTAATTAATCTGAACCCACACAATAAAAAGTATTTCTGTGAAAATAAGGGAAGAAATAAAAGTATTTGCTTGCAGGTAGCTTCTTTTGAGGTGCACATGAACTTCTGATAGCAGGCACAGTCAAAGGTTTTGTCTCCTCTGTCTCGGACTATCAGCTGCTCTGCTTCTCTCTATTGTACACAACGCATTCAATTCATCTTTAGAATCCTAGCCTTTCCCTTTTACTGGCAATAACCTTGACTGATTTCTTATTGTCTCTGAATATTTACTCTCTTTGACCCGCTAAGATTGTTTTCCTGGCAGACACTGTCACACACAATTAAATTAATTTAGTGCCCAGCACAGAATGAAGTTTTACTTGTTTTGCTAGAGCATCTCCATGCCTGCTGAAGCACTGATTGGTTTATCCTGGCAGTCTGGCAGTCTGGGAGCCTATCAGGGCAAGTCCTCCCTGTACTTCCTCTAAGGTTCATGTGAGATCCCTTATTATTCCTCCCTAGTGATTTTTTTTCTCACCGATATGTACACTTAAATGGCATTACAGATGTATCAGGGGTAACACACAAACCTTTAACTCATTAACTCTTAACTCATTGCGTTATCTTGAAACAAAAGCCATTGAAAAGCAACTAAACGCGTTAGCAATTGCTTTTCAATGGCTTTTGTTTCAAGAGAGCACATCTCATAAAGCATGAGTGTTAACTCTACTACATCTGTATGTGTATTATGGAAAAGTTTTGATTTGTCTGCCGTCTGAATGATAGCAAAGTTGGTTTGCTTATCATCATTACACCTCATTCAAAAATCTCTGAACTCTTAAAATATAAAATCATTTTTCCTGTAAAGTGAATGCTGTAAAGGAAAAAATAAATAAAAATCAATGATTTTTTTGTCACCTTGACCCCCAAAAATATCAATAAAAAGTTGTATGTAACCCCAAAATGGTACTAGCAAAAACTACAGTTTGCTTTGCAAAAAAAAAAAGAAGCTCTTATTAACATGTATAAGCAGAAGTATAAAAAAAAGTTATATGTCGTAAAATAAAGATACAACATTTTCTTTTAAGTTTTTATTTTTAAACTATAATAAAAACATTGCAATTTGGTATTGTTACAATCATACTGACTACTGAATAAGGATATCATATCAGTTTTAGCAGGTGTAAAGTCTTTGATAGTTGTAACAGAAAACTAATATTGTCTCTAAGGTAGATTTTAATATTACCTTTTAGAAAATTTCCTTTTAAAAAAAAATTAAATATGTGCTGATCTCACATTATATGATAAAATATTATTTTATACACATTGATAAATCATACTAATAAAATAAAAATGTATGTTATTTACTTAAGTATTATTTAAAGTAATATGCTAGCAACATAATAATAGTGTTGTTCAATAGCATAAAGGTGTCTACCAAACCTACAGTGTTTTTAGTAAAATAATGATACTTTAAAAGATTAGAAAACCTCAGAAATGGAGTTTGCTTAAAATATTGGCCAATTTAAATGAGTTATTTTCCACAGGGAAAGGAACTATGATATGGAACAGAACAGAGTAATAAAGAGTAATACCCTTGGAGTCCTGATTCACAGATGCACAAGTGGTTTGAGATTTGTATGCATTAATCTTATATTGGTGAGAAATACTGAATAGGCTTCTAAACCTCATTTGAGTAATAAAATTCATGTGGATGACATAGATAATGTTAGAATAATTTATCAAACTAAACGTATTAAGCTGGCCTACTCACTTTATGAACACTACAAATGCTTTCATATTAATTCAAAACTATTTCCTTAAACTTTTTTTAGCATTTATTTTTAATGAAATGTTACAATAACATGAAAAACATTCTTACAAAATAAAAATTTTGTGTGTCAAAATAATAATTGTTTTTAGGGTTTTTCTCACAAAGACAACTCCTGTCCATATGTCCTATTAGGCTATGATGTACTAACGGGTTGCACATGCATATCATAGGGCCCCAAAGCAAGACTTAATGTGCCTCCAAAGAGCTGTGTTATAAATTATGATTTTTTTTAAGTGGAGAATTTTTTTTATATAAAAATGGTTTTACTACACCTCACCCAATTTACCCAACTTCTGTGTTTATAAATATGTCATATATTGTCATATCATAAATATGTTTCTAAACAGTATATTGCTTAATGTAGTTACACCAGACAACTGGCATAAGTACAATAATAAATTCTCCATTTATTCAGCTGTCACGATACTAGTGGAATACTAAAGGGACAAGGCTGGAACACAGGAGGCACTGGAGGTAGCAGGAATACAGATGAAGGCAGGAACAGACGAGAGGTCAGAAAGAAGACCAGCAAGCGGTTGGCAGGTATCCAGGAGTAGCAGGGTAAACCGCAAGGAGGAGGAACAAACCAGAGAGCAAGTTCTAGGTGAGAGGACTTCACAAGCAGGAGCTAAAACACAATATTCAAGCAATTAGTAACATGCTTGAGAGGTTTAAATATGAAACAGGAAGCAAGATGGCAAACAGCTGAGACACAATCCACCATCTTAACTGAGGGAAAACTCAGACCCATAAACCAGCCACTTAATGAGGTATTGTAGATGGTTCCTGAAAATTCTAGAATCCAAGATTTTCTCTACAACAAACTGTTCTTGCCCATCTATCTCCACCGCATCAGGAGAAGGAGGGACACGTTCCAGAAAAGGGTTGGGCACGGCAGGCATAAGTAGGGACACATAAAAAAACAGCATGAATCGTTATAGATTGTGGGAGCTTGAGCCGAACAGCTACTGGACTAATTATTCTGATAATCTTATAAGGCTCAACAAACTTCTGTCCTAGTTTTGGTGAAGGAAGCTTAAGTTTCAAATTTCTAGTGGAAAGCCATACTTTATCCCCTATTTTAAAGATTGGTGCTTGTCTACGAAATTTATCTGCCGCCTTCTTGTAATTTTCTTGAGCCCTCTCTAATGTTCCTTTTAGTAGCTCTAAATTTTGCTGTAATGCAGAGATCCTTTCCGTGACTGCTGGAATAGGTGAAACAGCAGGGAATTTGGGAAGAATATTTGGATGATACCCTAAATTTTCAAAGAAAAGAATTTGCTTGGTGGAGGCATTTTGGGAGTTATGGTAAGAGAACTCAGCCACAGGAAGCAGATCGACCAAATCATCTGGTTAATGGCAGATATAGAATCGAAGATACTGTTCCAGAGTCTGATTTGTGTGTTCAGTTTGTCCATTAGATTGTGGGTGAAAGGCGGTTGATAGATTAATATTAATCTCAAGTGCTGAGCAAAAACTAAGCCAACATTTTGATGTAAACTGCACCCCATGATCCAAGATAACTTCATCAGGAACATGGCCGGCTCCAGGTTCATGTGGGCCCTTGGGCGATAAAGTCTCAGTGGGCCCCCTTACACAGTGATAACTCTCTGAGTACAGATAATATAGTAGATATTTCCTGCAGTCCTATGTAACAGCACAGATAACACAGTGATGGCTATCTTAGTACAGAAAATGTAGTAGTGTTACCTCCATTCCTATGTAAACCCACAGATGACACTAGTGCTAATTATGTAGTAGTGTTACCTGCAGTCCTATGTAAAACCACAGATACCACTAGTGCTGATAATGTGGCAGTGTTACCTGCAGTCCTATGTAAAACTTCATGTAACACTAGTGCTGATAATGTGGTAGTGTTTTCTGCAGTCCTATGTAAAACTGCAGCTAACACTAGTGAAGATCATGTGGTAGTGTTACATGCAGTCCTTAGTTTGCCTCCCTGTATCTCTCCCATGGACTCCATGCTGGCAGCGTTGCCCCCTCTTCTTCTTGCCACGCACAGAACGTCCTGATGCAGCTGCTTCAAGACATAGGAACACTGTGGGCATGGTGATGGTGACACACACAGAAACAGACACACACACACACACAGGTAGAGAGAAACACACAGGGACAGACAGACACACACACACACACACCAGGGAGAGACACACACACAGGGAAAGACACACACAGGGAGAGACACACACAGGGAAAGACACACACACAGGGAAAGACACACACACAGGGAGAGACAGGGAGAGACACACACATGGCTACAGACACACGCACACATATGGGGACAGACACACACACACGGGGACATACACATACATATGGAGACAGTAATTTGTGGTCGCTAATGCACTGGCAACGTCCATGCGGCGGCCAGGACAGATCAAGACCAATTCACCTTGAATGGGTCCATGATCCGTCCGCACTGCAAAAAAAATAAAACATGTTCTATTTTTTTGCGGTGTGGAGGCACGGACAGAAACACCACTGAAGCACTCTGTAGTGCTTCCCATCTGTGTTTCCGTTCGGTACCACATCTCCCTGATTGCAGACCCATTCAAGTGAATAGGTGCCCTGTGTATTACGGACCCCCCGTATGTGGGTGCACAACGGCTGTGTGCATGAGGCCTTAGACACACACAGAGGCACACACACAGTGGGACAGACAGACACACACCATGACTCTCAGAATACACCTGGATCTGTATTATAAACCTATATCCACGGAGAGACAGACTGGATCGCACATCCACAACGATTGACCCTTGATATGTGCTATTCAGCTAACTTACTATAGTACTAGTCCCCCATATCACATGCAAATATTGGAGACATTAGTGTACATTTTGATCAAAAGGTAAAAAGCCCACTCACCCCGTCACGGTTGTCTCCTAGAGTGGGTCACTACTCTGTACTATAAACCCCCATAATTGCACCAGATTCCACTCCACTTGAACCCCACTGGCCCTGAGTGCTCCACCTGCCCCCTCATATATGAGCTCCATATTCTGCCCCTCATAAAGCTCTGTGTTATCCAGCAGCACATCCTACATCACTCTGCAGCTTGAAGGCACACACAGCCCTTCCTCCTTTCACAAGCTGCTGCCGCCGTCGGGGTTTGTCATGTGACCATGAAGTAACATGTGACCAGTGATGTCACTGACCTTCTTCTAACAACTACATTCTAGTAGAGGATCTACTGAAACTCCATCTACCCTGTTCTGAGTCCTGGGGCCGCTTACCCCAGCAGTGCACATGGCAAAAAATTGTCTGCATTGCTGGGGTAAGCTGCCCTAGAATTCAAAACAGACAGGACACAGCTGCAGGAGTAAGCGGACACAGTGGGCCCCCCAGGAGCAGGGGGCCCCGACACTTGCCCGGGTTTGCCGGGTTCTAGCGCCGGCCCTGATCAGGAGCTCCATGAAAACGAAACACATTCTGAACTAAAAGGTCAGCGGTAGCAGTAGGTAGGCCGGTACATGGAATGAAATGTGCAGCCTTGGTGAGCTTGTCAACTACTACCAAAATTGTATTTTTTCCTTTAGAGGTAGGTAGATCTACGATAAAGTTCATGGAAATAAAAAACCCAGGGATGAAAGGGGACCGACAAAAGCTTTAATAAACCCATGGGTGAAAAATGTGGAGTCTTGCATCTAGCACAAACGTCACATGACATGACATATTTCCTTACATCTTGTTGATAATTGGGCCACCAAAAGAAAAGGGATAAAAATTCCTGTGTCTTCTGCACTCCTTTGTGATCCGCAATCTTAGAATCATGGACTAACTTTAGAATTTTCAGTCTTATTGTTTCAGGAATATATAGCTGCTGCCCATGGGTCCACACCTTGTTCTTAAGCATTAAATGCACATCATCAGGTGGTCAAGACAGCAAGGAGTCGGTGCCATAGGCCTTTTTAATCTCTTCAAGAAAGTCCTTATTATGGATTACTCCCACAAAATTAGACTCAGGAACAGTAGTCTTGAGTGGAATCATAGAAGTAGAATCATTGGAAAAGATTCTAGATAAAGCATCTGCCTTGCCGTTACGGGAATCAGGCCTGTACGAGATTACAAAGTAAAATTGATTGAGGAAGAGACTCCAACAAGCTTGGTGAAGGGGATAGACATTTGGCAGATCTAAAGAATTCAAAATTACAGTAATCAGTCAGAACTATCATTTGCTGTGAGGTTCCTTAAAGATGATGTCTCCATTCCTTAAAAGCTGCAATGATAGCTAACAGTTCTTTATTCTCCACATCATAATTTTTCTTAACCGGGGATAAATGTTGGGAGAAAAAAGCACACAGATGCAGTAAACCCTTGTATCCTGTTCTCTGAGACAGAATAGCCCCTATAGCACAGTCTGAAGCATCTACTTCCACAATGAGTTCTGGGTCAGGATGGACTAATACAGGGGCTGTAGTGAACTTGGACTTACTATTGTTTTAATCTTGCTAGAGTCCATGTGTAGACCATGAGGTAAAAATCATATAGCCAAGGAATTGGATCTCAGTCTGGTGACATTCACATTTTTCAATCTTAATGTAAAGTTGATTCTTTCTTAGACGTTCCAAAATGAGTCTCATATGTCTCTGATGTTCTTCCATAGAATTAGAGAAGATCAAGAAATTCATCCAAATAGATGACTACGAACTGGTCCAGAAGATCTCTGAAGATATAATTGACAAGTTGAAAAGTGGCCGGGGCATTGCTAAGACCAAAAGGTATAACAAGATATTCAAAATGTCCGTAACATGACCTAAAAGCTGTCTTCAATTAGTCTCCAGATCTGATACGAACCAGGTTATAGCCGCCTTGCAGGGCTAAAAAATGTTTGCATGTTGCACTCTCTCCAAAAGCTCGGGGATCAATGGTAGAGGATAGCGGTTTGATTGTAATTTTGTTAAGATCTTGGTAGTCAATGCAAGGTCTTAGAGAACCGTACTTCTTCTTAACAAAGAATATGGGAGCCCCCGCCGGTGAGGAAGATGGGCGGATAAACGCTGTAGCCTGATTTTCTTCTATGTAGTCCTTGAGGGCTTTTAGTTCAGGGCCTGCCAAAGGGTAGATGTTTCCAAAAGGTATAGCTGCACCCGGAAGTAATTCTATAGGACAATCGTAGGGTAGGTGTGGGGGGAGCTTGTCCGCATTTTGTTTATCGCAAATGTCCGCAAATTCCTTATATAAAGAGGGTAACTCTATTACCTTATTATATTGAGACTGATTTTTTGAACCTTGTTTAGACTGAGCTGTCAAAAGAACATCCTCTGATGGGAAGCTTAGTTCTTTGGTTTCCCAGTTGATAAGAGGGTTCTGTGCTTGCAGCCAGGGTAGGCCTAGAATAAAAGGGAAATGTGGAGAAGAGATGAATAGAAACAATAGGGCTTCATGGTGATGGGGTGTTATAATGATTTCAAGTGGTTCCGTCTCTTGATCCACTGGCCCTGAGCTCAGTGGAGATTCATCTAGAGTCTCCATTACCACGGGTGAGAGTTTTTTCTGAAATTTAACCGCATGCCTTTGAGCAAAAGAAAGGTCAGTGATATTGCCACAAGCCCAGGAGTACACCATAGCAGAGGTGGATATCCACTGATTGTTAATCAAGAACTTAATGGGAAGGAAGCAATGAGAGTCTTTATTCTTAGTGTTGGTCGAGCACCAAAGTGCTCGGGTGCTCGAGTAGAACACCTTGGGATGCTTGGGTGCTCTACCGAGCACCCAAGCACAATGGAAGTCAATGGGAGAACCCCAGCATTAAACCAGGCACCCCCTGCTCTGATGAGGGGAGGGTGTCGGGTTCACAAGAGAAGGTCAGAAATTGATGGTAACACCACGAGATGTTGAAAAGTGGCTGGGGCATTGCAAAGACCAAAAGGCATAACAAGATGTTCGGGAACAACATGTGGAGGATTTCTGGATGCATCTTGGACTCCCAGGTCGCTGCTAGGAACGATGTTATCCGAGTAGTACGCCACTTTTACAGACTGACAATAATACGCACAAAACCAAAGATAAAATTGCTTTTAGAGGAAAAATTGTTAGGAAACATTCTATCCTGTATATTTACTTGTATATAAAGTGCAAGGGCTGCCACAAATTACAAGGAACCGGCACTACAATACACCATTTATTACACATAAAGAAGGGCATCATACACACCCTTGAAATTATGATTGATGGCCTGCTGGTGACCCTCAAAAACATTAGGGGCGAGAGCCTGCTGCTGATCTGACCATCTAAAACATTAAGGTGAGTGCCTGCTGCTGAGCTGACCATCTAAAACATTATGGGCAAGGGCCTGCTGAAGAGCTGACCATCTAAAAAATTAGGGGTGAGGGTCTACTGCTTAGCTGACCCTCTAAAACATTTGGGGCAAGTGCCTGCTGCTGATCTGACCATCTAAAACATTAAGGTCGAGGGCCTGCTGGTGAGCTGACCATCTAAAACAATGATGCCCAACCTATGGCCGGTGGGCCAAATCCGGCCCGCGAGGCTGTGTCATGCGGCCCTTGCGACTCCCTGGAAAAAGTCTAAGGCGTACCAATACACCTTAGACTTTTCCCCCACATTCATCAGTGCAGTGAGAGCTGTGAACGGCACAGGCAGCGCAGCAATGCTGCCTGTGCCTAAAATAACCAATAAGAAAGCTGGTGCGCCAGAGTGATATAGGTCGGGTTAGGGAGCTGGAAGGAGGAGGGTCCGACTCCCTGGGGTGGCTGTAGTAAGGAGAGTGGGGCTTGCTTCCCAAGGTTCTCAGGAACCATGACAGAGCCGCTGGAGAGCTTAGGAGCCGTGGAATAGCTGACTGATCTGAGAGAAGAGCTGCCCATGGGCCTATGAACCACCCTGGTCATGTTGTGGCAGTGAAAAGCCCGGCCTGTCAGTCTTCAAGTAAGGGATTTCACCCTCCCCAATCATGGTTCCGTCCAGTCTCCTAGTCCTCCTGTCACCCCACTAGTGACCCTGCTCCCCCCTCGTCCTGTCACCCCACAAGGGACCCTGCTCCCCACTCCTCCTGTCACCCCACTAGTGACCCTGCTCCCCCTTCTCCTGCCCCCCTCTAGTGACCCTGCTCCCCCCTCCTCCTGTCACCCCACTAGAGACCCTGCTTCCGCCCTCCTCCTGTCACCCCACAGGGAAGAAGCTGAACAGACTCCACCGACTATGACAGGATCCGTTCAGTTCCCCCTTTTTAGTGTTGGAAGGGGTGCATGGGAATACAGTGTATTCAATACACCATAAAAGCCACATTTAGAGTGCCGTTATGTTCAGCCGCTTTCCTCTGGTGGAGTAGAGAAGTCAGACTCAGGGGCAATCCAGGCCTTGTTCATTTTTATAAAAGTCAACCGGTCAGCATTTTCACTTGACAGGGGGATGTGCTTATCAGTTATTATGCCCCCAGCAGCACTAAATAGACACTCTAACAAAACACTGTCGGCGGGGCAGGCCAGCACCTCCAAGGCATAGAGCCCCAGTTCGTGCCATGTGTCCAGCTTGGACACCCAATAGTTGTAAATCACAGAGGGATCACTGAGGACGCTGACACGGTCTGCTACGTACTCCTTCACCATCTTCAAAAATTTTCCCTCGTTGTGACACTAGGCCGCGCATCAGGTTGAGGGTGCTGGCGGGGTGTCATAAAACTGTCCCAGGCCTTGGAGAGTGTTGACCTGCCTCTGTTGGAAGTGCTGTGTGTTCCCCTCGTCTCCCCTCTTCGGTTGGCCAAGGAACTACGTACTCTGCAGCCAGCGTTGTCAGTTGGAAATTTTTGAAGCAATTTTTCCACAAGGACCTTCTGGCATTGCACTATTTTGCTCGTCATCAACAGCATGGACACTTTTCCGTCCCTTACTGATCACCTTGCGCATATTAAATGGTCTATATGTGCTTGCAAGTATGTCACATGTACAGTAGCGCACGTTTTGTAAGTGTATGCACAAATAAAGTACACAGAATGTCACAGATATTTTTAGGATGCGCACACGTTAAACAGGAGATGTAGCACAGATAATGTCTCTGTCACCACCACCTAATAAAAAATTACACTGAATTAATGTCACTGATATTTAGGATGCACAAACATTATACAGGAGGTATAGCGCAAGTAATATCGCTGTCATCACCGGCTAATAAAAAATTACACTGAATTAATGTCACTGATACTTAGGATGCACAAACGTTATACAGGAGGAATAGTGCAAGTAATGTCGCTGTCAGCACCGGCTAATAAAAAATTACACTGAATTAATGTCACTGATATTTAGGATGGACAAACCTTATACAGGAGATTTGATGCAGGTAATGTCGCTGTCACCAGCAGTGGAAAAAAAACAAGTTTTAGCAAGTTAGTGCAGGTTGCGCTAAAAATATATATTGCTGCCATACACAATAGTCTTTAAAATGACCTTTTGGGTCTATAACAAGTATCTAGCTCTCCCTGACTAAGACTGAGCTGAGCCAGCCAATCACTTTAATGCCAGCAGCCAACATGGCTACAGCATTACAGTGTATGGCAGGGCCCTACCGCACTTTTATTGGCTGCGTAGCAGCCAACAAAAGTGTGGGGAGGAGACTTGAGCATTGCGGTATTCGTGGTATTCAGCCAAACACTGTGATGTGCCAAGCATCACTGTACTCGAGCCGAATTAGTGTTCGGCCGAGCATGCTCGCCCAACACTATTTATTCTCTTTCTTAATGTGAGGGGCCACCATGGAATGGATGATTGCTTTCTCAGATAAATCTGTTTCAGAAGCAATTGATTCTCCATCTGAAAAGTCAAGATCTGTAATGGCTGCCACCAACCTCCGTGGATGGCAAGGAAAGTTGATAAGGAAGTGATCAGACTTTCTACAGTAAAAGCATATACTTTCCCAGAGCATATACTCCCTTCGATCAACGTTTTCACATCTTAGTATGGAATTACCTTCCTGATTGTCTGTAAATCTTACCTTGGGGTTCCTTTGAAATGGACACAGGAAAAGAGGGGGACTGTTTAGTATCATAATTAAACCTAGCCCATTTCTCTTGTCGTCGTTCAGACAGTCGGGTATTGATTCAAATGCAATGGTTAATAAAAGCATCCAAACCTAAAGGGGTCTCCACACGGGCAAGTTCATCTTTTAATGTGCTGCATAGTCCTTTCCTAAAAAATACATTTTCGCTGTGTCGTTCCAATCGGTGTCGACCGCCCACCTCTTGAACTACATTGCATACTCTGTGACAGGGTGTCTGCCCTTACGCAATGCTAGTAATGCTGCTTCAGCTGTAGCACCTCGATTGGGATTGTCAAACATTAGACTCATGGCATCGATAAAGTCCTCTAAGTGATTTAGCCGGGCGTCTTGAGGCTCAATAAACTGACTAGCCCAGGCAATGGCTTTATGTGTCAGCAGCATAATGATACATTAGACTTTAGATCTATCATTAGGAAACTGAGTTCAATTTGCATAAAGGTATAGCCTACATTAATTGAGGAATTCCCGGAATTTGTTGCGGTCTCCACCAAATCTGAATGGTGGCAACTTAGGCGTTGCAGGCACTGTAGCGGGTGGTACAGATTCTCCAAGTTGACTATCCGGTCGGATAATTTTTGCACGGTACACGTAGCTCTTGAATCGCTTGTCCATATATTTGGATGTTGTGCAAAGTCTGTCCTTTAAAGGCGTCATGCTTATTTTTTAAAGTCTGCATATCGGTGCACATGTTAGCCATAACAGTCTGCAGTTGCTTAATGCGAACCTCTGAACTCCCAGTCCCGGCGGACTCCATTTTAGGCTTGAGTATTCTAGTGGAATACTGCTGGAATCTGTGTTGTGTTTGGTGCACTTACATATGTTTCTTCTGGTAGTCCCAAGCAAAAGGGACCACCAGAGGAGCAGCAGGCATATCTGACGCTGTTAACAAAACAGCATCTGATATGCAATTTTTTTAACTACTACAGCCTGCCAGCGCACGATCAGCGCTGGCAGGCTGTAGTTAAACTTCCTCCCGACGTGATCCTGTGAGCGCACCCGTTCACAGGAAATCTAGCCTCTCGCTAGATGACTCACTGATGCGTCAATAAGGAATAACCTGGCCGCCCGCAGGACGCATCCCTGCGTTAGGCGGTCGGGTAGTGGTTAAATAAATAAAAAAACAGTATACATATTATGTATCACCGCATCCGTAAAAACCTGCTCTATAAAAATATCACATGATCTAACCCCTGAGGTAAATACCTTAAAAAATAATTCAGAAAAAAATGTAAAAAAAAACATTTTTGTCACCTCACATTACAAAAACTGTGAAATCAAGCGATCAAAAAGTTATATGCACTCAAAAATAGTGCCAATCAAACTGCCATCTCATCCTGCAAAAAATGATACCGCAAATAGGACAATCACCCAAAAAAATAAAAAAAATATGGCTCTCAGACTATGGAGACACTAAAACATTTTTATTTATTTTTTTCTAAAATGCTGTTATTGTGTTAAAGTTAAATAAATAAAAAAATAATATACATATTGTGTATCACCGCATCCTTAAAAACCTGTTCTATAAAAAAATATCACATGATTTAACCCCTGAGGTAAATACCGTAAAACAAATTCTGAAAAAAATGTAAAAAATAAAAATTTTGTCACCTCACATTACAAAAACTGTAATAGCAAGCGATCAAAAAGTTATATGCACTCAAAAATATTGCCAATCAAACTGCCATCTCATCCCGCAAAAAATGATACCCCACATAGAACAATCGCCCAAAAAAATAAAAAAAATATGGCTCTCAGACTATGGAGACATTAAAACATGATTTTATTTTGTTTCAAAAATGATATTATTGTGTAAAACTTAAATAAATAAATAAAAAGTAAACATATTAGGTATAGCCACATCCAACAACCTGCTCTATAAAACTAACACATGTTCTAACAAGTCAGGTGAACACAACAAAAAAAAATAATATAAATACCGTATCAAAAGCCATTTTTGTCACCTTACATCACAAAAAGTGTAATAGCAAGAGACTAAAATGTCATATGCACCCTAAGGTAGTGCCAATCAAACAGTCATCTCATCCCACAAAAAATGAGCCCCTACATAAGACAGTCGCGCAAAAAAAAAAAAAAAATGGCTTTCAGAATGTGGAGACACTAAAAAAATCTTTTTTTCAAAAATGCTTTGTTATGAAAAAGCTGAAACAAGAAAAAACCAAAAAGTAGTCGTATTTGGTATTGTCGCGTCCGTAACAACCTGCACTATGGAAATAGCCCTCGATCTAACCTGACAGATCAACTATGCAAATAACAAAAAATAAAATCAGTCCCAAAACAGCTATTTTTTTGCAAAGTTTTCATTTTAATCCATTTTTCCAGTAACAAAGCAAGGGTTAACAGCCAAACAAAACTCAATATTTATTACCCCGATTCTGTAGTTTGCAGAAACACCCCATATGTGGTCGTAAACTGCTGTATGGCTAAACGGCAGGGCATAGAAGGAAGAGAACGCCATATGGTTTTTGGAAGGCACATTTTGCTGGACTGGTTTTTTGACACTATGTCCCATTTGAAGCCCCCCTGAGGCACCCCTACAGTAGAAACTCCAAAAAAGTGACCCCATTTTGGAAAAACGGGATAAGGTGGCAGTTTTGTTTGTACTATTTTAGGGTAAATATGATTTTTGGTTGCTCTATATTACACTTTTTTTTGAGGCAAGATAACAAAAAAGCCAATAACTTTAACTGGAGTTTCTACTCTAGGGGTGCATCGGGGGGCTTCAAATCGGACATGGTGTCAAAAAGCCAGTCCAGCAAAATCCGCCTTCCAAAAACCATATGGCGTTCCCTTCATTCTGTGCCCTGCTGTTTGGCCATACAGCAGTTTATGACCACATATGGAGTGTTTCTGCAAACTACAGAATCAGGGCAATAAATATTAAGTTTTGATTGGCTGTTAACCCTTGCTTTGTTACTGGAAAAAATGGATTAAAATTGAACATTTTCCAAAAAATCGAAATTCTGAAATGTTATCTCCATTTGCCATTAACTCTTGTGGAAAACCTAAATGGTTAACGATGTTTGTAAAATCAGTTTTGAATACCTTGAGGGGTGTAGTTTCTAGAATGGGGTCATTTTTGGGTGGTTTCTATCATGTAAGCCTCAAAAAGAGACTTCAGACCTGAACTGGTCCCTAAAAAGTGGGTTATTAAAATTTCAGAAAAATTTCAGAAAAATTTCAAGATTTGCTTCTAAAATTCTAAGCCTCGTAACGTCCCCATAAATGAAATGGCATTCCCAAAATGATCGATACATGAAGTAGACATATGGGGAATGTAAATCAATAACTTTTTTTGGCGGTATTACAATGTATTATAGAAGTAGAGAAATTGAAACCTAGAAAATTGCTAATTTTTCTAAATTTTTGGTAAACTTGGTATTTTTTTTTTAAATAAAAATGAAATTTTCATGGATTTATATCATGAACAGGAGAAGTTCAGCGCCAGGCCCCTTCTTTCTGAGACCCATTGCAGCCTTGTGGTCTTCCTCCATACAAGGTATGTCATGCATGTACTACTGCATTTCCTGTTTAGCAGTATAACTGGTGATTTATTCATTTACATCTTTATATAAAATAATTTTCTATTACATTCAACCTTTAATAAAAAGGAATTTAAATTTTAAAAAATAGTACATGAAAGTCATTGTTTTCATATTCATCCACAAAAGCTTATCATCAATACAAAACAGGATCATAGCTGGCTAAGTTAAATGTCTTGGATGCAATAGTAGATGTATTGGCTCTAATAAAGATGTCAACTGGGGCTCTAATAAGGATGTCAGCTTAGTGGCAAATATGCTACATCGTTAAATAGTTCGTTAAATAGACTATGTTTGTTTTTATCTATGAAGCCCACACACAGCAAATGGGGGAAGGGCATACTTACAGACAGACAGGATGCTCCTGTTCTCTTGAAAAGCTATGAAAAATCATTGCTTCTATCAGGCTCATGAACTGAGTTAACACTGACATGCCCCCATTTCTGTGAACTGGTCTCTGGTTGATGGAGACAGACCTTTCCTAACAGGTAGGCAGTGGACTGCAAATTAGGTGGAAGTGGGACACCTAGCGGCCATGAATTTACATCTTTATTTCAGGTGTATGCAGGCCGATAAATGAAGTGATTTAGACATTTTCTAAGTACACCAATCAGTAATAAATTATAATAGTAAAGTAATAACTTGTGTGAAAGCATAGTGACTCTTTATGGAGAACTAATATTTCTCTATGTTGTATTTGTAATAAAAGGTATATATTGTGATGATGTGAACAGTAAAGTGTGCAGTAGTCGTATAGAGGGGGTGTGTATCTCACCTGGTGGTTCAGTTTCACTGGGTGAGATAGATGAAATCTAGAAAAGTGCTGCTTCAGTAAAGAATAGCTTGCTGGAGATTGGTTTAAGTTGTATGGGCTGGATTTCTTTGGACTTAGAGTCTGGTTGGTAGTGGGAGTCTCTCAGTCCACACATCTAATCCATTACAGGTTCCCTGACCCCAGGTGAGGCCAGCAGGGTAAATCATGGAGGGATAAATCCACCCTCTCTGTGTGTGTCAGGGAAAAAGTGTGTGAAGGAGAGCCAGGGAAGCTTTGAGCATGGTCTCAGCTGAGGAGGGCTGAGGGGCCACAGGGCTTGGTGCTAGCCACAATGTTTGGTTGGACATTGTTACAGACAAGAGGCTGCTGGAGAGTGGCTGAGAAAACCGCATCCGGTTCCAGGTGTGAACAGCGCTATAGAGGTGAGATAGAGAATACCTCTGTTTAGTCAGAACCCAGCCGGGCAGGTGTTTATTTTGTATTGTATTATATTTTTGTGTGATGTGCCACTAATAAGTGCACAGTTAGGACATTAAAACTGTTCTCAGCGAGAATATTATGAGAATGAACCCCAAAAGTTCAGCGATCCCTTACAAAATATATATATATATATATATATATATATATTAAAGAAAATACTACGGCACATCCGATGCAGTGGAAAAGTGTAATCCTTTATTCACCCAAGCACCGTTTCGGTCCGCTTGCTGTGGCCATTTTAAAGCAATAAACATACGGTCATCGCGCCCATTTATAGGGAGTAACCTATTTGCATACATAATTAGTGAGATACAAAATTTCACATATTGATTTACTAGCACACGATTCACATGCAGCGTTTCAGCTGCGTTTATTCTATTGCAGGTTATAGTGATATTACTGTTTTTCGGCCAGAAATCTATGGGGAGTGATGTTTGGGTATCGACCACGGTAATTGTCCTCCTCTTTACCACCCCGGATTTGTAGGGAAGTGTGTGCTACTTGCGGCACCTTTCTTATATTTCAGCTTATACTGCTGATAATTAGAAAGGGTAATCCCTAGCTATGACGTGTGTCCATCATCTAATTGGTTTAGTCATGTGTCCCATAGTGCATCACATGACTGATTGTGCATGCTCAGTGTGTATGCAGGAAGGCTCCTTCGCCATGTTGATTTAGCGGCAGAACATCACTACTTGCTTGCAGAGCGTCTCACCTATTTTGACTCCTCACCCCCAGGTGGGCTCATTTTATTTCACATCACATGATCACGGGTCACCAATGGTTTTCTTATTTCTAGATCATATATTATACAATTTTTTATGAATTTGTGATCTACACTTGGGTTATTTTATATATTACACTTCAATTGATTATATGTTTGTCTGACACAATGTTTTTTCTATGAAATTTTGTATCTCACTAATTATGTATGCAAATGGGTTACTCCCTATAAATGTGCACGATGACCATATGTTTATTGCTTGAAAATGGTCCCAGCGAGTGGACCGAAACGTCGCTTAGGTGAATAAAGGATTACACTTTTTCACTGCATTGGATGCGCCGTAGTATTTTCTTCATTATCTATTATATGGCTTCAAGTCAAGCTTCAACTACTGGCACTCCGCCATTACACACAGACACTTGGTGTGCGGCTCGGATTTCCTTTCCTATATATATATATATATATATATATATATATATATATATATATATATAGTGAGTCCCAAATGTGATGAATGCTAATGTATTTAATACAATATTTATAGAATCACAGTACAGTATTTATTGTATTCTACAAAAATCCAATATATCAATACACCTTTACAAACAAAGCAGTTAGATATTCCGATGGCTCATAAACTTAAAATATAATAATTAAACTCTAATTTATCTTTATGTTTTGATACAATGATGCATCTGCAAAGTTTTCAATCGTTATTGTCACTTTTAGTTAGAATTAAACATTGACTTTATTTCTCAGTTACTACAATTATTTAAATTAAATTTATTGAACTGTTCACATAAGGCCTCTTGCACACGACAGTATTTTGCGGACCGTATACTGGCCGTTTTTTCAGTTCAGTATACTGACAGTATACTGAACCATTCACTTCAATGGGACCGCAAAAAATACTGAAGTGTCTCCGTATGCCTTCCATTTCCGTTTTTCCGTTTTTCCGTTCCGTTTAAATATAGAACATGTCCTATTCTTGTCCGCAAATCATGTTGAGTGGCTCCATTCAAGTCAATGAGTCCGCAAAAAAAACAGAAAGCATACGGAAGTGCATCCGTATGTCTTCCATATCTGTTCCGTTTTTTGCGGAACCATCTATTGAAAATTTTAAGACCAGCCCATTTTTTTCTATGTTAATACTGTATACTGTATATGCCATACGGAAAAACAGAACGGAAAAGCGGAACCGAAACGGAAGCAAAAAACGGAAAATCGGATCCGAAAAAAACGGATCGCAAAACACTGAAAAAGCCATACAGTCGTGTGCAAGAGGCCTAAGATGACAATGTTCTTGTAAAAAAAGAAAAATACTGGCCCACTGCCATAAAATATATTTAAAAGAGAAGACACTTTGACAGTTTCATGGGCAAGGGATATCAGATATTCAGCCATCATTACTACATCACTCCCCAGGAAGTATATTGCTGAACTATTTTCTACCTTTACAGTCATTCAAAATATAAAGGACAGTTTAGGTAGTGAATAGCGTACACAAACAACAATCTTCCAATGAGATTTTTATACAATAGTGACGAGCGAACATGCTCGGCCTAATATCTGTTCGGCTGTAGCATCACTATGCTCGGCACATGGCAGTACTCGGACAAGTACCACTTGTGCTCAAGTGAAATGCTTGAGTTTCCACCCCACACTTTTTGCAGGTTTTAAGCAGCCAATAAAGGTGCAGGTAAGTACTGCCCTCACTGTAATGCTAGTAGCCATGTTGGCTGCTGGCATTACAGTGATGGGCTGGCCGGAACGCGCCATTGGGTGCTATATAGCACCCGCTGACGCATGTTCGGCTCAGACGTAGACGGGGAGAGCATCGGGTAGGAAGGGAAAGACAGGGCAGGGAGCGAATTTCAGCGATTTTAGTTAGAGAAAGTTTTTCAAAGATCCAAAAGTCTTTTTAAGGACTACTGTGTGTGTGTGTGTTTTAGATCAACAATATATTTAACAACAGTGTCAGGGACATCCGTGCTAAGGAAGGGACAGAGAAGTGCAGGGAGAGAAGTTTGCTGTTTTTACTACCAACAGCTTTTCAAAGACCCCACAATGCTTTTAAATGACTACTGGGTGTGTTTCACAGCAGAAAGATATTTTTATTTTGTACCTGTTAGTGACATATAGTGTACATCATCCACAGACTGTGTCTTTAATAATCTGGCTCACATCTACTGACCATAGTGTGTGGTTTTGTGTAAAAAATACAGTACTACATCAGCAAACATTGTCTGTAGCGCAAATTCCATTAATCTGGGTCTAATAGTGTCCATATTCTGTGGATTTATGTGACATATACTGTCCGGCCTCCCCAAACAGTTTCTGTATTTCAAATGACATTAATCTAGGCATAATATACTGTCCATATTCTGGGGGTTTATGTGACAGACAGTGTCCGGCATCCGAAAACAGTTTATGTATTTAAAATTACATTAATGTGGGCATAATATAATGTCTATTCTGTGGGTTTATGCAACATATACCGTCCGGCATAATAGAAAAGTGTCTGCATTTCAAATTGTAACAATCTGGGTCTAATATAGTGTCCATATTCTGTGGTTTTATGGGACATATACTGTCCATCATCCAAAAAGAGTGTCTGATGCGCAAATCTAAATAATCTGGGCCTAATCTAGTGTAGATATCGTGTGCCTCTCTGTGTCAAATACTGTATAACTGTTGAAAACAGTGTATTTTGGGGAAATGTACATTATTTGTGCAACATTTAGTGTCCACAGCGTGTTCCTCTATGTGTCAAATACTGTACCGCAGGTGAAAACAATGTATTTTGGGGAAATTTACATTATTTGTGCAACATTTAGTGTGCACAGCGTGTGCCTCTCTGTGTCAAATACTGCACCACAGGTGAAAACAGTATATTTTTGGGAAATGTACATTATTTGTACAACATTTAGTGTCCACAGCGTGTTCCTCTATGTGTCAAATACTGCATAACTGTTGAAAACAGTTTATTTTGGGGAAATTTACATTATTTGTGCAACATTTAGTTTCCACAGCGTGTGCCTCTCTGTGTCAAATACTGTACCACAGGTGAAAACAGTGTCTTTTTGGGAAATGTACATTATTTGTGCAACATCTAGTGTGTGTGCATTTCATACATATCAATGACATATACTGTACTTTATTCGAAGACGGCGTATGCTACTCTGAGACATTATCAGGACTACATCTCCTGTGTAAAGGGTGCGCATTACAAATACCTGTTTTAATTTATTGACACATACACTTACAAATCCTACGCTACTGTACATGTGACATACTTTTAAGCATATAAAACATTTAATATTAAGAATGCGGCCAGTAAAAGACGTGCGAGTGGCAATGATGTTGATGGTGCACGCAGAGGCCGTGGCCATGGGCGCAATGAAACTGAGTAAAAGAATGTCGCTGAGGGTCTAAAGGTGCATTAACCCTCTAAAACAGTGATGCCGATGGCGAACCTTTTAGAGACTGAGTGCCGAAGCTGCAACCCAAAACCCACTTATTTATTGCAAAGTGCCCACATGGTCATTTACCCTGAATAATACAGTCCAATATAGTATATCTTCCATGTTCTTTATCATTTAGCTATAGCTATAGAGTGTCAGTTCGTGCCACGTGTCCTGTTTGAACACTCAGTAGTGGTAAGGCACGGAGGGATCACTGAGGATGCTGACATGCTTTACTATGTACTCCTTCACCATCTTCCACATTTTTTTCCATCCTTGTGACACTAGATTGCGCATCAAGGTGAGGGTGCTGGCGGGGTGTCATGAAACTGTCCCAGGCCTTGGAAAGTGTTGTCTTGCCTCTGTTGGAACTGGTGTGTGTTCCACTAATCTTCCCTCCTGGGTTTCTCAAGGAACTACGTACTCTGCCGCCAGCGTTGTCAGAAGGAAATTTATTAAGAAATTTTTAAAGAAAGACCTTCTGGTATTGCACTATTTTGCTAGTCCTCTCCACCACAGGAATTAAAGATGAGAAGTTCTCTTTGTAGCGGGGGTCGAGAAGGGTGAACTGAACAACCAGTAATTGCTGTTGTGCAAAATGTGTAGAATGCGAGGGTCACAGGAAAGGCAGCATAACTTAAAGTCAGCCATGTGTGTCAGATTCCCAACAGACAAGACTTTGCTGTCCTTATCAGGAGGATGACTCTCAATCTCCTTATTCTCTTCCACCTCTCCTGACCATCTATGCAGAACAGATATAATAAACCTGCTATGGTTACTACCCTCTGAAGTGGCGGTAACCGTCTCTTGCTTTTCCTCCTCCTCCTCCTCATCCAATTCACACTGAGAAGACGAACTGAGGGTGGTCTGGCTATCACCCTGTGTAATGCCTTCCCCCTAGTTCCACCTCCTCCACATTAATTCGTCCGTCTTCATTGTTAGAAGCCAGCATTTCAGTAGACACAGAAGTGGGATGACTAGGCTGATTATAGCGGAATCGCCACTCATCTGTGTTTGTCCTTCAAAGTTGTGTAAAACCTCACAGATATCAGACCTACTAGACCATGTTGCAACTGCTATTCCACTACTGCCTTCTGCTGTTCACAAAGCATGGCCAACATGTGTAATGTGAAATTCCAGCGCGTGCTAATGTCGCACAATAGTTGGTATAGCAGGCAAATACAAGCGCTGCAGCAGCGTTGTAAGAACGTCGGCAGCTGTAGATGACTTTCTGAAATGGGCACACACATGGCACACCCTCACCAGTGGCCCAGGCAAATTAGGGTAGGTTTAGAGAAAGTTGAGAACAATAGTGTTGAGCGCAAATATTCGAATAGCGAATTTTTTTCTGAATATAGGCACTTCGCGGACACGCGAATATTTAGAATATTGTGCTATATATTTGTAAAAACTAATATTGTTTTTTTTTTGTTTTTTTTTTTATCTGAACCCAAGATACCATTAACAAAGATAGAAAATGATGTAATATTCGCATACTGCAAATGAAACTTTGAATGGGCTATAACTTTCCTATTGGTTGGCTTGCTAGAATTAATGAATATAGAGAACATAGCGCTATATTCGTATTTGTTATCTTCGTTAATTCTAGCAAGCAAAGTAACTTTCCTATACCCAGCTCTAAGTCGGATTCGCAATGCACATCCAACTTAGAGCGGGGTATATGCAACTTACTTTACTATTGTTTGGCTGGGAAGAATTATTTTGAATATGACAAATACGCTATATTCTCTATATTGGAGCGAAAATAATATTATTCTATTTATTGCCAAAAATAGGTAAAGTAATATTTTTGCATTGCGCATCCAACTTGGAGTTGGGTACAGTCAACTTTCCTATTGGGTTGTCTTGTTAGAATTAAGGAATATATCGCTTTATTCGTATTCATCATGTTCGTTAATTCTACCCAGCCAAACAATAAATAAGTTGCATATACCCCGCTCTAAGTTAGATGCGCAATGCGAGTAATATTACTTTATATTCTCACATTGCACATCCAACTTAGAGCTGTGTATAGGCAAGTTTACTTGGCTTGCTGGAAATAACAAAGATAACGAATATGAATATAGCGCTATGTAGTGTTGAGCGAACAGTTCGAAAATCGTTCGGGTCCGTACCGAATTTTGGGGTGTCCGTGACACGGACCCGAACACGGACATTTTCAAAAAAGTTCGGGTTCGGGTCCGGTGTTCGTCGATTTCTTCCCGCTTTCTGAAGGGCTGTATAGCAGACAATCAGCTAGCGTTTTACTTCTTGCCCTAAGAGCCCATCACAGCCATGCCTACTAATGGCATGGCTGTGATTGGCCAAGTGCAGCATGTGACCCAGCCTCTATTTAAGCTGGAGTCACGTAGCGCCGCACGTCACACTGCTCTGACTAGTGTAGGGAGAGGATGCAGCTTCTGTGAGGGCGAGATAGGCAGGGATAAAGAAGTGATTGAATGATCCACCTTTCTACACCTGTGCATCAGAACAACTCAGCTGAGCTGTTCACTGAAAGTCACTATTTTGTTGAGACTGGCCAGAGCGATTTTTACTGGCACATGTAACTGGGCTGACCGGCGGTGGCCATTTTGGGACTTGTGGTGCGCCAGCACTTGCTGCCACAGAGTCTAAACCAAAGCTCCAAAGAAGTGAAAAATCTACACCTGTGAATCAGAACAACAGCGATTCAGCTGCTCAATCAAAGTCTATTTTTTTTCTGGCTGGGCTGACTGTTTTCTGGCACATGTTACTGGGCTGATAGGCGGCGGCCATTTTGGGACTTGTGGTGCTACAGCAAAAGCTGCCACAACGTCCATTAATCTCATGTAATAGTCGATTTTTTCATAGATATGCTACATCAGGGGTTTGGCTGTGCTTGTGTCACCCATACTAACTGCAAAGATATTTAATATATCAGTGGTGAAACTGAAAGTAACCCACTTGGATAGCAAATCCCATGAATGTGCTGTTCCAGCTAGGCTAGCCAGTGCCACTACTTTGTCCAATACTGTCAGCCAGAATTTTTTTTTTTTTTTATGTGCCAGAAATATAAATTAGAAAAAGCTTTCACCGTAATAATAAAATTATTCTGGTGTTAGACCAGAAGAAGCACTCCTGTTGTAATTAATACTGTAAAAAGGCTTAGGCAATATTTCTCCCAGTGTGGGAAATTTATCTAGCAAATCTAGCATTTAAAAATTCCGGTGTTCTGAAATACCAGCAGTCCTCTTGTAATTAATACCGCCAAAAGGCATTATATCGTCCAGTGTTGTAATTTTGGTGAAAAAAAGGCCAATTTAATCAATCTGGTGTTTGTTAGACCAGAAACACTAGGCCTCACGTTTTCACGCCTGTAAAAAGGAATTATATCTCCCCGTGTGGGAATCTATGTACCAAAACTAGCATTTTAAAAATTCTGGTGTCCAATTTGCTGCAGTTTTCTTGTAATTAATACTGGAAAAAGGAATTATATCTTCCAGTGTGGGAATTTATGTACACAAACTAGCATTATAAAAATTCTGGTGTCCAATTAGCAGCAATGTTCTTGTAATTAATACCGCCAAAAGGCATTATTGTCCAGTGTTGTAATTTTGGTGAAAAAAAGGCCAATTTAATCAATCTGGTGTTTGTTAGACCAGAAACACTAGGCCTCACGTTTTCACGCCTGTAAAAAGGAATTATATCTCCCCGTGTGGGAATCTATGTACCAAAACTAGCATTTTAAAAATTCTGGTGTCCAATTTGCTGCAGTTTTCTTGTAATTAATACCGGAAAAGGAATTATATCTTCCAGTGTGGGAATTTATGTACACAAACTAGCATCATAAAAATTCTGGTGTCCAATTAGCAGCAGTTTTCTTGTAATTAATACCGCCAAAAGGCATTATTGTCCAGTGTTGTAATTTTGGTGAAAAAAAGGCCAATTTAATCAATCTGGTGTTTGGTAGACCAAAAACACTAGGCCTCATGTTTTTAGCAATTTAGCGCAGGTTGTGCTAAAAATATATATTGCTGCTGCCACACACAATAGTCCTTAAAAGGACTTTTGGGTCTGTAAAGTTTTACCAATTTAGAACAGGTTGCGCTACAAATATATATTGCTGCTGTCATACACAATAGTCCTTAAAAGAACTTTTGGGTCTGTGAAAAGTTTTTCTAATAAAAATTGTCCAATATCACTCCCTACACTGTCTGTCCCTTCCTATGCACAGCTCTCCCTGACTAAGACTGAGCCGAACACGCGCCATCGGGTGCGATATAGCATCCGATGATGCATACCGGCCAGCCAATCACTTACGCCACTTTAGTGAGGGCAGTACTTGTCTGCACGTTTTTTGGCTGTCAAGAAACGTGCGGGGAGGAGACTCAAGCATTGCGCTCGAGCACATGCAGTATTCGGCCGAATACCTCCATGTGCCGAGCATGGCAATGCTTGAGCCGAAGTGGTGTTTGGCCCAGCATGCTCGCTCAACACTAGTTCTAATAAATAGTAAGTTTTAAGAGGTTCACTTATTTATAATTTTTTGCTTTTCTGTACTTGTTGTGACCCTTTTTGCATCTTCCATACATTATTTCTTTGAGGATTACTGTATTTTTCGCCCTTTAAGTCGCACAGGTCCATAAGACGCACCTAGGTTTTTGAGGAGGAAAATAAGAAAAAAAATTTTTTGAACCTAAAGGTGTAACTTTTGGTGGGTTTTGAACTAATAGTGGTCTGTGGCTGACACTGGTAAGGGGGTCTGTGGATGACACTGTTATGGGGCACTGTAGCTGACACTGTTATGGGAGATCTGTGGCTGACACTGTTATGTGGGTCTGTGAATGACACTGTTATGGGGGCACTGTGTATGACACTGATATGGGGGTCTGTGGATGACACTGCTATGGGGGCACTGTGGATGACACTGTTATGGGAGATCTGTGGCTGACACTGTTATGGGGGTCTGTGGATGACATTGTTATGGGGGCACTGTGGATAACTCTGTTATGGGGGCACTGTGGATGACACTGTTATGTAGGTCTGTGGCTGACACTGTTATGGGGGATCTGTGGATGACACTGTTATGGGGGCACTGTGGATGACACTGTTATGTAGGTCTGTGGCTGACACTGTTATGGGGGTCTGTGGATGACACTGTTATGGGAGATCTGTGGCTGACACTGTTATGGGGGTCTGTGGATGACATTGTTATGGGGGCACTGTGGATAACTCTGTTATGTAGTTCTGTGGCTGACACTGTTATGGGGATCTGTGGATGACACTGTTATGGAGATCCATGGATGGCACTGTTATGAGGGCATCTGTTGATGGCACTGTTATGGGGGCATCTGTGGATGGCATGACACTGTTATGGGGGAGAAAATAAATCGCATCAGTGTCCCTGTGTAAATAGCAACAGTGTCCCTGTGTAGTGTGAATGACCCCCAATACAGGGGGTGGGGGCCGGCATCTAGTTTTGTAATGGCAGCGGGGCCCGGTGTAGTCACTGTATTCTATTGCATCTGGCCCCGCTCACTGTAGTAATCCTATCGAAGTGTAGGCATTGTTTAACAATAGAATTAATCTTCAATCCAGCAGCCTGTACTACTTGCTAACTTCCATAGCAGGCAGGAGGCAGGAGGCCGGGCGGGCAGGCGACAGCGTAACTCACTACGTCACATGCTCATGCCGCCTGCTTCATTCAAAAAGTGGGAGAAGCAGGTGCGTGATGGAGTGAGTTACGCTGCAGCCGCCCGCCCGGCCTCCTGCCTGCTACGGAAGTTAGTAAGTTGTACAGGCTGCTGGATTAAAGAGTCATTCTATTGTTAAACAATGCCTACACTTCGATAGGATTACTACAGTGAGCGGGGCCCGTTGCAATAGAATACCCGCTATAATTCCTAAATCAGATGCCGGCCCCCAGCCTCTCCTCCCTCCCCGCTGATACACCTGCCGGCTGCGCTGTGCAGCATGTGGTCAGCTGTGTATCAGTGTAAACTGCAACATTCGCCCCATAAGATGCACTGCCACCCCCCACCCCCACACACACTTTTCTTCGTCTTATAGGGCGAAAAAATACAGTAATTACCATAATAATGAGAGAGAGACTGTTTTAAGGCATTTTTATTACTTTCTGCAATGTCAAAAGTTTACATACACTAAGATTACTAATCCTTTAAACAATTATGGACTGCCCATATGATGATGTCATGTGTTTAGAAAGTTTGTTGGCAACAACTGAGTTAATAAGAGACACACACCTATGGATGTATTTAAATGCACCCCTGAAACACACTGCTTCTTTATGTAGCATCATGGGAAAGTCTAAAGAAATCAGCCAAGATATCAGGAAGAGAATTGTGGACTTGCAAAAGTCAGGCTCAACCTTCGATGAAACTTCAACATACCTGAAGGTGCCTCGTTTATCTGTACAAACAATTATACGCAAGTACAAACAAGATGGGAATGTCCAGCCATCATACCGCTCAGGAAGGAGATGTGTTCTGTGTCCCAGAGATGAACGTGCTTTGGTATGACATGTGCATATCAACTCAATAATAAAAGCAAAAGACCTTGTGAAGATGATGGCGGAAGCTGGTAAAATTGTGTCAATATCCACAGGGAAACGAGTATTGTATCAACATGGGCTGAAAGTCCACTCTGCCAGGAAGAAGCCATTACTCTAAAAGAAACATAAAAAAGCCAGATTAATGTTTGCAAATGCACACAGGAACAAAGACCTACATTTTTGGAGATATGTCCTGTGGTCTGACGAAACTAGAATTTAACTTTTTGGCCATAATGACTATTGTTATGGTTGTAGGAAAAAGGGAGAAGCTTGGAAGCCTAAGAACACCATCCCAACTGAGAAACATGGTGGTGGCAGCATTAAGGTGTGGGGTTGTTTTGCTGCAGGAGGGCCTGGTGCACTTCACAAAATAGATGGCATCATGTGGAAAGAAGATCATGTGAAAACACTGAAGCAACATCTCAAGACATCAGCCAGGAAGTTAAAGCGTGGGCGAAAATGGATCTTCCAAATGGACAATGACCCAAAGCATACTGCCAGACTGGTTACAAAGTGGCTTAAGGATAACAAAGTCAATGTTTTGGAGTGGCCATCACAAAGCCCTGATCTCAATCCTATTGAAAATGTATGGGCAAAGCTGAAAAGGCAGGTACGAGCAAGGTGACCAACATGGCTCAGTTACACCAGTTTTGTTAGGAGGAATGGGTCCAAATTCCGAACAACTATTGTAAGAAGCTTGTGGAAGGATATTTTGACGATCTGAATATGAGTTACGGTCTGTCATTCCCTTATTTCCCTGAAGTAAGATTGCCAAGGATCCAAGGAGTAAAATATTGATGGTGTCGCATCCACACAGGAGTCAAAGCTTAATGCTGGAACAATACACTTTAATGGAAAGCCAGGGGACTTAATTTAAACATCATCAAACTCTTCCTCTGAGCCAGCTAGACAATGAAGTTTTGGAAACCTACTAAACTCATTTTACAAAACGGGCTTGGCCATAAAGCTTACAAGAAATCACTGTGTCTTTCCCAAGACAATGGCCTAAAGTGTTATCTTGTGTATTATAATTAGGTAGATCAGTCTTGTGGTTAGAAGCAGACTGATTGTCTCGGTCGTGTCTGTACACATATGTCCTTGATACACATAAATGTATACGTAATTGTATATGTATTTTTGGGAGTAGGTATCCACGGGGATTCAGTAGCAGGGAGGTAAAATAACTGAACGGTTGCTGGGAAGTTCTTCACAGATATCCAAAACGTTTGACCCAAGTCATACAGTTTTAGGGCAATGGTATCAAATATTAATGAAATGTATGTTAAATTTTGACTTTGCAGAAAGTAATAAAAATGCCTTAAAACATTCTTTGTCATTATTCTGGCATTTGGCAAATAATAATAATTATGGTAATCCTTATTGACCAAAAACAGGAAAGGTTTATTCTGATTTCATGTCATATATTGAGAAAAACATGCATATGTGTCTTTTTATATAGTGTATGTAAACTTCTGGTTTTAACTTGTATATAATTAATGTAGCAGATTCTATAATGTATTAGTTTATATAGACTGCTACACTAGTTCTATATAGAATAGAGGTTGTGAGACAAGCAATTTTTAGCACATAGCTGGTGTGTCACTTCATTATTACCACAGTAGATCCTAGTAGGAGAAACACATGAAAATACTGTAGTCATGATGTTTGTGTCTGGGGGGGTGGGGGTACTTATGAAATCTTTGAGCTGGGCTGAGTGAATTGGAACAGTTTTGCATTTGTTGATTATAATCACACTAAATAATCAGAAAGCATCAGCACATCTAGTAATCTAAAAGAAAGTATTAATATAGGTGGTAGAATGGTATATGACCTCTTGAAGATATAGGCTCATAGTCCAATGCTTTTTAAATGTGAGGTTCTAATGATAAATTTCCATTCTGTCAGATATCATCATGCAGATTGAAAGCAACAAACATATCAATATAAATACACACTTGCTCACTACTTAAACCAGGGTGAAGGCCGATAATATTGCAATTGTACACTTGAACATACACTAGGTCTTCCTTCATAAATATGATAGTAAGGTAATCCTTCATTGCTTTCACAAATCCTTTATTAAGAAGCATAGAGGAGTGCTACTAGGTTAAATCATCTCAGACTTGGGCCACAAACTATTCAACGGTATGCTGTCCTTAAGATGGAGATACAATTGAATTACTGCAGCAGGTCGCAGGACACAAGAGCCAATGGCTTCCTGCCCTGCAGCTCACTCTCATAAGCCATGGGCCATTAAGCCACCACGCTCAATATTTCAGAATAGTGTCATACGTTATACAGAATCCCACAACATATACATAAAATCATACACAGTTTTCTATTTACCACATTGGTGTTATTTATTTATTATTTTTTTGAAACTGGAGAACCCCTTTAACTATAAGCACTTTCATGTTCTACTCCTTCTTATTCACCAGGACTTTCTTCTCAGGTCTTCAATGATCATCCAGAATAAATAGAAACAGCGGCACTCATCAGGTACTTTTCTTTAGCTTTTATTATTCCATCTTTACAAACATGGCGGATGTGGGTATAGCATAGTGAAAGGCAACAGCCGTTTCACGCTCCCTGTTATTTCTCGGGCCTCAATGCGATGACACCAGCATGCCTACGTCAGTCAAATACGCTCACATCAGCGTCATCGCCATGACATCAGACAGCTACATGAAAACGATTATACAAAATTAATAAAACAAAACAACTATATAAATACTGCTACATTGGTCTTATCATTTAACCCCAAATGACCCATTGTATTTGTCTTAATAATCCATAAAGCTTGCTTTTGTAACATGTTGCGGTTCCTGTCCCCACCACAAATTGGGACTACCACTACCTCTATACCTGCACCTGTTAATACATCACTTTTATCTTCATGCACTTCATGTATATGCTCAATCAATTTAGGTGATCCTACTCCTGTCTCTATGGATCTCCTATGTTCCCTAAATCTCACATATAGGCACCCAATGGTTTTTCCTATGTAGTATCAGCCACACAGGCAAAAGATAACATACTACATACTGTGTTCTACAGGATATGAAGGGTCTCCCTACCTGGTCAACTCCCCCAATTTTCAGGTTTCTTCTCAGGTCTTGACTACAATTTTAACTTCATTATACGAATTTCCACTACTTATTACATTGCCACCATTTGGCAGTTTCACTACCACTCACATCCGCCTACTATCCCTTAAAATTTGTTTCTGTATGTCGTCAGGATAGACTGATACAGTGTATTGATATGCATAAATAAAATATGAGGAAATGCAGTACTGACATCTTCAAAAGTTGTTGACTAATAGTAATTGGAGACAAGCAAATTTCCTGATATTCAATTCAGTTCTGATTCTACTGAATTGGTCATCAGATTTGATTCAGTCTGAACAAAATAAAGCTGAACCAAAAGTTCCCCATTTACCCTGAGAAGTCATTTATGATACCTGTGGTCTCCTGGGACTGTATCCAACATCTTCTAAGGTTTTTTAACCCAAGACACCATTAGGAAAGACAAAAGACAGCAACAGACAGTATATGGGTAAAAAGATGGTAGCTGGTGGTAGCAAACAGCCGGTGTAATGACAAACTACATTGTCAGATTTTTTGCACTTTTTTTAAGAAGTGATGGCTTATTTCTAACAAGCAATCATAAAAAATGAGTAGCAAGCAGGCTTAGTATTATTTTAACAAAAATACTGTATATATCATCCTGGAAATTAAAGAAGCTACGGCTTTTTCCAAATTCACAAATACCTACCACAGGTATTGGAGCATGCCAGCTACAGAAGCTCAGGAGATCCAGCCTGAGTGTAAGACGCTGACAGTTCAATTCAGTACAATATATAATGTATTGTACTGAATTGAAAGAGGGATCAAACCCTGAAAAGGTGAAGTCCCACAGTGGGGTGAATATAAAATGTAAAAAAAAATGTTTTTTTTTTATAATAAAAAAATTTCAGTTTCAAGTAAAAAAAAAAAGCCGCTTCACCATAAAACGGTGTTTAAAAAAATAAATAAATACAAAACAGACATATTAGGTATCGCCGCATCCGTAACGATGTGCTCGATAAAAATGTCACAAAATCTACCACCCCAAGTCAATGTTCTAGAAAAAATATATAAGCAATAAATTCTATTTTTTTGTTAACTTACATCACAAAAAGTGTAATTCCAAGCAATCAAAAAGATATATGTACCCCTAAATAGTACCAATCAAACCATCATCTCTTCCGGCAAAAAAATTAGAACCTACCTAAGACAATCACCCAAAAGATTAAAAAAAATAGGGTTTTCAGAAAATGGAGACACTAAAACATGATTTATTTTTCTTCAAAAATACTTTTAATGTGTAAAACTGAAATAAATATAAAAAAGTAGATATATCACGTCCGTAATAATCTGCTTTATAAAACACATGATCTTTCCCCTCAGCTAAATGCCATAAAAAATAAAAACTATGCCAAAAATGCATTTTTTTTGGTCACCTTTATCACAAAATGTGTAATTCCAAGCGATCAAAACGTCACACACACCCCAAAATAGTACAAATTAAATTGTCATCTCTTCCCACAAAAAATGAGACCCTACCTAAGACAATCGCTCAAAAGGTAAAAAAATATGGCTTTCAGAAAATGGAGACTCTAAAACATGATTTCTTTTCCTTCAAAAATGCTTAAATTATCCCAGTGAAATCTGTCCTTCAAAATACGTATGGCGCTCCTTTCCTTCTGTCACGTGCCCTTACAGCAGTTTAATACCATATGTGAGGTGTTTCTGTAAACTGAAGAATCAGTGTAATAAATATTGAGTTTTCTTTGGCTGTTAAACCTTGCTGTGTTATAGGGTAATAGAAAATCTGTAAAAAAAAAAGTGAAATTTTGAACGTTTATAAAATCAGTTTTGAATAACTTGAAGGGTGTGGTTTCTAATATGGGGTCATTTATGGGTGGTGTGGGGAGTTGCTCTGGTAGACAGCGGTGCGGGTGCAGTATAGAGGCAAAGAGAGTCCAGGTAGTGCAGCAAACAGTGTTTTATTTCACACTTGCACAAACAAAACTCAAATCAGTCACTTAGTGTTACTTCACACACAGCAAAAACTTTAGGCAAAACAAAAGTCCAAGACTGAATCAAATTCACCTGTGTGGTTTAGGTGCGTGTTCACACCTGGCTGTCAGCCCAGCCGCAGGAAAGTCCAACCTCAGGCTTCCAGGCAGACTGCACGCCTCTTTGCAAGCTCTTGCTTCCAGCCCTGAGAGCTCCACGGAACACCAGCAGTTTCCAGGTTAAATCACCTCAAATCCTAGGTGTTAGTTCACACCTGGCTGAATGCTCAGCAACACAAAAAGTCCACTGACCGTCTTTAAATGGCCTGCTCTTCTGACACACAGGTCTCAGCTTTTCAGCCCAGCACAGGGCTCAGATCCCAAACACAGAGAGAGAGTTTGCATAAAACCCAGCTGTCTTTTAAAGGCACCTAGGCATTAACCCAAAAAAACCCGGACCGGCACCTAAAATCCGGTCCAGTATTTGCCCTCACCTGGCTGCAATCAACCCAGCAGCACAGGCTGAGAGGAAAATACCTGTTTTTTACCACCAAACCTCTCACTGTGTCACATACCCCCCTTTGTTCAACCCTGAGGGGTGAACACACGCCAGACAGTATACCCAGAACCGGGCACTCGCATTTCCCTGTAACTGCCCTGCTCTGTGTTCCACTGAAAATCTAAAGTTCTGAAGTCACCCGAACCCTCTGGTGACCCAGGACTTTCCTTCTTTGTCCAGATGGGGACAGGCTGCAGCCAACCCCATATCACTCCTTCAGAGATGGCTTGTCGCCGAGCCACGGGCACCTGGTACGGCTTTAACCAGACTTTTGCCTGGGGCTCAGTGACAATATCACGGTGAGTTATGGAAGGGCATTCAGGGAAATCACAGAACACCTCTGTGTTCCGACTAACAAACTCCTTGGCTCTCCGAGTCTGTTCAGTGGAAAGGCTGCCAGTAATTTTATCTGTGGCAGCCGCTTCCTGTTAGCAGACAGAGGGACCGGAATCTCTTTCCCTAGATAAACCGGCCGCGGGTTGTTCTCAATACAAGTCTCTCTAACCTTCCAAGGTTTCCGTAAAATTACATGGTAGACCGGCTCCGGCTTTTGCAGTCCTGGCTGGTGTACCTTGTAATTTGGGTCTCCAACTTTCTGTGCTATTTTATAGGTCCCCTTCCCCTAGCGCTGTCCTTACTGTTCACAGGTGGCCCAACAACCAAAACCGGGTCCCTTTGGCTACGGACCCCAGACACTCGATTGCAGGTCCGGCTTTGGCCTGGCTGAGCCACCTTCCTATGTTTTCTACCTATCCTATTTAGGGGGACTGTCTTCTCCTCAACCACCGGACCTACTGTTGGTCCCTCTGCCTTGGTTTTCTGGGGTTCTAACACCTCACCTGGGCTAGGCCTCACTACTGGAAGTTTTCCTACATGTCTGGGAACTGTATGTACAATGGCCGGCCACAGGGCTGGGAACAATGGAAAGTCTCTTCCTATTATCACATCATAGGGCATACTCGTGGTTACAGCCACCTCATGGACCTGCCTGCCGACACACGTGCTTACAGACAACAGAGCAGTGGGGTATTCTTTTAAATCTCCATGAATGCTGAAAACCCCGACTCTCCGGCCTGTAAACTCTGTGGGTCGCACCAGGAAGCCCTCACCAGGGTCACCTGACTCCCGAATCCAGCAGAGCTGCCACTGGAGTGTCTCCCACCTCCACCCGACACAAATGTTCATCATGGATAACCTCTGACACATCGACCCTTCTGGCATACAATGACTGTCGATACCCAAAGTTTACATCCATGGGCTCACCCAGGAGGGGACAGTTGGCCCGTACATGGCCAGGCTCCTGGCACCGCCAGCAGATTATAGAGTCCTGATCCCCAAAGGGCACATCCCGTGCGGTCTTTCTCAGCTCAGGCCGCAGGGTCTGGGAGGGGATTTTCTGGGTTTTATTACTCCCTTCCCCAGAGTCCCCCTTAAGTTCCTCAGTAGCCCCATAACGTTCGACCAGGTCCACCATCTCCAGGGCACTAGTAGGAGATGTCTGGCCAACCCAGCGCTGGAGGGTAGTGGCAATGCCCTCCAGAATTTGTCAGCTACAATACGGTCCAGCATAGCAGTGGGACTAAGTACGTCAGTCGGTAGCCATTTTTGTAAGAGTTTTAGCAAATTGTAATACTGGGGTCGTGCTGGCTCAGCTGGGTTAAACTCCCACTGATGTACCCGCTGGGCCCTGACCAACACATTCACCCCTAGTCTCGCCAGGATCTCACCCTTGACCACAGAGTAGTCTGCCGCTTGGTCGTCCGGTAAATCAAAGTATACCTGTTGGGGTCCTGACGCCAGAAACGGAGCGATGACCTCTGCCCACTGGTCTCGGGGTAGTCTCTCTCTCACGGCCACCTTTTCGAACATCGCCAAGTAGGTTTCAACATCATCTGTCGGTGTCATCTTGGGAACGGCCATGCGGACTGCTTTCCGGGCATCGTGCACTCCCTGAGGCATCCCTGACTTTTCTAGCACCATTACGTGTTGCAGCAGCCGCTGGTTCGTGTCCTGCTGTCGCTGATTAGCCTCTAGCAGCTGTGCGACGGCCTGCTGTTGGACAAGTAAGGCTTCTTCATGTCTCTTTTGCTGTTGTGCGACGGCCTGCTGTTGGACAAGTAAGGCTTCTTCATGTCTCTTTTGCTGTTGTGCGATGGCCTGCTGTTGGACATCCATGGCCTGCTGTTGCTTTAAGTTGGCGTGGACAAGCTGCTTTATCATCTCCTCCATCTTGTCCTGTGTTGGTGGTTGCAGCTTGGCAGGCTTAATCCAGGACATACAACAGTGCCCAAAAAAAAAATGCTACAAAAAGTTTTGGCTTCCCGCCAGCCTCACTGCAATTGCCCGCATCCGACACCAAATGTGGGGAGTTGCTCTGGTAGACAGCGGTGCGGGTGCAGTATAGAGGCAAAGAGAGTCCAGGTAGTGCAGCAAACAGTGTTTTATTTCACACTTGCACAAACAAAACTCAAATCAGTCACTTAGTGTTACTTCACACACAGCAAAAACTTTAGGCAAAACAAAAGTCCAAGACTGAATCAAATTCACCTGTGTGGTTTAGGTGCGTGTTCACACCTGGCTGTCAGCCCAGCCGCAGGAAAGTCCAACCTCAGGCTTCCAGGCAGACTGCACGCCTCTTTGCAAGCTCTTGCTTCCAGCCCTGAGAGCTCCACGGAACACCAGCAGTTTCCAGGTTAAATCACCTCAAATCCTAGGTGTTAGTTCACACCTGGCTGAATGCTCAGCAACACAAAAAGTCCACTGACCGTCTTTAAATGGCCTGCTCTTCTGACACACAGGTCTCAGCTTTTCAGCCCAGCACAGGGCTCAGATCCCAAACACAGAGAGAGAGTTTGCATAAAACCCAGCTGTCTTTTAAAGGCACCTAGGCATTAACCCAAAAAAAACCCGGACCGGCACCTAAAATCCAGTCCAGTATTTGCCCTCACCTGGCTGCAATCAACCCAGCAGCACAGGCTGAGAGGAAAATACCTGTTTTTTTACCACCAAACCTCTCACTGTGTCACAGTGGTTTCTACTATGTAAGCCCCAGAAAGTGACTTCATAACTGAAATGGTATTTAAAAAGTGGGTTTTGGAAATTTTCTTAAAAATTTTCTTAAAAATGCCAACATGAAGTAGACTTCACGGAAATGTACAGTGACAACTACTTTATGAGGTATCACAATCTACTTCAAAAGCAGAGACATTCATATTTCAAAAATGGTGAATTTTTTTCAAATTTTCTGCAAATTTGGGAATTTTTTTTATCAATAAAGGACTCAAATTTACCACTAACATGAAATACAATATGTCACGAGAAAACAATCTCAGAATTGCTTATATAAGTAAAAGCATCCCATGCTTGGTCCTTATTGTGAAAACTGGCTTGTTCTTGAAGGGGTTAATATTGCAGATAATTATGGAAAGAAAATGTGGCAAGTTTTTGATCTATAAATGAAATGCATACTGTTTCACTTTGTCATACAGACAATAAACATTTTCCAGATCTGAGATCAATGACATTGTCAATAACAGTGTGCTACTTGAAGCAGTAATTTAATTTAAAATGGACATGAGTTTTTGTCATAATTTTATGTATTTTCTCTATCAATATGAGTTGGAAGAGGCACAGAAAAAAATCATAGTTTCCTGTTTTTTTTGTATCTCATATTCTTAATTTCTTAAAACATCTGCACATACATACAGTATGCTCTTTCCCTTTCAATTGCATATTTCACTGATAAAATGATTTACCTAAAGAAATTGAAAAAAATAAAATATGTATCACTGGGCATAACTCCAAGATCACTCATTTAAGTAGATAATGTAAGGTCATTAGCTATTGAACTTAAAGGGGAAAATGAATAATATTCTGGTATTAGATGTAATGAAAAGAGAATTAATTGATTTTAGTTGAATTGATCTATAAAATAAAGACATCTCTATATTATTAGTAGCTGAATCTGTGAATATAAATAATATTAAATCTAACCTCCGGTGAAGCGAAAGGTTGGCAAAATATTAATAATATATTTAAGATACAGAAAGGTGGAATTTTTGGAATTTTGTATGGAAGTATCACTTTTGTACTGTCTGCAATATTACTTGATAATTATATAATATTGTAATATTACCACTACAGATATAGTAGATGGCAAAAGAAAAGTGAAAAAATGGCAAAACTGCCAACATTTTATTTAAAAAAAGAAAATGAAATAATTTTATTCTCTCTTACTGCAGCATATTTTATGAAATTTTGGGGCCCCTACCATTTTTTTTACTTTGTTTATACATTGCATTTGAGTCAAGTACATGTAGAATAGCACACCATTTAGCTTATCTGTTATATGGTGCTTCTATTTTCTTTCTTTTTTTATGCATTGAATTTTGCACATTGCAGTGCTCTATTATTTCAGCACTCTATGTGTTAGGTGCATTGGCAGAATATTGTTTGTAGATGCTAAGAAAACACTAAAATGTATTGTGTGTTATGTTACAATTGTGTAAAATGATGTACTTATAATTAGCGAATGTACTTAAAGTTGAGCGAACACCTGGAAGCTCGGGTTCGCCGGGTTTGGCCGAACTTCACCGAAAGTTCAAGTTCAGGACCTGAACTTGACCCCGAACCCCATTAAAGTCAATGGGGACTTGAACTTTGGGGCACTGAAATGGCTCAAAAAAGGAATGGAAAGTTCTAGAGGGCTGCAAAAGGAAGCAAAATGGGGGTTAGAGCTGAACAATTGCCCTGCAAACAAATGTGGATAGGGAAATGACTTAAAATAACATAAAATACATACAAATTAAAAATAATAATCTTGAACTAGGAGGACGAGGTCCATATGGAGTAGAAGGTTGAGGAGTTGGTGGACGTGGCAGTATAGGTGGAGGTGGTGGTGGAGGAGGTAGTCGCCAACAACAAAGTTTTTATTTTATTTATTTAGGTAGACCCCAAACCATTGGGAAACATAGAAAAGAAAACAAAGAGAAAGTGTGCTGGAGTATAACAAAGGCTGGGTGAGGCCAGTATACATGTCTATTCTGCACAAGGTATGGACAAGTAATGTGGGATCCATGCCTGGTTCATTTTCATAAATGTGAACTTGTCCACATTGGCTGTGGACAGACGGCTGCGCTTGTCAGTGATAGCCCCCAGCCATGCTAAACACACGTTCAGACAATACACTGGTTGCAGGGCAGGCCAGCATATCCAACGTACAAAGGGCAAGCTCAGGCCATTTTCCTAATTTGGAGACCCAGAAGTTGAATGGGGCAGACCCATCAGTCAGTACGTGTAGGCGTGTGCACACATACTGTTTCACCATGTTGCTGAAATGCTGCATCCTGCTAAGACTTTCTATATCAGCTGGTGGTGCTGGTTCTTGTGGTGTGGTGACAAAGTTTTTCCACATTTCGGCCATCCTAACCCTGCCTTCTGAGGTGCTGGCTGTGCCCCAGCTGTGACTTCTTCCTCCTCCTCTGCCTTTGCCTTGTGCTTCCACTGAGGCCCCGGTGTCAGGTGGGAATGCCATCAGCTTGTACTCGCACATCTTACGATCACGCTCCAGTGAGGGAATTAATGACGGCACGTTGTACTTTTAACGAGGATCCAGCAGTGTGGCAACCCAGTAATCAGCACTGGTTAGAAGATGGGCAACTCGGCAGTCGTTGCACAGGCACTGCAGCATGTAGTCGCTTATGTGTGCCGGGCTGCCCAGAGGCAACTACAAGCTGTCTTCTGTGGGAGGTGTATCGTCTGTGTATTCCGTATCTCCGCAGCCATGCTGTAGTGATGGCCCTGAGCTGCTTTGGGTGCCATCCTGCTGTGAACACGGTTACTCCTCCTCCCCCTCCTCCTCATCCTCCTCCTCCTCATCCTCCAGAGCTGTGCCCTGGCTGGAAAATTGTGAACTTGGCCTATGTTGGTGCAGGAAACCACCCTCTGAGCCACTTGTGAATGACTGGCCTGATAACCATGGAAATGATCCCTCTTTCTCCTCCTCTTCCTCCTGTGCCACATCCTTTTCCATCATCACCTGAGACACAGAAGTGGGATAGTAACGCTGATCATGGCGTTATCGGCACTGGCCATGCTGGTGCAGTACTCGAAACAGCACAACATAGCACACAGGTCTCGCATGGAGGCCCACTTATTGGTGGTGAAGTGGTGCTGTTCCACTGAGCGACTCACTCGTGCTTGCTGCAGCTGAAACTCCACTATCGCCTGCTGCTGCTCGCACAGTCTCTCTAGAATGTGCAAGGTGGAGTTCCACCTTGTGGGCATGTTGCATATGAGGCGGTGAGCGGGAAGGCCAAAGTTACGCTGCAGCGCAGACAGACGAGCAGCAGCAGGGTGAGAACGATGAAAGTGCGCACAGAAAGTGCGCACATTCTGCAGCAGCTCTGACATATCGAGGTAGTTTTTCAGGAATTTCTGCACCACTAAATTCAGCAAATGTGCCAGGCAAGGGTTGTGCATCAAACTGGCTAGGCTCAGAGCTGCTACAAGATTTCGCCTATTATAGGAAACCATCAGACTGGGCTTGAGGCTCAGTGGCAGTAACCACTCATCCGTCTGTTGTTCCATGCCCGTCCAAAGCTCCTGCATGGTGTGGGATTTTTCCCTCAAACAGATGAGTTTCCAAACAGCCTGATGTCGTTTCCCCCTGGCTGGAGGTGGTAGAGGAGTAAGCAGAGTAGGAGGAGGAGGCGACAGGAGGCAAAGAGAAATGGCCTGCAATCCTTCGTGGCAGAAAGACATGCGCCAAACTTCTATCCGCCTCAGGCCCAGCCGCCACTGCATTTAGGGCCAGGGATTGTGGGTGGGTAGAGGAGTACTTCCTCTTTCTCTCCAGTGTTTGGGAGATGGACAGCTAAATGCTGCCATGTGACATTGTGGAGATGCTTGGTGACGGAGGTGGTGGCGTTGCTGCCACTACCTCTGATTGCAGGGTGCAAGGTGCCACTGTCAGTTCAGAGGTGGTGGAAAAGGCCGAAACTGCAGCCAAAGAGGGAGCAGGAGACCTTTCTTGTTTTTGAGGTGTTTACTCCACTGCAGCTCGTGTTTTGCACTTAGATGCCTGGTCATGCAGGTTGTGCTCAGCTTTAGAACGTTTATGCCTTGCTTTAGGCTCTGATTGTACAGCGTGCAAACCACTTGTGTTTTGACATCAGCACATTGTCTGAAGAACTTCCATGCCAGGGAACTCCTTGGAGCTGTATTTGGTGTGCTCGGTCCCTGGAGTTCGCTTTGGTGTGGTGGCCAGTAGCAGGCATACTGTCTAAGGGATGGCCACTCGGCTTTTGCACCCTGCTCTCTATTTTCCTGTGCTGGTGGGTCTGTGCTATCTCCACCTCTTACTCCAAACTGCACACATTACTCGCATGACCTTGATTCCATGTGGGGTCTAGGACCTCATCATCCCCTGCCCTCCTTGTCACTCTGTACACTCCTGAAAGCCACAGCAGTTGGCACCTGTGTTTCATCATCATCAGAGACGTGCTGCGGTGGTCTTCCTATGTCCTCATCCTGAAACATAAGTGGTTGAGCATCGGTGCACTCAATCTCTTCCACTTCTGGGGCAGGGCTAGGTGGATGGCCCATGGAAACCCTGCCAGCAGAGTCATCAAAAAGCATAAGCGACTGCTGCATGACCTGGGGCTCAGACTGCTTGGCTGATTTGCAAGGGGGTGAGGTGAAAGACAAATGCCCATGGGCTGCAGGTGCCAACTCTGAGCTTTCAGCAGGGGACTGGGTGGGAGACAATGTAAAGGAACTTAAGGCACCGTCAGCCACCCAATCTACTATCGCCTGTACTGAGGACAGATCGACCACACTCTCCCTGCAACAGGAGTTCCACCACCAGCAGCACCACGACCTGGTCCATGTCCATGTTATTTGACGCTTTCCTCATTCTTTGCGTTCACCCACCAAACTAACAGACAGATTTACAAAATTTATTTCCCAGTCAGGTATGCAGTGCAGGGGTAGTTTGAAAGAAAAAAGGGGTACAGATCACCCAGCCAGCAATCTAAACACCACTGAATTTGCAGAATATATTTCCCAATCAGGTATGCAGTGCTGGGGTAGGTTGAAAGAAAAAAGGTGTACAGATCACCCAGCAATCTAAACGTCGCCGAGTTTACAGAATATATTACCCAGTCAGGTATGCAGTGCAGGGGTAGTTTGAAATAAAAAAGGGATCCAGATCACCCAGCCAGCAATCTAAACTCCGCTGAATTTACAGAATATATTTCAGGAAGTAATTTTTTCCCCTTAAGTGGGGAAAATTGGCTCTACCTCACAGGGGTTTTTTGCCTTCCTCTGGATCAACTTGCAAGAAACAGGTCGAACTGGATGGACAAATGTTTTTTTCGGCCTAATATACTATGTTACTATGTTACTATTTCCCAGTCAGGTATGCAGTGCAGGGGTAGTTTGAAAGAAAAGGGGTACAAATCACCGAACAATCTAAACGCCGCCAAATTTACTGAATATATTTTCCTATCAGGTATGCAGTGCAGCAGGAACACACACTCCAAGCCCCTTGTGAATCACTGGCCTGATAACAGTGGAAATGTCCACCCACAATTTAAGAGCTGGATTAAGTGATTTTTTTTTTTTTTACCCAAAATGTCACTGTTGTATTTACTAATTATATTTCACTCTAAGAAATGCAGTGCAGTTTGCAAAGGTACTTTATGCCTCCCAAAATAGTACCAATCAAACTGTCACCTCATCCCATAAAAAAAAGTTATGGCTTTCAAACTATGGAGACACTAAAACATCATTTTTTTGTTTAAAAAAATGCTATTACTGTGTAAATCTTAAATAAATAGGAAAAAGTATACATATTAGATATTGCAACATCTGTAACGATCTGCTCTATAAAAATTTCACATGACCCCTCAGGTGAACGCTGTAAAAATAAATAAATAAAAACTGTGCCAAAACAACCAATTTTTTTGGTCACCTTGAACCATAAAGTGTAATAATGAATGATCAAAAAATTATACGTACCCAAAAATTATACCAATAAAAACATCAACTCTTCCTGCAAAAAAAGAGCCCTGCACAAGATGATTAGCAGAAAAATAAAAAAAATAAGGCGTTCAGAAAATGGAGACACAAAAACATTATTTTTTTTCCAAAAATACTTTATTATGTTAAACTGAAACAAAGAAAGTAGACATATTTGAAATAATTGCATCCGTAGCAACCTGCTCTATAAAAATAGCACACGATCTACGCTGTCAGATGAATGTTGTAAAAGAATAAAAAAATAAATACGGTGCTAAAACAGTCATTTTTTGGTTACCTTGACTCATAAGAAACTTAATGTAGAGCAATTAAAAATCATATGTACCCCAAAATAGTACCAATAAAACTGTCACCTTATTGGCTAGTTTCCAAAATGGGTTCACTTTTTTAGGGTTTCTACTGTAAGGAGGCATTGGGGGGGGGCTTCAAATGGGACATGACATCTAAAAACCAGACCAGCAAAATCTGCTTTCCAAAAACCATATGGCACTCATTTCTTCTGCGCCCTACCATGTGCCCTTACATCAGTTTATGACCACATGTGGGGTGTATCTGTAAACCACAGAATCAGGGTAATAGATATTGAGTTTTGTTTGGCTGTTAACTCTCGATGTGTTAAAGAAAAAAATAGATTAAAATGTAAAATCTGCCAAAAAAGTGAAATTTAGAAATTTCATCTCCATTTTCCTTTAATTCTTGTGGAACACCTAAAGGGTTAAAAAAAGTTTGTAAAATCAGTTTTAAATAACTTGAGGAGTATAGTTTCTACAATGGGTCATTTATGGGTGGTTTCCACTATGTAAGCCCCACAAAGTGACTTCAGACCTGAACTGGTCCTTAAAAAGTGGGTTAATAATTGCTTCTAAAACTCTAAGCCTTCTAATGTCCTAAAAAATAAAATTACATTTACAAAATGATGCCAACATAAAGACATATGAGGAATGTTAAGTAATACATCTTTTTATGAGGTATCACTTTCTGTTTTAAAAGCAGAGAAATAAAAATTTTGAAAATTGCTAACTTTTCAATAAATTTGGGAAATTTGGGATTTTTTCATAAATAAAGGTAGAGTTGTGGCGTGTTCTCTGCTCACAATGCACAGCACTATCCAATTGAGAGTGGCTGTGCTTGGTATCACAGTTCAGCCCATTCACTTCAATGGGGCTGAGATTCGCCTAGGCCAAGTGACCAATGAATGTGATGTCAAATGGCACAGGAAAAGCTGCAGAAAGGTTGGGCCAATGTTTTTTCAAACATCTGATCGGCTAGGGCTGAGGGTGTTGGACCCCCACGATCAGTAAAAATATCTTATAAAACCCCTTTAAGTCTGGCTTACTTTACAATACTATCTTGCAGCATAGAAATGGCACACTCTGTTAATAAACCTGTCACATTTTATCACTCTACTAAGCCATGTCCCTTTCCCAGCCACATTGTTCATGCACAATGAAAAACCCGTGAAAAATATACCCTGTTCACATTTTGGTGTTATTTGCGCTAAAAGCGTATATTGCCAGTTCAGTACAACCCGTGAAAAATATACCCTGTTCACATTTTGGTGTTATTTGCGCTAAAAGAGTATATTGCCAGTTCAGTACAACCCATGAAAAATATACGCTTTTTACATTTGTGTGTTATTTGTGGTATAAGCGTTTTTGTCATAGAGAAAAATACACACTGTTGACATTTGTTGTTATTTGCGCTAAAAGCGTATATTGCCAGTTTCGTTACAACCTGTGAAAAAGATTACGATGTTGACATTTTGGTGTTATTTGCGCTAAAAGCTTTTTTTGTCATATTTCTAGAGAAAAAGAGAAAAATACAAACCGTTGACATTTGTTGTCATTTCCACTAAAAGCGTATATTGCCAGTCCAGTATATATATGAAAAATATACCCTGTTCACATTTGTTTGTTATTTGCGCTAAAAGCGTTTTTTTGTCATATTTCTAGAGAAAAAGAGAAAAATTACACACCGTTGATATTTGTTGCTATTTGCGCTAAAAGCGTTGTTTTGTCATACAGATGTAGCAGGGTTAACACTCCTGTTTTCTGAGATTGGTTAAGTTCAGTTATTTGTGGTATAAGCGTTTTTTGTCATAGAGAAAATAACACACTGTCAGTTCAGTACAACCCTTGAACAAAGATACACTGTTGACATTTTGGTGTTATTTGCGCTAAAAGCTTTTTGTCATATTTCTAGAGAAACAAAAATACACACTGTTGACATTTGGGTGTTATTTGCACTAAAAGTGTTTATTGCCATATTTCACTACAATACAAGAAAAATTGACACAGTTCACATTTGGTGTTATTTGCGCTAAAAGCGTTTATTGCCATATTTCACTCCAATACGAGAAAAATAGACACAGTTAACGTTTGCCATTATTTGCGCTAAAAGCGTTTATTGTCATATTTCTAGAGAAAAAGAGAAAAATATACGCAGTTCACTTTTTCTGTTATTTACTTAGAAATCGTTTAGTGGCCTATTTTAGTCCAATACAAGAAATATATACGCAGTTTACTTTTGCTGTTATTTAAGCTGAAATCATTTTGTTGCCAATTTCAAATCCTTTAGTTGCCTATCTCAGTAAAATAAGAAATATATATTTGGCGCTTTTAGGGGTGTTTTAATTTGCTTTTCATTTATTTAGTTAAAAGTTTGTCAGACAGAGAAGTGCCAGGCCCTGTACAGGGCAGTGGCAGAGGAGTAAATGATTCTGGCGCAGGCACAGGTTGCAGTAGAGTAAGGGGGCGTGGCAGCAGGGGTTCTTCCCGAGACCTCAGGTCCACATGTCAGCTAGCGGTCGTGTCTTGACTAGCAACTCCGCGGTTCTTGATATACTCAACCTTCGACTTCAACGCAAGTGACAGCAGCACCAGCAGCCTAAGTCTAGAGTCGCTGATAAGCAGCTTTCTTCACCCGCATAATGAAAAAATTACTCACCAGCAGCAGCAGGTAGACCTGGAGCAGGACCTGAACCAGCAGGTGGTGGAATACTTGGACAGCACCCTGCCAGCCATCATAGAAGAACCGCTGGACTACTGGGCAGCCAAACTGGAATTGTTGCCGCAACTGGCAGAGTTTGCCCTGGAAAAGCTGTCCTGCCCGGCCAGTAGTTTGGCATCAAAGTGGGTGTTTAGTGCTGCAGGGGCCATAGTTACCCCAAGAAGAACTCGCCTGTCACATCAAAATGTGGAGAGACTTACTTTTGTCAAGATGAATCAGGCAAGGATCAGCCAGGATTTTAACCCACCAATACATGACAAATCAAATTAAATCATCCATCTCCATACTATGTCACCTTGCCACTCTGTGGTATCATGCTGTTGTTTTTTCTGTCATCTCCACACTATGTCAGCTTGCCACTCATTGGTATCATGCTGCTGCTTGAAGGTCTTGGACTGATTACCCGCCCCACAATCTAATTTGGTTTTGGAACCGAAAAACCTTAATTGCTTTTGAGGGCTGCATTAATCTGCAGGTAACCAACGCACAGCTCTACATATAACTTTCCTTCTGCATCTTTCTCAACAATCTGTGCCCTCAGTCTTTTATCCAGACTCTGTCATTCTGCCATTCTGTGGCCTCCTGATGCTGTTGCCAACTCTAGACTCTGTGATTGTGCCACTCTGTGGCCTCATCATGCTGCCGCCACCTCCAAACTCTGTCATTTTGCCACTCTGTAGCCTTCCTGATGCTAACATGGACCTGTAAGACTGAGTTCACACTTGAGTTATTTGGTCAGTTTTGGCCACGTGACTGCCCAAATAAGTGAAGTGTGCAGTGATTCTAAGAGCGACGCCTGTCATCTGCATGTTATACTGACTATTATTTCACTACCATAGCAGACTACCATAGAAGACTACCTATGCGTGTTACTGCAAGGCACAATGTTCTTACACCCCTATAAAGCCTATAAAGGCTCTCTACATCCTGGAAATATACGTTTTTTAACTCAATTTGCAGTGAATAAGTTCGGATTGAAGCATCACATTTTTGAAAAATTTGCTTATCTCTAATTATGTTACTTATTCTACATCACAAGTCCTGTAATAAATGGCAGAATTGCTTGTTGCTCATCCCCCACCCAAAAAATATATATATATTTTAATGAATTATGTCATACTGTACTTCACAATGGAACCATTAAAAACTACAATTTGTCCTGCAAATAGTCCTACATCTATGAGGAAAAATACATTACGGGTCTCTGAAAGCAGCAACATTATGAACAAATGATTTTTTAAGGATTTTACCAAGCTATGTTAAATTAAGTTTTATTGTAATAAACTGCAGAATAAAGTTATGGCATCATTTATACTACAGAATGTCATTGCAAAAAAAAAAAAACACTGGCAGAGTTGCTGTTTTTTTTTTTTCCATTCCCAAGTCTCCGAAACATATATAGTATATTTCTACTGACTTGAAATATAGAAAAACAGAAGATTGATGACAGATAAAGGCTATATGGTCCATTTAGTTAGAGATCAGATCTGCACCTGTGACAAATTTGGGCTGGACATGTCAGCTGGCCCTGAAAATCTCACACCTGCGCTGCTGCTCTGTGTAGCGTTACAAGTGCAGTATCTTTGCTTCTGCAAGTGGTGCAAGGATTGTTAATGTGCCGCTATCCAGTAATATAGCTTTGAATGCACAGTTGCCGCTTCAGTAGTAGGAGCAGAGCTTCTGGGCTTTCATCACTATTTCGAGCAGAGGCCCAGACATTAGATTGTCAGGGCCGGCCGAGATCTTCCGCCCTGCCAATCAAGAGGCAGGGGGAGCATCCTCAGCTTCCGGAACACCCCAGGAGCAGAACTATGCTTAATGCGATTAATTGATTCTTCTTTTTAATTTTTCTCTTAGGATAGATATATGCTCATTCTAGGCAGGTTTCATAGAATAGGTTTTCCATCCACATCTGCTGAATGGATTGATTTTTAGGCAGATTATCAGAAACTTATCACAATCGATGCAGCACCAAAATCATCAATCAATTCCAAGCTCTGCAGCAGGTATAGTTTGTATTGAGCTCATTCATGCTCATTAGTATATTTCTTTAACCCTCTCCTTTCCAGAGCACACAGGTTAAAGGTAACACTGAGAAACATTTGGTCTGTTGTGTTTTCCCAATAATCGCCTGTCAGTAGGGTCAGATAAAGAGGAGTAAAGTTAATGCATCATTCACTTCCTCCATACTATATCTATATTCTTCTTTGCCATTTTATGATAGGATTAGTCTTACGAAGTGTAAATTGATTTTGAAATTGAAATTGATTTTGCTTTTAAAATAACAACAATTTACAAATTAAATGATATTGAAAAAAACTAAAGAAAACACAAAGTTAGTCTATAGAATGAAGTTAATGTGCATTTGTGCATTGCTGTAGCTTAAAAACAAAAGTACAATCAAACACAAGGCAGCAGCACTCTGCAATCTCACTAATGCTATATTCCCTATAAAACATGAATGTTAAGTACTTAGCAAATACATTGTGATCAAAATCATTTATGCCCATTTACCATGGCAAGGTACCTGCGATTAGGTGGCACCCTGCTCTGTACTGACCCCTCTCTTTGTGCCAAGAAGCCTTGAAAGGAATTCAGGGAAACTAAATACAATCTATAGGCTGCATTCAAACGACACTGAAAATATCTGTATAAAGGATGCTTTTTTAAGGGGTCATTCACTGTATAAATGGGTCCCCATCAGTTCCACAAATTTGCGGAATGGGTGATGACCCATTCATTTCAATGCTGTCTGCATGCATAGTTCTGTTCTCCTGCCCTGAAAAAAATATTAAGCATTTCTATAATAGGGCCAGAACGCACAAGACCGGTATCCGTGTTCTGCGGATCCGGAATTTGCGGACTGCAAAACACATACAGTCATGTGAATGCAGCCTTATGGACATTACATGGCCATTTTCAAACCACTGACAGCTTGTGGGTGTATTCACAAGTCCATTAATTTATCGAACTGCGAATACTGGCCGTCAGAAAAGTCTCAACAGCCCCCATACAATTGAATGGGACTGTTTTTGCTGGCTGTTTTTCAAAAAGTCATCAGCAATAAAAGGCAGTGAAAAACCGCATAACCTTTTTTTAACTGAATTTTCTCATTCTTGTGTGAATGTAGCCATATACTACCCTAATTAAAAACATTCTTGGGAAAGATGGACAGATACAGAGCAAGTCCAAATGGAGGCAACCACACCTCCACATGCATACTTCAAAACAAAACACATTAGCCAAGACCTCCTTAAATTTTTCACAAGGCTGTATTTAATTGCAGTTGTACACAGCTAGAGCCTACATTCTTTTCTTGAAATAATTTGAGACCTGTTAGCACAAGAAGCGGTGTCATTATAAAGTAGGGTTCCATCTAAAAGAGGTCACCTTGCCATGGTGAATAGGCACAAATAATTTTGCAGAAAATGTATTTGCTAATTACTGTACCTCATATTTATTAGTACAGTGAATATAGCATTAGTAAAATTTGCAATCTATATATTCTGTTGCCTTATGTTGATTTGTACCCAACTATAATCATATATAAATATAGCAATGATAGTAATAATAGTAAGAAAAAGAAGCATAAATATAGTAATACCTAATTTATTAATTTGAAATATACAGTTTAATGTACTGTTGGATGAAAGAAAAAAACTGCTGCTAGCAAAAAATGTCAGTTATTTCTCAAAAACGTTATCTGAAATTAGATTAGTTAACTATGTATTTAGATGATACACTGGAGTGTAGTTAAAAGATAATCTTGGGTAATTACTGGCAGAAGGTGAATTTAGGTTCTGTATTTAAATTCAAAGTGAGTAGACAATGCTAAATATCAGATTGATTATTCAAATATAGTTTTTTCACTTGGAGTTTGTTGCTAAATACTGCCACTATTTATTGTAGAAAACTTTTGGAAAAAAGAAAAGTTAACCATGCATTTTCTTAAATTTGTCTAATTGTAATAGCATTAAGTACATAAATAAAAACAGTGATCCCTCAAGATACAATGGCCTCAGGATGCAATATTTTCAACATACAGTGTTTTTTGACCTATTGTAAGTTGAAACAAGCCCCTACATACAATGCTCCAGACTCAGATGCAACCAATCAAGGTCAATTCTCTGGTAAAATAGCTGTATTAGTTGCTAGTTAGCAGTTATTCCTGACTGTTATATGTAATGAATTGTTTTATCTGCCTTAGTTATCTGCTTATTTTACTTAAATCTTAATTTCTCTCATCTTGGATTACATTTTGGGGCTTTGGAACTGATTACTCAACTTTCAATGGTTTAAACATACAACGGCTGTCCTGGAACCAATTAATATTGTAACTTGAGGGACCACTGTAATTGTATTCTTACTAGACATTTTGGTTGTGTTAATTGCTGTACCAACTTTAATATTTTAAATTTAAATGAACGAACAATATTTATCATTTATGCACAGGATAGATGATAACTGTATGATTGTTGGGGTCTGACCACTAGGATCTCAATAATTACAAAAGCAGGGGTCCACGAGTTCCTCTGTAAATGAAGTGGTAATTGGTATAAATGACCACTGCTCCATTTACTTCGATGTGAATGACAGGGATATTAAAGCTCGCTCTGCGCTTGGCAGTTCCAAAGGAGTGAACAGAATGATAGTAACTTACTAATGTGTTTTACTTCACCTCACCAACCATATTGAAGACAATGTCAGGTAGTAATAATGTAACAACATTAATATTTAACGTAACAAAGTCTGTCTTGTACAGAGAAGCACATTTGTGTTTTGAGGATTTATACAGTAAATAGGGTTGAGCAGGCCCATGGATATTCGGGCTCTCCGGGTTCGGCTGAACTTCGGGTCAAAGTTCGGGTTCGGGATCCGAACTTGACCCGAATTCGAACCCGAACCCCATTGAAGTCAATGGGGACCCGTACTTTGGTGCACTAAAATGGCTGTAAAATAGTCATAGTGAGGGCTAGAGGGCTGCAAAAGGAAGCAAAATAGGGATAAGAGCAGTACAATTGCCCTGCAAAGAAATGTGGACAGGGAAATTATGTAAAATAACATAGAATATAAAAAATAATAATCTTGAGGCGGAGGTCAATGTGGAGTAGGAGGTTGAGGAGGCAGTGGAAGTGGCGGTGGAGGTGGAAGCAACAGTGGAGGAGGAGGCGGTAGCCATCACTGTGTTTGTTGTTTTTATTTTTTATTTTTTCTTATAAATTTGGGAAGACCCCAAAACATTGGGAACTATAAAAGAGAATGCAAAGAGAAGTGTGCTGGAGTATAACAATGGTTGGGTGGGGCCGATATACTTGTCTATTCAGCACAAGGTACGCACAAGTCCTGTGGGATCCATGCCTGGTTCATTTTAATAAACGTGAGCTTGTCCACATTGGCTGAGGACAGGCTGCTGCACTTGTCTGTGATAACTCCACCTGCAGTGCTAAACACACGTTCAGACAATACACTGGATGCAGGGCAGGCCAGCACCTACAAGGTGTGAGGGGCAAGCTCAGGCCATGTACCCAATTTGGAAACCCAGAAGTTGAACGGGGCAGACCTATCAGTCAGTACGTGTAGGCGTATGCAAATCTACTGTTCCACCATGTTGCTGAAATGCTGCCTTCTGCTAAGACGTTCCGTATCAGCTGGTGGTGCTTGTTTTTTGTGGCGTGCTGACAAAGCTTTTCCATATTTCAGCCATGCTAACCCTCCCTTATGAGGTGCTGGCAGTGTCCCAGCTATGCTGGCGACTCCTACTCTGCCTTCGTCTTGTGCTTCCACCGAGCCCCAGATTTCAGGTGGGAATGCCATCAGCAGCGCGTCTACCAGCATGCGCTTGTACCTGCAAATCTTCTGATCACGCTTCAGTGATGGAATTAATTACGCTACATTGCCCTTGTAGCGGGATCCAGCAGGGTGGCCACCCAGTAATCAGCACAAGTTAGAATGAGCAACTCAGCAGTCATTACGCAGGCACTGCAGCATGTAGTCGCTCATGTATGCTAGGCTGCCCATGAGCCCGAATCTTTTTTTTTTTAAAGAGACATTGAAGTGGGATAGCTAAGAATGGCATCATCGGCACTGGCCATGTTGGTGGAGTACACGAAACAGTGCAACACGGCACACATGTCCCGCATGGAGGCCCACTCGTTGGTGGTGAAGTGGTGCTGTTCCGCAGAGCGACTGACCCGTGCGTGCTGCAGCTGAAACTCCACTATTGCCCGCTGCTGCTCGCACAATCTCACCAGCATATGCAAGATAAAGTTCCACCTGGTGGGCATTTCGCATATGAGGCGGTAAATGGGAAGGCCAAAGTTAAGCTGCAGCGCAGACAGGCGAGCAGCTGCATGGTCAGAACCTCTGCACCACTAAATTCAGCACATGCGCCAGGCAAGGGATTTGCATAGAACTGGCTAGGCCGAGAGCTTCTTCGAGATTTTGGCCATTATCGCGCACCACCAGGCCTGGCTTGAGGTTCAGTGACACCAACCACTCATTGGTCTGTTGTTCCATGCTCGTCCACAGCTCCTGCACGGTGTGTAGTTTTTCCCCCAAACAGATGAGTTTCAAAACAGCCTGCTGTCATGTCCCCCTGGCTGTGCTTAAGTTGGTAGTGCAGGTGTTACGCTGACCCGATGAGGTGGTGGTAGAGGAGGAAGCGGAGGAGAAAGGAACAGGAGGCAACGAGAAATTCCTGCAATCCTCGGTGGCGGAAGGACATGCGCCAAACTGCTATCCGCCTAGGCCCAGCCACCACTGCATTTACCCAGTGTGCAGTTAGGGAAATATAACGTCCCTGCCCCTGCTTACTGTTCCACGTATCGCTGACTATGTGGACCTTGCCACAGATGGTGTTGCGCAGTGCACACCTGATTTTGTCTGCCAGTTGGTTGTGCCACCACTATAAGGTTATTAAAAGTCTCCGTCTCCACCAGACGGAATTACAGCATTTAAAAGGCCAGGAATTTTGAAATGCTGGCATTTTGGGCCAGGGATCGCTGGTGGTTAGGGGGTACTTCCTCTTTCCCTCCTGTGTTTGGGGGATGGACAGCTGAATGCTTCCATGGGACAGTGTGCACATGCTGGGTGATGGTGGTGGAGGTGGTGGTGTTGTTGCCACATCCTCTGTTTGCGGGGTGGCAGATGCCAGAGGGAGAGGAAGAGGCCGAGACTGCAGCAGAAGAGGGAGCAGGAGGAGCCTGAGATCTTTCGTGGTTTTTGAGGTGTGTACTTCACTGCACCCCGTGCTTTACAGTTAGATGCCTGGTCATGCAGGTGGTGCTCCGGTTTAGAACATTTATGCCTCTCTTCAGGCTCTGATTGCACAGCTTGCAAACCACTCGCGTCTTGTCATCAGCACATTGTCTGGAGCTGGCTTTGGTGTGCTTAGTCCCTGGGTGCGGTGGGCAGTAGCAGGCGTACTGGCTAGGGCATGGCCACTCTGTTTTTGTACCCTGGTTCCTCTTTTGCTGGCACTGTGTGAACAGCACCTCTTCCTCCAAACTGCACACTTGCATGACCTTGATTCCATGTGGGATCTAAGACCTCATCATCCTCCACATCATCTTCCACCCACTTCTCACCCGTGCCCACCTTGCCAGTCTGCACACTTCTGAAAGCCTCAGAAGTTGGCACCTGTGTTTCGTCATCATCAAAGACGTGCTGCAGTGGTCCTCCCATGTCCACATCCTGAAACATAAGTGGTTGGGCATCAGTGCACTCAATATCTTCCACTTCTGGGGCAGGGCTAGGTGGATGGCCGACGGAAACCCTGCCAGTAGAGTCATCAAAAAGCATAAGAGACTGCTGCATGACTTGGGGCTCAGACTGCTTGCCTGATTTGCAAGGAGGTGAGGTGAAAGACAGATGCCCATAGGCTGCAGGAGCCAACTCTGCACTTTCAGCAGGAGACTGGGTGGGAGATAATGTGAAGGAACTGGAGGCACTGTCAGCCACCCAATCTACTATCGCATCGACTTTTTCTGGCCTCATCACTCGTACACCGGTATTTGGGCCTATAAAATAACTCTAAACGTTCTGTTGTCTATGAGCACCTGAGAAAGGTGTTTCATTTTGGCATGTAGCTGGCACAGATCGACCACGTCCACATCCTCTCCCTGCAACAGGAGCTCCACCAACACTAGCAGCACTACGACCAGGGCCACGTCCCTTATTTGATGCTCTTCTCATTCTTTAAGGTAACCCACCGAACTAACAGATGGATTAACTAGATTTATTTCTATGTCACGGATGCAGTGCAGGTGTACCCCACACAAACAATTGGTATATGTCACCCACCAAACTAACAAATGGATTAACTAGATTTATTTGCCTGTCATATATGCAGTGCAGGTGTACCCCGCACAAACAATTGATATATGTCACCCACCGATATAACAGATGGATTAACTAGATTTATTTCCCCATGACGTATGCAGTGCAGGTGTACCCCACACAAACAGATGGTATATGTCAGCCACTGATGTAACAGATGGAATAACTAGATTTATTTCCCCGTCATGTATGCAGTACAGGTGAACCCCAAACAAAAAATTGGTATATGTCACCCACAGAATTAACAGATGGATTAACAAGATTTATTTCCCTGTCAAGTATGCAGTGCAGGTGTACCTCCCACAAACAATGGGTATATGTCACCCACCAAGCTAACAGACAGATTAACTATTATATTTTTCTGGCAGGGGTACAAATGGATGAAAGATCTTTCTGAGAACATTCAAGTTCAAACAAAGCCAACCTCTTTTCAGATGATAATGGACTGTCATTAGCCATGTAAAATGATTGCTCGTTGTTAAATTTCAACCAACAATTGATTGTTTTGGTTGAAATCTTCCATTTCGATCAACTTTAGACTAATGTGTATTGCCTCCTTTAGGGCCCTATTACATGGGCCAGTACACAGGGCAATAATCGAGAATGTTGTTTGTTCCTGATCATTGCCAGATCATTGAGCTGCAGTAGAGCTTCATTTGAATGCCGTAATCATCCCCTCTGTATGGGGATGAATGATAGCTGCAATGAATTTAGGTGCCACGTGAAATATTTGTTCATCAACAAGTGAGCATTTACTTGTTCATTGGGTGACGAGGAGTCAGAGTTCCTATAAACCCTTGTTCATGATAATTACCCCAATCCTTGGCCTGTGTAAAAGGATCAATTTACATAAGTAGATACTACTAATTCCTCTAAGTGTCTGTAACTCTGCCCATAAAGAGTGCCATGTGGTTTCACAGCCCTATAACAGCTTTATCTTGTGCGGTCTCTGCCATTGTCCTGTGAGCTGAGCATAGGGAGAGATGTGGCAAGTGCTTATATGCTAGTGACAGTGTTGCTGAAAATGATTAACAGAAGAATATTGGAGAGAAAGAGTGCTGGGAGAGTGCAGGAAGAGTTCAGGGAGTGTGCAGAAAGAGTGCAGGAGAGTGCAGGGAGACTTATTCTTCATCAGTTTTATTTATTTATTCCTACATTTACTTATTCCTACATCATCCATAAACTAAGATATGTAATTCAATACCAATAAGAGGGATGCCTTTATTATTCCACTGCCAGCATGCCAACCAATACCATCCATTCTGCACCACTTAGGGAGACCAGGTCTGAATGCTGACCATCCTCATCTTTTGTTTGCTTTACTCCTTCCAAATCATCCTTCAAAGTCTCCATGTCTTAGAAAAGTCATCAAGAGACAGGAGGAGCTGGATGTTCCTGATGACATATTATCTTTAATATCAGATGATATGAAAAGGAGGAAAATCAGATGGAAGAAGAAGGGCTCCCACCTGTAGGGCAGGAGAGCACTGGGGTTGAGAAGAGGATACAGCCCCTGTTTAGAGGTGAATTAAAGGTGCCAAGTGGTTATTTACAACGAAGACCGACTACTGTATACAGTATGGTCTTCATTATTAAATAAAAGGCAGCTGCAGGCTAATTGGCCGCATAGTACTTCACTGCAGCATGGATATTACTTGTCCGCAACACGGCCGCTCCATACCCCAAGGCAGAGTGGCCTGGATGTACCTGATTTATAGCGATTCGTGAAAAATTCATTCGGGGTGAATCAAATTTCCTTGCAAACTTTAGCAAAGTTGCTGAATCGAATTTTTAAAAACTTCACTCATCTCTAATTATGACAGTACTCAAAAAAGACTTAGACTCTTAGATAAAAAGCTAAAAAAATGGGATCAAGAAGTTTTCTTAATTTAGCAATAAATAATACATAATTAATTTAAAAAAGGCAGAATTTTCATATTTTTAATGGAAAGGAAAGGAAGGACACATCTTTATTAAATATATCATTGAAATTATGTTTATTCATAAAGTGTATTGATTAAGTTTCCAGTTTCCAAATAACATCTGGTAATGAAACTAAATATTTATTTTGTATACAGAGAAAGGAAGGTTTTTTTACATATTTTTTTATACCTGTATGTTCCAAATGTGTACTGAAAATAAGAGATTCTTCTCTGTGTCCAAAGTACAGCAAAAATCACAATATTGTGTACAGTAGGTACAAGAAGTGAAATTAATTAAAGGCATTTCATGTTTTACATGTATTTATTTTACATAAACTCACCTTAAATTTAGTATGACTTTGCAAGTTTAGATTTATCTTAGTAAATGTATTTGTGTGAGTTGCTGAATAAGCAAGCATTATAATTATTTTTAGATGCAGGCATTACTTACAGTTATCCATTTCAAATCAGCCTTAAGCTGGAAATATGAAAAGACATTTTTCCCTTCTAGGTGCATACCATTTCCATTAGATGTGATGGATATTTTTGCATTAAAGGGATTCTTAGAAGATGAAAAATACTGATTACCTCTCTTTTCTCTAATATAGCAATAGTTCATGTCTCAGAAGTGGTTCTATTGTCAAAGTGAATAATATTTTAATATGGTTAGGGATGGTCTAATTTGTCTTGTTGGAAAAATGAAATGACTTTTGACATTTAAGAGTTTTATTATCAGTTATTTGAGGAGTATCACTGCCAACAGTTTTATATAACACATTTTTAGAAGTTGTACAGAAACATAATTCAAAGCAATTTAAATTCCAGCAGAAATGAACAATTCAAATAAAATTATTATAAGGAATTAGCATATTTTTCTGTTGGTATTTGCTTACTTTGTTTGTTGGTATTTGTTTACTTATGAATATAAAGTATAAAAAAATATACAATTTACATATTTCAATCTCAATATCAGATTTTAACACTAATCTCAGCCATAATGACACTTTAGGCCCTGATTTATTTAGGTCCCTATGTGCTATGCCGGATTGACACGGCCTGTGCTGCAGATAAGGCATGTAATGTATGATGTGGCACAAGTATCGTCATAAATAACATGTCTTTTCTGATAGACCATGTGCCAGTCTAAAACCTGCCATAAACTTCGGACATAATTTATGCCAGTTTCTCATGTTAATATTTATGAATGTGTAGGGGCTGATGGCCCCACCCACACTCTGCCCCACCACAGACCCTTTTTGCAAACTGGTGAGGGCGGCATAAAAGTGTCAATTGTGACTGAAGTTATAAAGGCATTTAAAATGTAAAAAAAAAAAAAAAAAAGGTTTTGCCACTTTTTAACAGTAAGAAGGCAGAGGGAGAATAATAAATTCCACCCTTAGAGTGGTGTAACACACAACTTTATGTGGCTGTTTTTGTAGCAGTTATCAGCATTTTTGCGGCAAAGGCAGAATTAGGTTGGAGGGAAATTAGAAATATAAAGAACAAACGTGGGGCTCACAACTATATGCATTTTTTGGTTCACAAATTGTTAGTGGTGGCAGTAGCAGCAGCCATATGGTATGGAACATGACATAGGCAGGCAGAAATAACAATGGCATGATGGTGGCAGCCATACGGTACAGAATATGATGGAAGGCAGCTAGATAGTGGCAGTCGCATGAGGGGGCACATCAGCAGGAGTCAATCTATTCGTCAGCCTCAGAGGAATAAGAAAATCCTCACAGATTCATGGATGGATAATGCTTAATGTTTAATAACATGGACAGATATAATGCACTGGAAAAAAAATGTACGACTGCTCAGCAGCAGAATGCCATTGGGTTTCTATGCTGATAATAACCCTATGTTTAAAAAATAAAAGAGGTCTATTTGTTCAAATTAAGTTTTTTTTTTTTTTCTTACAGGTGGTTCGTTTTGTAATGCAGAATGAAGTGCTGCAGCTGTTTTATTTTGCAGCATGCCCAGCCCCTCAGCCCTCAGTCATGCACTCCCTAAAAGCTTTTCCTGATCAAAGTCCCTAAAATATTTGTAGTGCCCTAGAGCAGGGAGTACTTTGACATTTGGACATTTGTAGACATTTGCCTATATCCCCTGTGCAAAGTTAAAACTTCTTACTTTATTTCTGTCTGGTTTTAGCTATGTTGTTGATGTCTGGAAACTTGTTTTTGTCTGGAAATACTGTTTTGTCATTGCCAGTGAGTATAATTGAAGCTCTAATGTAAGTCTATACCAGACAGGAGTTGAAAAAATGTATTTGTTTCTGCTGAGTTTCTCCACTCCACCCCTCCCAATAGAAGGTTCTAGTCTAGCTAGAAACTGTATATAAGGATAGCAGTCAGAACCACTAGTGTGCGGCAGTTTGGAGGGAACAGTGCTTGGAAGAGGAGACTCTGCCAGACGACTGAGTGACCAGAAGAAGACGCGGAGACGGGTATACGATGCCACAGACCCTGCATCACCAGCCTTGGACCAGGGTACCAGCCTTCTGAAGAGAGAGAGGCACAGCTAGCTCAGGACTTTCCTCAGCATCAAACCCTTCTTCTGCCAGGGAGGTGACTGGAGAAGCCAGCCCAATGCCTCGCCTGTATAGTTTTGTACCTGAATTCTTCCAGTAAAGAAGCACCCAGGTTTACTGTAGACCCTGACTCTCTGGAGTTATTTTCCATTGGGGTGCACCATGCCTTACCATCCCTTCCGGATAGCAGCAACACGTTGTGGCACCTCAATGGTGTCCGGGGGACCCAGCGTAGCTTTGAGGCCACCCCAAACCCGGTCACTGCATCTTTTCTTTCCCTAGACTATGTCTGTTACACTAGAATAGTTGCTTGTGCCTCTGTATATGCTAAACTTGTTTATTGACTGAAAATGCACGGATCAATCCACTCTCATCAGCAGTTCAACAAAGTATTGCATTTGTCCGTTCTGGCCAGGCATATTTTTACATGATTTGTCTGTAACCAATCAAGAATCGCTGGATATGTTTTCCTGACAAATTTTGGGGAAATACATAACTATATGATTCGAAGAAGGAAAATTGTGGTCCATAAAATAGCAGGAAATCAATTTCTTTATTTGTAGTTTAAAATCTTCAAAAAACAGGACAGTTCTATTAATAATTATGGTCCTTCCTCATGACATATAGAACCCCCAAATGTTTGCAGCTTATGTGCTCCTCACAGACCTGGCTAAGCATTCAAAGATTATGTGACACCGGGAAGCACACAAGCCACAATCACTACAAATAACACGCCCTGAAAAATCACCAAAATTGCAATGAGAACTGGGATTGTAAAAATAAAATAGGCATATGCACATAAATACAACCCCCATAAAATATATTAAAGAGACAAATAACAAAACCTCCTTGTATTGTAGTATAAGATCACGTCTTTTGTTTAAGCCATTAGGTTGGCGAGAGTCGAGCTGAAAAATCTAAAAAGCTTCCCTGTTTAAAAGTTTCCTCCTATGGTCTCCCCCTCTAATAGGAATCCTAACTCTTTTAATCCTTTGTACCACCAATCCCGATGTATCTCCCCCATGAATTACTGCAAAGTGTGAACTTGCCTCTGATACATTGTGGCTTTGATAGTGTGGAACATCGGATATATGTTTAGGAGTTCTGGTCTTAATTAGAGATGAGCGAACACCTGGATGTTCGGGTTCGAGAAGTTCGGCCGAACTTCCCGGAAATGTTCGGGTTCGGGATTCGAACTCGATCAGAACTTTATCCCGAACCCGAACCCCATTGAAGTCAATGGGGACCCGAACTTTTAGGCACAAAAAAGGCTGTAAAATAGTCCAGGAAAGGGCTAGAGGGCTGCCAAAGGCAGCAAAGTGTAGAAAAATCCCCTGCAAACAAATGTGGATAGGGAAATGAATTAAAATTAAATAAAATAAATAAAAATTAACCAATATCAATTGAAGAGAGGTCCCACAGCAAGGAATCATGCGTCATATCACCCTGCACCGGAGAATGTCACTCTCATGTATTTTGGACCAGCACCCAGACAGAGGATACAGGTCCCACAGCAAGGAATCATGCGTCATATCACCCTGCACCGGAGAATGTCACTCTCATGTATTTTGGACCAGCACCCAGACAGAGGATACAGGTCCCACAGCATGGAATCATGCGTCATATCACCCACCACCGGAGAAGGCCACTCTCATGTATTTTGGACCAGCACCCAGACAGAGGATACAGGTCCCACAGCATGGAATCATGCGTCATATCACCCACCACCGGAGAAGGCCACTCTCATGTATTTTGGACCAGCACCCAGACAGAGGATACAGGTCCCACAGCATGGAATCATGCGTCATATCACCCACCACCGGAGAAGGCCACTCTCATGTATTTTTGGACCAGCACCCAGACAGAGGATACAGGTCCCACAGCATGGAATCATGCGTCATATCACCCACCACCGGAGAATGTCACTCTCATTTATTTAGGCCCAGCACACAGACAGAGGAGAGAGGTCCCACAGCAAGGAATCATGCGTCATATCACCCACCACCGGAGAAGGCCACTCTCATGTATTTTGGACCAGCACCCAGACAGAGGATACAGGTCCCACAGCATGGAATCATGCGTCATATCACCCACCACCGGAGAAGGCCACTCTCATGTATTTTGGACCAGCACCCAGACAGAGGAGAGAGGTCCCACATCAAGGAATCATGAGTCATATCAACCACCACCGGAGAAGGCCACTCTCATTTATTTTGGACCAGCACCCAGACAGAGGATACAGGTCCCACAGCATGGAATCATGCGTCATATCACCCACCACCGGAGAAGGCCACTCTCATGTATTTTGGACCAGCACCCAGACAGAGGATACAGGTCCCACAGCATGGAATCATGCGTCATATCACCCACCACCGGAGAAGGCCACTCTCATGTATTTTGGACCAGCACCCAGACAGAGGAGAGGTCCCACATCAAGGAATCATGAGTCATATCAACCACCACCGGAGAAGGCCACTCTCATTTATTTTGGACCAGCACCCAGACAGAGGATACAGGTCCCACAGCATGGAATCATGCGTCATATCACCCACCACCGGAGAAGGCCACTCTCATGTATTTTGGACCAGCACCCAGACAGAGGATACAGGTCCCACAGCATGGAATCATGCGTCATATCACCCACCACCGGAGAAGGCCACTCTCATGTATTTTGGACCAGCACCCAGACAGAGGATACAGGTCCCACAGCATGGAATCATGCGTCATATCACCCACCACCGGAGAAGGCCACTCTCATGTATTTTGGACCAGCACCCAGACAGAGGAGAGAGGTCCCACATCAAGGAATCATGAGTCATATCAACCACCACCGGAGAAGGCCACTCTCATTTATTTTGGACCAGCACCCAGACAGAGGATACAGGTCCCACATCAAGGAATCATGCGTCATATCAACCACCACCGGAGAAGGCCACTCTCATGTATTTTGGACCAGCACCCAGACAGAGGAGAGAGGTCCCACAGCAAGGAATAAGGCGTCATATCAACCCCCACCGGAGAAGGCCACTCTCATTTATTTTGGACCAGCACCCAGACAGAGGATACAGGTCCCACATCAAGGAATCATGCGTCATATCAACCACCACCGGAGAAGGCCACTCTCATTTATTTGGGACCAGCACCCAGACAGAGGAGAGGGGTTTTCACAGCAGAGAATCAGGCATTTAGATCACCCACCACAGGAGTAGGACACCATTTAATGGGACCCCGGCAACCATGTCAGATGGCACAAACATCAGCTTCACATCACCCAGCACAAGAGAAGGCCACTTTGAGAGACTTTGACCCCTGCACCCAGGCGGAGGAGAGGGTTTTCACAGCAGAGAATCAGGCATTTAGATCACCCACCACAGGAGTAGGACACCATTTAATGGGACCCCGGCAACCATGTCAGATGGCACAAACATCAGCTTCACATCACCCAGCACAAGAGAAGGCCACTTTGAGAGACTTTGACCCCTGCACCCAGACGGAGGAGAGAGGTTTTCACAGCAGAGAATCATGTATTTAGATCACCCACCACAGGAGTAGGACACCATTTAATGGGACCCCGGCAACCATGTCAGATGGCACAAATATCAGCTTCACATCACCCAGCACAAGAGAAGGCCACTTTGAGAGACTTTGACCCCTGCACCCAGGCGGAGGAGAGGGGTTTTCACAGCAGAGAATCAGGCATTTAGATCACCCACCACAGGAGTAGGACACCATTTAATGGGACCCCGGCAACCATGTCAGATGGCACAAACATCAGCTTCACATCACCCACCACAAGAGAAGGCCACTTTGAGAGACTCTGACCCCTGCACCCAGACAGAGGATACAGGTCCCACAGCAAGGAATCATGCGTCATATCACCCTGCACCGGAGAATGTCACTCTCATGTATTTTGGACCAGCACCCAGACAGAGGATACAGGTCCCACAGCATGGAATCATGCGTCATATCACCCACCACCGGAGAAGGCCACTCTCATGTATTTTGGACCAGCACCCAGACAGAGGATACAGGTCCCACAGCATGGAATCATGCGTCATATCACCCACCACCGGAGAAGGCCACTCTCATGTATTTTGGACCAGCACCCAGACAGAGGATACAGGTCCCACAGCATGGAATCATGCGTCATATCACCCACCACCGGAGAATGTCACTCTCATTTATTTAGGCCCAGCACCCAGACAGAGGAGAGAGGTCCCACAGCAAGGAATCATGCGTCATATCAACCACCAACGGAGAATGTCACTCTCATGTATTTTGGACCAGCACCCAGACAGAGGAGAGGTTCATTCAACTTTGGGTTGCACCGCAAGATCATGGTAAAGTAAAAAAAATGAGGATTCAATAAAGAAGTGCCCCAGAGTACAAGAATACATGGTTGATGGGGAGGGAAATGTCTATTCTGCACAAGGGAGGCACAGGTCCTGTGGGATCCATGCCTGGTTCATTTTTATGAGCGTCAGCTTGTCCACGTTGGCTGTGGACAGGCGGCTGCGTTTGTCAGTAATGGCGCCCCCTGCCGTGCTGAATACACGTTCAGACAAAACGCTGGCCGCCGGGCAGGCTAGCACCTCAAGGCATAAAATGCTAACTCTGGCCACGTGGACAATTTGGAGACCCAGAAGTTGAATGGGGCCGAACCATCAGTCAGTACGTGGAGGGGTGTGCAGGCGTACTGTTCAACCATGTTAGTGAAATGCTGCCTCCTGCTAACACGTTCCGTATCAGGTGGTTGTGCAGTTAGCTGTGGCGTGGAGACAAAACTTTTCCACATTTCTGCCATGCTAACCCTGCCCTCAGAAGAGCTGGCCGTGACACTGCTGCGTTGGCGACCTCTTGCTCCTCTTCTGCCTTCGCCTTGGGCTTCCACCTGTTCCCCTGTGACATTTGGGAATGCTCTCAGGAGCGCCTCTACCAGCGTGCGCTTGAACTCGCGCATCTTCCTATCACGCTCCAGTGCAGGAAGTAAGGTGGGCACATTGTCTTTGTATCGGGGATCCAGCAGGGTGGCAACCCAGTAGTCCGCACACGTTAAAATGTGGGCAACTCTGCTGTCGTTACGCAGGCACTGCAGCATGTAGTCGCTCATGTGTGCCAGGCTCCCCAGAGGTAAGGACAAGCTGTCCTCTGTGGGAGGCGTATCGTCATCGTCCTCCGTATCCCCCAGCCACGCACCAGTGATGGGCCTGAGCTGTGTCGGGTGCCACCCCGCTGTGAACCTGCTTCATCCTCATCCTCCTCCACCTCCTCCTCATCCTCCTCGTCCTCCAGTAGTGGGCCCTGGCTGGCCACATTTGTACCTGGCCTCTGCTGTTGCAAAAACCTCCCTCTGAGCCACTTCTAACAGACTGGCCTGAAAGTGCTAAAAATGACCCCTCATCCTCCTCCTCCTCCTCCTCCTCCTCCTGGGCCACCTCCTCTTCCATCATCGCCCTAAGCGTTTTCTCAAGGAGACATAGAAGTGGTATTGTAACGCTGATAACGGTGTCATCGCCACTGGCCATGTTGGTGGAGTACTCGAAACAGCGCAACAGGGCACACAGGTCTCGCATGGAGGCCCAATCATTGGTGGTGAAGTGGTGCTGTTCCGCAGTGCGACTGACGCGTGCGTGCTGCAGCTGAAACTCCACTATGGCCTGCTGCTGCTCGCACAGTCTCTCCAGCATGTGCAAGGTGGAGTTCCACCTGGTGGGCACGTCGCATATGAGGCGGTGAGCGGGAAGGCCGAGTTACGCTGTAGCGCAGACAGGCGAGCAGCGGCAGGATGTGAACGCCGGAATCGCGCACAGACGGCCCTCACTTTATGCAGCAGCTCTGACATGTTGGGGTAGTTGTGAATGAACTTCTGCACCACCAAATTCAGCACATGCGCCAGGCAAGGGATGTGCGTCAAACCGGCTAGTCCCAGAGCTGCGACGAGATTTCGCCCATTATCGCACACCACCAGGCCGGGCTTGAGGCCCACCGGCAGCAACCACTGGTCGGTCTGTTGTTCAATACCCCGCCACAACTCCTGCGCGGTGTGGGGCCTGTCCCCCAAACATATGAGTTTCAGAATGGCCTGCTGACGTTTACCCGGGCTGTGCTGAAGTTGGTGGTGAAGGTGTGTGGCTGACTGGATGAGCTGGTGGAAGCAGAGGAGGAGGAAGCCGAGTAGGAGGAGGAGGCTACAGGAGGCAAACAATGATGCCCTGTGATCCTTGGCGGCGGAAGGACGTGCGCCAAGGAACTCTCCGCCTGGGGCCCAGCCGCCACTACATTTACCCAGTGTGCAGTTAGGGAGATATAGCGTCCCTGGCCGTGCTTACTGGTCCACGTATCTGTGGTTAGGTGGACCTTGCCACAAATGGCGTTGCGCAGTGCACACTTGATTTTATCGGACACTTGCATGTGCAGGGAAGGCACGGCTGTCTTGGAGAAGTAGTGGCGGCTGGGGACAACATACTGTGGGACAGCCATGGACATCAGCTGTTTGAAGCTGTCTGTGTCCACCAGCCTGAATGACAGCATTTCAAAGGCCAGTAGTTTAGAAATGCTGGCATTCAGGCCCAGGGCTCGAGGGTGGCTAGGTGGGAATTTACGCTTTCTCTCAAGGTTTGTGAGATGGAGAGCTGAGCAGCTGCCGTGTGACATGGTGGAGATGCTTGGTGGCGCAGGTGGTGGTGTCGCTGGCACATCCTCTGTTTGGTGGGCGGCAGGTGCCAACATTCCTCCCGAGGCGGAGGAAGAGGCCGAGGCAGCAGCAGAAGAGGGAGCAGGGGAGCCTGAGTGAGTTCCTTGCTTTTAAGGTGTTTACTCCACTGCAGTTCATGCTTTGCATGTAGATGCCTGGTCATGCAGGTTGTGCTAAGGTTCAGAACGTTAATGCCTCGCTTCAGGATCTGATGGCACAGCGTGCAAACCACTCGGGTCTTGTCGTCAGCACATTGTTTAAAGAAGTGCCATGCCAGGGAACTCCTTGAAGCTGCCTTTGGGGTGCTCGGTCCCTGGTGGCGGTGGCCTGTATCAGGCGAACTCTCTTGGCGGCGGCTGTTCTGCTTTTGCCCCCTGCTCCCTCTTTTGCTACGCTGTTGGCTCGGTCTCACCACTGCCTCTTCCTCTGAACTATGAAAGTCAGTGGCACGACCTTCATTCCATGTGGGGTCTAGGACCTCATCGTCCCCTGCATCGTCTTCCACACAGTCTTCCTCCCTGTCCTCCTGTTCGGTCTGCACACTGCAGAAAGACGCAGCAGTTGGCACCTGTGTTTCGTCATCATCAGAGACGTGCGGACTCCGATGAGGTGGTATTCCCATGTCCTCATCATCAGTAAACATCAGAGGTTGTGCATCAGTGCATTCTATGTCTTCCACCACAGGGGAAGGGCTAGGTGGATTCCCTTGGGAAACCCTGCCAGCAGAGTCTTCAAACAGCATAAGAGACTGCTGCATAACTTGAGGCTCAGACAGTTTCCCTGATATGCATGGGGGTGATGTGACAGACTGATGGGCTTGGTTTTCAGGTGCCACCTGTGCGCTTTCTGCAGAAGACTTGGTGGGAGATAATGTTGTGAACATGCTGGATCCACTGTCGGCCACCCAATTGACTAGCGCCTGTACCTGCTCAGGCCTTACCATCCTTAGAACGGCATTGGGCCCCACCAAATATCGCTGTAAATTCTGGCGGGTACTGGAACCTGAGGTAGTTGGTTCACTAGGATGTGTGGCTGTGGCAGAATGGCCACGTCCTCTCCCAGCACCAGAGGGTACACTAACACCACCACGACCGCGTCCGCGTCCCTTACTAGATGTTTTCCTCATTGTTACCGTTCACCAAGCACCACAATAAGGAAAAAAATATTTGGCCCAATGTATTGATTTCAAATTCAGGCCTTTTTTACAGGCACCTACCACTATCTGCCTATTTGTTTATGTAGCTTATTACACTAATCCAGGCACAGCAGTAACCACTGATTTAGGGGAATATCTCTTTTAGGGCAAGTATTTAGGCCCTGGATGAAAGGTATCCTTTTATGGACAGATTTACAATGGGCCTGCAACAGCTGTGACACCAGATTTAGGGTATTGCTATTTTGGCAAGTGAATTTCACCCCAGAAGAAAATATATGTTTTTGCGGATAATAATATAGTTTGCCAGGCTCAGCTGTGACACCAGATTTAGTGGATTGCTATTTTGGCAAGTGAATTTCACCCCAGAACAAAATATATGTTTTTGCGGATACTAATATAGTTTGCCAGGCTCAGCTGTGACACCAGATTTAGTGGATTGCTATTTTGGCAAGTGAATTTCACCCCAGAAGAAAATATATGTTTTTGCGGATACTAATATAGTTTGCCAGGCTCAGCTGTGACACCAGATTTAGGGTGTTGCTATTTTGGCAAGTGAATTTCACCCCAGAAGAAAATATATGTTTTTGCGGATACTAATATAGTTTGCCAGGCTCAGCTGTGACACCAGATTTAGAGGATTGCTATTTTGGCAAGTGAATTTCACCCCAGAACAAAATATATGTTTTTGCGGATAATAATATAGTTTGCCAGGCTCAGCTGTGACACCAGATTTAGTGGATTGCTATTTTGGCAAGTGAATTTCACCCCAGAACAAAATATATGTTTTTGCGGATACTAATATAGTTTGCCAGGCTCAGCTGTGACACCAGATTTAGTGGATTGCTATTTTGGCAAGTGAATTTCACCCCAGAACAAAATATATGTTTTTGCGGATACTAATATAGTTTGCCAGGCTCAGCTGTGACACCAGATTTAGTGGATTGCTATTTTGGCAAGTGAATTTCACCCCAGAAGAAAATATATGTTTTTGCGGATACTAATATAGTTTGCCAGGCTCAGCTGTGACACCAGATTTAGAGTGATTGCTATTTTGGCAAGTGAATTTCACCCCAGAACAAAATATATGTTTTTGCGGATACTAATATAGTTTGCCAGGCTCAGCTGTGACACCAGATTTAGAGTGATTGCTATTTTGGCAAGTGAATTTCACCCCAGAACAAAATATATGTTTTTACGGATACTAATATAGTTTGCCAGGCTCAGCTGTGACACCAGATTTAGAGTGATTGCTATTTTGGCAAGTGAATTTCACCCCAGAACAAAATATATGTTTTTGCGGATACTAATATAGTTTGCCAGGCTCAGCTGTGACACCAGATTTAGAGGATTGCTATTTTGGCAAGTGAATTTCACCCCAGAAGAAAATATATGTTTTTACGGATACTAATATAGTTTGCCAGGCTCAGCTGTGACACCAGATTTAGGGTGTTGCTATTTTGGCAAGTGAATTTCACCCCAGAAGAAAATATATGTTTTTGCGGATACTAATATAGTTTGCCAGGCTCAGCTGTGACACCAGATTTAGAGGATTGCTATTTTGGCAAGTGAATTTCACCCCAGAACAAAATATATGTTTTTGCGGATAATAATATAGTTTGCCAGGCTCAGCTGTGACACCAGATTTAGTGGATTGCTATTTTGGCAAGTGAATTTCACCCCAGAACAAAATATATGTTTTTGCGGATACTAATATAGTTTGCCAGGCTCAGCTGTGACACCAGATTTAGTGGATTGCTATTTTGGCAAGTGAATTTCACCCCAGAACAAAATATATGTTTTTGCGGATACTAATATAGTTTGCCAGGCTCAGCTGTGACACCAGATTTAGTGGATTGCTATTTTGGCAAGTGAATTTCACCCCAGAACAAAATATATGTTTTTGCGGATACTAATATAGTTTGCCAGGCTCAGCTGTGACACCAGATTTAGGGTGTTGCTATTTTGGCAAGTGAATTTCACCCCAGAAGAAAATATATGTTTTTGCGGATACTAATATAGTTTGCCAGGCTCAGCTGTGACACCAGATTTAGGGTGTTGCTATTTTGGCAAGTGAATTTCACCCCAGAACAAAATATATGTTTTTGCGGATACTAATATAGTTTGCCAGGCTCAGCTGTGACACCAGATTTAGAGGATTGCTATTTTGGCAAGTGAATTTCACCCCAGAACAAAATATATGTTTTTGCGGATACTAATATAGTTTGCCAGGCTCAGCTGTGACACCAGATTTAGTGGATTGCTATTTTGGCAAGTGAATTTCACCCCAGAAGAAAATATATGTTTTTACGGATACTAATATAGTTTGCCAGGCTCAGCTGTGACACCAGATTTAGGGTGTTGCTATTTTGGCAAGTGAATTTCACCCCAGAAGAAAATATATGTTTTTGCGGATACTAATATAGTTTGCCAGGCTCAGCTGTGACACCAGATTTAGAGGATTGCTATTTTGGCAAGTGAATTTCACCCCAGAACAAAATATATGTTTTTGCGGATACTAATATAGTTTGCCAGGCTCAGCTGTGACACCAGATTTAGGGTGTTGCTATTTTGGCAAGTGAATTTCACCCCAGAAGAAAATATATGTTTTTGCGGATACTAATATAGTTTGCCAGGCTCAGCTGTGACACCAGATTTAGGGTGTTGCTATTTTGGCAAGTGAATTTCACCCCAGAACAAAATATATGTTTTTGCGGATACTAATATAGTTTGCCAGGCTCAGCTGTGACACCAGATTTAGAGGATTGCTATTTTGGCAAGTGAATTTCACCCCAGAACAAAATATATGTTTTTGCGGATAATAATATAGTTTGCCAGGCTCAGCTGTGACACCAGATTTAGTGGATTGCTATTTTGGCAAGTGAATTTCACCCCAGAACAAAATATATGTTTTTGCGGATAATAATATAGTTTGCCAGGCTCAGCTGTGACACCAGATTTAGTGGATTGCTATTTTGGCAAGTAAATTTAACCCCAGAACAAAATATATGTTTTTGCGGATACTAATATAGTTTGCCAGGCACAGCTGTGACACCAGATTTAGGGTGTTGCTATTTTGGCAAGTGAATTTCACCCCAGAAGAAAATATATGTTTTTGCGGATACTAATATAGTTTGCCAGGCTCAGCTGTGACACCAGATTTAGAGGATTGCTATTTTGGCAAGTGAATTTCACCCCAGAACAAAATATATGTTTTTGCGGATACTAATATAGTTTGCCAGGCTCAGCTGTGACACCAGATTTAGGGTGTTGCTATTTTGGCAATTGAATTTAACCCCAAACCAAAATATCTGTTTTGGCGGACACTATTATATTTTGCCAGCCACTGCTGAAACCACTGATGTATGGTTTTGCTATTTTGCCAATTGAATTTCACCCCAGAAAATAATCTATCCTTTGCCAGACAGCAGACAGTATTATGCTTGTCTAGCCAAAGCTGGAACACCAGATTTAGGGGATTGGTATTTGGGCAATTGTATTTAACCCCTTAATAAAATATAGAAATTGCTATCCTGAGTTTCTAGGGGTGACAATTAGCACAGCCAAGCCCCTGATGGAGGATATAGCAAAAAAAAAAATAGTATTGAAGCATTGATGGATGTGTGGCAGCTTGTTCTGGAGCACCACAAGTCACAAAATGGCCGCCGATCAACCCAGAAAATAAGTGACAGAAAAACGCTCTGTGCAGCCAAAAAACCAGCAATCAAGTAAATAGCAGAAGTTCACTGATTCTCAGCTGCAGATCGATCCGTTCATTAGGTGCTGTTGCTGACTTTTCCCTGCCTATCTCGCCCTCACAGAAGCTGCATCCTCTCCCTACACTAGTCAGAGCAGTGTGACGTGCGGCGCTACGTGACTCCAGCTTAAATAGAGGCTGGGTCACATGCTGCACTTGGCCAATCACAGCCATGCCATTAGTAGGCATGGCTGTGATGGCTTCTTAGGGCAAGAAGTAAGACGCTAGCTGATTGGCTGCTGTGCAGCCCTTCAGAAAGCGGTAAGAAATCGACGAACACCGAACCCGAACCCGAACTTTTTTGAAAATGTCCGGGTTCGGGTCCGGGTCCCGGACACCCCAAAATTCGGTACGAACCCGAACGATGCGCGAACTGTTCGCTCAACACTAGTCTTAATTTCATTGGTGGTAGAGCCGACATACTGTAGATTACATATCACACAGGTTATCAAATACATCGCAAACTTGGTATTACAATTTAGATAAGACTGTATGACATATGCTTTATTATTTACAGTTGATCTAAAAATTCTATCAACTTTAGTGTGGTCACAGCATATACTTTTTTTTTTTTACCACACTTATAACTCCCTTTACTCGTAAGCCAAATAGATTTTTGATTTTTTTTTTATCTTGATGCACACTGGGGCTTATCAAGTTACCTAGTGTGGGAGCTCTCCATGCTGTACATTTTACCCTATTGGTCACAATATCAATCCATTCATTATCACAAGCCAGTGAGGGTAAATATTTTTTAATAATTCTGCAGATCTCTGCAAATTCCTCACTGTATTGTGTGACAAAGGGGGTAAAAGTTTGTTTGACTTTAGATGAATAAGCACACTGTTCTGACAGTTTCGCGAGAGGGTACACCAGGGATTTTCTATCAAGGGCTAATACTGCATTTTTTGAAGCAGAGATTTGTTTGTGTGAATAAGACCTACAAACCAGTTTATTAGTTATATTGGCTGCCTCTTGTGTGAATGTAATCAAGTCAGAGCAGTTACTACAAGCCCTAATTAGTTCTCCCTTTGGGATGTTCCATATAGTATGGGCTGAGTGACAGGAGGCATGCAGAATGGTGTTGCCCACTAACTCTTTCCTATAAGTCGCAGTAAGGATACAGGAGGTGTCAGCATCCCCCCCCAGGCACAAATCAAAGAACTTGACCATTCTAACATCGTGATGCAGACTAAAAGAAATAGAATCCAAACACAAATTTAAATAGTGAGAAAACAGTGGTATGGCCGCTACATCACCAGACCACACAAAGAGCAGGTCATCGATGTAGCGACCATACCACTGTATTCGACCAAAAAAGGGGTGGGTGTCGATAAGGAGAAAGTTTCCCTCCCACCATGCCATAAATATATTAGCTATGGAGGGAGAGAACTTGGCCCCCATCAACACCCCTGAAACCTGGAGATAGAATTGTGTGTCAAACATAAAATAATTGTTCCGAAGGAGGAAGTCCACCGCCATGCCCATGTACTCCTCAAACTCATCAGAATAGTCATTATACATATTGAGAAACCAATGTAGCGATTGTAATGCCAAGTTATGTGGGATGTTGGTGTATAATGCCACCACATCCGCAGTGACCCATACATAATTGCTTTTCCATTCAAAGGCAGAAAAGGCCTGCAACACAGACCTAGTATATTTTAGGAAACCTGGGATGAGTGGAATCAAGTGCAGGAGAAGTGTATCAAACAATTCTGACAGCCGTTCAAAGAAAGAACCTATCCCTGCTACAACTGGTCCTAATGGAGGGGGAAATACACCCTTGTGGACTTTTGGGAGTGTGTAGAAAATGGATATAATGCAATGTTGTATGTAAATATAATTCATATCTTTTTTTACTGAGAAAGCCAGAGTTCAAGCCTATTGTATACCTATAGGTATTGGTGTCATTAAGCATTTTTAAAATCTGTGATTTATATACACCATAACTATATGATTAGTTTAGAATTGATTCACTTATCTCTACTTCAGACAATTTTTTTCACATTTTGCTATGTTGCAACCTTGGGCCAAAATTAAATTAAAATAAAAAAATCCAGTTTTTCCTCATCATTCAGCACTCAATACCCCATAATGACAAAGTGAAAAAAATAAATCTTGGAAATCTTTGCTTATTTATTGAAAATGAAAATATTGCATCAACATAAGTATTCAGACCCTTTACTCAATACTTAGTTGAAGCACCTGTGACAGTAATTACAGCCTTTAGTTTTCTTGGGGATGATGCCATGAGATTTGCACACCTGGATTTGGCAATTTTCTGAAATTCTTTCAGATCCTCTCAATCTCTGTCAGGTTGGATGGGGATCATTGGTGGACAGCCATTTTCAGATCTATCCAGAGATATTCAATTGGGTTTAAGTCAGGGCTCTGGCTGGGCCACTCAAAGACATTCACAGAGTTGTCCCTAAGCCACTCCTGTATTGTCTTGGCTGTATGCTTAGGGTAATTTTATTGTTGGAAGGTAAACCTTCAGCCCAAGTAAGGCTCAAAACACTCTAGATCAGGTTTTCATTGAAAGCCCATTAGGTGCTTTTTTGTGGATTCCATGCGGACTTTAATGTGTCTTTTACTGGGGAGGGGCTTATTTCTGGTCAATCTGCCCCAAAGCTCAGATTGGTGGACTGGGATTGCTGCAGGGATGGCTGACTTTCTAGAAGTTTCTTCAATCTGAAAACAGGATCTTTGGAGCTCAGCAACAGTGATCATTGGGTTCTTGGTCACCTCTCTTACCAAGACCCTTCTTCCCGATTACTTAGTTTGGTTAGGAAACAAGCTCTAAGAAGATTCCTAGTTGTTCCAAACTTCTTGCATTTAAGAATTATAGAAACCACTGTGTTCTTGGCAACTTCCAGTGCAGCAGAATTTTTTTTGTACCCTTCTCCTGATCTGTGCCTCCACGTAATTCTATCTCTGAGCTCCACAGGCAATTCTTTCCTCCTCTTTTTTTTTCTCTCTGATGCATTTTTAATATTATTGAGTTAATCAAAGTAAAACAAATTGAAAAAACAAAGTAATTGTCCAGCTCACCTGCAAGTAAATGCCTTCCTCCCTGGGTGCAAGGAATAATCAAGGTAGTCCTTGGAGACGATGCAGAGAAAAAAAGGAGGAAAATCCAGCACTCCAACTTTGTTCAAAAAAGCCTTGTAATCCTTTATTTCGGTAAATACAGTCACCATACAGAAGTGAAATCACCAGCGTTGGTAGACATTGGTTGCGGTAGCGGTCTATGCGTTTCGAGCGGTAACGCTCTTATTCATGACCTCCTGTGTGTCCGAAATTTCAAGGTATATGTACATATACCTTGAAATTTCTGACACACAGGAGTTCATGAATAAGAGCGTTACCGCTCGAAACGTGTAGACCGCTACCGCAACCAATGTCTACCAACGCTGGTGATTTCACTTCTGTATGTTGACTGTATTTACCGAAATAAAGGATTACAAGGCTTTTTTGAACAAAGTTGGAGTGCTGGATTTTCCTCCTTTTTTTCTCTAAAACAAATTGACTTCAATCCGAATTTCAGGAAAAATTTGATTCGCCATGAAGTCGAATTTCCTTCAGATTTGCGGCAACAAATCAATTTTCCCTGAAATGGTGGTAAAAAAAAAATAGAATAGAATACATACTCATGTCATCCATTGGCTTGTGGAGTGGCCATCTTGATTGAAGAAACGGCAGGAAATGTCTAGCAAGGTAACGTGGGATGTAGCACACTGGCTGGGCATGGTGATGTCATCAGTGAAATTCGGTGAAGCAGACAAATAGAATTTTTAATAACTTCGTTCATCTCTAATTGTCAGCTACAGGGGTCTTTCCAAATCATGTCTAATAAACTGAGTTTACCATAGGTGGATTTAAATCAAGATAAAACATCACAAATATGCTCAACAGAAATGGGAGGCTACCAGAGATAAATTTCAAGTATCACAGCAAAGAGACTCAATAGCTATGTCCATTTGAAATTTTAGTTTTTCCTTTTAATTACATTTGAAAACATTTCAAAAATTCTGTTTTCTAAAATTCCCTTTTTCATTATGGGGTACTGAGCGCAGACTGATGGGTGAAAACTTGAATTTTATTGATTTTTGCACAAAGTTGCAACATAACAAAATGTGAAAAAAGAGAAAGGGTCTGAAGACTTTCTGAATGTATGTACTGGATATAGTGTATACCGTACTTTACTCCCCATAAGATGCATTTTTTCCCCCAAAGTGGGGGAAAAATGTCTCAGCGTCTTATGGGGCGAATACTACTGAGCGCTTCCATTATGTACATCAGTGGTGGGAACATCTTAGCATAACTATGATAGATTTAATGTGTTAAAGTTATTATTTAAAATAAATTAATATCTCCCCATCTGGTGGTGTGTGCTGCATAACAAGACATTTCCAAAATATGGCCCTGTCACGTAATGCTATTATTAGAGTTGGGCGAACACCTGGATGTTCGGGTTCGAGAAGTTCGGCCGAACTTACCGAAAATGTTCGGGTTCGGGATCCGAACTCGACCCGAACGTCACCCCGAACCCGAACCCTATTGAAGTCAATGGGGAGCCAAACTTTTGGGCACTAAAAAGGCTGTAAAATAGCCCAGGAAAGGGCTAGAGGGCTGCAAAAGGCAGCAAAATGTAGGTAAATCCCTTGCAAACAAATGTGGATTGGGAAATGACTGAATAAAATAAAATAAATAAAAATAGACCAATATCAATTGGCAACTTGGAGGAGGAGGATTGGAGTGGCATCAGGTGGGAATGCTATAGGAGTTGAAGTTCTCATCACAGTCAAAAAGGATTTATGTTTGCCTGCAGTGCCACAGGCCTCATTCACAGACTCGGGGCCATGGCACCCGCAAAGAGGAGAGCGGTCCCATAACAGCAACACAGGTCTCAGGTCAACCTGCAATGGAACAGGCCATTATTATTTATGTAGGCCACTGACACCCAGACAGAGGAGAGGTCATTTGACAGTAAAAAGAGTTTAATGTCTCTCACCCAGACAGCAAGCAATTAAACGAAATATAGGCCACTGACGCCCAGACAATGGGCGGTCATTAGACAGTAAAAAGTGTTAAATGTCTGCCACCAAGACAGCAAGCAAGTACGTGAAATTTAGGCCCCTGACACCCAGACAATAGGGCGGTCATTAAACAATAAAAAGAGTTTAATATCTCCTACCAAGACAACAAATGGTTAAACGACATATAGGCCCCTGACACCAAGACAATGGGGCGGTCATTAGACAGTAAAAAAAAATTAATATCTCCCACCAAGACAACAAATGAATAAATGACATATAGGCCCCTGACACCCAGACAATGGGGCAGTCATTAGACAGTACAAAGAGTTAAATGTCTGCCACCAAGACAGCAAGCAAGTATGTGAAAGTTAGGCCCCTGACACCCAGACAGAGGAGAGAGGTCCCATAGCAGCAAAAGAGGCATCATGTCACCCACCAACGGAGAGGGCCACTTTTAGTTATTTAGGCCCCTGGCACCCAGACGGAGGAGAGGTTCATTCAACTTTGGGTTGCCCCGCAAAATAATGGTAAAATTAAAAAAAGAGGATTCAATAAAGAAGTGCCCTGGAGTACCAGAATATATGGATAAGGGGAGGTAGTTATAAATGTCTATTCTGCACAAGGGATGGACAGGTCCTGTGGGATCCATGCCTGGTTCATTTTTATGAATGTCAGCTTGTCCACGTTGGCTGTGGACAGGCGGCTGCGTTTGTCAGTAATGATGAAACCTGCCGTGCTGAATACACTTTCAGACAAAACGCTGGCCGCTGGGCAGGCCAGCACCTCCCAGGCATAAAATGCTAGCTCTGGCCAAGTGGGCAATTTGGAGACCTAGAAGTTGAATGGGGCCGAACCATCAGTCAGTACGTGGAGGAGTGTGCACACGTACTGTTCCACCATGTTAGTGAAATGCTGCCTCCTGCTAACACGTTCCGTATCAGGTGGTGGTGCAGTTAGCTGTGGCATGGTGACAAAACTTTTCCACATCTCTGCCATGCTAACCCTGCCCTCAGAGGAGCTGGCCATGACACAGCTGTGTTGGCGACCTCTCGCTCCTCCTCTGCCTTCGCCTTGGGCTTAGACTTGTTCCCCTCTGACATTTGGGAATGCTCCCAGTAGTGCGTCTATCAATGTGCTCTTGTACTCGCGCATCTTCCTATCACACTCCAGTGCAGGAATTCTGTACCGGGGATCCAGCAGGGTGGCAACCCAGTAGTCTGCACACGTTAAAATGTGCGCAACTCTGCTGTCATTGCGCAGGCACTGCAGCATGTATTCGCTCATGTGTGCCAGGCTGCCCAGAGGTAAGAACAAACTGTCCTCTGTGGGAAGCCTATCGTCATCGTCCTCTGTTTCCCCCCAGCCACACACCAGTGATGGGCCCGAGCTGCGTTGGATGACATCCCGCTGTGAACATGCTTCATCCTCATCCTCCTCCACCTTCTCCTCATCCTCTTCGTCCTCCAGTAGTGGGCCCTGGCTGGCCACATTTGTACCTGGCCTCTGCTTTTGCAAAAAACCTGAGCCACTTCTAAGAGACTGGCCTGAAAGTGCTAAAAATGCCCCCTCTTCCTCCTCCTCCTCCTTATGTGCCACCTCCTCTTCCATCATCGCCCTAAGTTTTTTCTCAAGGAGACATAGAAGTGGTATTGTAATGCTGATAACGGCGTCATCGCCAGTGGCCATGTTGGTGGAGTACTCAAAACAGCGCAACAGGGCACACAGGTCTTGCATGGAGGCCCAGTCATTGGTGGTGAAGTGGTGCTGTTCCGTGCGTGCTGCAGCTGAAACTTCACTATGGCCTGCTGCTGCTCGCACAGTCTCTCCAGCACGTGCAACGTTGTGGGGTCTGTTGTTCAATACCCCGCCACAACTCCTGCGCGGTGTGGGGCCTGTCCCCCAAACATATGAGTTTCAGAATGGCCTGCTGACGTTTACCCCGGACTGTGCTGAAGTTGGTGGTGAAGGTGTGTGGCCGACTGGATGAACAGGTGGAAGAAGAGAAGCAGGAAGCCGAGAAGGAGGAGGAGGCTACAGGAGGCAAAGAATGATGCTCTGCGATCCTTGGCGGCGGTTGGACGTGCGCCAAAGAACACTCCGCCTGGGGCCAAGCCGCCAATGCATTTCCCCAGTGTGCAGTTAGGGAAATATAGCGTCCCTGGCCGTGCTTACAGGTCTACGTATCTGTGGTTAGGTGGACCTTGCCACGGATGGCGTTGCGCAGTGCACACTTGATTTTATCGGATAATTGGTTGTGCAGGGAAAGCACGGCTCTCTTGGAGAAGTAGTGGCGGCTGGGAAAAACATACTGTGGGATAGCCATGGCCATAAGCTGTTTGAAGCTGTCTGTGTTCACCAGCCTAAACAACAGCATTTCAAAGGCCAGTAGATTAGAAATGCAGGCATTCAGGACCAGGGCTTGAGGGTGGGTAGGTGGGAATTTATGCTTTCTCTCCAATGTTTGTGAGATGGAGAGCTGAACGCTGCCGTGTGACATGGTGGAGATGCTTGGTGACGGAGGTAGTGGTGTTGGTGGCACATCCTCTGTTTGGTGGGCGGCAGGTGCCAATATTCCTCCCGAGGCAGAGGAAGAGGCCAAGGCAGCAGAAGAAGAGGGAGCAGGGGGAGCCTGAGTGAGTTCCTTGTTTTTAAGGTGTTTACTCCACTGCAGTTCATGCTTTGCATGTAGATGCCTGGTCATGCAGGTTGTGCTAAGGTTCAGAATGTTAATGCCTCGCTTAAGGATCTGATGGCACAGCGTGCAAACCACTCAGGTCTTGTCGTCAACACATTGTTTGAAGAAGTGCCATGCCAGGGAACTCCTTGAAGCTGACTTTGGGGTGCTCGGTCCCTAGTGGCGGTGGCCAGTAGCAGGCGAACTCTCTTGGCGGCGGCTGTTCTGCTTTTGCCCACTGCTCCTCTTTTGCTACGCTGTTGGCTCGGTCTCACCACTGCCTCTTCCTCTGAACTATGAAAGTCAGTGGCACGACATTCATTCCATGTGGGGTCTAGGACCTCATCGTCCCCTGCATCGTCTTCCACACAGTCTTCCTCCCTGACCTCCTATTCGGTCTGCACACTGCAAAAAGACGCAGCAGTTGGCACCTGTGTTTCGTCATCATCAGAGACGTGCGAACTCCGATGAGGTGGTATTCCCATGTCCTCATCATCAGGAAACATAAGTGGTTGTGCGTCATTGCATTCTATGTCTTCCACCACTGGGGAAGGGCTAGGTGGATTCCCTTGGGAAACCATGCCAGCAGAGTCTTCAAACAGCATAAGAGACTGCTGCATAACTTGAGGCTCAGACAGGTTTCCTGATATGCATGGGGGTGATGTGACATACTGATGGGCTTGGTTTTCAGGCGCCACCTGTGCGCTTTCTGCAGAAGACTGGGTGGGAGATAATGTTGTGAACGTGCTGGATCCACTGTCGGCCACCCAATTGACTAGCTCCTGTACTTGCTCAGGCCTTACCATGCTTAGAACGGCATTGGGCCCCACCAAATATCGCTATAAATTCTGGCGGGTACTGGAACCTGAGGTAGTTGGTTCACTAGGATGTGTGGCTGTGGCAGAACGGCCACGTCCGCTCCCAGCACCAGAGGGTTCACTAACAACACCAAGACCAGGTCCGCGTCTGCGTCCCTTACTAGATGTTTTCCTTATTGTTACAGTTCACCACAACAAGAATTTTTTTTTTTGACCCAATGTATTGAATTCAAATTCAGGCCTTTTTTTACAGGCACCTAACACTATCTGGCTATCTATTTATGTACCGTATTACACTAATCCAGGCACAGCAGTATCCACAGATTTAGGGGAATATCAATTGTAGGCCTAGTATTTAGGCCCTGGATTAAAGGTATCCTTTTACGGACAGATTTACACTTCGAGATGCACAGTAGCGTGTGAAATAATATATAGGATTATGCTTTCAGCACTTGTATTTTAACACTTTGTGTAATATACCCATTAACGGAAAGAAATACACTTAGAGATTCACGCTGATTGTAATATACCCTTTTACGGAGAGATTTACACTTGGCGTGCAACAGCTGCAACACCAGATTTACAATATTTCTATTTTTGCAACTGAATTTCAGTCCAGAAAATAATATATCCTTTGACGGACACTATGAAACTTGTCCAGTCACAGCTGGAACACCAGATTTACGGTATTTCTATATTTGCAACTGAATTTCACCCCAGAAAATAATATATCCTTTGACGGACACTATGAAACTTGTCCAGTCACACCTGGAACACCAGATTTACGGTATTTCTAGTTTTTCAACTGAATTTCACCCCAGAAAATAATATATCCTTTGACTGACACCATGAAACTTGTCCAGTCACAGCTGGAACACCAGATTTAATGTATTTTTATTTTTGCAACTGAATTTCACCCCAGAAAATAATATATCCTTTGACGGACACTATGAAACTTGTCCAGTCACAGCTGGAACACCAGATTTACGGTATTTCTATTTTTGCAACTGAATTTCACCCCAGAAAATAAAATATCCTTTGACGGACACTATGAAACTTGTCCAGTCACAGCTGGAACACCAGATTTACGGTATTTCTATTTTTGCAACTGAATTTCACCCCAGAAAATAATATATCCTTTGACGGACACTATGGAACTTGTCCAGTCACAGCTGGAACACCAGATTTACAGTATTTCTATTTTTGCAACTGAATTTCATAGTAACATAGTAACATAGTATATAAGACCGAAAAAAGACTTTTGTCCATCCAGGTCGACCTGTTTCCTGCAAGTTGATCCAGAGGAAGGCAAAAAACCCCTGTGAGGTAGAGCCAATTTTCCCCACTTAAGGGGAAAAAATTCCTTCCTGACTCCAATCAGGCAGTCAGAATAACTCCCTGGATCAACGACCCATCTTTAGTAGCTATAGCCTGAAATATTATTACGCTCCAGAAATACATCCAGGCCCCTCTTGAATTCCTTTATTGTACTCACCATCACCACCTCCTCAGGCAGAGAGTTCCATAGTCTCACTGCTCTTACCGTGAAGAACCCTTTTCTATGTTTGTGTACAAACCTTCTTTCCTCCAGACGCAGAGGATGTCCCCTCGTCACAGTCACAGTCCTGGGGATAAATAGATGATGGGAGAGATCTTTGTACTGACCCCTGATATATTTATACATAGTTATTAGATCTCCCCTCAGTCGTCTTTTTTCTAGAGTGAATAACCCTAATTTTGATACCCTTTCAGGGTACTGTAGTTGCCCCATTCCAGTTATTACTTTAGTTGCCCTCCTCTGAACCCTCTCTAGCTCTGCTATGTCTGCCTTGTTCAGGGAGCCCAGAACTGTACACAGTACTCCATGTGTGGTCTGACTAGTGATTTATAAAGTGGTAAGACTATATTTTCATCACGGGCATCTATGCCCTTTGATGCAACCCATTATCTTATTGGCCTTAGCAGCAGCTGCCTGACACTGGTTTTTACAGCTTAGTTTGTTATTTATTAAAATTCCTAGATCCTTTTCCATGTCATTGTTACTGAGTGTTTTACCATTTAGTATGTACGGGTGACTTGCATTATTCCTTCCCATGTGCATAACTTTACATTTGTCAGTGTTAAACCTCATCTGCCATTTCTCTGCCCAAGCCCCCAATCTATCCAGATCCCTCTGTAGCAGAAAACTGTCCTCTTTAGTGTTAATTACTTTACACAGTTTAGTGTCATCTGCAAAAATTGATATATTACTGCGCAAGCCTTCTACAAGATCATTAATAAATATATTGAAGAGAATAGGGCCCAATACTGAACCCTGAGGTACCCCACTAGTGACCGTGACCCAATCTGAGTGTGTACCGTTAATAACCACCCTCTGTTTTCTATTACTGAGCCAGTTACTTACCCACATACAGATATTTTCTCCTAGTCCAAGTGTTCTCATTTTATATACTAACCTTTTATGTGGTACAGTGTCAAATGCTTTGGAGAAGTCACCCCAGAAAATAAAATATCCTTTGACGGACACTATGAAACTTGTCCAGTCACAGCTGGAACACCAGATTTACGGTATTTCTTTTTTTGCAACTGAATTTCACCCCAGAAAATAACATATCCTTTGACGGACACTATGAAACATGTCCAGTCACAGCTGGAACACCAGATTTATGGTTTTTCTATTTTGGTAATTAAATTTCACCCCAGAGCAAAAGCTATCCTTTGACGTACACTATAAAACTTGTCCTGCCACAGCAGAAATCACTGATTTAGGGTATTGCTATTTTGGAAATTGAATTTCACCTCAGAAAAAAAAAAATATATTCTTTGCCAGACAGTATTACACTTGGCTAGCCACAGCTGGAATACCAGATTTTGGGGATTGCTATTTCTTTAAGTGAATTTCACCTCTCAATAAAATATAGAACATTCTATCCTGAGTTTCTAGGGGTGACAATAAGCACAGCCAAACCCCTGATGTAGGATATAGCAAAATAAAAAAAACTTACTATAGATGGATTAATGGACTTGGTGGCAGCTTGTGCTGGCGCACCACAAGACACGAAATGGCCTCCGATCACCCCAGAAAAAAGTGACAGAAAAACGCTCTGGGCAGCCTGAAAACAGTGAGCAATTAACTAGCAGAAGTTGAATTTTTCAGAGCTGTAGATCGATCACTTCATCAAGTCATTAAGTGTTTTTGCTTAGTTAACCTCTGCATAATCTCGCCTTAACAGCTGCTGCATCCTATCCCTACTCTAATCAGAGCAGTGTGACGTGCTGCACTTGGCCAAAAGTAGGCATGGCTGTGATGATCTCTTGAGGCAAGTAGTATGACGCTTGTTGATTGGCTGCTTTGCAGGCTTTTCAAAATGCGCCATAGAAATCGCCGAACAATGAACCCGAACTTTTACATAAATGTTCGGGTTCGTACCGAATTTTGGGGTGTTCGTGACACGGACCCGAACCCGAACATTTACGTAAAAGTTCGGGTTCATTGTTCGGCGATTTCCATGGCGCATTTTGAAAGCCTGCAAAGCAGCCAATCAACAAGCATCATTCTACTTGCCCCAAGAGGGCAGTTCGGGTTCGCTCATCCCTAGCTATTATGTTATCAGGCGACTAGGAATTTACTGTCGAAGTGCCAGATGCAAAGTTATGTCCACATCCAGACGGGATAATACACATAATTCTAAGGCATCCAGTGATAGATAATGTCACCCTCATTTCTTTTTAGTCACTACCACCACACAGGAGTAGGTGTAGCACGAAAGGGGAGCCATGGTCAGTGGTCCCCTCATTTCACTCTATTATGCATTCTGGAACTGGGGTACCATGAATGTCCTAACTAGAGATGAGTGGATTTTTCAAAAATTCGATTCAGCCGATTCAACAATTTTTTTTTGGTTTGTTCCAAATTTATTTGTGGTGAATCCGATTAAAAACAGCTGGCTTCAGAGAGCGTTTATAGTGGTGTAGAACACTGTGCCTTGCAGTAGCATGCATAGGGAGTCTGCTGTGATAGTGAAATAATACTGTGAGTCAGTAGGACATGCAGATGACAGGCACACTGCACACTTCAGCTATTTGGGCAGTCGCAGGGCCAAAACTAACCAAATACCGTATTTTTCGCCCCATAAGACGCGCTTATTTCCCCCAAAAAATGGGGGGATAATGCCCCTGCGTCTTATGTGGCGAATGCTGACATTTTTACATAGCAGCCTGCGATGCTCCAGCATCGCAGGCTGCTATGTATGAGCAGGGAGGGACTTGGAGGAGGAGCTGGTGGCCGGCAATTGCGGCAGGACCAGTGCATTCACTTTGCTCTGGCCCCGCCGCTCCAGTGCTGCACCATAGTATAAAAATAAAAAATGTCTTATTCAAATAACATTCATTAAATCTCCCCCTCAGTTGTATATCTACTCACTGCAGGTGTTTGAAATATGTATATAAATATAAATAATATATATTTATGAATGAAGCGGACGGCGCAGGCACGTGATGTCAGTGAGTTACGCTGCCGCCCGGCCTGCCTGCATTATACAAATACCTGGTGTGAGTAGATATTGATATACTACTGAGGGGGAGATTTAATGAATGAATGTTATTTAAATATGACATTTTTTATTTTTTACTATGGTGCAGCACTGGAGCGGCGGGGGGAATCTGTGGATGACATTTTTATTTGGGACATCTGTGGATGGCACTGTTAAGGGGTGGGGGGTCTGTGAATGGCACTGTTATGGGGTGTGTGGTCTGTGGATGGCACTGTTATAGGATGGGGGATCTGTGGATGCCATCCACAGATCCCCCATAACAGTGTCATCCACAGATCCCCCATAACAGTGCCATCCACAGATCCCCCATAACAGTGCCACCCACAGATCCCCCATAACAGTCTCATTCACACATCCCCCATAACACTGCCATCCACAGATCCCCATAACACTGCCATCCATAGATCCCCCATAACACTGCCATCCCCAGATCCCCCATAACAGTGTCCATTACAGATCCCCCCATAACAGTGCGTCATCCACAGATCCCCCCATAACAGTGCCATCCCCATAACAGTGTCATCCCCAGATCCCCCATAACAGTGTCATCCACAGATCTCCCATAACAGTGTCATCCACAGATCTCCCATAACAGTGTCATCCACACATCCCCCATAACAGTGTCATTCACACATCCCCCATAACAGTGTCATTCACACATCCCCCATAACAGTGTCATTCACACATCCCCCATAACAGTGTCATTCACACATCCCCCATAACAGTGTCATCCACACATCCCCCATAACACTGCCATCCATAGAACCCCCATAACACTGCCATCCATAGATCCCCCATAACACTGCCATCCCAAGATCCCCCATAACAGTGTCCGTTACAGATACCCCATAACAGTGTCATCCACACATCCCCCATAACAGTGTCATTCACACATCCCCCGTAACCGTGTCATTCACACATCCCCCATAACAGTGTCATCCACACATCCCCCATAACACTGCCATCCATAGATCCCCCATAACACTGCCATCCATAGATCCCCCATAACACTGCCATCCCCAGATCCCCCATAACAGTGTCCGTTACAGATCACCCCATAACAGTGCGTCATCCACAGACCCCAGATCCCCCCATAACAGTGCCATCCCCAGATCCCCCATAACAGTGTTCTTCACAGATTCCCCCCCCCCCCATAACAGTGCGTCATACACAGATCCCACATAATAGTGTTAACCCCAAAAAAAAAAAAAAAGCACACCTTTTGGTAAAAAAAATATTTTTTTATTTTCCTCCACAAAAACATAGGTTCGTCTTATGGGCCAGTGCGTCTTCTAGGGCGAAAAATACGGTAACTCAAGTATGAACTCAGCCGTACAGGTCGATGTTAAGAAGAAGCACACTCCTTTAACACCATCATCAGCTGATTCCACATAGATGTCTACAGAACCTGTTCTATTACACGCTTAAACAAGTAGAGCTCCCCGACAGAGTGGAGAGGGTCTCAGCAGTAGGTTTCTGTTGATTATTTTGCCCTTTCTCTGATCTGTCAGAACAATAACCCCCAAAAATAGATCCTGTCTGTTGAGCATCTGCATTCCCTAGGTCAGCATTTGGTCAGCAATAGTGTTGAGCGAACAGTTCGAGCATCGTTAGGGTTCGTACCGAATTTTGGGGTGTCCGGGACCCGGACCCGAACCCGGACATTTTCTAAAAAGTTTGTGTTCTGGTTCGGTGTTCGTCGATTACTTCCCGCTTTCTGAAGGGCTGCACAGCAGCTAGCGTTTTACTTCTTGCCCTAAGAGCCCATCACAGCCATGCCTACTAATGGCATGGCTGTGATTGGCCAAGTGCAGCATGTGACCCAGCCTCTATTTAAGCTGGAGTCACGTAGCGCCGCACGTCACACTGCTCTGACTAGTGTAGGGAGAGGATGCAGCTGCTGTGTTAGGGCGAGATTAGGAAGGGATTAACTTAGCCAAAACACTTAATGAAGTGATCGATCAACAGCTGAGAATCATTGAACTTCTGCTAGTTACTTGCTCACTGGTTTTTAGGCTGCACAGAGCGTTTTTCTGTCACTTATTTTCTGGGTTGATCGGGCGGCCATTTTGTGACTTGTGGTGCACCAGAAGAAGCTGCCACCAAGTCCATCAATCACATCAATACTAGTTTTTTTTGCTATATCCTACATCAGGGGCTTGGCTGTGCTAATTGTCACCCCTAGAAACTCAGGACAGCAATTTCTATATTTTATTAAGGGGTTAAATACAATTGCCCAAATACCAATCCCCTAAATCTGGTGTTCCAGCTTTGGCTAGACAAGTATAATACTGTCTGCTGTCTGGCAAAGAATAGATTATTTTCTGGGGTGAAATTAACCTGCCAATATAGCAATACCCTGGATCTGGTGTCCCAGCAGTTGCAGGACCGATTTCATAGTGTCCGCTTACACATATATTTTGTTCTGGGGTTAAATTAACCTGCCAATATAGCAATACCCTGGATCTGGTGTCCCAGCAGTTGCAGGACCGATTTCATAGTGTCCGCATACACATATATTTTGTTCTGGGGTTAAATTAACCTGCCAATATAGCAATACCCTGGATCTGGTGTCCAAACAGTTGCAGGCCAGATTTCATAGAGTCCGCTTACACATATATTTTTTTCTGGGGTGAAATTAACCTGCCAATATAGCAATACCCTGGATCTGGTGTCCAAACAGTTGCAGGCCAGATTAAATAGTGTCCGCTTACACATATATTATTTTCTGGGGTGAAATTAACCTGCCAATATAGCAATACCCTGGATCTGGTGTCCAAGCAGTTGCAGGACATATTTTATAGTATCCGCTTACACATATATTTTGTTCTGGGGTGAAATTACCCTGCCAATATAGCAATACCCTGGATCTGGTGTCCCAGCAGTTGCAGGACCGATTTCATAGTGTCCGCTTACACATATATTTTGTTCTGGGGTTAAATTAACCTGCCAATATAGCAATACCCTGGATCTAGTGTCCAAACAGTTGCAGGCCAGATTTCATAGTGTCCGCTTACACATATATTTTGTTCTGGGGTGAAATTAACCTGCCAATATAGCAATACCCTGGATCTGGTGTCCAAACAGTTGCAGGCCAGATTTCATAGTGTCCGCTTACACATATATTTTTTTCTGGGGTGAAATTAACCTGCCAATATAGCAATACCCTGGATCTGGTGTCCCAGCAGTTGCAGGACAGATTCCATAGTATCCGCTTACACATATATTTTGTTCTGGGTTTAAATTAACCTGCCAAAATAGCAATACCCTGGATCTGGTGTCCAAACAGTTGCAGGCCAGATTTCATAGTGTCCGCTTACACATATATTTTGTTCTGGGGTGAAATTAACCTGCCAATATAGCAATACCCTGGATCTGGTGTCCCAGCAGTTGCAGGACAGATTTCATAGTGTCAGCTTACACATATATTTTGTTCTGGGGTGAAATTAACCTGCCAATATAGCAATACCCTGGATCTGGTGTCCAAACAGTTGCAGGCCAGATTTCATAGTGTCCGCTTACACATATATTTTTTTCTGGGGTGAAATTAACCTGCCAATATAGCAATACCCTGTCCAGTGGTGGGTGATATGACGCATGATTCCTTGTTGTGGGACCTCTCTCCTCTGTCTGGGTGCTGGGCCGAAATAACTGAGAATGGCCTTCTCCAGTGGTGGGTGATATGACGCATGATTCCTTGTGTGGGACCTCTCTCTCTGTCTGGGTGCTGGGCCGAAATAACTGAGAGTGGCCTTCTCCGGTGGTGGTTGATATGACGCATGATTCCTTGCTGTGGGACCTCTCTCCTCTGTCTGGGTGCTGGGCCGAAATAACTGAGAGTTGCCTTCTCCGGTGGTGGGTGATATGACGCATAATTCCTTGTTGTGGAACCTGTATCCTCGGTCTGGGTGCTGGGCCTAAATAACTGAAAATGGCCTTCTCCAGTAGTGGGTGATATGACGCATGATTCCTTGCTGTGGGACCTCTCTCCTCTATCTGGGTGCTGGGCCGAAATAACTGAGAGTGGCCTTCTCCGGTGGTGGTTGATATGACGCATGATTCCTTGCTGTGGGACCTCTCTCCTCTGTCTGGGTGATGGGCCGAAATAACTGAGAGTGGCCTTCCCTGTTGGTGGTTGATATGACGCATGATTCCTTGCTGTGGGACCTCTCTCCTCTGTCTGGGTGCTGGTCCAAAATAAATGAGAGTGGCCTTCTCCGGTGGTGGTTGATATGACGCATGATTCCTTGCTGTGGGACCTGTATCCTCTGTCTGGGTGCTGGTCCAAAATAAATAAGAGTGGCCTTCTCCGTTTGTGGTTGATATCACGCATGATTCCTTGATGTGGGACCTCTTTCCTCTGTCTGGGTGATGGGCCGAAATATCTGAGAGTGGCCTTCTCCGTTGGTGGGTGATATGACGCATGATTCCTTGCTGTGGATCCTGTATCCTTGGTCTGGGTTCTGGGCCTAAATAACTGAAAGTGGCCATCTCCAGTGGTGGGTGATATGACGCATGATTCCTTGCTGTGGGACCTCTCTCCTCTGTCTGGGTGCTCGGCCTAAATAACTGAAAGTGGCCTTCTCCAGTGGTGGTTGATATGACGCATGATTCCTTGCTGTGGGACCTCTCTCCTCTGTCTGGGTGCTGGGCCGAAATAAATGAGAGTGGCCTTCTCCGTTGGTGGTTGATATGATGCATGATTCCTTGATGTGGGACCTCTCTCCTCTGTCTGGGTGCTGGTCCGAACTAAATGAGAGTGGCCTTCTCCGTTGGTGGTTGATATGACGCATGATTCCTTGCTGTGGGACCTCTCTCCTCTGTCTGGGTGCTGGTCCGAAATAAATGAGAGTGGCCTTCTCCGGTGGTGGTTGATATGACGCATGATTCTTGCTGTGGGAACTGTATCCTCTGTCTGGGTGCTGGTCCAAAATAAATGAGAGTGGCCTTCTCCGGTGGTGGTTGATATGACGCATGATTCCTTGCTGTGGGACCTCTCTCCTCTGTCTGGGTGCTGGGCCGAAATAACTGAGAGTGGCCTTCTCCAGTTGGTGGTTGATATGACGCATGATTCCTTGCTGTGGGACCTCTCTCCTCTGTCTGGGTGCTGGGCCAAAATAAATGAAAGTGGCCTTCTCCGTTGGTGGTTGATATGACGCATGATTCCTTGCTGTGGGACCTCTCTCCTCTGTCTGGGTGCTGGTCCGAACTAAATGAGAGTGGCCTTCTCCGGTGGTGGTTGATATGACGCATGATTCCTTGCTGTGGGACCTTCTCCTCTGTCTGGGTGCTGGTCCAAAATAAATGAGAGTGGCCTTCTCCGGTGGTGGTTGATATGACGCATGATTCCTGCTGTGGGACCTCTATCCTCTGTCTGGGTGCTGGTCGAAATAAATGAGAGTGGCCTTCTCCGTTGGTGGTTGATATGACGCATGATTCCTTGCTGTGGGACCTCTCTCCTCTGTCTGGGTGCTGGGCCGAAATATCTGAGAGTGGCCTTCTCCGTTGGTGGTTGATATGACGCATGATTCCTTGCTGTGGGATCCTGTATCCTCTGGTCTGGGTTCTGGGCCTAAATAACTGAAAGTGGCCATCTCCAGTGGTGGGTGATATGACGCATGATTCCTTGCTGTGGGACCTCTCTCCTCTGTCTGGGTGCTCGGCCTAAATAACTGAAAGTGGCCTTCTCCAGTGGTGGTTGATATGACGCATGATTCCTTGCTGTGGGACCCTCTCCTCTGTCTGGGTGCTGGGCGAAATAAATGAGAGTGGCCTTCTCCGTTGGTGGTTGATATGATGCATGATTCCTTGATGTGGGACCTCTCCTCTGTCTGGGTGCTGGTCCGAACTAAATGAGAGTGGCCTTCTCCGTTGGTGGTTGATATGACGCATGATTACTTGCTGTGGGACCTCTCTCCTCTGTCTGGGTGCTGGTCCAAAATAAATGAGAGTGGCCTTCTCCGGTGGTGGTTGATATGACGCATGATTCCTTGCTGTGGGAACTGTATCCTCTGTCTGGGTGCTGGTCCAAAATAAATGAGAGTGGCCTTCTCCGTTGGTGGTTGATATGACGCATGATTCCTTGCTGTGGGACCTCTCTCCTCTGTCTGGGTGCTGGTCCAAAATAAATGAGAGTGGCCTTCTCCGTTGGTGGTTGATATGACGCATGATTCCTTGCTGTGGGACCTCTCTCCTCTGTCTGGGTGCTGGTCCAAAATAAATGAGAGTGGCCTTCTCCGGTGGTGGTTGATATGACGCATGATTCCTTGCTGTGGGAACTGTATCCTCTGTCTGGGTGCTGGTCCAAAATAAATGAGAGTGGCCTTCTCCGTTGGTGGTTGATATGACGCATGATTCCTTGATGTGGGACCTCTCTCCTCTGTCTGGGTGCTGGTCCGAACTAAATGAGAGTGGCCTTCTCCGTTGGTGGTTGATATGACGCATGATTACTTGCTGTGGGACCTCTCTCCTCTGTCTGGGTGCTGGTCCAAAATAAATGAGAGTGGCCTTCTCCGGTGGTGGTTGATATGACGCATGATTCCTTGCTGTGGGAACTGTATCCTCTGTCTGGGTGCTGGTCCAAAATAAATGAGAGTGGCCTTCTCCGTTGGTGGTTGATATGACGCATGATTCCTTGATGTGGGACCTCTCTCCTCTGTCTGGGTGCTGGTCCGAACTAAATGAGAGTGGCCTTCTCCGTTGGTGGTTGATATGATGCATGATTCCTTGCTGTGGGTCCTCTCTCCTCTGTCTGGGTGCTGGTCCAAAATAAATGAGAGTGGCCTTCTCCGGTGGTGGTTGATATGACGAATGATTCCTTGATGTGGGACCTCTCTCCTCTGTCTGGGTGCTGGTCCGAACTAAATGAGAGTGGCCTTCTCCGTTGGTGGTTGATATGATGCATGATTCCTTGCTGTGGGACCTGAATCCTCTGTCTGGGTGCTGGTCCAAAATAAATGAGAGTGGCCTTCTCCGGTGGTGATTGATATGACGCATGATTCCTTGCTGTGGGTCCTCTCTCCTCTGTCTGGGTGCTGGTCCAAAATAAATGAGAGTGGCCTTCTCCGTTGGTGGTTGATATGACGCATGATTCCTTGCTGAGGGACCTGTATCCTCTGTCTGGGTTCTGGTCCAAAATAAATGAGAGTGGCCTTCTCCAGTGGTGGTTGATATGACGCATGATTCCTTGCTGTGGGACCTCTCTCCTCTGTCTGGGTGCTGGGCCGAAATAACTGAGAGTGGCCTTCTCCGTTGTTGGTTGATATGACGCATGATTCCTTGCTGTGGGACCTCTCTCCTCTGTCTGGGTGCTGGTCCAATATAAATGAGAGTGGCCTTCTCCGGTGGTGGTTGATATGACGCATGATTCCTTGATGTGGGACCTCTCTCCTCTGTCTGGGTGCTGGTCCGAACTAAATGAGAGTGGCCTTCTCCGTTGGTGGTTGATATGATGCATGATTCCTTGCTGTGGGACCTGAATCCTCTGTCTGGGTGCTGGTCCAAAATAAATGAGAGTGGCCTTCTCCGGTGGTAGTTGATATGACGCATGATTCCTTGCTGAGGGACCTGTATCCTCTGTCTGTGTTCTGGTCCAAAATAAATGAGAGTGGCCTTCTCCAGTGGTGGTTGATATGACGCATGATTCCTTGCTGTGGGACCTCTCTCCTCTGTCTTGGGGCTGGGCCGAAATAACTGAGAGTGGCCTTCTCCGTTGTTGGTTGATATGACGCATGATTCCTTGCTGTGGGACCTCTCTCCTCTGTCTGGGTGCTGGTCCAAAATAAATGAGAGTGGCCTTCTCCGGTGGTGGTTGATATGACGCATGATTTCTTGCTTTGTGACCTCTCTCCTCTGTCTGGGTGCTGGTCCAAAATAAATGAGAGTGGCCTTCTCCGTTGGTGGTTGATATGACGCATGATTCCTTGCTGTGGGACCTGTATCCTCTGTCTGGGTGCTGGTCCAAAATAAATGAGAGTGGCCTTCTCCGGTGGTGGTTGATATGACGCATGATTCCTTGCTGTGGGACCTCTCTCCTCTGTCTGGGTGCTGGTCCAAAATAAATGAGAGTGGCCTTCTCCGTTGGTGGTTGATATGACGCATGATTCCTTGATGTGGGACCTCTCTCCTCTGTCTGGGTGCTGGTCCAAAATAAATGAGAGTGGCCTTCTCCGGTGGTGGTTGATATGACGCATGATTCCTTGCTGTGGGACCTCTCTCCTCTGTCTGGGTGCTGGGCCGAAATAACTGAGAGTGGTCTTCTCCGTTGGTGGTTGATATGACGCATGATTCCTTGCTGTGGGACCTCTCTTCTCTGTCTGGGTGCTGGTCCAAAATAAATGAGAGTGTCCTTCTCCGTTGGTGGTTGATATGACGCATGATTCCTTGCTGTGGGACCTGTATCCTTTGTCTGGGTGATGGGCCGAAATAACTGAGAGTGGCCTTCTCCGGTGGTGGTTCATATGACGCATGATTCCTTGCTGTGGGACCTCTCTCCTCTGTCTGGGTGCTGGTCCAAAATAAATGAGAGTGGCCTTCTCCGTTAGTGGTTGATATGACGCATGATTCCTTGCTGTGGGACCTGTATCCTCTGTCTGGGTGCTGGTCCAAAATAAATGAGATTGGCCTTCTCCATTGGTGGTTGATATGACGCATGAGTCCTTGCTGTGGGACCTCTCTCCTCTGTCTGGGTGCTGGTCCAAAATAAATTAGAGTGGCCTTCTCCGGTGGTGGTTGATATGACGCATGATTCCTTGATGTGGGACCTCTCTCCTCTGTCTGGGTGCTGGTCCGAACTAAATGAGAGTGGCCTTCTCCGTTGGCGGTTGATATGACGCATGATTCCTTGCTGTGGGACCTGTATCCTCTGTCTGGGTGCTGGTCCATAATAAATGAGAGTGGCCTTCTCCGGTGGTGGTTGATATGACGCATGATTCCTTGCTGTGGGACCTCTCTCCTCTGTCTGGGTGCTGGTCCAAAATAAATGAGAGTGGCCTTCTCCGTTGGTGGTTGATATGACGCATGATTCCTTGATGTGGGACCTCTTTCCTCTGTCTGGGTGCTGGTCCAAAATAAATGAGAGTGGCCTTCTCCGGTGGTGGTTGATATGACGCATGATTCCTTGCTGTGGGACTTCTCTCCTCTGTCTGGGTGCTGGGCCGAAATAACCTAGAGTGGCCTTCTCCGTTGGTGGTTGATATGACGCATGATTCCTTGCTGTGGGACCTCTCTCCTCTGTCTGGGTGCTGGTCCAAAATAAATGAGAGTGGCCTTCTCTGGTGGTGGTTGATATGACGCATGATTCCTTCCTGTGGGACCTGTATCCTCTGTCTGGGTGCTGGTCCGAAATAAATGAGAGTGGCCTTCTCCGTTGTTGCTTGATATAACGCATGATTCCTTTCTGTGGGACCTCTCTCTTCTGTCTGGGTGCTGGTCCGAACTAAATGAGAGTGGCCTTCTCCAGTGGTGGGTGATATGACGCATGATTCCTTGCTGTGGGACCTCTCTCCTCTGTCTGGGTGCTGGTCCAATATAAATGAGAGTGGCCTTCTCCGGTGGTGGTTGATATGACACATGATTCCTTGATGTGGGACCTCTCTCCTCTGTCTGGGTGCTGGTCCGAACTAAATGAGAGTGGCCTTCTCCGTTGGTGGTTGATATGATGCATGATTCCTTGCTGTGGGACCTGAATCCTCTGTCTGGGTGCTGGTCCAAAATAAATGAGAGTGGCCTTCTCCGGTGGTAGTTGATATGACGCATGATTCCTTGCTGAGGGACCTGTATCCTCTGTCTGTGTTCTGGTCCAAAATAAATGAGAGTGGCCTTCTCCAGTGGTGGTTGATATGACGCATGATTCCTTGCTGTGGGACCTCTCTCCTCTGTCTTGGTGCTGGGCCGAAATAACTGAGAGTGGCCTTCTCCGTTGTTGGTTGATATGACGCATGATTCCTTGCTGTGGGACCTCTCTCCTCTGTCTGGGTGCTGGTCCAAAATAAATGAGAGTGGCCTTCTCCGGTGGTGGTTGATATGACGCATGATTTCTTGCTTTGTGACCTCTCTCCTCTGTCTGGGTGCTGGTCCAAAATAAATGAGAGTGGCCTTCTCCGGTGGTGGTTGATATGACGCATGATTCCTTGCTGTGGGACCTGTATCCTCTGTCTGGGTGCTGGTCCAAAATAAATGAGAGTGGCCTTCTCCGGTGGTGGTTGATATGACGCATGATTCCTTGCTGTGGGACCTCTCTCCTCTGTCTGGGTGCTGGTCCAAAATAAATGAGAGTGGCCTTCTCCGTTGGTGGTTGATATGACGCATGATTCCTTGATGTGGGACCTCTCTCCTCTGTCTGGGTGCTGGTCCAAAATAAATGAGAGTGGCCTTCTCCGGTGGTGGTTGATATGACGCATGATTCCTTGCTGTGGGACCTGTATCCTTTGTCTGGGTGATGGGCCGAAATAACTGAGAGTGGCCTTCTCCGGTGGTGGTTCATATGACGCATGATTCCTTGCTGTGGGACCTCTCTCCTCTGTCTGGGTGCTGGTCCAAAATAAATGAGAGTGGCCTTCTCCGTTAGTGGTTGATATGACGCATGATTCCTTGCTGTGGGACCTGTATCCTCTGTCTGGGTGCTGGTCCAAAATAAATGAGATTGGCCTTCTCCATTAGTGGTTGATATGACGCATGAGTCCTTGCTGTGGGACCTCTCTCCTCTGTCTGGGTGCTGGTCCAAAATAAATGAGAGTGGCCTTCTCCGGTGGTGGTTGATATGACGCATGATTCCTTGATGTGGGACCTCTCTCCTCTGTCTGGGTGCTGGTCCGAACTAAATGAGAGTGGCCTTCTCCGTTGGCGGTTGATATGACGCATGATTCCTTGCTGTGGGACCTGTATCCTCTGTCTGGGTGCTGGTCCATAATAAATGAGAGTGGCCTTCTCCGGTGGTGGTTGATATGACGCATGATTCCTTGCTGTGGGACCTCTCTCCTCTGTCTGGGTGCTGGTCCAAAATAAATGAGAGTGGCCTTCTCCGTTGGTGGTTGATATGACGCATGATTCCTTGATGTGGGACCTCTTTCCTCTGTCTGGGTGCTGGTCCAAAATAAATGAGAGTGGCCTTCTCCGGTGGTGGTTGATATGACGCATGATTCCTTGCTGTGGGACTTCTCTCCTCTGTCTGGGTGCTGGGCCGAAATAACCTAGAGTGGCCTTCTCCGTTGGTGGTTGATATGACGCATGATTCCTTGCTGTGGGACCTCTCTCCTCTGTCTGGGTGCTGGTCCAAAATAAATGAGAGTGGCCTTCTCTGGTGGTGGTTGATATGACGCATGATTCCTTCCTGTGGGACCTGTATCCTCTGTCTGGGTGCTGGTCCGAAATAAATGAGAGTGGCCTTCTCCGTTGTTGCTTGATATAACGCATGATTCCTTTCTGTGGGACCTCTCTCTTCTGTCTGGGTGCTGGTCCGAACTAAATGAGAGTGGCCTTCTCCAGTGGTGGGTGATATGACGCATGATTCCTTGCTGTGCGACCTCTCTCCAAATGATATTGGTTAATTTTTTTTTATTTTATTTTATTTTAATTAATTTCCCTATCCACATTTGTTTGCATGGGATTTACCTACATTTTGCTGCCTTTGGCAGCCCTCTAGCCCTTTCCTGGACTATTTTACAGCCTTTTTAGTGCCTAAAAGTTCGGGTCCCCATTGACTTCAATGGGGTTCGGGTTTGGGATAAAGTTCTGCTCGAGTTCGAATCCCGAACCCGAACATTTTCGGGAAGTTCGGCCAAACTTCTCGAACCCGAACATCGAGGTGTTCACTCATCTCTAGTCAGCAATCCATCAGAATTGCTAATGCAAAAAAAAAACAGGAGTGGATCCAAAACCGAGATGACACATGAATGAGGAGACCACAGAGTGGTCCAATGAAAGAGTCTTTAGATGGTGGCAGCATCAGGAGGAGGCCACAGAGTGGCACAATGACAGTGTGGAGGTGGCAGCAGCATGAGGAGGCCACAAAGTGGCACAATGACAGAATGTGGAGGTGGCAGCAGCATCATCAGGAGGCCACAGAGTGGCAAGGTGACATAGAGTTGAGGTAGCAGCAGCATCAGCAGACCACAGGGTTGCAAGGTGACATAGTGTGGAGGTGGCATCATCATCAGGAGACCACAGATTGGCAAGGTGACTTTGTGAGGAGGGGGCAGCAACTTCAGGAGACCACAAAGTGACCCGGTGACAGGGTGGGGAGGTGGGTGGCAATACAAGTACCAGCTGAAGATGGTAGGTGAAAATGGAGCACTTGGCATCAAGGAGGCAGCAGCATCAGAGTAGTAGCTGAGGCAGATAGCCAGAAGAAACCAATCTCTTTTGTCAAAGTGCTGGTGTGGCACCATTGATGATCTAGTCTGATGCATCAGGCATTGGTGGGTGGAAATCCTGGCTGATCTGCTCCTGATTCATCTTGACAAAGGTCAGTCTCTCCACATTTTGGGTGAACAGGCAAATTCTTCTCGGGGTAACTATGGCGCCCACCGCACTAAACACATGCTCTGATGCCACACTACTGGCCAAGCAGGACAGTTTTTCCAGGAGAAATGCTGCTAGTTACAGCCACAAATCCAATTTGGCTGCACATGCACAGTAGCCCAGCAGATCTTCAATGTGGGGTGGCAGGGTTCTGTCCAAGTATGCCATCACCTGCTGGTTCAGATCCTGCTCCAGGTTTAGCTGCTGCTGCTGAGTAGTTTCTTCAGTAGGCAGGTAAAGAAAGCTGCTTATCAGTAACTTTAGACTCAAGTTGCTGATGATGAAGCTGGAACTGCTCCTAACTCACACCCTGCCACAGCAGCAATGGCAGAGGAACATGAGCTCAGAGGGCCCCCCCGGTCAGATCTGCCCAGACAAACAAGGTGCAGAACAGCATGAAACTGCTGTGTCCTGCACATGTGGTATGTTGGAGGGGCACTGTGAATTGTACCTTCAATAGAGGCTGAGGAAAATGAGGAAGCAGAGGCAGACATTGTCGCAGGACCAATGGCGTGAGAAAGTGGAGGCGGAAGCTGCGTCACCTGGCCAAGTTTCTGGTGTGGCTGGGCAGAAACCATATTTACCCAATGGGCCATAAAGGACATATATTGTCCTTGACCATAGTTACAGCAACCGACCAATTTTCCCCAAAAAGGCTGTATCACAAATAAATTTCATCACTGAGAAAAAAGTCTAAAAAATTAAATATAAAAATCAAAATTCACCACAGAACAGCTAAAAGGACGTATGTATTTATCCTATTAATACACCCTGTAAATGGCTGTAGTACAATGGAACTTTACCGCTGAGCCACAAATATTTTAATTTACACTAATATACACCAAAAAGGGCTATCATTTTCTCACTTCAAAACACAACGGCTAAAAAGCCCTTTTTCCCTACTAATACACTCCACAAAAGGGCTTTAGAACATATCCGCTAAACGGCAAATACATATATTTTTTGCCACTAATACATGCCAAAAATGGCTTTAGAAGATATACTGTAACTGAACCGCTAAAAGGAAAATATATTTTTCTTTTTTCCACTTATACACGCCCCAAAAGGCTTTAGAACATATAACTGCACCGCTTAACGGCAAAGACATTTTTCTTTTGCCGATAATACACGACAAAAAGGGCTTTAGAACATATAACTTCACCGCTGAACGGCAAAACTTTTTAATTTTTGCCACTATTACACGCCAAAAAGGGATTTAAAACATATAACTCCACCGCTGAATGGAAAATATATTTTTCTTTTTACCACTTATACATGCCACAAAAGGCTTTAGAATATATAACTGCACCACTGAACAGCAAATATATAAATATTTTTTCCCACTAACACATGCCACAAAAGGGCTTTAGAACATATCTGCAAAATGGCAAATATATATATTTTTTGGCAATAATACATGCCAAAAAGGGCTTTAGAACATATAACTGCACCGCTGAACGGCAAATATATATTTATTGTGCCACTATTACATGCCAAAAAAGGCTTTAGAACATATAACTGCACCGCTGAACTGCAAATATATTTTTATTTTTTTCCACTTATACACGACACAAAAGACTTTAGAATATATAACTGCACCGCTGAACGGCAAATATATATTTGGTTTTGCCACTAAAACAAGACAAAAAGGGCTTTAGAACATATAACTGCACCGCTGAAAGGCAAATATATATTTATTTTGCCACTATTACATGCCAAAAAGGACTTTAGAACATATAACTGCACCACTGAACTGCAAATATATTTATCTTTTTTCCACTTATACACAACACAAAAGACTTTAGAATGTATAACTGCAACGCTGAATGGCAAATATATTTTTGTTTTGCCACTAATACATGACAAAAAGGGCTTTAAAACATATAACTGCATCGCTGAACGGAAAATATATATTTCTTTTTTCCACTTATTCACGCCACAAAAGCATTTTAAATATATGACTGCACCGCTGAACGGCAAATATATATATATTTTTTTCCATTTATACACGCCACAAAAGGCTTTAGAATATATAACTGCACCGCTGAACGGCAAATATATATATATATATATATATATATTTTTTCCCACTTGTACACGACACAAAAGGCTTTAGTATACATAACTACACCGCTGAACGGCAAATATATTTTCCTTTTTTCTACTTATACACGCCACAATTGGCTTTAGAACATATAACTGTACCACTGAAAGACAAATATATTTCTCTTTTGCCACTAATACACAACAAAATGGGCTTCAAAACATATAACTGTACCACTGAACGGCAAATATATTTTTCTTTTGCCTCTAATACAGGATAAAAAGGGCTTTAGAACATATAAATGCACCGCTTAACGTCAAATATATTTTTCTTTTTTCTACTTATACTCCACAAAAGGCTTTAGAACATATAACTGAACTGCTGAACGTCAAAAATATTTTTCTTTTGCCACTAATAGATTACAAAAAGGGCTTTGGAACATATAGCTGCACCACTGAACGGCAAAAACATTTTTCTTTTTCCCACCCATACATGCCACAAAAGACTTTAGAATATATAACTGCACCACTGAACGGCTAATATATATATTTTTTTTTCCACTTATACATGCCACTAAAGGCTTTAGAACATATAACTAGTGATGAGCAAGCATGGTCGGCCGAATATTTGTTCGGCTCGAGCGTCGCTATGCTCGGCACATGGCGGTACTCGACCGAGTACCGCATGTGCTCGAGCGCATTGCTCGAGTCTCCGCCCGCATGTTTCACAGGTTTTAAGCAGCCAATAAAGTTGCAGGTAAGTACTGCCCTCACTGCAATGCCAGTAGCCATGTTGGCTGCTGACATTACAGTAATTAGCAGGCCTGAACGCGTCATCGGGTGCTTTACCTCCTGCAGTCTCAGGGACAGTGCTTCGGAATGGACAGATAATGCAGGGAGAGAAATTTGCTGTTTTTACTACCAAAATCTCCTTTTAAGAACTACTGTATGTGTTTGACAGCTTCAAGATATTTTAATTTTATACCTATTAGTGTCATATACTGTACATCATCCGCACACTGTGTCTTTAATAATCTGGGCAACATCTAGTGTCCATAGTGTGTGGCTTTGTGCAAAAAATGCTGAACTACATCTGCAAACAGTGTCTGTATTACAAATTCAAATAATCTGGGCCTTATATAGTGTCCATAATCTGCGGTATTCTGTAACCAATACTGTACTACACCAGAAAACAGTGTCTGTATAGCAAATTCCAATAATCTGGGCCTAATATTGTGTCCATATTCTGTGGGTTTCTGTAATATATGAACAAAACGAAGGAAGTGGAGCGGCACTCCAAGGAAGACACCCAGACCAATAACAGGTCAAACCAGCAGCGTGATCAGTGCCCTGTAGTAACTGCACTATCAGCGGTGCACAACCCCAAAAACAACAGGATACAAAAATCTTGAATGATGAAGGTAGTAACGGGGCGGCACTCACCAGTGAACAGGGACGTGCACACATAGGGTTCAAAGGGGGCTTGAGCCCCTGCCCCTTTCTGCCTCTGCCCTCTGCTTTAATTCTCTTTTTTCTTTTCTTTTTTTTTTTTTTTCTGGGTCGGCGCGCTAGGCAGAACAAGCAGCTGCCTTTTTTTTTCCTATGTGCACAAGTGCCGGGCGGCGGGTACCCGCCCAGCCTGTGTGTGCACTGTGCCGCGCCGGGACCGTGCGGCGCCTCCACGCAGCGCTGTTCAGCACTGCAGTCAAGTGCCTCAGTAGTCACGTGGGGGCGACGCGCGGGAGTCCGGAGCAGAAGTTCAGAGACTGTAACTGCCTGCAACCTGCTCATCACCGGTGAGTCAGCTTGTGTGGGGCTGTCCACTGTCAGTCTGTCACTGTGCCACCATGGAGGGGGTTGCCCGGTCGGGGAGAAATGTAAAAAGCGGGGGAAGGGAATTAAAAATGTGCTGCAATGCTGCCAGTGCTAGGCCCAGAAATGTGTGGGGAAAATTACTATGTGGGGCAAATTACTATCTGGGGGCAGTCAGTGTGGGGCAAATTACTATGTGGTGGCAAATTACTTTGTGGCGGCAATGTGGGGGAAATTACTGTTTGGGCAGGGTGGGGAGTGGGGACAAATCACTGTATGGGGCAGTGTGGAGAAAAATTTCTGTGTGGGGGAAATTACTTTGTGGTGGCAGTGTGGGGACAAATAACTGTGTGGGGGCAGTGTGGGGACAAATTACTGTGGGGGGCAGTGTGGGGACAAATTACTGTGTGTGGGAAATTACTTTGTGGTGGCAGTGTGGGGACAAATTACCGTGTGGGGGCAGTGTGGGGACAAATTACCGTGTGGGGGCAGTGTGGGGACAAATTACTGTGGGGGGCAGTGTGGGGACAAATTACTGTGGGGGCAGTGTGGAGAAAAATTACTATGTGGGGCAGTGTGGGGACAAATTACTGTGGGGGCAGTGTGGAGAAAAATTACTATGTGGGGCAGTGTGGGGACAAATTACTGTGGGGGCAGTGTGGAGAAAAATTACTATGTGGGGCAGTGTGGGGACAAATTACTGTGTGGGGGCAGTGTGGGGACAAATTACTGTGTGGGGAAATTACTTTGTAGTGGCAGTGTGGGGGAAATTACTGTGTGGGAGCAATTACTGTGTGGGGGCAGTGTGGGGACCCTTTACTGTGTGGGGCAGTGTGGGGACAAATTACTGTGGGGGGCAGTGTGGGGACAAATTACCATGTGGGGGCAGTGTGGAGAAAAATTACTATGTGGGGCAGTGTGGGGACAAATTACTGTGGGGGGCAGTGTGGAGAAAAATTACTATGTGGGGCAGTGTGGGGACAAATTACTGTGTGGGGGCAGCGTGGGGACAAATTACTGTGTGGGGGAAATTATTTTGTAGTGGCAGTGTGGGGGAAATTACTGTGTGGGAGCAATTATTGTGTGGGGGCAGTGGGGGACAAATGAAATTTGTGGCGTCCTGCCCGACATTGCCTGCACGCTGACATATCCAATAAAAGCGAATTTATCAACTTCACTGGTGAGTGCCGCCCCGTTCCGCATCATTCAAGATTTCTGTAATATATACTGTCCTGCATCCGAAAGATATGTCTGAATTGCAAATTCCAACAATCTGGGCCTAATATAGTGTCCATATTCTGTAGTGTTCTGTAACCAATACTGTACTACACCAAAAAAAAAATGTTTGTATTGAAAACAGTGTATTTTGGGGAAATGTACATTATTTGTGCAACATCTAATGTGTGTGCATTTCATACATATCACTGACATATACTGTACTTTATCTGTATACGGGGTATGCTAGTCTGTGACATTATCAGGGTTATATCACCTGTGTAATGTGTGCGCATCCGAAATACCTTTTTAATTCATTGGCGCATACACTTACAAATCCTTACGTTCAAAGGCCTGGGTTAAGGACCTCTGTATGTGGGCCTATTTGGTGTGGCCCGCCTTCTCCATTTTGCCATCCCACAGCCTCTTCCAGCCTATTGCAGTGCTGTGGATCCCTCCACCTCTGTACTGCTGTCCTCGCTTGGCTTGCCACCTTCCCAGGTTGGGTCAGTGATGTCATCGTCCACCACCCCCTCTTCCACTTCCTCACTCGGGTCATCCTCCTGACTTCTGTTGTTGACCTAACAAGACCCTCACTTATTGACAACTGTGTATCATCAGCATCATCCAACTCATGAAACACTAATTGCAATTCCCCACCGTCATCTTCTTCTGACCGTGGATGCTGAAGAGTTTGGGAATCAGTGCACAAGATCTCCTCATGTCCCTCTCCAGGGAGGGTCAGCTCACCTGCAGGTCCTCACCTACAATATTTTAGAGGGTCAGCTCACATGTAGGCCCTTACCTACAATATTTTAGAGTGTCAGCTCACCTGCAGGCCCTCACCTACAATATATGAGACGGTCAACTCACCTGCAGGCCCTCACTTACAATATTTTACAGGGTCAGCAAACCTGCAGGCCCTGAACTACAATATTTTACAGGGTCAGCTCACCTGCAGACCCTCACCTACAATATTTTAGAGGGTCAGCTCACCCACAGGCCATCAACTACAATATTTTACAGGGTCAGCTAAGCAGAAGGCCCTCACGTACAATATTTCATAGGGTCAGCTCAGCAGCAGGCACTTGCCCTTAATGTTTTTGAGGGTAAACAACAGTACTTTGCTCCTAATGTTTTGGAGGATCACCAGCTCGCCATCAATGATAATTTTTCCAGGGTGTGTATGATGCCCTCCTTTACGTGTAACAAAGGGTGTATTGCAGTGCCTATTCCTTGTAATTTTTGGCAGTCCTTTCACTTAGTGCATAGGCTTTATGAGTGTAGTGGTCCCACTATGAAACAATTCGCGAAAGGGAGAGATATCAATATAGGGAGCTAAAACATAAAGGACGTACTGCCGGCTGGACACTTTGCAGCTGTTCCATGGGGTTCCCTCTCTCCACTAAGAGTCACCCCAGCATATGGACTAACCTGAGTCTTTTGATGATTTCCGATGGTCCACTGACTGAAAGGTGCCATTTGTCTCCATCTGGATCATCTCCCCTGACGATACATTGTTTGAAATGTGCCACATTGGGAGCATCCGGGATTTTTTTGTAGGGCTCATTCAGGGATACTGACCGGGTCAGGGCTAGGTATCCGGACGGTGCTGCCCCTTGTGGGGCAAATGCTCCGTGTAGGCAGGTAGGGTCAGACTAGTCACCCCTCCCTACACTTAGGGTTCACTAAGGACAGTTGCTTCCGACTCCACCTGTTTATGTAAATACCCACAGTATATCAACTGTACAGGCCGAGCAGCAAATTAGAGTTGCATTATCAGCTGTTTTTGGATGGGTCCAAACTGAGAAGGACGTTCCAAACTACGTTACCTTACTATCATGCAGTTGATACCTCCTTTAAAAATTGTGGCATTACGCACTATACATTGTGGTGTCTATTTTTGGTTTTGATATTAATTAGTAAAAGTTATGTTTTAGCTCCTTATATTGATATCTCCCCCTTTCAGGAATTTTTCCATAATTATCTTGACTCTGGGAGCATCATTGTCACGGGATTCTAGTTTTTTTTGTTCATAGCAGTCCCACTACCTGAACAATTGTAATACAATGTAAACAAGGCCCTCATTTATGTGAATTCAGGCTGCTTCGGAGTGCCTCTTGCTTGTACTTTTTTGCAGCACTTGCACTTTATATACAATTAGTGATGAGCGAGTATGCTCGGCCGAGTACAGGTTCAGCTCGAGCATCGCTATGTTCGGCCCATGGTGGTACTCGTCCGAGTACCATGTGTGTTCGAGTGAAATGCTTGAGCCTCCTCCTCGCACGTTTGGCGCCTCCTAAGCAGCCAATCAATGTGCAGGTAAGTAATGTCCTTCAGTGTAATGCCGTAGCCAGGTTAGCTACTGGCATTTCACTTATTGGCTGGCCAGAACGCATCATCGGGTGCTATATAACACCCGATGAAACGTGTTCTGCTTAGTCAGTGTCAGGGAGAGCAAAGCATAGGCAGGAAAAGATCGTGTGTGAAGTGAAATTTAACAGATTTTATTAGAAACAAGATTTGCAAAGACCCAAAAGTTCTATTAAGGACTAAAGTGTGTGTGTTTTTGAGAGCAACAAAAAAAACTTTGCTCAATTGAGCTCAATTCACCACTTTTACCCTTAATATTTAAATCAGTAAAACTTCACTTTTATTAGTAGTTCTCTAAAAATGTTTGTGAGTTTTGACACACTTGTTAAAACTACTGCTCGAATTTGCACACTGCTATCGCACAGGTTGCTAGTGGTAACGGAGGGTGTGCACTACCCTCCTACCTTCCCACCAGTTTGCAATCAGTGTATAACTACCTGCCTGACTAATCCTGCAGGGTACTCGGTGCTGTGAACATACACCCTAAGGGTCCATTCACACGTCCGCAATTCCATTCCGCATTTTGCGGAACGGAATTGCGGACCCATTAGTTTCAATGGGGACAGACGATGTCCCGGCCGGGTCCGCAATTGCGGATCCGCACTTCCGTGTCCGCAATTGCGTTCCCGAAAAAAATAGAACATGTCCTATTCTTGTCCGCAATTGCGGACAAGAAAAGGCATTTTCTATGAGAGTGCCGGCGATGTGCGGTCCGCAAATTGCGGAACGCATATCGCCGATGTCCGTGTTTTGCGGATCCGCGGATCCGTGGATCCGCAAAACACACACGGACGTGTGAATGGACCCTAAAGTAAATAACTGTTTCCTACTCAGTGTTTAGCAACTCGAGCAGAGCAACACTAGCAACCTGTGCGATAGCAGTGTGCAAATTCGAGCAGTAGTTTTAACAAGTGTGTCAAAACTCACAAACATTTCTAGACTAATAAAAGTGAAGTTTTACTGATTTAAATATTAAGGGTAAAAGTGGTGAATTGAGCTCAATTGAGCAAAGTTTTTTTTGTTGCTATGGAACCCTCCCTTAATAGGGTCTCTAGTTTTTTTGTATTTGTTTTTGAGAGCAGTAATATATTTTTAGTACCTGCGCTCAATTCGCTGTTTTAACAACTACCTAAAGCTTTTCATTCAACCAATAATCCATTTAAGGGCTAGTATGTGTTTTTGACAGCAGAAATATATTTTTCTTTAATACCTATTAGTGACATATACTGTACATCATCTGCAGACTGTGTATTTTTGCGTAAATTCAACTAATCAGCGCCACATTTTTTGTCAATAGTGTGTGCATTTAATCCATATCCGTGACCTATACTGCATTCTATCCGCAAACTATGTTTTTTGGGGAAATTGAAATAATTTGTGCCACATCTTTGTGTGCATTTAATACACATCCGTGACATATACTGTACTCCATCCGCAAACTCTTGTTTTTGGGGAAATTGAAATAATTTGTGCCACATCTGTGTGTGCTTTTAATCCACATCCGTAACATATACTGTATCCATCTGCAAACTCTGGTTTTTGTGGAGATTGCAATAATTTGTGCCACATCTGTGTGTGCGTTTAACCTCTTAAGGACACAGGACTTACCCGTATGTCCTGTGTCCGGTCTTTAAAGATGACGCCCCCGCTCCTGCTCCATGCGGGCGCCTTAGCCGCGGGTGTCCGCATGGTTCCTGTAGTAGACACCCGCGGCTAATTTCCCGCGACCGGCAGCGATGCCGATCGCGGACATTTAACATTCAATCCTGACCACGGCATCTGAGTGCACAAGAACCGAAAGTTTTACTTTCAGTTTGCACTCTGGCTCCCCCGTGTGGCGATCGGAGTTGCCGGAGCACGCCTGTAGTAGCCTGGGTTTCTATGAATGAAACCCAGGCTGCTCTGTAGTATTTCCTATGGAGCCTTGCCTGTAATAGGCTTCATAGGAAATATGCATTTTTTTTCATATATTCCAATTCTATTGCATTGGAATGTATTAAAATCACAATCAGATGATTGTAAGTATATAAAAGTGTAAAAAAAAAAGTTTAAAAAATAAATAAATAAAAAACATAAAAGTTCAAATCACCCCCCTTTTGCTAAAATAAAAATGAAAAAACTAAAAAATTTAAAAAATACACATCATGGGTGTCTTAATGTGCGAAAACGCCCATAAAATAAAAAAATATTCCCCATACGTCAAACAGCAAAACGGAAAAAGCGTCCAAATGGCTGATTCGCCATTTTTGGTCGCTTTCTTTTCCACAAAAAATTACATAAAAGGTGATCAAAAAGTCATACACACCCCAAAATGGTATCAATAAAAAGATAAGATTATAACGCATAAAATGAGCCCCATAGAGCTCCGTACATATAATTACAAAAAAGTTATTGGGGTCAAAACATGGTGACAAAAAAGTAAAACTGATTTTTTCCCACTTTAGAAATTTTTTTTTTCACTATCAAAACGCAAGAAAACCTATAGATATAGGGTATCGCCGGATTCATACTGACCTGTAGAGTAAAAGTAACTGGTCAGTTTTATCGCACATCGAACGTCGGAATTTAAAAAGCTGCAAAACTGTGGTGGAATTGCTTTTTTTTTTTGCAATTTCACCCCATTTGGAATTTTTTTCCCGCTTCCCACTACATCATATGCAATATTAAATGGTGGCCTTGGAAAGTACAACTTGTCCCGCAAAAAACAAGCCCTCATATGGCTATGTGAACCAAAAAATAAAAAAGTTATGGCTATGGGAACGCAGGGAGCGCAAAACGAAAACTCAAAAAGTAAAAAACCTCCGTTCCTTAAAGGGTTAATCCACATCCGTGACCTATACTGTATTCCATCCGCAAACTATGTTTTTGGGGGAAATTGAAATAATTTGTGCCACATCTTTGTGTGCGTTTAATCCACATCCGTGACATATACTGTACTCCATCTGCAAAGTATGTTTTTTGGGGAAATTTTACTAATTTGTGCCACATCTGTGTGTGCTTTTAATCCACATCCTTGACACATAATGTACTACGTCCGTAAACTATGTTTTTTGGGAAAATTTAACTAATTTGTGCCACATCTTTGTGTGCGTTTAATCCACATCCGTGACATATACTGTACTCCATCCGCAAACATGTTTTTTGGGGAAATTTAACTAATTTGTGCCACAACTAGTCTCCATAGTGTGTGGCTTTCTGTGTCAAATACTGTACCACATGTGAAAACAGTGTATTTTGGTGAAATGTAAATTATTTGAGCAGCATCTACTGTGTGTGAATTTCATACATATCACTGACATATACTGTACTTTATCTGCAGACAGTGTATGCTAATCTGTGACATTATCAGGGCTACTCCTGTGTAAAGTGTGCGCATCCCAAATACCTGTTTTAATTTATCGGCGCATACACTTACAAATCCTACGCTACTGTACATGAGATATACTTTTAAGCATATATAACATTTAATATTAAGAAGGCGGCCAGTAAGGGACGTGAAAGTGGCCGTCATGCTGATGGTGCACGCAGAGGCCATGGTCCTGGGCATAATGAAACTGAGTAAAAGAATGTAGCTGAGGGCCTCCAGGTGCGCTAACCCTCTGAAACAGTGATCTTGATGGCGAACCTTTTAGAGACTGAGTGCCGAAACTGCAACCCAAAACCCACTTATTTATCGCAAAGTGCCCACATGGTCATTTACCCTGAATACTACAGTCCAAAATAGTATATTTTCCATGTTCCCAGTTCGTGCCACGTGTCCTGTTTGAACACCCAGTAGTGGTAAGGCACAGAGGGATCACTGAGGATGCTGACATGGTCTACTATGTATTCCTTCACCATCTTCCACATTTTTTTCCATCCTTGTGACACTAGGCCGCGCATCAAGGTGAGGGTGCTGGCGGGGTGTCATGAAACTGTCCCAGGCCTTGGAGAGTGTTGTCTTGCCTCTGTTGGAACTGGTGTGTCTTCCCCTTATCTTCACTCCTGGGTTGCCCAAGCAACTACGTATTCTGCTGCCAGCGTTGTCATTTATTGAGCAATTTTTAAAGAAAGACCTTCTGGTATTGCACTATTTTGCTAGTCCTCTTCACCACAGGAATTAAACATGAGAAGTTCTCTTTGTAGCGGGGGTCGAGAAGGGTGAACTGAACAACCAGTAATCGCTGTTGTGCAGAATGCGTAGAATGCGAGGGTCACAGGAAAGGCAGCATAACATAATTTCAGCCATGTGTGTCAGAGTCCCAACAGAATAGGCTTTTCTGTCCTCATCAGGAGGATGACTCTCAATCTCCTTAACCTCTTCCTCCTCTTCTGCCTATCTATGCTGAACAGATATAAACCTGTTATGGTTACTACCCTCTGTAGCAGAGGCAAACCGTCTCTTGATCCTCCTCCTCCTCATCATCATCGTCATCCAATTCACACTGAGAAGACGAACTGATGGTGGTCTGGCTATCACCTTGTGTAATGTCTTCCCCCTAGTCCCACCTCTTCCACATGTAAAGTGTCCGCCTTCACTGTTGGCAACCAGCGTTTCAGTAGACACAGAAATGGGATGGTTAGGCTGATAATAGCTGCATCACCACTCACCATCTGTGTTTATCCCACAAAGTTGCATAAAACCTCACAGAGGTCAGACATACAAGACCATGTTGCAGCTGGCATTCCACTACTGTCTTTTGACGCTCACAAATCCTAGCCAACATGTGCAATGTGGAATTCTAGCTCATGCTCAAGTTGCACAACAGTCGGTTAGCTGGCAAATACAAGCGCTGCAGCAGCGTTGCCAGATCGTTGGCAGCTGTAGATGACTTTCTGAAATGGGCACACACATGGCGCACCTTCACCAGTAGCTCAGGCAAATTGGGATAGGTTTTGAGAACTTTCAGAACACGTGGGCTAGGCAGATCCGGATCCGGATGTGGCCGGATCCTGGACATTAAAGAGGGATCCACATGCCATATCAGCATTTGTCCCATGTACAATTTTGCCTTCTTCACTGGGCAGAGGTTGTTTTCTGCCCAGTGATTAAGATTCTATTATTAGGACAGGTTTTTAAAGGGACAATTTCCCGAAGTTTTTCTGTGGTCACTGGGCAGAGTTGTCATTCTGCCTGGTGGGGGCCGTATTTGGCTGAGTGCTGGGCCTGTTTTGTTCCTGTGTTTGAGTTTGTATTGTTATGGTTTGAGTTTGAGTTTATGACTACACTGTAAAATATGTTATGGTTATTTGTTTATTTATGAGTTCTTCAACAGGCCATGCCATTAGATTACCTCCACTCTCATGTGTTATGTTTTTATTTATATTAATGTATAAGTTTAGGATGTTTGTTGTGCATGGTACATATATGCTGTATGATTGCCATGTGGCACACTTGCAGTCAGGCCTGCTGCCACCTCCTCTACTTCTCCTACTCCATCCTCTTCGCTAACCTCCTCAGCTGAGTCCTCTTCTGCTGCTGCGTCTTGCTCCACATCAACTGCACCCCCCAAGCTCCCCAGGGGTTATTCCACATCCCGGATACGACAGTGTCACAACGTCTTAGGGTTGACTTGCCTGAAAGCAGAGTCACCCCGAACCAGCACTCCTGTCCGCCCTGAACGCACAGGTGGATCAGTGCCTGACCCTGCACCAACTGGAGATCGGCAAAGTGGTGTGTGACAACGGAAGCAATCTGTTGGCGGCATTGAATTTGGGCAAGTTGACACATGTGATGTGCATGGCACATGTGTTGAATCTGATCGTACAACGCTTTGTGTATAAGTACCCAGGCTTACAGGACATCATCAAGCAGGCCAGGAAGGTGTGTGGCCATTTCAGGCGTTCCTACATAGCCATGGCGCACTTTTCTGATATTCAGCGGCGAAACAACATGCCAGTGAGGCGCTTGATTTGCAACAGCCCGACACATTGGAATTCAACACTTCTAATGTTCGACCGCCTTCTCCAACAAGAAAAAGCGAGTATTTGTATGACCGGGGTGCTAGGACAGCCTCTGCGGAGCTGGGTATTTTTTTGCCACGTTATTGGATGCTCAAGCGCAATGCCTGTAGGCTCATGCGTCCTTTTGAGGAGGTGACAAACCTAGTCAGTCGCACCGAAGGCATCATCAGCGACCTCATCCCATTTGTTTTCTTCCTGGAGCAAGCTCTGCAAAGAGTGCTAGATCAGGACATAGATGAGCGTGAAGAGGAAGAGTTGTGTTTACCATCACCACCAGAAACAGCCTTATCATCATCGCTTGATGGACCTGCGGCAACGCTGGAAGAGGAGTCTGAGGAAGAGGAGTCAGAGGAGGAATGTGGCTTTGAGGAGGAGGAAGACCAACCACAGCAAGCATCCCAGGGTGCTTGTTGTCACCTATCTGGGACCCGTGGTGTTGTACGTGGCAGGGGGGAAGAACAGACCTTCAATGAGATCAGTGAGGACGAGGAACGGGACATGAGTACATCGGCATCCAACCTTGTGCAAATGGGGTCTTTCATGCTGTTATGCCTATTGAGGGACACTCGTATAAAAGGAGAACGACCTGTACTGGGTGGCCACACTACTAGACCCCCGGTATAAGCAGAAAGTGGCTGAAATGTTACCGAATTACCGGAAGTCGGAAAGGATGCAGCAGTTCCAAAACAAGTTAAAAAGTATGCCTTACACAGCATATAAGGGTGATGTCACAGGTTGCAGACTACCTGGCCTTAACTGCAGATATCGACACTCTAAGGAGCGATGAACCCCTTGACTACTGGGTGTGCAGGCTTGACCTGTGGCCTGAGCTATCCCAATTTGCGATAGAACTTCTGGCCTTTCCTGTCAGAAAGAACATTCAGCGCAGCAGGAGGTATTGTCACTAAGAAGAGATGTCGCCTAGGTCAAAAAAATCTAGATTACCTTACCTTTTTAACATGAATGAGGCATGGATCCCGAAGGGATGCATTTCACTAAAAAAGGCCTGATGAGATGCCTTGGGCTAAAAATGGTCCCCACGCTGCTGTATTTAATATATGCATGCTGGATGACTTGCATGACTTCTCCGCCACCAACGAGGGTTCAAACCGCAATGTTTTAGTACACTTTCTGCCTGGAAAACATCAATTTTTCCAGCCGCTGCAACAATACCTCATTTTTCAGGCATGTGTACATGCCTAATTTTTCTGGCCTCTGGGGCTGACTGTGGCTGCAAAAAAAAAAAAAAAAACTTTCATTTTCTTTGTGATCATCTAAGGTCGTCATTAAAGCCTACTAGGCCAACAATGGGCCCACACTGCAGATCCATTGTTTTCTGGGTCACTTAACTGTCACTGAACTACCTCAGCACGACCATAGGCTTTGAAAAACCGCCATCGCCTGCAATCTCCAGAATGTGCGCACGAGCACAGTCATCACTACACCAAGATTGACGCATAGAGGAATAAAATTTATGTCATGAGTGTGTCAACTATTGACAACTCTTTGCGGTTGTTTGCGGTGCATTAAACGGGGAGTTTAGTCTGTCAGAGTTTGGTCTGTCACTGTGAAGCCGGCGTAACCCTTACACTACCTAAACGATACAACATCATACCTGACACACACTGGATGTTTTAAAGTACGTTATTCCAAACAATTTAGGAATGTTAGGCGATTTATGCCCTTTATGGATTAAAACTTGATTTGGAGATTTCAGTTATTAATGGAAAAATTCAGACCACTACATATTTTAAACCCACCGACAGGAACAGTTATATTGATGTGAATAGCTGTCATTATAGTCCCTGGATTATGAATATACCTAAATGTCAGTTCCAGAGGATCAAAAGGAACTGTACTGCGGTGGAAGACTAAGACAGACAGAATACAGTCATAGCCAACAGGTTTAAGGATAAAGGGTATAACGTCAGTAAATTAGAGAGGGATCGATTAATAGTCAGAGAAATGGAGACAGAAACATCTAGCAATTCGAAAGATAAAACAGCCGACAAGAAGAAGGATGATGACCGTTTTAGATTTGCTTATCTAACCACCTTCTCCACGATGTGTCCCGCGATCAAAAAAATTATAAGACAGAATTGGCATGTTCTTAAAAATTATCCAATCTTGGGTGATTTTATCCCTGACAAACCTCCTTTTGTTTTTAAAAAGGCCCCCACTATCCGTGATAAGCTAGTTCACAGCTATATTGATAATAAATCGGGACCAATTAAGTCCATGAGCAAGTTTACATGGTGTGGTTTTTGTGGCAGTTGCAAAAACCGCAATAGGAAAGACAAATCTACCTTAAACATCAGTGAGGTCACCAGTAGCTCCAACCAAAAAGTTTTTAAAATTAAGGGTAACACATCTTGTGAAACCACAGGGGTTATTTATCTTCTTGAGTGCCCCTGCGGCTTGCAATATGTGGGAAGAACATTGCGCAAATTAAAAACAAGAATAGCAATAGCTCTGCGCCTGGGACTTATAATCGGGTGGCATCTAACCCTAAATCGCTCCCTGCCGTTCTCCCCTGCCTGCCCGGAGTGATCTCCGGGTGCCCAGCATCATTTCTAGCCGTCCGGGGGCTCTACAGGACGTTTGGGGGCTGTAATCTGGCTGCGGCCTACCATCTACTCCAGCCCGGAGCCTGGCGTGCCGCGCTCCTTCACCCACGCCCGCAGACTCCCTGCCTGCCGGAATACAGGAGCCGCAGTACCAGAAGTCGGTGGAGGACCGGCCGGAGCCTTGCAGAATAAGAGCCGCAGTAGCAGCGCACAACTTACTGTGAGTATCGACCCTGACTCTCCCGGGCCCAAGACGTCACGGGCTGCCAGCCTGCTCTGCTGTGAGACCTCTCCTCTGTCTTGGGGATTAACTGCAGGATACATCAGACCAAGCTAGACTGAGTCACTGTTCCCTAACACCCAGCTATATTTAAAGGCTCTGCCTAAATTTTTCATAAGGAACTCTTCACTGCAGTTCTGCCACCTATGCGACTTTCTTAAAGGGCCACTGACCCAATTTTTCTGTAGGATTGTGTAAGCTCTCCTTACCCTCTTCAGCCAGTATCTGAACATATTAAAGGCTTCCTGGGAGGCGACTGTGGACTGGGTCGCATTTTATACGGGCTCTGGATTCTTATCTCTCGTGAATCTGGATAGGGGCTGGACAAGGGAATACAACACGGTGCCCAGCCCTCCTTCACCCTTGGAAGCCTAGAGACAGATGGTGTCTCGCCATAACTGGTACCCTCCGCATGTACCGGTTTCCATCATTTCAGATAAGTAACCGAGAGTTGCTCAAGGACTTTGCTCATATTTTCAGTATATTTGCTACCAACATCCTTCTTCCAAATACTCATCTGCCCTCAACTCCCTTCTGTGATACTTTTTTTAATTACTCCTTTGCTGACCAATTATTGGCGTCAAAAATTCTCATGTAACACGTCACAATAAGTGACTCCACTCTCAGCCCCATAGTGAAGCCTGAATATATTACTCTGTGTCGCCACCTAGAAGACACATGGATAAGTTTGTGGGGAAAAACCCTGCCTCTGCGAAAGGACTAAGATCTTCCTCATGTAGTCAAAATCCGTCCTCGCCAGTGCCGCAAATGGAGGACACTACTACTGACTCTCCTAAAGCAACAGCGCAAGCCATTCTAGACCTCATGATGCCTACAATTGATACTAGACTGGCGGCCTTCCAGTCCTCTTTGGACCTAATTGTGTCCTAAATCACTACCCATAATACCCGTATCTCTGAAGCGGAACAGAGAATCTCCGATCTGGAAGATACAGTCCAAGCATGCAGGGAACAGATGGACGCTAAAGACACTCTACTGGCATCCATGCAAAACAAACTAGATGACTTGGAGAACTGTTCTAGGCGCAATAACCTGAGACTCATTGGAGTCCCGGAATCAGTCCGTCCCAATGAATTGTTGTGGCTTACTCTAGAATGGCTTCCTCAAACTTTCAAACTGGGAAATACTGCCACCAACATTCCAGTTGAACGAGCTCATCGAGTGGGACCGCCACGTGCTGGGGAATCTTCTAGGCCGCGTCCTGTCATCTTCAAACTTCTCAACTACCAGGACAAGCTAAAACTCATGACAGCTTTTCGTCAAGCATCTTCGCTTCAATATGAAAATTCTAAACTACTGCTGTTCAAAGATTTCTTCTCTGCGGTAGTGGAAAAACGGAGAGCCTTCGGTCGAGCGTGCAAGATCCTGCTTGACAAATCTATAAGGTTCTCCCTACAGTATCCTGCAACACTTAGGTTCTCCATAGACGGCAAAGCTTGGGTCTTTGATGACCCACAAAAAGCGATGGCTTTCCTGGATTCTACCACCCAGGCTTCACCTACGCCTTCTACTGCACCTACCTGAACTGTGGAGTCATTAAGTATGCTTAAATCCGAACAGGTTGTTTAACTATTTACCATCGTTATAGTTATGTTCCTTCCATGGAGTACAAGTTATTTGTTCTACTGTTTTGGGTTGCTGTGGCGTTGCCCTCACTGGCTGACGGGTAATGTGGCAGCAACCAGCTGATATGTACTTACTTTTATGTTGGGGTTTGTTGTGCGCATAGCTTTTGGGGGCCTCACGGTGTACTGGGGGAGATGCCTGCTCGCTGGGACGGGTACCTTGCCCAATCCTCTACATTTTACTATCACTGTTCTTGGTTACCCACAGGGATAAGTTAAATGACAGACTCTAATGTTATCTCTGCGTCCGTTATCTCCACTTAGCTCCGCTAAGATTATGAACATATATGTTTCCCACCATGCCCCTGTTCTGTTCGAGCTAGCGTTGAATGCCCCGATTCTATTCTCCTGGAGGTGGAGATTTCCAGCTTATATGTATAACTCACAGGATTTTAAGTCCTTGCTTTTGGGATTTTGGTATTCATATGCTTCAGATAATGCAGGTCATGTTGGAGATATTAATCTCTTTTGGGCAGCCTCTAAGGCCGTTCTTCGTGGTCAACTCATTTCACACATATGTCATAAAAAGAAGAGGTTAACAGCTTCCCTAGTTGCTACGCAAGCTGCACTTACCCAGGCTTATAGGGCATTTAAACTTCACAATACTCCCGAAACCAAGAAGCAATATATGGATTCTAAAATGGCAGCAGAGGCGGTAGCGCATGAACGTGCTTCCTTAGATATTAATTACCCGAAACATACATTTTTTCATTGGGGAAATAGGCCGGGTTGATTGCTTGCTTCTTTAACTAAACCTTTCAGATCCGCCACGAAAATTTCTAAATTACGATCCGATACAGAGTCCCTCATCACGCACCCCACTGCTATAGGAGATCACTTTAGGGCCTTCTTTGCATCGCTCTACACGGCTTCCCCTGAGACCCTACACCAATAATCTCCCTTTCTGGATGAGTCTCTACTGCCAACCCTTTCTGATGATCAAAGATTGCTATTAAATGGTCCCATTTCACTTGAGGAAGTGCAGGATACTATTAAATCCCTTAAATTATCTAAAGCTCCTGGTCCTGATGGTTTTGGCAGTGAATACTATAAATTACTCAGCCCCTCGTTGGCCCCTCACTTGCAATCCCTATTTAATAATATTATCTCCACTAACACTATCCCGGATGGCTTTAATGATGCTTTCATAACGGTGATCCCAAAGCCTGGTAAGGACCATATGATGGTGGAATCCTACCGCCCCATTTCCCTTCTTAATGTGGATTTTAAAATTTTCTCCAAAATAATGGCTGATAGATTACAGAAAATTTTAGCGGAACTCATTCACCCGGCTCAAACAGGGTTCATGTTGGTCAGGACCATCACCTACAATATCAGGACAGCAGTTGGAGCTATATCCTCCACTAAAGCTAATCAGCAGACGACAAATATATTGGTCAGTCTAGACGCTGACAAGGCATTTGACTGAGTATCTTGGTCCTTTTTACAAACCATCTTAGAAAAACGCCGGTTTGGGCCGGAGTTCTGTGCTGCTGTCCGGATGATGTACTTTGCACCTAAATCATCGGTTTGGGTCAACTCCATATGTTCTGCCTCATTTGCAGTTGGTAGGGGAACCAGACAGGGGTGTCCTCTCTCCCCACTGTTATTTAATCTGGTTTTGGACCCCCTCATAAGGACATTACAATCGCTCCCTTCATTTGAGGGTATACGCACTGGTTCGACTATGACTAAACTCCTAGCCTTTGCTGATGATATCCTATTGTTCATCTCCAATCCACGTCAGGCAATCCCGGTTATTATGGCCACTATTACAGATTTTGGCAAGTGCTCCGGATTTAAGGTTAATTTTCAAAAATCTGAAGCACTCCCCATATTTAGGACGGCCAGACACCATGGGGGCAGTGACTTTCCTTTCACATAGCGCTCGGACTCTATTACTTATCTGGGAATTCAACTTACAGCTAATCCGGCGCATTTATATAACTTGAACTATAAACCACTTATTGGCTCCCTGACCACCTTACTCCAGTCTTGGCATTACTTCTCCTTGTCATTTTCAGGCAGATGTCACCTTCTTAAAATGGTAGCCTTTCCTAAACTGCTTTATGTGATCCAAATTCTGCCCCTATTGATACGTCAAACGGATATTAAGGTTCTCCAAAAATCCTTTAGACAATTAATTTGGAAATCTCCGGTACGATGTCGCAAAAGTTTGTTTAAACTTCAGCAACCGAAGTCGCTGGGTGGATTTAACTTACCTGACATTACACTTTATAATTTGGCGGCCATTTTCCGTTATGCCATAGACTGGGTTAGGGGTAAATCTCACTTTGCAAATATCCCTCTGTAAAGTCAGCTCTTCCCCTCTTTATCTTTATCAGCATTACTACACTTGCCTACAGATAAGCTCCCTCCTGATATAACAAGCTTTCCGGTACTCTGGCACATGGTGCTGGCATGGCGTAAGATACGGAGGCTGGGTGGGCTGGATGGTGTGCATACCTTTTTCCAGCCTTTTTTGAGACATCCGAATTTCTTGGATGGCAGGGCACCCAGGATATATCAAACTTTAGCCGATCAGGGCTGTGTATATGTTTTGGACTTGCTTAACTCCAATTACTCTACTCTCTCTTTTGCAGAGGCCTCTCAGAAGTTTCCTGCCTTTACCCATAATCCGTTTATATTCCTGCAGGCGAGGAGCTTTGTCCAGCGCTGTGTAAGCCAGATTCCGGAGAGTTTGAGGGCAACTGGTCTTAATGCATTCCTTAAGAATGCCAGAACCCAACTCTCCTCCACTAGTAACATTTATAATTTTGTTAGGCCTTCTATTAAATGGGAGACAACCACAACTGGCCCTGGTAAATGGCTGTCAGATTTTCCCGATCTCGATGTTAAAACGTTATTGGAGGCCACACTTAAAATCCACAAACATTCATCAGTTAGTAGTTATACCGACATGGCCCTATAAATTTTTCACAGAGCTTATATCACTCCTTATATTAAAAACAAAATGGCGGGAGACGATGTCTTCTCCTGCTCCAAATGCAATACACCGAATACAGACCTATTCCACCATCTTTGGGATTGCACTAATATTAGGGCACTATGGGATCAAGTACAATCGCATATATGCTCTACTTATGAGATCTCTTTTACTGCAACTCCTCAGTGGGCCATTTTCAATATATTAGCAGATGACGATCATGGCTTATCTAGGAGAGAGAAAGCTACTTTACATACATGGGCCCCTGCTACAAGGAAGAGTATACTGCATCAGTGGCTCGACCCAAATGCTCCCACAATTCCTTTCATATTGACTAAGATAGATTTCCTTTTTCAGATGGACTGGATTTTTGCACTATCTGAGAAAGAAAAATTGACCAAGAAATTTTTAGAAAAATGGGCTTTATTTATGCGGACTTTATCACCTTCTGTTAAGACCAAGCTTATCTCGCATTTTGAAAACACCTTGTGGTATTTGTATGAAACTCTTCATGGACGCACACCTTTGTCTACAGTGACAATTTAGTGAGGTATACTCAGCAGCTCAGGTGTATTGTGAAGTCGCACACATGTTGGGGTGGGAGGGGGGATGGGTTGTTTCAGGTTTCACATGTGACTCTATGTACTATATGCCTTAAATACGCAGTTTGTACTGTTGATTTTTTTCCTGTAAGAATGTTTATGTAACGATACACTGCTGTATAAAATTATAAAAATATTCAGATAGCTGAACACATGAGGAACATCAGAAAGGGTATTCTAACACATAGTGTGTCAGCCCACTTTAGTAACGTTCATCAGAAGAATCCATTAGGCTTACGGTTTGCGGCCATTGAAGAGGTGACTACACACTGGAGGGGCGGCAATCCCGTACAACAAATAAATAAGAGAGAAGCACAATGGATTTTTGATATGGGAACCCTTCAACCTGCCGGTTTTAACATCGAGTGGGATATTAAAGCTGTACTGTGAGATCTTCCTTTAATTATTCGCCTGTGATTTACATCCCCTGCTGACATTGGCTGGTTGTAATTCATGCCTTTGCTATAGAGATATGCATTTTTTGTCATGTTTAGGATTATTTTAGATTAAGCCTTATTGTATTTTGTATATGTTAAATTTGTGTGGATCGAATTCTCATTTTATGAATTTTTTTTGTGTTATTTATTGTAAATTTTATGAGCGCAAGCTTTATTAGTAGCCTCAAGCAATTGACACGGAAGTAGTGTCCCGGACATATAAATAGCCTCCGGGTTCACTCTCTTATCAAGGCACTGACGAAGCCAACTAGGTGAAACCCGGGTCGGGCAGAGCGGTTGTTTGATGTTTTATGCGCAATTGTTTTTTACCACTGTGAGTATATTAAAAGCATTTAAGAATTTACATAATTTGGTGTTCTGCACTATGTGATTGTTCTTTCGAGGTACGGAAGATTTGGTGATCTGTTTGATCGGCTTTATGGTGTGTTAAAGTGGCGTGGAACATCAGCCACCTTGTGCAAGATCCTGCTGCATGTTGATGATTCAAGCGCGGTTCCTGGATTAAAGTTTTTTACCAAGGTGGAGTTCCACCTGGTGGGCACGTCGCATATGAGGCGGTGAGCGGGAAGGCCGAAGTTACACTGCAGCACAGACAGGCGAGCAGCAGCAGGGTGAGAACGCCGAAAGCATGCACACACAGACTGGTAGTTCTTAAGGAATTTCTGCACCACCAAATTCAGCACATACGCCAGGCAAGGGATGTGCATCAAAACGGCTAGTCCCAGAGCTGTAACGAGATTTCGCCCATTATCGCACACCACCAGGCCGGTCGTGAGGCTCACCGGCAGCAACCACTCATCAGTCTGTTCTTCTATGCCCCTCCAAAGTTCCTGTACAGTGTGGGATTTGTCCCCACAACAAATGAGTTTTAAAACCGCCTGAGGACATTTACCTCTGGCTGTGCTGAAGTTGGTGGTGAAGTTATTTCGCTGACTGGATGAGGAGGTGGTAGAAGAGGAGGAGAAAGCGGAGTAGGAGGGGGAGGCAACAGGAGGCAAAGGATATTGCCCTGCGATCCTCGGTGGTGGAAGGACATGCGCCAAGCCGCTGTCCGCCTCGGGCCCAGCCGCCACTACATTTACCCAGTGTGCAGTTAGGGAGATATAGCATCCCTGCCCATGCTTACTGGTCCATGTATCTGTGGTTATGTGGACCTTGCCATAGATGGCGTTGCGCAGTGCACACTTGATTTTATCCTCCACTTGGCTGTGCAGGGAAGGGACGGCTCGCCTGGAAAAGTAGTGGCGGCTGGGAACGACGTACTGTGGGACAGCAACCGCCATCAGCTGTTTAAAACAGTCCGTCTCCACCAGACGGAATGACAGCATTTCAAAGCCCAGTAATTTTGAAATGCTGGCATTCAGGGCCAGGGATCAAGTGTGGGTAGGTGGGTATTTCCTCTTCCTCTCCAGTGTTTGGGAGATGGAGAGCTGAACGCTTGCATGTGACATGGTGGAGATGCCTGGTAATGGTGGCACATCCTCTGTTTGCTGGGTGGCAGGTGCCACTGTGACTCCAGAGGTGGAGGAAGAGGCAGAGACAGCAGCAGATGAGGAAGCAGGAGAAGCCTGAGAAATCTCTTGGTGTTTACTCCACTGCAGTTCGTTCTTTGCATGTAGATGCCTGGTCATGCAGGTTGTGCTCAGGTTTAGAACGCTTATGCCTCACTTCAGGCTCTGAAGGCACAACGTGCAAACCACTGGTGTTTTGTCGTCAGGACATTGTGTGAAGAACTGCCACGCCAATGAACTCCTTGGAGCTGGCTTTGGTGTACTCGGTCCCTGTGTGTGGTGGATAGTAGCAGGCGTACTTCCTTGGGGATGGCTGCTCTGCTTTTGCAGCCTGCTCCCTCTTTTGCTGTGCTGTTGCCTCTGTGCGACCACTACCTCTTCCTCAGAACTGCACAAGTCACTAGCATGAACTTGAGTCCAGTTGGGGTCTAGGACCTCATCATCCTCCACATCATCTTCCACCTATTCTTGACCCTTGCCCGCCTCCTCGGTCTGCAAACTGTAGAAAGCCGCAGCAGTTCGCACCTGTGTTTTGTCATCATCAGAGACGTCCTGCAGTGGTATTCCCATGTCCTCATCCTACAACATATGTGGTTGGGCATCAGTGCACTTAATGTCTTCCACTTCTGGGGCAGGGCTATGTGGATGGCCCCGGGAAACCCTGCCAGCAGAGTCATCAAAAAGCATAAGAGTCTGCTGCAGGACTTGCTGCTTTGAAAGGGGGTGAGGTGAAAGACTGATGGGCATGGGCTGCAGCTGCCAACTCTGAGCTCTCTGCAAAGGACTGGGTTGGAGATACTGTGAAGGAACTGGAGCCACTGTCAGCCACCCAATCTACTTTCGCCTATACTTGTTCTGGCCTCACCATCCGAAGAGCAGCATTCGGCCCTACCAAATAACACTGCAGGTTCTGTCGCCTACTCGCACCTGAGGAGGGGGTTTCACTTGGACCTGTAGCTGGCGCAGAATGGCCACGGCGTCTCCCAGCAACAGGAGCTCCACCAACACCACCACGACCATGTCCACGTCCCTGATTTGATGTTCTCCTCATAATTTGCGTTCACCCAGCAAACTAACAGATGGTTTATTTCAGGTGTCAATAAACAGAATGCCCATGTCATAAACAGAATACATTTCTTTAGGTCAAACAACAGTGTAACAGAGCAATTCAATACAATTACTTCACGGTCACAAAATATTAGATTTTTCAATCCAAAAATGTAACAGCAGAATTTAAGAGTTTAATTTGACTGTCAGAAACACAGCGTACTACAAATGTGCTACCACAAAACCTGTGTTTTTGCAACCAACTATGTAAATGCGGAGTGCCACAGTTTACTTAAAATGAGTGAAATACAGGGTAGGCCTCAGATCTGCTATGTAGCACAAAACTAGTGTTTATTGCAACAAACTACAGAAAAGCAGTATGTCACCGCTAAATTATAAAACAGGGTTTTCAGCGTTTTATGCAAAATTGCTCTGTGGCACCACAATACGGGTTTATTTCCCCAACTACAGAAATGCAGTATGTCACCACTAAATTTTAAAATAATTTTTTCAGAGTTGTATGCAAAAGTGCTTTGTGTCACCACAATACTGGTTTATTCTCCCAACTACAGAAATGCAGTATGTCACCGCTAATTTTTAAAATAGGTTTTTCAGCGTGGTATGCAAAAGTGCTCTGTGGCACTACAATACGGTACCGCAAAATTTTAAAACAGGTTTTTCAGCATTGTATGCAAAAGTGCTCTGTGTCACCATAATACGGGTTTATTCCCCCAACTACAGAAATGCAGTATGTGACCGCTAAATTTTAAAATAGGTTTTTCATCTTTGTATGCAAAAGTGCTCTCTGGCACCACAATACGGGTTTATTCCCCCAACTACAGAAATGCACTGCTAAATTTTAAAATAGGTTCTTCAGTGTTCTATGCAAAAGTGCTCTGTGGCACCACAATACGGGTTTATTCCCCCAGCTACAGAAATGCAGTATGTCACCGCAAAATTTTAAAACAGGTTTTTCAGCATTATATGCAAAAGTGCTCTGTGTCACCACAATACGTGTTTATTCCCACAACTACATAAATGCAGTATGCGACCGCTAAATTTTAAAATAGTTTTTTTATCGTTGCATGCAAAAGTGCTCTGTGGCACCACAATACAGGTTTATCCCCCAACTACAGAAATGCAGTATGTCACCACAAAATTATAAAACAGGTTTTTCAGCGTTGTATGCAAAAGTGCTCTGTGGCACTACAATACAGGCTTTTCCCCCCAACTACAGAAATGCAGTATTTCACTGGTAAATTTAAAATAGGTAATGTAGGGGGACTTGACCTGCCAGAAAAAAAGTATTTTTCCTCCACTGAGCTACCAGAAAATAACTAGACTAATGTCCCTAGCACAAATGTAGATTACATATAGTTCCAAAAACACTGCAGTTGCTAAAATGGCCGCCAACCCCCACCTCACTAACAAAGGGATTAAAAATTATTTAGCAGTATCACTGGGCTCAGGGCTGGATACAGATATTTAATATAGTACCCTTAATAATTGCTGTATTTCGAATATTTAACACCACCAAGTTCAACAGATTTCTTCACTAATCTCTCCCTCACATCAGCAGCAGCATCCTATCCCTACACTGAGAAGAGCAGAGTGACATGCAGTGTTACGTGACTCCAGCTTAAATAGAGGCTGGGTCACATGCTGCACTTAGCCAATCACAGCCAGCCATTAGTAGGCATGGCTGTGATGGCTTCTTAGGGCAAAGTAGTGAAACGTTTGTTGATTGGCTGCCCTGTAGCCTTTCAAAAAGCGTGAAGAAATCACCGAACACTGAACCCGAACTTTTGCGGAAATGTCTGGATGCGAAAAACAGTAAAGTTCAGTACGAACCCGAACTTTACAGTTCGGGTTTGCTCAACTCTAGTTAAAATCACTGATACGTCAGAACAATAACCCCCCAAAAAATGGATCCTGTCTGTTGAGCATTTGCCTTCATTTGGTCAGCATTTGGTCAGTAATCCATCAGTATTGCTAATGGCTAAAAAAACAGGAGTGGATCCAAAACAGAGATGACACGTGAACAGAATATCTGCATGTCTTCTATGTTTTGTACCCACTCCTGCTTTTGGCTACCAAATCATAAGCCAATTCTGATGGGACCATACAGGCCTTACAGCTGCTACACAGAGAGGATCCGTTGTGCATCTTATTTTTCCTTTCTTCTGACAGATCAGAAAAAGGGTCAAATAAAATATTATGTCAGCCAAGCAAAAAAGGCAAAATAGTGGCCCCGTCATGAAGTGGGGAGGGTGGGAACAGCATGAGAAGTCCACAGAGTGGACTTATGACATAGTAGAAGCAGCATGTGCAGGCCACAGAGTGGCACAATGACAGAGTCTGGAGGGGGCAGCAGCGTCAGGAGTCACAGAGTGGCACAATAAGAGAATCTAGAGGTGCAGCATCAGGAGACAACAGAGTGGCACAATGACAGAGTCTGGAGTTGGCGGCATCAGCATCGGGAGGAGGCCACAGGGTCGCAGAATTACAGAGTGTGGAGGTGGGAGCAGCATGAGGAGGCCACAGAGTAGCACAATGACAGGGTCCAGAGGTGGTGGCAGAAGCTGCATCAGGAGGAGGCCACAGGGTGGCACAATGACCGAGTCTGAAAGTAGCAGCAGCATCAGGAGGCCACAGAGTGACACGACTAAAGAGTGTGGAGGTTGCAGCAGCATGAGGAGGCCACAGAGTGGCACAATGACAGAGTGTGGAGATGGCAGCAGCATCATAAAACCACAGAGTGTGGAGGAGGCGGCAGCAGTAGCAGCATCAGGAGGAGGCCACAGAGTAGCATAATGACAGAGTGTGGAGGTGGCAGCAGAAACATTAGTAGGCCACAGAGTGGCACAACGACAGAGTGTGAAGATCGTGGCAGCATAAGAAGGAGGCCACAGAGTGGCATGACAGTGTGGAGGTGGGTGGCAATAACAGTACCCGCTGACGATGGTGGGTGTAAGAAGAAGCATCAGATGTATGGCTTTAGGCGGATGGCAGAATCAGAAAAGTAGCTGAGGCAGGTAGCCAGAAGACATTGGTCTCTTTTGTCAAAGTGTTGGTGTGGCATCATTGATGATCTAGTCTGATGCATCATGCATTGATTGGTGAAAATCCTGGCTGATCCACGCCTGATTCATTTTGATAAAGGTCAGTCTCTCCACATTTTGGGTGGACAGGCGAGTTCTTCTTGGGGTAACTATGGCCCCCGCTGCACTAAACCCCCGCTCTTATGCCACACTACTGGCCGGGAAGCACAGCTTTTCCAGGGGAAACTCGGCCAGTTGCGGCCACAAATCCAGTTTGGCTGCCCAGTAGTCCAGCGGATCTTCAATGTGGGATGGCAGGGTACTGACCAAGTATGCCACCACCTGCTGGTTCAGGCCCTGCTCCAAGTCTAGCTGCTGCTGCTGTGGGTAGTTTCTTCACTAGGCGGGTGAAGAAAGCTGCTCATCAGCGACTCTAGACTCAGGCTGCTTCTGATAGAGCTGGTACTTCTGCTGCCACCCCACCTCTCCCCAACATCCATGGCAGTGGAACATGAGCGCAGATGACCCCCCTGGTTGGACCTGCGAGAGGATAGACGATGGTGCAGATAGGCAGTGGCCAACTAGCTACATAGGATGTCTCTATAGTAGTTCAGTTTATCCTCCCTCTCAGTGGGTGTAAAAAAGGCTCCCATTTTGGACCGGTAGCGTGGGTTCAACAAGGTGGAGAGCCAGAAGTCATCCCTCTGCCGAATGGTGACAATTCGGCTGTCACTACACAAGCAAGTGAGCATGCATCGCGCCATTTGTGCAAGTGACTCGGAGGGACTCCATCTCCACTGCATACTGCCACGGTGTGTCTGGGTCCTCTGCCTCATCTTCCTCATTGCCCTGTAGATCCTCTGGCTGGTCCTGCTCCTCCTTCTCCTCCTCTCCTGTCACCTGTGTAGAAAAAACAATTGCTTCGCTACACATTGCTTGTGCTCCAATGTCCTCCTCCTCCTACTCCTCCAGTTCAGTACCCACAGGGCTCATGTGGCCATGAGATGTAGGCAACATGTCTCCAGTCCCCTGACCAGCCAGATTTACCAGCATCTGTTCCAGGACATGAAGCAGTGGAATGACATTGTGTATCCCGTAGTCCTGGCGACTGACAAATAACGTGGAGTCCTCAAAGGGCCTGAGCAAACGGCCTTTGTTACGCATGAGCTGCCACTAGCTGACATCGAAGTTACACAGGGGAGTACTCCTGTCCCATTGGATGATTAATATATGGAGGGTGGGATTCCAACTGGTGGAAACTTCGCATATCAGCCTATGTTGGGGGATGCTGTTCAGCCGCTGCAGCTCAAGGAGGGTGTGCTTTGCGGTATACTAGTGGCTGAAGTCAGTGCAAAGTTTCCTGGCCATTTTTACGATGTTTTGCAGATGGGTGAAAGACTTCAGGAACCACTCGACAACCAGATTAAACATGTGTGCCATGCAGGGCTCATGGCTCAGCCGTCCTTGACGCAACACCAACACAATGTTCTTTCCATTATCAGTCACCATGGTTCCGATTTTGAGTTGTCGCGGAAAAAGCCAGGATTCGATTTCTTGACGAAGGACATGTATCAGCTCCTCCCCTGTGTGACTCCATTCACCCAGGGAAACGAGGTGCAGAACAGAGTGACATTGCCGTGCCCTGCACATGTCGTATGCTGGAGAGCCCCTGTGAATTGTCCCTACAGTGGAGTAGAGTAGGAGCAGGAGCATCAGGACCAGCAGATGATGGGATTGACAGACAGATCCCTTCAGCTGAAATGGTAAAGCCTTGACTGCCTGAAACCGGGTGCATACCACTGGGTGATGCAGCAGTTGCTGCAGCAGGCTGGACTACCACATCAGAGGCAAGGTTCTTCCAGGCCACTTTATGGTGACGCTGCATATGTTGACGCAGGGCCGTGGTGCTAACATTTTCACCCTGGCCATGCTTCACCTTTTGCCCACAGATTCTACAAATGGCCATGTTCACCTCCTCCGGCAGCTTAACAAAAAAACTGCCACGCCGCCGAGTAGGTGATTTTCCCCCAACACTCAGCACTGACTGACTGCTACCGCCGCTGCGTTTGTGAACCCCAGCACCACTACTGTCCGGGCAAGTAGGCTCCTGTGAAGTGGGTGGTCTACCCCAGGCACGTTTGGCTCCCAACCTCCCACTGCTGCCACACTGCTGACTCTCAGCCACTCTAGCGACTTGCTGGCTCCCCCACTGCCTCACGGCAAGCTTCCACTGTCTTCTCCCGATTATGATGAAGCCCCTAATTCTCCCGGCTCCCAAGTGCGATCAGCTACATCATCATCATTGAGTACTGTCTGCATATAACTGATATCCTCCTCAATGGTCTTTGGGTCAGGAGCCTGACTGCTCGCAACACCAGCTCTATTGCCACTCTCCTCATCACTACTTGCCTGCCTACCGGAGGAAGCGGCGGATGTATCCTTCACATCTTGGCTCGCCAGTAGCTGCTGACTGACCTCTAGTAGCTCGTCCTCGCAGAAAAATGGAGCTGAGCCCACAGTATATAATACTTCTCTGGCTAAGGGAACAGAAAAGGACAGAGGCAGGTTGAGGACAGGTGAAGGCACAGGGCCTGCTCCTGGGCCATGCCAACAAAGTGTCATGTCAGAGAAACACACCGACTCTTGGCTGAGGGTGTCTGATGTCACTTGGGACGAAGGCGATGACCTAGTCAACCATTCAAGAACCGCTGGGTTGCCGGTCAAGACACGATAGTCAGATGACACTGGGAGCTGAGGCCTCTAGCTGCGACACCTGCTGCCATGCCCCCTTACTCTGCTGCGACCTCGGCCTGCGTCAGAAACATTTACACCTCTTCCATTCCCCTGTGCAGTTCCTGGCACTTCTCTGTATGGCAAATAATCCAATGTTACATGAAATGTTTTTTATTTCGCCGTTAATACACGGCAAACAGGGCTTCAGAATATATCACTGCACCGCAGAATGTCAATTAGGCCCAAATTTTGTTCTACTTTTACACAACAGGCTTTTCAACAGATATATGCAACACTGGACAGCGAATATATTTTTATTTCGCCACTAATACACGACATACAGGGCTTCCGAATATAGCAAAAAGGGCTTTAGAACAGATAACTGCATCGCTGAGCGGCAAAGATATTTTTCAATTTTCAACTAATACACGTAAAAAAGGGCTTCAAAACAGATAACTGCACTGCTGAGCAGCAAAGATATTTTTCTTTTTTCCACTAATACACGTAAAAAAGGGCTTTAAAACAGATAACTGCACCGCTGAGAGGCACTGGATTTGATCCTGTGCTGAGCCACGCCCCCTGCACTGATCACATGACAGTGACGTCACCCCAGGTCCTTAGGCTGTTCAACAGTTCGGGTTGGTGGCAGCCGCCCCTTATGGATTCCATATGCCGCTATAGTGGAATCCATAACGGGATGCGCGACTTACCACAACCCGAACGCCGAACACCGGACTTTTTTTTAAAGTTCGCTCATCTCTAATCGAGACCGCGCACGGTGGCAGAGAATCGCAAAGCAGTTTCTCCTTATTAGCCTTTTCCTAAGGAGCTCGAGGTCTGCAGATATCCGCTACTCAAAAGTATCCTGCAACTGATTAGGGAAATAAAAAATTGTGACGATCCGTATATCAATTGGCCCCTTTTTTTTTCATTCTACTCACAGGAATCAAATGTGTACGGGCAACACCAACACAATCACAGCTGTCTCATCTCTCTTGGGAAGGTTTTTTCTTTAAAATTCTGGCAAACAATGTCTTTTTAAAATCACATAAAACAAATTCCCAGCGTCTTTCGTTAGCCCGACCCAGGTTTCGCTCCTTGAGGTTAGTCAGGGGCGCACTAACGAAGCTCAATGAGCGAAACCTGGGTCAGGCTAACGAAATATGCTGGGAATTTGTTTTATGTGAATTTGTTTTAAAGTTCGGGTTCGAGTTCGGTGTTCGGTCATTTAATAAAGCTTGTTGAAAGGCTGCAGGGCACAAGGCCCCTTTTCTCATAGCAACTTATTAGAGCCACACAATTTCAACATGGGGGCTCTGATCAGGGGACAGAGGGAACCCTCTCCTTCTGTCTAACCCCCCAGATGCCATGGTTAATAGTGTCCGTGGCATCTGAGGGTTTAGATAGAGGGAGGCTGCATTATCTCCGATTCTGATCATTCTAGCCGGGTACTGGCTGTATCATATATTTACATAGCACCAATGACTTACAGTTATGTGGTAGTACCTGAAAGGGTTAATAATTTGGCACAAATCACACCAACTTACTCCTCCACTTTGACTGGCATAAGAAACATGAGTCTTGGCAAATTGGGATATTGAGTCATGCTGCTACAGTACCTAAATCAAAAATTATTTAAACGCTGAAATAACAAGTCATACAATGGAAATAAAATCATTAGGTACAAAAGTTTAAAATATATATATATATATATATATATATTTATTTTTTTTTTTAACACACTCTTTAAGGAGTTAAACAACAATGAAGTAAAAGTTCATCTGATCCCAATGACTAGCTTAGGGACAACTGGCTGTCTACCTAAATTTCAAATAGCATGTTGCAAAAATTAGCAAAATTGAACCTACTGTATGTAGACTGTATGTAGGCAGAACACAATGTTATTTACCAGAAATGCCATACAGTCAAGCAATAGAAAATTAGATTTCATATAAAATGTGTAAATAAAATTCACTGGACTGAAGAAATAAAAGTGCACACTTTCTAATTTTATTGTTATACTTTCTGTTATATTTATATCTATCTATATGCTGTATCTTCGAAGCAGAGAAGCATTGGCATGGTTATATTGATATATTAAGCTGGTAATTATGGTTGTACTTTATTAATATGTAACAATAAATTGCTGCCACTATCGAAAAGGATTTCGTTTTATAACAGTTGAAAGACTTTATCAATCCATATTTAAAAATATATTGATTCGCACTGGTTTGCCTCTGCCAGACAGGATTGGCGATGCAGTGTAAGTTATACTTAGATGATAATATTAAAGTCATCTGTGGCATGACTTTAAAAAACGCTATAACTGCAAATACCTAAAATTCATATGTCTGATAACAGACTACTAGTAAAAATAGGGATGAAACATAAAAATCTAAATTTTGTGAAATAACTTGACATGGAATGGCTACATATGAAAAGTTCACATATATGCTATTACATCACTATTCGACCCAAAGTTTAGTAAAAAAAAAAAAAAATGATTTGTCACAAAACCGAATTTCTTCTCGCTTTGTGGTAACAAACCAGATTGTTTATAAAATGGCTACTGCACATGTTACAAAGTGAAAGTAAGAAGCCCGGGAACAGGATATGACCCAAAATGCTGTGCGGCTAGCAAATCAGCAGATAGCCAACACCTGTGATGTCACAGCCCTATAGAAAGTCTGATCCCGCATGGTCACTGATGTGTCACTATCAGATAAGTTTTATGAGATAAGTGCTTATGTGTTAGGGACAGTGTTTCAGAAAGCTTTTAATTGTACAATATTGGATAGGGAGAGTGCAAGGACAGTGCAGGGAGATCTCAAGGAGAATTTTTAGACATATTAGGGAGAACTGCTGCCATAATTCCAGTTAATCTCTTAGTTTATAAATAGAATTACTGTGCCTCAGTATAAAAAGGGTGGTCTAATATATTGTCATCTGCATCTTGTTGACCTGCTGGCACATTCGCAGTTAATCTGTTAGTTTATATATAGAATTACTATTTTTGTATATCTTGACTTATCCAAAGCATTTGACACTGTACCACAGAACAGGTTAGTATATAAAATAAGAATGCTTGGACTGGAAGAAAATGTCTGTATGTGGGTAAGTAACTGACTCAGTGATAGAAAACAGAGGATGGTTATTAACGGTACACACTCAGATTGGGTCACTGTGACTAGTGGAGTACCTCAGGGGTCAGTATTGGGCCCATTCTCTTCAATATATTTATTAATGATTTTGTAGAAGGCTTGCACAGTAAAATATAATTTTTTGCAGATTACACTAAACTGTGTAAAGTAATTAACACTGAAGAGGACAGTATACTGAGGACTGTCCGCTAATTAAAGATTGGTGGATAGAAATTTTCACCAAATGGAATACAGTTTGTAAGACCTCTCTCCCCTCAACCCCTGAAATCGCTCTCATGAACCTTTACCCGAGATCTCAAGACTCTCCCAATATATGCCTTTTTAAACATCTTATTAATGCCGCCAGACTCCTGATCCCCAAATTATGGTTATCAACAGATACCCCAGCTATGGAGCAATGGCTTTCTAAATCAGACCAGATATATAGGTTTGAAGAAATCTCACACTGGGAAACAAGAACGATTAAAAAATTCCATAGCATCTGGGGAGACTGGAGGGCCTTTCGAGGTTTCGAGTAATGAGAACAGTCAACAGACCTAGTTTCTCTTCCTCTCATAAACCGCCGTTATTACTCTAGATATATTCTCCTGAATTTGCACACATAACAGACCCTCGCCGGAAATATTGGGTGCCATCACACTCCTTGTACCCCGCCTAAAGTCGGCATCCTTTCCCTGGAATTTATATATTTGTACCGGAGTTGTGACCCCTTCCATAGCCGCTATCTTAAAGCAGAGCAGCTGTCTTCACTCAGCTCCTCTCTTCAAATCAACTTCCTTTCTATTTGCTATTCTTAAATCTCCTGTGAATACTGATTTATAGTGCTAACTTCCAGACATCCGTGACCATGTTACATGTACCATATCGGTATGTACCGATGTTTTTTCCACTTCCCCACTTTGGGAACAGTGGGTCTGTTGTATTACTACTGTACTCATTTTGCTTAATAAAGCTTCTTAAAAAAAAAAAAAAAAAAAAAAGTGCAGTATACTTCTACATGGATCTGGATAGATAAGAGGCTTGGTCAGAGAAATGACAAATGTAAGGTTATGCACATAGGAAGGAAAAATACATGTCACTAGTACATACTAAATGTTAAAACACTGGGTAATGCTGACATGGAAAAGGCCTTAGGAATTTTAGTGAACAGCAAACTAAGCTTTAGAAACCAGTGTCAGGCAGCTGCTGCCAAGGCCAATAAGATAATGGGTTGCAACAAAATTGGCATAGATGCCCGTGATGATAACATAGTCCTGCCACAAATTACAAATCACTAGTTTGACCACACATGGAGTACTGTGTACAGTTCTGGGCTCCTGTGAACAAGGCAGATATAGCAGAGCTGGAGAGGTTTCGGAGAAGTGCAACTAAAGTATTAACTGGAATGGGTGGACTACAGTACCCAAAAAGATCATAAAAATTAGGGTTATTCACTTTAGCAAAAAGATGACTGAGGGGAGATCTAATAACTATGTATAAATATATCAGGGGTCAGTACAGAGATCTCTCCCATCATCTATTTATCCCCAGGACTGTGACTGTGACAAGGGGACATCGTCTGTGTCTGGGGGAAAGAAGGTTTGTACACAAACCTAAAGGAGGATTCTTTACTGTAAGAGCAGTAAGACTATGGAACTCTCTGCCTGAGGAGGATGTGATGGTGAATTTACTAAAAGAGTTCAAGAGGGGCTTGGATGTATTTCTGGAGTGTAATAATATTACAAGATATAGATACTAGAGATGGGTCGTTGATCCAGAAAGTTATTCTGATTGACTGATTGGAGTCGGGAAGGAATTTTTTTTCCCTAAAGTGAAGAAAATTGGCTTCTACCTCACAGTTTTTTTTTGCCTTCCTCTGGATCAACTTGCAGAATAACAGGTTGAACTGGACAGATGTCTTTTTTCAGCCTTATAAACTATGTTACTATGTTAATATGCCTCAGTATTAAAGTGTGGTCTAATATATCACCGTCTGCATCTTGTTGAACTGCTGGCACATTCGCAGTTAATCTGTTAGTTTATATATAGAATTACTGTGCCCTTAGTATTAAAGGATGGTCCAAAATATCGCCGTCTGCATCTTGTTTAACTGCTGGCACATGAGCAGATAATCCGTTTATATATAGAATGACTGTGCCTCAGTAATAAAGAGTAGTCTAATATTTCGTCATCTGAATCTAGTTTTACTGCTGACAAAATCCCTGTTAATCTCTTAGTTTATACAGTATATTGAATGACTGTGCCTCAGTATTAAAGGGCGGTCTAATACAGTATATCGACATCTGCATCTTGTTGAACTGCTGGCACATTTGTAACTATTCAATTAGTTCATGTATAGAAGTATTGTGACTCAGTATTAAAGGGTGGTCTAATATATCACTGTCAACAACCTTGTTGAACTGCTCGCACATTCGCAGTCAATTTATTAGTTTATAGATAGAATTACTGTGCTTCAGTATTAAAGGATGGTCTAGTATATTGTTGCATGCATCTAGTTCTATTGCTGCCACAATCCCTGTTAATGTGTTAGTTTATACATAGAATTACTGTGCCTCAATATTAAAGGGCGGTCTAATATATCGCCAAGTTTATCTTGTTCAACTGCTGCGACATTCATAGCTAATCTGTCACATTACTGATACAGTTACTGTATACTATAGCCAACAGGGCCTGGACCCCTTCCAATATTCCAACGGCGCAGGTAAGCACCTAGGTGGCAGTAGGCTGCAAGACAATCCTCTCGCTTCACTCTGTCCGAGTGGCAAATATGTTGCTGTAGCCGGCACAAGTAGCAGAAGAAGAATGGTGGTTGTAACAGCAGCCATAGCAAAAGACCATAACTGCCAGACGTGTTTTGACCAACAATCTAGCTGTAGTGGAATGGTTGACATGCTCTTCAACATCATCTCAAGTGAAAACAGATGCACACAGCCAAGAATCTGTGGCTTCCTCTGACACCACTCTTAGTTGGCAGGGTCCAGGAACTACCCCTGTGTCCTCACCTGTCCTGAACCTGCCTCTTGCTTTTGTTGCTCCTTATTCTAGCTAATTTTGGTGTGCCACTGGCTCTGCTCCGCTTTTTAGTAAGGATGAGGTTTTTGAGGACAATCAACAGTAACAGGCCAGCACAGACTTGGAGGAGTGGTCAGATGCTGACACCTTTAGGTGAGCAACTACCAATGATGACAGTCGGTTGGGAGCACATGTTGTCTGAGGTCAGGGACGTGCACACAAGACAGGTGAGGCTAAGACAAGTGATGATGAAACAGCTGTAGATGATGCTGTAGTCCGTTGAAGCTAGGAGAAGCGGAGGCATGGTCATCATCAGAGCGTGGCAGCATGCTCATGAGACAGTAGGGTGGCAGCATAACCATGAGACAGCATGGAGGAAGCAGTGGGAAATCTGAAGCCATACATGGGAAGGGTACACTGTCTGCTATGTGGGAGATTACCTGTGAGGAACACTAGCAGTGCACAGGTTCATAAAGGCATCATTAGGTAGGCATCATGCAGTGGTGGAAGAAAAGTACCATACTCGCCAATGTGAGAATTTTTCACCAAGTCGCTGGGGGACGTTAGCTTGGCGGTATACAGTATATGTGGGAAGAAGGTGAGGTGTGGCCAGGGAGCAAATGTTGGCATGGCAGCCCTGCATCAACACCCGGAGTGTCACCATAAAGTGTGTGCGCGCACTCAATCCAATGGCTCAGAAGCTAAACGTGCACCTGGCCAAGTTAGACCGCCTGTACAATCAGAGGAAGGCGGTCAACAATTTCATAATTCTGTAGACCAGGCATGCTCAACCTGCGGCCCTCCAGCTGTTGCAAAACTATAACTCCCAGCATGCCCGAACAGCCTACAGCTATCAGGATAAAAAGTCTCAAAATACTGTGCCTCCTGAATATAGTTCCAAGGGAACCTGGTTTTCTCCTGAAACAGCAGCGCAACCTTTTTTCTGAATATAGCCTACAGCTATCAGCCTGCAGCAGGGCATTGTGGGAGTTGTAGTTTAACAACAGATGGAGGGCACTCCTGAACATCCTGGGGGGAATCCTAACAAGTTTGATTGGCAAAGGAACAGAAGATGAGGAACCTCCATTTCATGTCCACCTGAGCCCCCAGGAGGATGAACTGGCAGTGGAGGAGGACATAAACGCCCAAACATTTGATATACAACAGGGTGGTTTATCTGCCCAAGAAGAGCAGGAGGAGCATGAAGAGCTAGAGGGCAATGATGACCCCGACAAACAGTATGTAGGGGAGATGGAGGCAGGGAGACCATCTGAGTCTATTGCGCAATTGGCCAGATACATGTTGTCATGTTTGTGTAGTGACAGCGGCAATGTCATGATTTGGCTGATTCCTGAGAGGGATGCAAAAATGGCCTACTATAGAGACATGCTGTGTGGTCAGTTGGTTGCTGCCTATAAGCGCCATCATCTGTTCTCAGGAAGGTTTGGCCTCAGGCACTCTGCGCTTATGCTCCACTGCACGCCCGATGGAGCAGCACCAGCTGCATAAGCAGCAGCTTCAGTCTGGAGTCTATTATGAGCAGATTTTTTTAGCTGCCTACTGAAGAAACTACCGAACAGCAGGACATGCAGCAGAACCTCATCAAGCAAGTGGTGGCATACAGTACTTGGATCACGCCCTGTCACTCATGATCCAAGATCTCCTGGAGTACTGGACATGCAAACTTGAAGTATGGCAGCTAGAGATTAGCGAATCGAATACCACAAAGTGGAATTTGATCCAAATTTAAGGAATTATTAAATTTGCCTAGAAGCCGAATTTCCTCGTGCCTCGTGTCAGCGAATCGATTAATCCTGAAATTCAAACTCACCACCTCCATTTGCGCACGAAGGGCGGCCATCTTCCATCTTGCACGAGATTACATCATCACGCTGGCCGGCGTGATGGCATCATACGTCACCACTCCAGCTGGAGTGATGACATAATCTCGCACCCCACGTGATCTTATTGTCATTGCACCCACTACTTTAAAAAAAATTGTGCTTCGTGGCGAAGTAATTAGTCACGAAGCGAATTTTTTTGTGAAATTCGGCGAATCAGCCGAATCGAATTTTCAAGAAATTCGCTCATCTCTAATGGCAGCAACTGGCCGAGTTTGTCATGAGTACGGTGTCCATATTAGGACATCTTCAAACACCATCCATAACTCCATCCTCCGTCAGGCAAAACTCTCTCCTTCGTCAGCCCAAACTCCATCAGTCCTCTTCCCTCAGGCAAAACTCCCTTCTCCCTCATCCAAAACTGCCTCCTCCCTCAGACCTCAGCCAAACCGCCCTCCTCCCTCATCCAAAACTCCATCAGATGTCAGAAAAAACTCCCTCAGACCTCAGACAAAATTTCCGTCAGACCTCAGCCAAAACTGCCTCCTCCCTCAGACAAACCTCCCTCATCCAAAACTGCCTCCTCCCTCAGACCTCAGCCAAAACGCCCTCCTCCCTCATCCAAAACTCCATCAGATGTCAGACAAGACTCCCTTCTCCCTCAGAAGTCAGTCAAAATTCCCTCCTCCCTAACTCAAAAGTATGCAATACACAAACTCTACGCCTGAAGAAGCTGCTAGCTGCTGGAAAGGCAGAGGACCTGTGATGATGTCATGACCATGTGATGAGTCAGGTGTGTGGGAGGGGTCAGATTTCACAGCGGCGGTGTACAGAACTGTAGTCATCAAACAGAGCTGTGTATTAGAGATGTGTGTACTGTGTAATAGAGATATGTGTGTATCCTGCATGTAGCAGAGCTGTGTATTGTGTAATAGAGATATGTGTGTATCCTGCATGCAGCAGGGCTGTATACTGTGTAATAGAGATATGTGTGTATCCTGCATGTATCAGAGCTGTGTACTGTGTAATAGAGATGTGTGTATCCTGCATGTAGTAGAGCTGTATACTGTGTAATAGAGATATGTGTGTATCCGTCATGTAGCAGAGCTGTTTACTGTGTAGCAGAGATGTGTGTGTAACCTGCATGTAGCAGAGCTGTGTACTGTGTAATAGAGATATGTGTGTATCCTGCATGTAGAAGATCTGTGTACTGTGTAAGAGAGATATGTGTGTATCCTGCATGTAGCAGAGCTGTATACTGTGTAATAGAGATATGTGTGTATCCTGCATGTAGCAGAGCTGTTTACTGTGTAGCAGAGATGTGTGTGTAACCTGCATGTAGCAGAGCTGTGTACTGTGTAGCAGAGATGTGTGTACTGTGTAATAGTGTTGAGCGCGAATATTCGAATAGCGAATTTAAATCGCGAATATCGGCACTTCGCTAATTCGCGAATATTTCGAATATAATGCTATATATTCGCAAATTCGAATATTCGCTTTTTTTTTTTTTTTTTTAAAGTTGTTCCCTCCCACTTCCCAAAAGCATTTATTCTTACATGTCCGAGGACTCCATGCTCCCCTCCCGCTCCAGTCAGTGCCCGTCTGCCGAGTGCCAACTTCCTCTGCGCATGGAGCGTCCCCATCACCATGGGAACGCCTCCATGCTAGAATGTACTGTCGGATTTGAGAATCACGGTTATCTAGACCATGGTAAAAGTTGGATGCGCAATGCGAGTAAACTTACTAAAATCACTCGCATTGCGCGTCCAACTTTGTGTATAGTCAAAATCCTAATGGTAGGGCGAGGGTACTTGGGTTGCGAGAATTAACGAATATACAGAATATAGCGCTATATTCGTATTCGTTATATTCGTTAAATCTAGCAAGCAAGGCAACTAAGTTGGATGCGCAATGCGAGTAATTTACGTAAGTTTACTCGCATTGCGCATCCAACTAGAGCGTGGAATAGGCTTTAGGCATTACTATTGCCAATCGGAAAGTTGTCTAAGTTGGATGCGCAATGCGAGTAAACTTACTTAAATTACTCGCATTGCGCATCCAACTTAGAGCGTGGAATAGGCTTTAGGCATAGGCGGCGGCAGCTACTATTGCCAATCGGAAAGTTGTCTAAGTTGGATGCGCAATGCGAGTAAACTTACTTAAATTACTCGCATTGCGCATCCAACTTAGAGCGTGGAATAGGCTTTAGGCATAGGCGGCGGCAACTACTATTGCCAATCGGAAAGTTGTCTAAGTTGGATGCGCAATGCGAGTAAACTTACTTAAATTACTCGCATTGCGCATCCAACTTATTTCTGTGTATAGGCAACATTCCTATTGGTTGTTTGCTAGACTTAACGAATATAGAGAATATCGCGCTATATTCGTATTCGTCATATTCGTTTATTCTAGCAAGCCAACCATTGTTAGGACGTTGCCTATACACAGAACTAAGTTGGATGCGCAATGCGAGTAATTTGAGTAAGTTTACTCGCATTGCGCATCTAACTACAGCGAGTATATTGTCAATAATCCTTCATTCCATCAAGACAACCAATAGGAAGTTGGCTAAGTTGCATTCGCAATATGCACATGGTGTTTCTATCGCGAGAATCGTCATTGAAATATTCGTGTGAGCCTATACGGGCGTGGCTTTGTCTTGCGAGTTTGTTGACAGGAGGAAGGTTGAATCGCAGTGCATTACTCGTGTGTGACGCGCATGAAAATGGTCTCAAGCAATTTTAAAGAAGTCGAGGAAGATCTCCTGATTACTGTAAGTAATTCCACATTACAGCACTGTATTACATATCACAGGCTTGTTATTCCAATGTATTTATACAAATTCTCATTTTTCTTGCTTCAGGGCATATTAACCCTGTCAAAGCCAGAGTTTTTTTGTTAGCCTCTTATTTCGCTCACTGCCTTCAAAGAGCCATCACTTTTTATTTGCCTGTTCACATAGCCATATGAGGGCTTGTTTTTGCGGGACAAGTTGTACTTTCTAACTCCGCCATTTAATATTGCATAAGATGTATTGGGAAGCCAAACAAAATGCAAAATGTCCAAAAATTGCAAAATAAAAGCAATGCCACGCCATTTTTACGGGTTTGTAACCCCTTAAGGACACATGACACAACGGTACATCATGTATAGTTCCGATCACCGCTACGCGGCGGGCAGTGATCAGAACTGGGTGCCTGCTGAAATCAATCAGCAGGCACCTTGGGACTAATGTGCCGGGGGTCAATTCAGACCTGCGGTTTGCGGCTTTTGCGTGTAATTGGGCGGCGGGTGCGGTGGCTATCGGGTCACCGTGCTGCTGTAATGGGGACCCGATAGCAGGGAAGGCCTGCGTCCGCATATCTACATAGACAGTGGTCTACTTTTGCTACCAACACGCCCATTTTCCAAACAGTCCTCAGAGCGGTATCAGTCTGATGAAGGCCGTATTGTGGCCGAAACGTCACACGCATGTATATGATTTACCGCACTTCTGATTAAAAGAAACTTATCTTCAACGCATAAACTGGAGTTTATTTCCTTCTTGATACTAAGGGGTGGGAACCCGACCTCCAGTAGCGCACCTCCAAAGAGTGCCACAACCGCCAGATGACGTACAGCTATGTCATTGGGCGTGAAGGGAGTTAATGATAGGTGCACTAAGTACTGTTAAGACATCACACCACTATGTCTGGTAGCATGTATGTATGGACACATTGGACAGCTGAGAAACATCTCTCATATGCACAATGCACATCCATTTTCCTGCCTCACAGTGCATACCCCACATCGTATACTCCACACCGTATACCCCACAGTGTATATCCCTCCACACACACACATAGTCTTTGGATTCTAATATCGTCTGGTTGGTTAGGAGAAGTAATGTTTGACCGCCATTATTTGCTGGTTCATTTAGCGTTACCCAGGGTGCACCATGTGGAGGCGGACCAGCTGTACACCCCATACTGTACCGTTACCTCACTAGGCGGGTACATCTCTCCTCAGATGGCCAATATCCGATTGCTCATACTACACACACATACAATTTAAATATAATTCGATTGTATAACTGTAACGTTAAATCTAATGTTTTACTTTCAAACACTGAAACATTTTTTGTTGTGTTGAGATGATGACATTCATTTCTAATACTTTTATTTGACAAATTTGGGATTATATGGTTGCATTTTTATCCTGCAGCGAATGCTTGAGATGAAGTATGACACCACCAGGTCCCGCGTGGACAAGCAGCGGATCCTGAGGAGGATCGGTTATGAACTATACCGTGACCACAATGTCACACACAAAAGGATGGCCATTATAAAAAAGTGGTCCGACCTGAAGAGGAGACACCAGGATCGGATCACTGAGATACGGAACAAAATCTGCCCAGGTACAATGCTTACATGACTCTTGTATCTTTCAGCAACACTCTGTAATGTATAGGTACAGTTATGCTTTACGAGGTTTTAATAACTTAAGAAAATTTTGCCATTATAGGTGATCCCGTCCCCTCAGTCCGCCGCAGGCCTTCAAAAAGGCAGTGGTGGTGGAGGAGGAGGTGTCGGAGGAGGAGGAGCAGGAGCAGGCAGGACCCTCTGCCCCTACCCCACAGCATGAGGATGCCGGACCCTCAGACCATCCCGGTTCTCATGAGGAGAATGAGGAGGAGGAGGAGCTTGTGACCACCCCCGCCAGGAGGGTAAATAATATGTGTTGTGGGTGTTTTAACTCAGTCACTGGTGTCAGTTTCTTCCAGAAAACCATAACAAACATGTTAAATCTTTATCCTTTAACCCCTTCATGCTTTCTGACATAACTGTACGACCAAATAACAAGTGACTTGCTGCATTTTGATGTACGGCCACGCCCAAACTGCTCCTGGGGCTGTGACACTATAAAGTGTCACAGCCCGAATCACAACTCCCCAGGAGCAGACACAAGTGGTAAGCCGGCAAGGGACCAATCAGAGTGTTCCCTTGCTAGTAAGCACTCTGATTGTTTTGTCTCTGCAGACTAACCAATCGTAGCGCAGCACTTTAAAAAAAAGCCTGTTTCAGGCCAGCGACATCTATGTGGTTGAGAGGAAGAAAGCTCCCTCTCTCTTCCATCTTGCCGTTGCTGCTTCACTAGCGGCAAGATGGTTTCCATGGCACCCGGACGCCTTACAAATGGCGTCCTAGTTGCTCATTTACCTAAGGCCGATCAGACCCTGAGGTCTGATCAGCCTTAGTGTAAGTGTGGCACTGACTATACAGTGTATTACAATAGACTATGCAGATGGTTTTTGATAAAAGAAAATAGATACATAAAACAAAATTTAAAAAATTGAAAGACAAAAAAGACTAAAAATTTTTTTTAAAGAAGAATAAATTAGAAATCGTCTTCTCATATATATTCATTTATGTAATCTAAAAATTACATAAATAATATAGTGCACATAATTGGTATAGCCGCATCCGTAAAAAGCAGCTCTATAACAATATAGCGTGTTCTTACCCCTTTGGCAAATCCCATACAAATATTTTCTTTTTAAAACTGTCAAAAACAGACATATTTTATACAGTATACATATTTTGTAACGTTCCATGACATAAATTCCAAACCCAAGCGATCAAAAAGACGTATGCACCCCAAAATAGTACCAATCAAACAGTCAACTGATCCCACAAATATTTTAAATAAAATACTCTATTGAAATATTCCTAAGTAAAGAACTATATAACTGATTGTGATTTTAATGGCCAGCTCCTTTATACACTAATCAATAAAAGTTATTTAATCTGATTTTTAATATATTATTTTTTTGTACAGTAATAAAAGACATGAAAAAAAAATAATATTGCTGCAGCGGGAGCACTCAGGCGGATGAGGGCTTTGCAGCTGAAGATCAGCCAAGAAATGAAGGCCATGGAGGAGTGGCATCAGAAGGCCATAACGGAGCTGATCAACCAGCATGATGTCCTGAAAGCCCTGCCTTAGTTTTATTTAATTTTTATTTTATGTTTCTTTAAACAATTTTTTTTATTTTATTTATAAAGTTTGGTTTGGTTTTAAATCATTTTTGGTTTTCTGTTTTATTTTAACAACTCTGGTTACATTAAGGCAATTTTTTCCATCCAAAACTCATCAGTATGATGACATACAGCAACCGCAGGTACATGGAAATTTGGTAGTATAAGGCCTACACAGAACTCATAGTGGTGAGGATAATAGCAGCAGTCTTTGTTAATGGTGGGGCCTTAGAATAAATAAAGTTATCAGTAAGAATTACACCATAACATAACATTATAAAAAACTGAAATCACGCGTTATAACTCAGAAAAAACTATTTATTAACAAAATAAAAAAAGGCCTCTATGGGAACATTGTGAGTTGGGAAAGTAGCTCCTCCATTTTCTGCATCCCTTTACGGTGCTTTTTGGCCATCTCCTAGCTGATGATGACCCGGCATTGCCCTTTAAGAGTGACCACCCCTTTAAGAGAGACATGTACTTAAAAAAATAAAGTATGCAAAGTAATATTCTTGCATTGGGGTATATGCAACTTAGGCCTCTTTCACACTTGCCTTGTGAGGATCCGGCGTGCACTTCCGTCGCAAGAAATGCCCGCGGATCCGTCTAGCATAAGACAACAGAAAGCATTGGAATACTGATCAATCTTCAATATGCTTTTAGGTAACCATGGCAGCCAGGACTCTACTAAAGTCCCGGCTGCCATAGTAAGTAGTGAGGAGCCGGGGAGCAGATACTTACAGTCCGTGCGGCTCCGGGGTGCTCCACAATGACGTCAGAGAGCCATACGCGCATGGATCATGTGATCCATGCTCATGGAGCGCTCTGACATCATTCATTGTGGAGGGCCCGGGACTCGAGAGCTCGCACAGATGGTAAGTATACTTCTCCCCTGCCTCCCCACTACGCTACCATGGCAGCCGGGACTTTAGCGTCCTGGCTGCTATGGTGACCATTCACAAAAGCTAAGCGTCGGATCCGGCGATGTGCCTAAATGACGTTTAGCTTAAAGCCGGATCTGGATAAATGCTTTTCAATGGCCATTAATTCCGGATCCTTCTTTCCAGCATGCCTTCAGGATTTGGGTCCGGAGAAAAATCTGCATCATGCTCCAGATTTTGCTACGGCAAAAAGAATCTCAGTACTGAGCGGAAGATATCCAGACGCATCCTGAGCGGATTTCTCTCCATTCAGGATGCATTGGGATTATCCTGATCAGTATCTTTCCGTCCTAGAGCCCGAGGACGGAACTCTAGGACAGAAAGATAAAACGCCAGTGTGAAAGAGCCCTTACTTCACTATTGTTTGGCTATGGCTATCTAGAACTAACAAAAATTTAGGAACCCAGCTCTGTTTAATTCGCAATGCAGTATATGTTCGCATTGCGAATTCAACTTAGAACTGGGTTCCTAATGGTTGTATTGCTAAAATATAACGAAGATTGGGAATTCAGTCTTCGTAAAAGTTATGTCGCAATGCGAGTAATACAGGTTATATTAATCGCATTGCGAATTCAACTTAGAACTGGGTTCCTAATGGTTGTATTGCTAAAATATAACGAAGATTGGGAATTCAGTCTTCGTAAAAGTTATGTCGCAATGCGAGTAATACAGGTTATATTAATCGCATTGCGAATTGAACTTAGAGCTGGGTTCCTAATGGTTGTATTGCTAGAATATAACGAAGATTGAGAACATAGCGCTATATTCTCAATCTTCAATTATATTCTAGCAATACAACCATTAGGAACTCCGCTCTAAGATGGAATCGCAATGCGAATACTTTAAGTTAAATTAATCGCATTGCGATTTCAACTTAACACTGCTGCTATATTCCATATTCGTTAACTCGTTAATTCTAGCAAGCTGACCCATTATAAACCCAGCTCCAAGTTGAAATCGCAATGCGATTAATATAACTTGAATTAATCGCATTGCGATTTCAACGTAATTCCTCAAATCCGACAGTACATTTTAGTATATGGAGACGTTCCCATGGTGATGGGGACGCTCCATGAGCACAGAAGTTATGGTTGGCTTGGTAGAATTAGCGAGGATGACGAATATGACGAATGTATTCGTCATATTCCTCAAAACGAAGATAACGAGTATTCTACATCTTCGTTTTAGCAACCTATTCGTCAACTCGCTAATTCTAGCAATCAAATAGGAAGGTTGACTTACCAGACAGCTGTGTTAAATTCGCTATGCGATTTTTTATTATTTTTTTAATAAATAGAATACTTATAATAATTTTATCAAGTAATATAATTATTGTATTAAAAAAAAATCGCATAGCGAATTTAACTACAACTGTCTGTAAGTCAACCTTCCTATTTGATGCTAGAATTAGCGAGGTTGACGAATAGGTAGCTAAAACGAAGATGTAGAATCTACGTTATCTTCGTTTTTGAAGAATGAGACAGACTACATTCGTCATATTCGTCATCCTCGCTAATTCTAGATATGAAACCAATAGGAAAGTAGCCTTAAGTACAAATCGCAATATGCGATTATTTAAATCGCATTTTAATCGCGATAACTAGAAAAAATGACGAATATTCGATTTCGACGAATATGAAACGAATATTCATTCGAATATTCGCGAATTTCGTCGAAATCGAATATGGCACCTGCCGCTCATCACTACTGTGTAATAGAGATATGTGTGTATCCTGCATGTAGCAGAGCTGTGTACTGTGTAAGAGAGACAGGATACACACATATCTCTATTACACAGTACACACATCTCTAATACACAGCTCTATTTGATGACTACAGTTCTGTACACAGCTGCTTTTAAATTTGACCCCTCCCACACACGTGACTAATCACATGGTCATGACATCACCACAGGTCCTTTGCCTTTCCAGCAGCTAGCAGCTTCTTCAGGCTAAGAGTTGTGTATTACATACTTTTGTGTTAGGGAGGAGGGAATTTTGACTTACTTCTGAGGGAGAGGGGAGTATTGACTGACATCTGATGGAGTTTTAGATGAGGGAGGAGGGCGATTTGGCTGAGGTCTGAGGGAGGAGGCAGTTTTGGATGAGGGAGGTTTGGCTGAGGTCTGAGGGAGGAGGCAGTTATGGATGAGGGAGGTTTGGCTGATGTCTGAGGGAGGAGACAGTTTTGGATGAGGGAGTTTTTTGCTGATGTCTGAGGGAGTTTTGCATGAGGGAGGAGGGCGTTTTGGCTGAGGTCTGAGGGAGGAGGCAGTTATGGATGAGGGAGATTTGTCTGAGGGAGGAGGCAGTTTTGGCTGAGGTCTGACGGAATTTTTGGCTGATGTCTGAGGGAGTTTTGTCTGACATCTGATGGAGTTTTGGATGAGGGAGGAGGGCGTTTTGGCTGAGATCTGAGGGAGGAGGCAGTTTTGGATGACGGAGGAGGGCATTTTTGGCTGATGTCTGAGGGAGGAGGCAGTTTTGGATCAGGAAGAAAGGAGTTTTGGCTGACAGAGGATGGAGTTTTGCCTGAGGGAAGAGGACTGATGGAGTTTGGGCTGACGAAGGAGGGTGTTTTGCCTGACGGAGGATAGAGTTGTGGATGATGTCTGACGATGTCCTAATATGGACACCGTATATACCATTCCTAGCTAGACTGCAACCTTCTAGTGGGAGGGGTGGAGTGGAGAAACTTAGCATAAACAATTATAAAGTTTCCACTCCTGTCTGGTATAGACGTACATTAGATACTCAATGGCAATGACACAGCAGTTTTTCCAGACAAAAACAGTTTCCATACATAACAACAGAACTAAAACCAGACATTTAAAGCATCAGTCTGTCTGGTTTTGGTGGTAAACAAGTCTGGCTTTTTCCCTCTAAAACATGCTCTTTAAACCCTATAGCAGTTGTGGAAAAATACCAGCTTCTTATTCAAAGTCTCAAAATTCTCTTAGTATTCATTAATCCTTTCCACAGTGCCTTGCAAATACAGTAATAAAGGAACAGAATATATATCACAACATACATATAAAATGCAGTTAGAAAGTGCAAAACAGTGCAAGACAAATAAAGTAAGAAGTTTTAATTTTGCATAAGGGAAACAGGGGCAAATGTCCACAAATGACCAGACTTTACAGTACCCCGGCTCCAGGGCACTACAGGATCAAAGGATCTTGTGGTAAGAGTTCCCTTAAGATTAGTGTTGAGAGAACAGTTCAAGCATAGTTCGGGTTCGTACCGAATTTAGGGGTGTCCGGGACACAGACCCGAACCCGGCCATTTTCAAAAAAGTTCGGGTTCGGGTTCGTTGTTCGGCGATTACTTCCCGCTTTCTGAAGGGCTGCACAGCAGCCAATCAGCTAGCGTTTTACTTCTTGCCCTAAGAGCCCATCACAGCCATGCCTACTAATGGCATGGCTGTGATTGGCCAAGTGCAGCATGTGACAAAGCCTCTATATAAGCTGGAGTCACGTAGCGCCGCACGTCACACTGCTCTGATTAGTGTAGGGAGAGGACGCAGTTTCTGTGAGGGCGAGATTAGGCAGGGAAAAATCATCAACAGCACCTAATGAACGGATCGATCTACAGCTGTGAATGATTGAACTTCTGCTAGTTACTTGCTCACTGGTTTTTAGGCTGCACAGAGCGTTTTTCTGTTACTTATTTTCTGGGGTTCTCAGCGGCCATTTTGTGACTTGTGGTGCACCAGAACAAGCTGACATCAAGTCCATCAATCCATCAATACTAGTTTTTTTTTTTTGCTATATCCTACATCAAGGGCTTGGCTGTGCTAATTGTCACCCCTAGAAACTTAGGATAGCAATTTCTATATTTTATTAAGGGGTTATATACAATTGCCCAAATACCAATCCCCGAAATCTGGTGTTCCAGCTCTGGCTAGCCAATTATAATACTGTCTGCTGTCTGGCAAAGGATAGATTATTTTCTGTGGTGAAATTCAATTGCCAAAATAGCAATATCATAAATCAGTGGTTTCAGCTGTGGCTGGCAAAGTATAATAGTGTCCGACAAAACATATATTTTGTTCTGGGGTGAAATTCAATTGCCAAAATAGCAATACCCTGAATCTGGTGTCCCAGCTGTTGCAGGCCAAGTTTCATAGTGTCCGCAAAAACATATATTTTGTTGTGGGGTGAAATTCAATTGCCAAAATAGCAATACCCTGAATCTGGTGTCACAGCTGTTGCAGGCCAAGTTTCATAGTGTCCGCAAAAAAATATATTTTATTGTGGGGTGAAATTCAATTGCCAAAATAGCAATACCCTGAATCTGGTGTCCCAGCTGTTGCAGGCCAAGTTTCATAGTGTCCGCAAAAACATATATTTTGTTCTGGGGTAAAATTCAATTGCCAAAATAGCAATACCAAAAATCTGTGGTTTCAGCTTTGGCTGGCCAAGATTCATAGTGTCCGCAAAAACATATATTTTGTTGTGGGGTGAAATTCAATTGCCAAAATAGCAATACCCTGAATCTGGTGTCCCAGCTGTTGCAGGCCAAGTTTCATAGTGTCCGCAAAAACATATATTTTGTTCTGGGGTGAAATTCAATTGCCAAAATAGCAATACCATAAATCAGTGGTTTCAGCTGTGGCTGGCCAAGTTTCATAGTGTCCGCCAAAACATATATTGTGTTCTGGGGTGAAATTCAATTGCCAAAATAGCAATACCATAAATCAGTGGTTTCAGCTGTGGCTGGCAAAGTGTAATAGTGTCCGCCAAAACATATATTTTGTTCTGGGGTTAAATTCAATTGCCAAAATAGCAATACCCTGAATCTGGTGTTCGACCTGTTGCAGGCCTAGTTTAAATCTGTCCATAAAAGGATACCTTTCATCCAGGGCCTAAATACTAGCCCTAAAAGAGATATTCCCCAAAATCAGTGGTTATTGCTGTGCCTGGATTAGTGTAATACGCTACATAAATAAATAGGCAGATAGTGTTAGGTGCCTGTAAAAAAAGGCCTGAATTTGAAATCAATACATTGGGCCAAATATTTTTTTTTCTTATTGTGGTGCTTGGTGAACGGTAACAATGAGGAAAACATCTAGTAAGGGACGCGGTCGTGGTGGTGTTAGTGTCCCCTCTTGTGCTGGGAGAGGACGTGGCCATTCTGCCACAGCCACACGTCCTAGTGAACCAACTACCTCAGGTTCCAGTACCCGCCAGAATTTACAGCGATATTTGGTGGGGCCCAATGCCGTTCTAAGGATGGTAAGGCCTGAGCAGGTACAGGCGCTAGTCAATTGGGTGGCTGACAGTGGATCCAGCATGTTCACAACATTATCTCCCACCCAGTCTTCTGCAGAAAGCGCACAGGTGGCACCTGAAAACCAAGCCCATCAGTCTGTCACATCACCCCCATGCATATCAGGGAAACTGTCTGAGCCTCAAGTTATGCAGCAGTCTCTTATGCTGTTTGAAGACTCTGCTGGCAGGGTTTCCCAATGGATCCACCTAGCCCTTCCCCAGTGGTGGAAGACATAGAATGCACTGATGCACAACCACTGATGTTTCCTGATGATGAGGACATGGGAATACCACCTCATCGGAGTCCGCACGTCTCTGATGATGACGAAACACAGGTGCCAACTGCTGCGTCTTTCTGCAGTGTGCAGACCAAATAGGAGGTCAGGGAGGAAGACTGTGTGGAAGACGATGCAGGGGACGATGAGGTCCTAGACCCCACATGGAATGAAGGTCGTGCCACTGACTTTCATAGTTCAGAGGAAGAGGCAGTGTTGAAACCGAGCCAACAGCGTAGCAAAAGAGAGAGCAGGGTGCAAAAGCAGAACAGCCGCCTCCAAGAGAGTTCGCCTGCTACTGGCCACCGCCACCAGGGATCGAGCACCCCAAAGGCAGCTTCAAGGAGTTCCCTGGCATGGCACTTCTTTAAACAATGTGCTGACGACAAGACCCAAGTGGTTTGCACGCTGTGCCATCAGAGCCTGAAGCGAGGCATTAACATTCTGAACCTTAGCACAACCTGCATGACCAGACATCTACATGCAAAGCATGAACTGCAGTGGAGTAAACACCTTAAAAGCAAGGAACTCACTCAGGCTCCCCCTGCTTCCTCTTCTGCTGCTGCCTCTGCCTCTTCCTCCGCCTCGGGAGGAATGTTGGCACCTGCCGCCCACCAAACAGAGGATGCTCCACCGACAACACCACCTGCGTCACCAAGCATCTCCACCATGTCACACAGCAGCGTTCAGCTCTCCATCTCACAAACCTTGGAGAGAAAGCGTAAATTCCCACCTAGCCACCCTGGGCCTGAATGCCAGCATTTCTAAACTACTTACCATGATCTTGCAGTGCAACACAAAGTTGAATGAACCTCTCCTCTGTCTGGGTGTTGGGGCCGAAATAACTGATAGTGGCCTTCTCCCGTGGTGGTTGATATGACGCATGATTCCTTGCTGTGGGACCTCTCTCCTCTGTCTGGGTGCTGGGCCGAAATAACTGAGAGTGGCCTTCTCCGGTGGTGGTTGATATGACGCATGATTCTTTGCTGTGGGACCTCTCTCCTCTGTGTGGGTGCTGGGCCGAAATCACTGAGAGTGGCCTTCTCCGGTGGTGGTTGATATGACGCATGATTCCTTGCTGTGGGACCTCTCTCCTATGTCTGGGTGCTGGGCCGAAATATCTGAGAGTGGCCTTCTCCGGTGGTGGTTGATATGACGCATGATTCCTTGCTGTGGGACCTCTCTCCTCTGTCTGGGTGCTAGGCAGAAATAACTGAGAGTGGCCTTCTCCGGTGGTGGTTGATATGACGCATGATTCCTTGCTGTGGGACCTCTCTCCTCTGTCTGGGTGGTGGGGCCGAAATAACTGAGAGTGGCCTTCTCCGGTGGTGGTTGATATGACGCATGATTCCTTGCTGTGGGACCTCTCTCCTCTGTCTGGGTGCTGGGCAGAAATAACTGAGAGTGGCCTTCTCCGGTGGTGGTTGATATGACGCATGATTCCTTGCTGTGGGACCTCTCTCCTCTGTCTGGGTGCTGGGCTGAAATAACTGAGAGTGGCCTTCTCCGGTGGTGGTTGATATGACGCATGATTCCTTGCTGTGGGACCTCTCTCCTCTGTCTGGGTGCTGGGCCGAAATAACTGAGAGTGGCCTTCTCCGGTGGTGGTTGATATGACGCATGATTCCTTGCTGTGGGACCTCTCTCCTCTGTCTGGGTGGTGGGCCGAAATAACTGAGAGTGGCCTTCTCCGGTGGTGGTTGATACGTCGCATGATTCCTTGCTGTGACACCTCTCCTCTGTCTGGGTGCTGGGGCCAAAATAACTGAAAGTGGCATTCTCCAGTGTTGAGTGATATGACGCATGATTCCTTGCAGTGGGACCTGTCTCCAATTGATATTGGTTAAATTTTATTTATTTTATTTTAATTCATTTCCCTATCCACATTTGTTTGCAGGGGATTTACCTACATTTTGCTGCGTTTGGCAGCCCTCTAGCCCGTTCCTGGACTATTTTACAGCCTTTTTAGTGCCTAAAAGTTCGGGTCCCCATTTACTTCAATGGGGTTCGGGTTCAGGATAAAGTTCGGGTCGAGTTCGGATCCCGAACACGAACATGCTGTGTGACATGGTGGAGATGCTTGGTGACGCAGGTGGTGTTGTCGGTGGAGCATCCTCTGTTTGGTGGGCGGCAGGTGCCAACATTCCTCCCGAGGCGGAGGAAGAGGCAGAGGCAGCAGCAGAAGAGGAAGCAGGGGGAGCCTGAGTGAGTTCCTTGCTTTTAAGGTGTTTACTCCACTGCAGTTCATGCTTTGCATGTAGATGTTAAAGTATAAAACATGATGGACATTCATAAACTATGAACTTACATTTTAATTTCTGGATCTCATGCATTTTGCCTATTGTTAATTAAGAATAATTTTCTATCATTTCTGTTAGCTGCAATATTATTGACATGAAAACTTTCAGCTGGATGTTAGTTTAATATATTCTTAAAGCATGGCACAATCTGAAATTAATCTACCAGGAATATATATTTTGGATTATACAGCATAATTGAAAGCTCCATTTCAATATTTAGTCATCCTGTGACAGATAAATTGTAAACAAAATTACTGAACCATTTCCAGGACTGCGAACTTTAATTGGAGATATTTTGTTTTGCCTTTTGAGACAATAAAAACAAAGTGCATAATTATTAAATCTGACAATGCAATTAAAAGAAATAATGCCTATAAATGGCTTTGTCATGTATATTTCAATGGAACATGACTTATTAAATGTTTCAAGGCCTTAAAATTAGTTCTTCTATTTTAGCAGTGGAAAATGAATTTAATATCCACAGAATTGCTTCTCAGATAAAAGGATTCCTTTTACTGGAATTTCAGGTCTGTTTAGTTCCACCTCAACTTTTAAGCTATATTTTCAACATATATTTACACATGATAGTACAATACTTAAATGGGGCTGCTCAGCTATATTAACTTTTTATATATGGATCACAGTTGGCTAAAAGTTGAAAAAGAAGTCATACTTACCCTCACCAATCCCAATGATGTTTTGATCCTGCTGTGGTGTCTACTGTTCTTCCTTATCCCAGCTTAAAGGGAACCTGTCATCAACTTTATGCTGATGTCACTGAGAGCAGCATAAAATTGTGACAGAAATGCTGATTTCATCGGTGTCTTACTCATTAGCTAAAAGTAAGTGCTTGCTGAGAACCAGCACCATAATCATTGCAGCACAGGCATTGAAAAGAGTCAAATCTACTTGAGAAGAGTCATGGGTATTCATATTCTCCTGCTCTTCCATCTGCTGATGATTGGCAGTTGTCTCCTAGAGAGAAAGAGAGACAACTAAGTAGAACACTGTAAATCATCAGCAGGTGGGCAGGGACAGTAGGAATTCATGAATAACCATGACTCTTCTCAGGTGGCCATGACTCTTTTCCAGGCCCAGTCTGCAATGATTCTGATGTTGGTTCTTGGCAACCACTTACTTTTAACTTTTAAATGACAGACTGCTGAAATCAACTTACCTGTCTCTACTTTATACTGTCCTTAGTATGGGCAGCATAAAGTTGATGACAGGTTCTCTTTAACACATAAGAAATGCAAGACCCACTCAGCCAGTTACAGGCTAAGGTGAATCACTGATCACAATATACAAAGACCATATAGGACACAATTCAATCTTCACTGTCTTAAAGAAGTTGTCCGGGCTTTTTCTATTGATGACCTATCCTCAGGATCGGCGTGGGTCCGACACCCAGCACCCCCACCAATCAGCTGTTTGAGGTGACAGCACAAGCAGTGCACACATGCCATCTCCCTTCTCTCTTCCTGCTTGCTGTTGTATATCTATGGGACAGCCTCAGTGGATAGGAAGAGAGACAGGACAAGGCAAATGTACACTGCGCATGCCGTCTCCTCAAACAGCTGATTGGCAGGAGTCCCGGGTTTTGGATTCCCGCCAATCTGATATTGATGACCTATTCTGAGGATAGACAAACCAACTGAAAGGTGGCATGAAGCAGGATGTGCTCAACCCAAAAATGCAGTTGTGCATATATATACAGGGGAGCAGATCCTGCACTTGTGGCCCGTTGCTAATGGCGATCCCCAGAAAAATGCATACGGTGGAGGATGCCCGCAGCGGACCACAAGTACCACAATAGACATCCTACACAAAATGGCAATAGTGTGGATGTGATAAATAATATAACAATATAGCAATAACAAATGAAAAAAAAAGGTGCACACTGCGGTCTTACTAAGCCCTCAAACTGATGTTAAAATTGAGAGGTTAGTCAACATGTCCTACAGTGGAGGACATGTCTTAAGCCCGAGCACCACGCCAAGGTCTCTCAAGTAGCTCGGGACCTAACACTCACCTACCTGTGCCATATGTGCAATACCAGGGGCCAGTGGGCAAAATTACAGGAATGTATTAGGCCGACTCGCAGTAGACTCCTCAGTTACCTCCAGCATGTAACCATGCCTGCAATGGGAGGAGGGAGAAGGCTGTGAGCCCCACGCAAGACTGGCTGATATGGCCCAGGCCTCACAGGTGCACCTAAATATAGCCTGTGGATGGAAAACAGGCTACATTTACATGGGAGTTTATACACCTCCAAACAATTATATATACACAAACCAAGGTGGCATGAAGCAGGATGCGCTCAACCCAAAAATGCAGTTGTGCATATATATACAGGGGTGCAGATCTTGCACTTGTGGCATGTTGCTAATGGCGACCACTGTAGGACATGTTGACTAACCTCTCAATTTTAACATCAGTTTGAGGGCTTAGTAAGACCGCAGTGTGCACCTGTTTTGTCATTTATTATTGCTATTCTGAGGATAGGTCATCAATATAAAAAGCCCAGACAACACCTTTAAATGTTTGAAATATAGTTAATCTCAATTTGATAAAATAAAATGAGAGCAAAAAAAATTGCAAGTTACCAAATAGGTTTGTTGTTTTTTGGATAGTTCTCTTTTGACAATTTGAACACATACAGTAAAGCTTGAAATACAGAGGTAGCAAATGTTAACATGGTGCCTTTAATGTATTTTGTGGTAACATATGTCAATTGAAAGTATTTTTCTACAGTGTATTCAGCGTGGTAAATGTCAAGTTAATGCTTGCTGCATCTGTTTATATTTTTGAAGTTTTTATATAATTCTCACATCCTCCCAGTAGTCATTGATTAACATTAATTAAAATGTATCTAGCTATCCAACATGTTAAAGTTGTCCTTGTGCCAAAGCTAAAACCAGCAAAGATATTTCAGTATACAAAAAGCCACTGATTCATCCATTTGAAAAGTCATGCCTACCGATTTCAACAATTCACTTGATCCCCTTTTGAGTGTCTGTTCTACATCAATAAAACATTATTAGTTAGTTTAGTCTTTGTAGGAAGAGTGCAAACATATCAACTGTAAATCATACATCACAAAGAAATATAAAAAATATTGTTTGCATACTTACTTTAAAGCAATTTTCCTAGAAATAAAAATGCTAAAAATTGCTATAAGTCAAAAATTATGAAATTGATGTATATACTTTTGAGTTCTTCCTATCACTGGTGCTTTTCATTGTCCCTGCCATATCTGTTTACATTCCTGTATGATGGAATGGGACAAGAGGGCCTATTATTAATCCAGCCATGTCACTCATCATACAAGAGAGCAAACAAATCTGGCATGAAGGAGAGCGAGAGCAGCATGGAAATGGAAGAATTCTCAGGCTTAATATATTCAATATTTTATTGTTTTATTATTTTGGGCAATTCTATTTGTTAGTAAAGAAAACCTCTTTAGTAAATAATATATTATACAATATATCAATCTCTTGCCAGTGCCATGCCCCTCTTCCTATCCATGTCTCTCATTCTGTCTGCTGTCAGGGCACCAGTGAACATACGTGTCATTATGGCCAAATTTCACCTCACCTGCCATCTGTTGGAAAATCTTATCCTTCAGGCCCAGAGACCAAAACTATGTTGTGTGAATCCTAAATTATATTTCCAAAAGATGCAACTTTTAATTTGGCTCTCCTTCTAGATGGTTAGAAACATACACAACCAAATAGTCAGGTTTCCTGAGGCAGTTTAAAACCAGGAATTAATTCAAAGAAAAGTCATATTTGTCCTTTATAATTACTCTCCTTTTATGATCCACTCCTGACTTTGGCTTTCAAAACTGCATAAAAAACAACCTGACCATGTGGCCGTATCATAAGGGTAAGAATTTGCCATGCCCTGCACTCCAGAATCCTGACTTCACAAAATTCTGTCTTCAAGTCGCAAAATAGGGCATTTTTTAAAACTTTTTGAGGTTGCTTTTTAGATTCTGACACCTCTCACTCTTTTGAAAAGTGGTAGGGAGAGCAGATGTGGTCAGCTATGTTAACGAGTTTCATTCTAGATTTATCACTGGGTATATTTTGTAAAAAGACACACAAAAAAGTTCCAAAGTCATTCCAGTAGAGGGGTGGTGTAGAAAGCTGGAGTAGCATTTCCAAACAAAAGTGTTAAATTTAAAGATGCACCAGATTTAACAAACAACATAGACCATTTGATACATTTTGTTCAAAGCCAACGAGCGAAGGATCAAGGAAAACTGACCACAAACATTACCCCCATGACATATTCCCCCCTCCCTTTATGTTTCTAGAATGACAGAAATTAGTTATTAAATTGTGCTAATATGTAACTGAAATTGTTAAAGCTTGTATTCTTTGTATTATTTACAAATGCATAACAGTGCATAAAATATTTACAAGTTCCAGTTACATTTAAACTGACAATTCGAAGTGGCAACTACTCTACATATTTTAAAAGGTTGCTGGAATGTAAAACTCCAAATGGCATTAATATTATGTAACTTAACAAAGCTTTTTCAGTGTCTTACTCCCTCAGTTAATTTTACTCTTCTTAAATTTTTCATTCATATTCCCCTTTGTACCAACATAAAGCAAAAATTAAATGGATTTAAAATATTCATTAGCAAGTGGGTGACTTCTAAGCAATATTATTGTCCTTAACTTGATATGATGCACACATTTGTTTAGTGTTTAAACTACTTACAGACAGTTGTGAAATATATAGGCAAGAATGTTAGAGACCACGGACATTGTAAAGTCATTGGCACACAACCTTTATGTTGGCGCACAAAGTATTTACAGGCTGCATTAAAGGGTCATATATGGAGATGAACAAATTTCTTAAAAATTTGATTCAGTCGGTTCGCCGAATTTTGAAATGTGGAGGTGGCGGCAGCAGCAGTATCAGGAGGAAGCTACAGAGTGGCACAATGACAGTGTGGAGGTGGCGGCAGCATCAGGAGGCCACAGAGTGGTGCAATAACAGAGTTTGGAGGCGGCGGCAGCAGCAACATCAGGCAGAGGCCACAGGGTGGCACAATGACAGTGTGGAGGTGGAAGCAGCAGCATGAGGAAACCATAGAGTGGCACAATGACAGAGTGTGGAGGTGGCAGCAGCATCAGAAATAGGCCACAGGGTGGCACAATGACAGTGTGGAGATGGCAGCTGTGGCAGCATCAGGAGACCACAGAGTGGCACAATAACAGAGTGTGGAAGTGGCAGCAGCATCAGGAGGAGGCAACAGGGTGGCAAAATGACAGTGTGGAGGTGGCAGCAGCAGCATGAGGAGACTACAGAGTGGCACAATGACAGAGTGTGGAGTTGGCAGCAGCAGCATCAGGAGGAGACCACAGGGTGGTACAATGACAGTGTGGAGGTGGCAGAAGCAGTGGCAGCATCAGGAGGCCACAGAGTGGCACAATGACAGACTGTAGAGGTGGCATCAGCAGTAGCAGCATGAGGGGACCACAGAGTGGGACAATGACAGTGTGGAAGTGGCGGCAGAGCAGCATCAGGAGGAGGCCACAGGGTGGCACAATGACAGTGTGCAGGTGGTAGCAGAATGAGTATACCACAGAGTGGCACAATGACAGGGTTTAGAGGTGGCAGAAGCATCAGGAGGAGGCCCAATCAGGGTGGCACAATAAAATATTATGGAGGTGGCAGCAGCAGCAGTATCATCAGGAGAAGGCCACAGGGTGGGACAATGACAGTGTGGAGGTGGCAGCAGCAGTGGCAGCATGATGAGACCACATAGTGGCACAATGAAAGAGTGTGGAGGTTGATGCAGCAGCAGCATCAGGAGGAGACCACAGGGTGGCACAATGACAGAGTGGGGAGGTAGCAGCAGCATCATCAGGATGCCACAGAGTGGCACAATAACAGAGCGTGAAAGGTGGCAGCAGCAGCATCAGGAGAAGGCCACAGGGGGCACAATCACAATGTTGAGGTGGGAGAAGCAGCATCAGGAGGCCACAGAGTGGCAAAGTGACATAGTGTGGAGGTGGCAGCAGTATCAGGGGACAACAGAGTGGCAATGTGACATAATGTGGAGGTGGCAGCAGCATCAGGAGACCACAGAGTGGCAAGATAACAAAGTGTGGAGGTGGCAGCATCAGGAGACCACAGAGTGACCCGGTGAAATAGTAGGGAGGTAGGTGGCAATACCAGCACTAGCTGAAGAAGGTGAATGAAAGAAAGAGCACTTGGCATCAGATGTGTGGCATCAGGCGGGTGGCAGCATCAGAGTAGTAACTGAGGCAGGAATCCAGAAGAAACCGCTCTCTTTTGTCAAAGTGTTGGTGTGGAGCCATGGATGGTCTAGTCCAGGCATCCTCAAACTGCGGCCCTCCAGCTGTTGCAAAACTACAATTCCCAGTATGCCCGAACAGCCTACAGGTATCAGCGTACAGCAGGGCATTGTGGGAGATGTAGTTTTACAACAGCTGGAGGGCCGCAGTTTGAGGATGCCTGGTCTAGTCTGATGTATCAGACATTAGTCGGTGGAAATCCTGGCTGATCCATGCCTGATTCATCTTGACAAAGGTCAGTCTCTCCAAATTTTGGGTGGACAGGCGAGTTCTTCTTGGAGTAACTATGGCCCCCGTCGCACTAAACACCCGCTCTGATGCCACACTACTGGACAGGCAGGACAGCTTTTCCAGAGCAAAGTCTGCCAGTTGCGGCCACAAATCCAGTTTGGCTGCCCAGTAGTCCAGCGGATCTTCAATGTGGGGTGGCAGGTAGTAATGAGCGGCATAGGCAATATTCGAATTTGCGAAATTTCGTGAATTTGTGCCCAAATATTTGCAATAAATTTTTCTGGCACAGGCAGAGGTCACAGCAGAGTAAGGGGTATCCAAAATAGGATGGGACATAAATCAATCACTGGACACAGTCCCAATGCAAAATGCTCCAAAAACAGGCAATCTGGATAAATCAATAGTATATCTTTATTAAACATATGAGGTATATATAAAAACATCACATGATATCTTAAACATGTTAGGTGGTGAAAGCTACATACCGGGCCGTGTAATGCCCAAATGAGGAATGACAATAAAGTAAATAGTAAATAATCATGGGAGTTTTAACTACTGGGAGCAGCGTATAGGAAAAGCACGATTCGCTTCTTAATGCTTCATCTGGCCCCGTCGGGACTGAGGAGTGACCAAGTGATACGGACATCTGATACCAGTGAGGTGAATACTTTATAGACTAGGAGTGTAAATGGGGGGGCCTTCTATGGGATGGTATGGATCTATGACATATTATGCACTTTATTGATTGTTTCTGCTATTGATTCGCCATGGGCCTCTCTTAAGCTTTTCATATACACTGCTCCCAGTAGTTAAACCTCCCATGATTATTTACTATTTACTTTATTGTCATTCCTCATTTGGGCATTACACGGCCCGGTATGTAGCTTTCACCACCTAACTTGTTTATGATATCATGTGATATTTTTATATATACCTCATATGTTTAATAAAGATATACTATTGATTAATCCAGATTGCCTGTTTTTGAGTGGACATCTGGGTGTTCGGGTTCGACGGGTTCGGCCGAACTTCGGAAAAAAGTTCGAGGTCGGGACCCGAACTTGACTCGAACCCGAGCCCCATTGAGGTCAATGGGGACCCAAACTTTTGAGCACTAAAATTGGTGTAAAAATGTCATGGAAAGGGCTATAGGTTCTGCAAATACCAGCAAAATGTTGTTAAGAGCATGGCAAGTGCTCTGCCAACAAATTTGGATAGGGAAATGACTTTAAATAACATAAAATAGATGAAAATAAAAAATAATAATCTTCATCTAGGAGGACGAGGTCCATATGGAGTAGGAGGTTTAGGATGCGGTGGATGTGGCGGTGTAAGTGGAAGCGGCAGTGGAAGAGGAGGTAGCCTACACTGCTTTTTGGTTTTAAATATTATTTTTAAAGTTAGGGTACACCCCAAAACATTGGGAAATTTAACCTGGGATAACCTACTCCAGACAGGGCAAGCCAGCACCTCCAAGGGGTAAAGGGCAAGCTTAGGCCATGTGCCCAATTTGGAGACCCAGAAGTTGCATGTTCCAAAGTAGTTAATGTATTTTTAATAGAGTGATTAATAAAGATTAAATTTTACCTATTACTAGTCAGAGAGGTTGCAAAGGTTACGCTAGGTCAAAGTGACCACCTAACCCCTCTTCCAGAAGTTGCAGGGGCTGACCCCTATCAGTCAGTTCGTGTAGGAGTGTGCACTTTTAAAGCCCCATCATGTCGCACGTCCCTGTGATGTTCACGATCCAATTTGATATCTGCTCTATCAACTTTCAATATTCTTTTATGCGCCTACCATGGTGATCACGGGTGGTGAGGAATCAGCGTTCCAGGCCAGAGAGGGAGCGTGACAAAAAGAGACCAAATTTAAGGGAGCTAAATGTATAAAAAATGTTTGGGATTTTACCGGTCTAATAGGTATAGCAGTGGTACTATACACCAAAAGTTTGGCGTTCCATATGGACTAGGAGTTTGAGGAGGCAGTGGACGCAGCAGAGTAGGTGGAAGCGGCGGTGGAGGAGGACGAGATAGCCAACACAGGTTTTTGGTTTTAATTTAATTTTGTAAAATTGAGGTGCACTCCAAAAGAGTGTGAAATATCCAAAATACAAACATGAGCAATTGCACTGCAGTACAACAATGGCTGGCTAGTGGTGGTATACATGTCTATTCTGCACAAGGTACAGACAAGTCCTGAGGCATCCATGCCTGGTTCATTTTAATAAACGTGAGCTTGTCCACATTGGCTGTGGACAGATGGCTGTGCTTGTCTGTGATGACGCCCCCTGCCGTACTAAACACATGTTCAGATAATACACTGGCTGCAGGGCAGGCCTGCACCTCCAAGGTGTAAAGGGCAAGCTCAGGCCATGTGCCCAATTTGGAGATCCAGAAGTTGAAGGGGGCAGACCCGTCATTCAGTACGTGTAGGCGTGTGCACACATACTGCTCCACCATGTTGGTAAAATGCTGTCTCCTGCTGAGACGTTCCATATCAGCTGGTGGTGCTGGTTGTTGTGGTGTGCTGACAAAGCTTTTCCACATGTCGGCCATGCTATCCCTGCCTTCTGAGGTGCTGGCGGTGTCCCAGCTGCGTTGGCGACCTCTTCCTCGTCCTCTGCCTTCTCCTTGTGATTCCACTGTGCCCCATCTGTCAGGTGGGAATGCTACCAGCAGTGCATCTACCAGCGTGCGCTAGTACTCGCGCATCTTACGATCACGCTCCAGTGACGGAATTAAGGACGGTACGTTGTCCTTCTAATGGGGATTCAGCAGCATGGCCACCTAGTAATCATCACAAGTTAGAATGTAGGCAACTCTGGGGTCGTTGAGGAGACACTGCAGCATGTAATCGCTCATGTGTGCAAGGCTGCCCAGAGGCAACGAAAAGCTGTCCTCTGTGGGAGGTGTATCGTCTGTGTCCTCTGTATCCCCCCATCCATGCACCAGTGATGGCCATGAGCTGGTCTGGGTGCCACCCTGCTGGGAACATGGTTCCTCCTCCTCCATCTCCTCCTCCTCATCCTCCACCTCGTCATCCTCCAGAACTGTGCCCTGGCTGGACAATTGTGTACCTTGGGTTTGTGTGTGCAGGAACCCACCCTCAGAGCCACTAGGGAATGACTGGCTGGAAACCCTACAAAATGATCCCTCTTCCTCCTCCTCCTCCTGTGCCACATCCTCTTCCATCATCGCCATGAACGTTTTTTCAAGAAGGCATAGAAGTGGGATAGTAACGCTGAGAACGTCGTTATCGGCACTGGCCATGTTGGTGGAGTACTCGAAACAGCACAACAAGGAACACAGGTCTCGCATGCAGGCCCAGTCATTGATGGTGAAGTGGTGCTGTTGTTCTGCTGAGTGATTCACCCGTGCGTGCTGCAGCTGAAACTCCACTATCGCCTGCTGCTGCTCTACAGTCTGGCCAGCATGTGAAAGGTGGAGTTCCACCTTGTGGGCACGTCCCCTAGGAGGCTTCTGAGCGGGAAGGCCGAAGTTACACTGCAGCGCTGACAGGCGAGCAGCAGCAGGATGAGAATGCCGAAACCGCGCACAGACGGCTCACACTTTATGCAGCAGCTCTGACATGTCGGGGTAATTTTTAAGAAATTTCTGCACCACCAAATTCAGCACATGCGCTAGGCAAGGGATGTGCGTCAAACCGGCTAGTCCCAAAGCTGCTACGAGATTTCGCCCATTATCGCACACCACCAGGCCGGGCTTGAGGCTGACTGGCACAAACCACTCATCGGTCTGTTGTTCAAGGCTTGTCCACAGCTCCTGCGTCAAATTTCACAGTGTATGATGCTCCTGGTGAACAAATGCAGTACAACTGCAACAACCATCCGTGTTGTTTGAATTGCTTTTATTGTTTCGCATTGATTTGACCCGATCATCAGATCATTTTAGGACCTATTGTTAAGTAAGAGGTTTTGATCTAATGCATACCTTACTTTTAGTCCGCTAAATCTGCATTAGTTAACCAAATACTTACCTCTATCTCACCATCTCATTTTCCCACCTTCGTCCTCACGGTCTCTGGCGCTCCTTGGGTCATTGCATCCTCGTTTGCCTTTTTTTTTCTTCTTTAACTTATTATTGGAGCAGGCTCAAAACCTGAGGCTAGCCTCCTTTGCAATGCAAGCTGCCTAATACCTACTGGACTTTCTTCGACTTATCCCTCTCGTCCCTTCTCAGCCATTTCTCCCCTGGCGCTCTCTCATCCTAAGAGCTGGGGCTGCTCCTCCAGCCCTATAACCCTATTTGGAGTTCTAATGCTCCTTCTCTTTTTCTTTTTGTCTCATTTCCATCGCCTGTACTTGTTCAGGCCTCACCATTCGTAGAGCAGCATTAGGCCTGACCAAATACCGCTGCAGGTTTTGTCGCCTACTTGCACCTGAGGAAGGGGTTTCACTTGTGCGTGTAGCTGGCACAGATCAACCACGTCCTCTCCCTGCAACAGGAGCTCCATCAGCAGCACCACGACCTGGGCCACTTCCCATATTTGACGCTCTCCTCATATTTTTTGAATTCAGGATCTTGCCCTAAATAGGTGTTTAATAGTAGAAAAGAACGACAGTATGTAAAGGGTGTATCTCACATGGCCTGTACCAGACTAGGCCTCAATTAAAGATTTCTTTGCACAAAAAGAGCTGCATTTCAAATGGCTATATTTCAAATGGCTGATTTCAAATCGCTGAATCAAACCCATGTATGTATAGGGGGGATCACACACGCCCTGAATCAGTGTAGGCCTGAAGTAAATATATCTTTGCACAAAAAGGCGGTATTTCAAATGGCTGTATTTCAAATGGCTAATTCAAACCCCTGTATGTATAGGGGGGATCACACACGCCCTGAATCAGTGTAGCACTGAAGTAAATATATCTTTGCACAAAATGGCTGTATTTCAAATGGCTGTATTTCAAATGCCTAATTCATACCCCTGTATGTATAGAGGGGATCACACACGGCTTGAATCAGTGTAGGCCTGAAGTAATTATATCTTTGCACTAAATGGCTGTATTTAAAATGGCTGTATTTCAAATGGCTGAATGAAACCCCTGTATGTATAGGGGGGATCACACACACCCTGAATCAGTGTAGGCCTGAAGTAAATATATCTTTGCACTAAATGGCTGTATTTCAAATGGCTGTATTTCAAATGCCTAATTCAAACCTTTGTATGTATAGAGGGATCACACACGCCCTGAATCAGTGTAGGCCTGAAGTAAATATATCTTTGCACAAAAAGGCTGTATTTCAAATGCCTAATTCAAACCCCTGTATGTATAGGGGGATCTCACAGGGCCTGAACCTCTGTAGGCCTGAATTCAATATTGGTGCACAAAATGGCGGTATTTAAAATCTCTGAATGTAACCCAAATGTAATAAGGGTGTATCTCACAATGATATCTGCCTCAAAGGCTGCCAACTAAATTAAACTGTTTGTTTAACAACTGAATTTGACAGCAGTATATAAGCCTGTAATTTCACACATGCTGATGCTGCAAGGCCTGGAAATAGTGTTTTTTGTCAAAAAGGTGTGTTTTTCAAACCCCAGAAAATGATGGGTGTTTTTCTAGCTTAAATTGCACACTGACTAATACAGATGTTCTAGATTGCCCAAAAAGTATTTTTTTTGGTAACATAATATGAATGCTGTATATATTAAACTTGAATTTAACAGTTGCAGATCTGGAATATACTATTTTTTGAAAAAATAAAGTGTGTTTTTCAAACCCCAGAAAATGATGGGTGTATTTCTTGCTTAAATTGCACACTGACTAATACAGATGTTGTAGATTGCAAAAAAAATCTTTTTTGCTAACAGAACATGAATGCTGCATATATTAAATTTGAATTTTACACTTGCAGATCTGGAAAATACTGTTTTTGGGGGAAAAAAAGTGTGTTTTTCAAACCCTCAGAAAATGATGGGTGTATTTTTAGCTTAAATTGCACACTGACTAATACAGATGTTGTAGTTTGCCCCAAAAAAATGGTGATTTGTATCGCTGGTCATGTATAAAATGGCCACCGCCACCCACCTAACTAACAGAATTCTAAAAGTTAGTATTTTTTGATCAATGAGCTCAGGGCAGGGTAAAAGGATAGTGCCCTGCACCCACATAACTATTTCTAGGTAGATCGCTGAGTTAGATTCTCTCCTATTCTCTCCCTGAAATCACAAGTCCAGCAGCATCCTCTCCCTACACTTGTAACAGCAGAGTGACGTACAGCGCTATGTGACTCAAGCTTATATAGAGCCTGGTTCACATGCTGCTCTGGCCAATCACAGCCATGCCATTAGTAGGCATGGCTGTGATGGCCTCTTGGGGCAAGTAGTATGACGCTTGTTGATTGGCTGCTGTGCAGCCTTTCAAAAAGCGCCAAAGAAAGCGCCGAACACCGGACCCGAACCAAACTTTTACGGAAATGTTCGGGTCCGTGTCCCGAACACCCTAAAATTCGGTACAAACCCAAATTATACAGTTCGGGTTTCCTCATTTGGGCCTTACATGGCCCGGTATGTAGCTTTCACCACCTAACTTGTTTTAGATATCATGTGATGTTTTTATATATACCTCATATGTTTAATAAAGATATACTATTGATTAATCTGGATTGCCTGTTTTTGGAGCTTTTAGCAGAGTAAGGGGGCGTCTTGACAAGCAACCCAGCGGTTCTTCATTGGTTAACTCAGTCATCTACTTCATCCCAAGTGACATCAGACACAGTCGGTGGGTTCATCAGACACTAGCCTTAGTTGGCATGGCCCGGAAGCAGGCCCTGTGCCCTTACCTGTCCTCAATCTGCCTCTGTCCTTTGCTGTTCCCTCAGCCACATAAGTATTGTATGCTGTGGGCTCAGCTCCACTATACAGCGAGGACAAGCTACTAGAGGACAGTCAGCAGCTACTGCCCAGCCAAGATGTGGAGGAGACATCCAATGCTTCCTCTGGTAGGCGGGCAAGTAGTGATGAAGGGAATGGCGTAGGAGGTGGTATTGCGAGCTGTCAGGCTCCTGACCCAGAGACCATTGAAGAGGACATCAATGACGTGCAGGCACTACTCAATGATGAAGCCAATCGCACTTTGGAGCCGGGTTCAGAAGGAGCTTCATCATCATCAGGAGAAGAGGGTGGCAGCTTGGCTGTGAGGCAGCAGCTGAGCCAGAAAGGTGGTAGCATGGCTGGGAGTCAGCAGGGTGGCAGCAGTGGGAGGTCGGGATCCAAACGTGCCCTTGATAGACCACCTGCTTCGCAGCAGCTTACCTGCCGGGGAAGTAGTGTTAAAGGGGTTCACAGAGGCAGCAGCGGTAGGAGTCAGTCAGTGTGGACTGTTGGGGGGAAAATCACCTATTTGGCATTGTGGCAGTTTTTTGTTAAGCCACTGGAGGAGGTGAACGTGGCCATATGTAGAATCTGTGGGCAGAAGGTGAAGAGTGGCCAGGGTGCCAAAGTTGTTACTATGGCCCTGCGTCAACATATGCAGCGTTGCTATACAGTGGCCTGGAAGAACCGTGGCTCTGATGTGGTTGTCCAGTATGCCGCAGCAAATACTGTATTACCGAGTGGCACGCACCCGGTTTCAGGCAGTCAAGGCTCCACCACCTTAGTCGAAGAGAGCTGTCTGTCGTTCACATCATCCGCTGGTGCAGATGCTCCTGCTCCTCCTCCTCCTACTGCTCGTTAGTCATTCCGTCAACAATCGATCACCGAAGCGATTGCCAAAAGACAGCAGTTTGCGTGCACTCATCCAACGACGCAGATGCTGAATGTGCTTCTGTCCAAGTTGCTGGTGCTGCAGTCCCTCCCTTTCCAAGTGGTGGACTCTGCACCTTTCAAAGAACTGATGGCTTGTACCAAGCCGAGGTGTAGAGTCCCAAGCCATCATTTCTTTTTGAAAAAAGCAGTACAATGTAGAACAGAAGGTGGGCCAGTCCTTGAGCCTGTCGGTGTCTGACAAAGTGCACGGCAGCGCCGACGTGTGGAGCTATAACTACGGTCAGGGACAATACATGTCCTTTACGGCGCACTGGGTGAATGTGGTTCCTGCACCAGCAACTTGGCCAGGTGACGCCGCTTCTGCCTCCACGTTGTCATGCCGTTGGTCCTGCGAAAATGTCTGCCTCTGCCTCCTCATCCTCAACCATGTCCTCAGCCTCCACTGCAGGGAGAAGATAAGTCACAACGCCCCTCAAGCATACCACATGTGCAGGGCATGGCAATGTCAGGCTGTTCTGTACCTCATTTGCCTTGGCGAACGGAGTCACACAGGAGAGGAACTGCTCCATATGATTCATCAAGAAATCGAATCCTTGCTTTCTCTGCGACAACTGAAAATCGGAACCATGGTGGTGGACAACGGGAAAAAATGATGTCAGCACTGCATTAAGGAAGGCTGAGCCATTTGCACTGCATGGCTTGCATGTTCAATCTGGTTGTCAAGTGGTTTCTGAAGTCTTCCACCCATCTGCAAGACATCCTAAAAATGGCCCGCAATCCTTGCATGTACTTCAGCCACTCGTACACCACAAAGCACACCCTCCTTGAGCTGCAGTGGCAGAATGGCATCCCCCAACATAGGCTGATATGCGACGTTTTCACACGTTGGAATTCCACCCTCCATATGTTGAACCGATTGTACGAAAAGAGAAAGGCCATCAACGATTTCTCGATGATCCAAGCGGATAGGAGTACTCCCCTCTGTAACTTTGATGTCAGCCAGTGGCAGCTCATGCGTGAAACGTGCAGTTTGCTAAAGCCCTTTGAGAACGCCTTAGCAAACCGCGACTGACATCATTTGTCAGTCGCCAGGAGTATGGAATGAACAACGTCATTCCACTGCTTTATGTCCTGGAACAGATGATGGTAACAATGGCTTTTCAGGGGACAAGAGACATGGTGCATAGATCTCTCGGCCACATGAGCCCTGTGGGGGCTGGACTGGAAGAGTTGGAGGAGGGGCAGAAGGACATTGGAGCACAGGCAATGTGTAGCCAAATGGGTGGTTTTTCTACTTAGCTGACAGGAGAAGAGGAGCAGGAGCAGCCAGAGGAGCTACAGGGCAATGATGAAGATGAGGCAGAGGACCCAGACACACCGGGGAAGTATGCAGTGGAGATGGAGGCAGGGAGTCCCTCCCAGTCACTTGCACAAATTGCACAATGCACGCTCACTTGCTTGCGAAGTAACAGCCAAATTGTCACCATTTGGCAGAGGAATGACTTCTGGTCCAAAATGGGGGCATTTTTTACACCCACTGAGAGGGAGGACAAACTTAATTAATACAGAGACATCCTATGTAGCCAGTTGGCAGCTGCCTATCTGCACCATCGTCCGTCCTCTCGCAGGTCTGATGGGGGGCCCTCTATGCTCACGTACCACTGCCATGGCTGCTGGGGAGGTGTGGGGTTGCAGGAGCAGTACCAGCTCCATCAGCAGCAGCCTGAGTCTACAGTTGCTGATGAGCAGCTATCTACATTCGCATACTGAAGAAACTACTCACCAGCAGCAGCAGCAGGTAGACCTGGAGCAGAACCTGAACCAGCAGATGATGACATACTTGGACAGCACCCTGCCACCCCACATTGAAGATCCTCTGGACTACTGGGCAGCCAATCTGGATTTGTGGCCGCAATTGGCAGAGTTTGCCCTGGAAAAGCTGTCCTGCCCATCCAGTAGTATGGCATCAGAGCGGGTGTTTAATGAGGCGGGGTCCATTGTTACCCCAAGATGAACTCGCCTGTCCACCTAAAATGTGGAGACCTCATAGACGCTTATTTAAGCAATATTCTTATCAGTTTGATCAGAATTGAGCTATAATGAGTGTTCATGAGGTCAGGAGGTCAGAGATAAGAGATAAGATCTACACATGAGCCAGGTGAAGGGGGTTCAAAGACAATGGCTGTGACTGCTTGCAAGCAGATTGATTTTTAACCTTTGTATCTCAGAAGCAGCTGAACATTTTTAATAAAGACCAATTAAAAAAATATTTTTTTTCCCAAAATTAGTAAAAGGTAATCATAAAAATGCCCAAACAGGTCCAAAGCCTTTAAAAAATTAACACTTAAAAACACACAAAATACTGCTGTACCGCTAGTCGCTAGTGCAGTCCAGTCTCATTTCAATAGCCAAGAACCTGTTACCCAAAATTGGACATGTAATATATCAATATAATGTATGGTAGACACTTATGGGGTCATTTATCAAACTGGTGTAAAGTAGAACTGGCTCAGTGGCCCATATAAACCAATCAGATTTCATATTTCATGTTTGACAGTTCCTTCGGAAAATGAAAGGTGGAATCTTATTGGTTGCTATGTGCAACTACGCCCGTTTGATAAAATACACCATTATACCAGTTTGATAAACGACCCCATTATTATCACAAATAGAAAGTCTATTGTAGAATAATTTATATATTACCAGAAAAAAAAGCTGAAAAGTAAAAAAGTACTTTTTTCTAAAATGCCAAAATAAAATTATTAGATGTATAAAAATCATATAAAGCAATAAGTAAATTATTCATCCAAAAACTGATAAAAATTGTATGCCACTAGACCAAAAAATAAACGTTATAGTAATAAAATGAATGTGTGTGAATAATTGCTAAACTGTGGCTTGTTCACAATTGATTCTGTATACCAATAAAAAAAAATAACAACCAATTTTTTCTAGTTTACTATTCTATGAGTTGACCCAGACATTATCTACACTGGATAACTGATCATGATCAGATAATTTTGTGTTTAGTCAAAAAGACATAAATCTATAAAAAAAAACAAAAAAAAACTGACAAATAAGTAACTGGTAATAAACTTCTACAGCCTTATTTATTGTACAGTAAAATTAATAAAACATTTACCACAACATATATATACATTCTACAGTACATAGGGTAAAATATTGCATGTGTATAACTGTAAAACAGGAGTATCAGAGGCATCATAATTGTCATGGATCCTGTATAAATGAATGCCAAAACAATTGGTTGAACAGAGCATTGTTTTTTTTATTTATTTTTACTCTGCTGCTACTCCATTGCTGATGAGTCAGTGGTCATGACTAGTCACGAGTGAGTTTTCAAAAGTGTTATTTGGCTGAACTTCGAAAAGAAATTTGATTTATTACAAATTACTTTGTAGAAAATCACATTCCATTATACTGAGTGGGTGCAATGAAAGGGAACCGCACCCGCTCAGCATGATGACATGGTTACGTCACATGTCAATGTGCAAGAGAATTGGCGTGTTTTCCTCAATCAAGATGGCCGGGATGTATTGGCCACCACGGTCTCTCCGTGATCCAGTGGATGAAGTGAGCATGTTTTTTTTACCACCACTTCAGGAAAAAAAATTAGTTGTTACCACAAAGCGTGAAGAAATTCAGATTCATGGTAAATCAAATTTTTCCTGAAATTTGGATCAAATCAACACTAGTCATGACACTGCCAAACACTGACCTCAGTAGTCAAATATCATACTTACAGAGCCCCTAAGTCATTGCTTACAGAATAAAGTCCATTGGACCACCAAAGCTTCATCACTGAAGTAATGGGTGACTTTAACCCTCCTACCCCAATAGGACATAATGGTTCATCCAATGAATGGCACTGCCACAGGAGAAGTGTTTGCACCTTTAGCAGCGGGAGTTACCTATCAGTTAAAAAACACAGCATTGGATGAGGTTGGAGTAATTTCTGATCACAATCATTTAACCCCTCAGGTGTCACACTCAATAGTAACTGTTAAATCTAAGGAGTTTGAAAGTGGCAGAGGCTCCTCTGTTAGCCCATTGATGCTCTATAACTATAATGTTACTCTATGATGACAACAATGGGTTTCAAGGCATCCAAGTCCTGACAAAATCCCCTAGGTCTTCTACAGACATATTAAGCCACACCGGTGGTGTGTAACCTATCACTGTATTAATATCAACCTGACCAGAGGTTGCCATATTTTCCACTCAATAAATTTTCCTGGATTATCATAACTTGGAATCACATTCTTTAGCACATGCTACTGGCTAGAGGACTGATCACTTTTTGATGCTAGTGGCTACTATCATATTTTTTTTATATTTTCTTGAAGGAACTGGTCCTTTTAAAACATAAAGAAGTATGTGAATTATTACATTTTATGAAAGCACTGATTTCCTTTTTTGCAATAAAAAGTAAAGCACCTTTATAAGTGAAAGTGAAATGAATGATAAAATTTAAGACCAGATAATGAATATTTGACGATGATTATGTTTTATGAACTTTTCTGACATTTTTTTTCATTAATGATGCTTCTTTTGTATGCAGTGAATTGACTGATTGTATTTAAATTCCAAATTATTCATAAATTGATTTTTTTTCCAGAGGATTTCTATTAATGAGAGGCTTTTGTTCCTACTATATTGATTTAATTGATCTTCTTAAACAATTATCTAGTTCTTGTGCATTTTCATTAACTTAAAATTATGTCTGACAGCTTTTTAGAAGTCAGTGCATGTATACTTTCATTCAAAAGTTTTTTTATTTTTTTCATTACAGCAATAATAAATTATGGGAAAATATAATGCCTTTGGGGTTGCAAAAAGTAACTACTGTACTGCTTTAGAAATCATGCTTCTAGGGAGAATAGCCCTGTAATGTAAAGTTTGATAGAACATGCCAGTTTTAATCAAAATTGGTCAGATTATAAGCTCATGCATGCCAGAATCCATCTGCCAGCGATCTTTTTCACTGTACTGCACCTGCTTTGACTGATAAAGTGAATGTGCAGATGCGAAACTTCAAAACCAGATGTGATTATGTATTCACTGCCAGGCCCTGTTTTTCAAAGAGGTGGGAGCACAGCCTGTAAGTGAGAGAGCTGAGTCTATGGGTGCAACATCATCACCCTCGTCGCACCTATGGGCTAATTTTCATATTAGAACATTTCTTAAGATTATTGCCACTTATTAAAATAATGACTAACAAATATGTTCAATGTCAGCTGGTTTTAGTGAGATATAATTAGTGACAGACTCCCTTTAACAGTCCATATGAGAATATTCTATGGATAGTTTTCTCTACAAAATTATTTGAAGTCACACCATGTTTTCTACTTCTTGTCATGGCTTTTTCATTTTCTTTTTTGATTGGTCATTTAGCAAATAGTCTTATTTGACTTTTTCAGTCCGATCATTCACTCTGACCAGCGAGGGAAAAGGGATCAGTAACTATGCTATGCTCTTCTGTGGGCATCTTTATCTAAGTCCACCGTTAGAGCTATCATATTGTTATCCCACTTCTATACCTAATATTATAATGATTACCTTGCAGATAACATATTATCCTCACAACAGCCGTAAATTGACGATGTAACAATTCCTAGATGCAAGCTTTATCTCTTTAAGCTGACTGCTACTGTATTTTGGACTGTATTTTGTATTTAGTTTTCAATGGTATTGGTAACTACCAAAAAGAAAAAGAACAACAGTCTAAAGAAATGCTTTCTATTAATATTGAGTTTGAAAAAATAACCCTTCCTTACTGAAGGATCCCTTTAATAATTGAAATTGAATACTGTATATTCACCTTTATTCTGTTAACTTATATCCTGAGTGAAAACCTTGAGCGAAATATTGAATCTGTGTAGAGGAGATGAGTGAATAATTTAAAAATTGCATTACTTTTAATCAGCTGAAACAAGTTCTGCCGTGCATTCCACACCCATTTAGGGGAAATCACTTTTTCAGCATGACTTTTCACAGCACATTTGGTGCCTATATTTTTTTCACTAAGGTAAATTAAATAAACATCACACTCTATCAAAAATTACCCTAGTATCTTAGGCAATTTTTAGTTATTTAAAATTTGAATGTGTCTTTAAAATATGTGACCTTATACAACATATTATAGGCGAATGGGACTGAGCTGCACTGCCAGACAAAGTCCACAGATTAAAGTGGTGCTGTTTTTTTTTAGAAAATAAACAAAAAAAACAATCCTTTATGCCTTTAATGAAGCATGTAAACAATTAAAGGGGTTAACCAGGATTTAAATATTAATGGTCTATCCTCAGGATAGATTATCAATATCAGATCGGTGGGGTTCCGACTCCTAGCGCCCAGCCAATCAGCTGTCTGAAGAGGCCAAAGGAACTCACTGAAGCTCTGGTACCTGCTGCAGCCTGATCGCAGCTTATTGCAGTCTTTGGATAGCAACTGTGCTTGGTATTGCAGCTCAGGCCTGTTGATTTAAATGAGAGTGAGATGCACCTAACCCAATGCATGGTGACATCACTGGTTTAAGTACTTATGGAGTGCCACAGCCTCCTCAAACAGCTAATCATTGTTGGACCCCCACCAATCTGATATTTATGACCCATCATGAGGAAAGGCCATCAATGTAAAAATCTTGGATAATACCTTTTAATAGTCAGGGAAATCTACACCTATCCCCTTGTTGATTACCATTTACTAAGGCCCTATTTTTTCATTGTGGCCAATATCTGTCCTGATTCTTGGTCCCACATGCATTGAGGTGGAAGCGTAACTTAGTGGCCCATATTAATGTGTTTACATAGGTAGGCCCATGCAGGTACAAGGTACTTACTACCGGTAGCAAATAACTGCAAACACGAGGTCAATACTTGATCATATAACCTAAAAGACCAGAATTTTTTTTTTTTAGCTGCTAGGAAAAAATGAAAGTGAAATGTATGATAATATTTTTCTTCTAGGATTAGTTATAAGGCATTTAGAAAAAAGATTTGAGTCTTTTCCCTAAAATTTAAGTTTATATTAATAGAGATACTTTGATATTTTTTACAAGCTTCTAGTATCGGCTATGGCAAAGTAGTAGCAATGCTATAATTCACATTGGTGCTGAAAAATGCTACAGCTGTCAAATGCATCATGCATTGACAATATAATTTAAGTAAGGAGGCACCTAGGAACATATACAGTATACAAAATACTCATCATCCAACAATTAAATTCAAAAGTAAACCCTCAATGCAGAGTGTGCTCTAGTACAAAGCCAAGGATTCCACCTGAAAGCCTGTTATAGTGCCTTATAGTGCCTTTCACAGATTCTTTAAAAGTACCTGTTAGGCTTTGTTCACATGTCAGTTATTTGATCAGTTATTTCCATCAGTTATTGTGACCCAAAATCAGGTGCGGGTCAAAACACAGAACAGTTGCACATCTTTTTATTATACATTATCTCTGTGTAGCCTCCACTCCTGGTTTTGGGTCACAAAAACTGATGGAAATAACTGATCAAATAATTGATTTGTGACCTGGGCCTTATGTCCCTACAGAGCGACCTGTATCAGAGTGTATGCTACGAAATTTCTTGCTTACAATTCTATAGCTGCCTCTTGGGGAACCAACCACAAATTGCCCCACTATTTAACATACATTCTATTCAAAACACCTGCCTGATATACACCCCTAGAGAAAACTACTAGTATGGTTTCATACTAGTGTTGAGCAAATCCGAAGTTTATTTTGATCCGAATTTCAGGAAAATTTTGATTCGTCAGAAAGCCGAATTTCCTCGCTCTTCTTGGTAACAAATCAATTTTTCCTAAAATGATGGCTGAAAATAAAAAATATATATACTCACCTTATCCACTTGTTCGTGGAGAGACAGGAAAGGACAACCTCTCTGTGAGCAAGTGGATGAGGTGAGTATAATATTTTTTAATTTTCAGCCACCATTTTAGGAAACCCATTAACAGGTAAATGTGAGTCCCAGATGCCACAATGTCGCCCCCCCCCCACACACACACACAAGGGAAGGTACCTTGTAGGCTAGATGACATTAAAGTGTGCACGCTGGACTTTTATGAGCTGGAGGGATCACAAACCTTGCAAAGCAATTCCATATGTAGAACTAGTGTACCAGTTCCCAGAATCTCATGTTCTGAACCAAGTCCAAGTCAGACAAGTCAACAGTCTTAAAATAAATTATCGATAGCAAACTGGATTTAATTGTAAATGAAAAATAAAGTTGTAGGTCATTTCACACATATGTGATTCATTTAGTGAAAAAATGGCGGAGGATTGCTAGATACTATGGAGATACAGTATGAGAAAAATACATAAATTCAGACATTTCGACATGGGAAATACACACTTTGTTAAGTAAATGTCTAAATATAATAGTAGAAATGACTAACTCAGTGAAGGGGTTATAGATCCCATTAACTTATACAAAGTGCTAACCACTGAGCCACCAAATCGCCCATAAAATGTATTGCTGTCTGAACACTCCTCACAATAAAACGTGTAGGTGTATGAAAATATAAAGACTAAATAATCAATCTGTAATCAAGAGGAGGATATGGTAGAGTGGGATATAGTGTAACTACTTGATTCTTATTGTGCATCCACAAAACAATCTTATTGATTTAAACTAGAATCTGAGCAAGAGAAACAGTTTCCTTACATACAAACTCGTTTCCTTACAAACTTCATAAAATTTAGTCTGGCAAACAAACCCGAAGCTTTTCAGGTTCGCTTTGAGTAAATACAGTAAAATGGTGCACTGCACCATTTTACTGCACGTGGGAGGAAGAAGGATGCTCACATGACCCTGAGAAGAAATGGGGGGGGGGGAGCTTGGCCTGATTGTCTCACAGAAGGACAGACAGCCTGGATGAGCCAATCAATTCTTCAGCAGGCAAGGAAGTGCCTTTGCAGGACGACTAGAACGTTATTCTTTGCTGGGCTATGAATGAGGGTTGATGGAAAGACAGCACCATTGCCTTCTGCAAGATCTTCAAAAGTTAAATAAGCCATGCACAGTCAAACATAAACATAGGCAGCAAACAACAAGCAGCATCACTTTATCCCATGGGTAAACAGAGGTGGCAGCCAGCTACCCCAACATGAGTTTTCTCCTTCTCCTGGTCTCCTTTGTGGCAGCCAGGATGCATCCATTGTCAGTATAGTGTCTTTTCATCATCATCATCATCATCACTTTCTGCTTCTACCACTCAGACTCCTCATCTTCCACTCTGTCATTAGCCAATGATAACAGAATGTGTGGCTAGGAAACAACTTTACAAGACCAGCAATCCAATAGTGTGCAAGCTTAATTTCCACCTGGCCAAGATGCCGATGATGGTGCCATATCATTTTGCAGATTCTGCTGCCTTCAGGGATCTGATGGCACTGGAAGATACCTAACCAACATTATTTCTACCAAAAAGCCACCTCTGCTTTGTACACTTACATGGCTAAGAACATGGGCTGCTCCTAGTGATTGCCGATGCGCAGGTTGACGCCTGAAGCACTTTCTAAGGGCATGGACAGTACATGTCTTTCATGACCCATTGGGCCAATGTTTTTTGTGGTGATGGTGAGGCAGCACTCCAGCAAAAAGGACAGATTCTTTTGACCCCTCTACGATTTTCTTGATCTGGCTCCCACACCAGGCACTTATCCGCCTCCTACACCTATTCCTCCATAGACACCCTCCCATCTCTCACAGCAGCAGAGCACAGCGTCTTTCCCAATCCCCCACCTTCCTATCCCATGTGTCACATAAAGCGTTGCCATGCCGTGATGAGAGTAGTCACACAGGAAAGCAGTTGCTAAAGTACATCAGGCAGCAAAAATCCTGATGATTATTACTAGTGTTGAGCGTGAATATTCAAATTGCAAAATTTTATCATGAATACTGCCACTTTGAGAATTCGCAAATATTTAGAATATAGTGCTATATATTCGTATTTGCAAATAGTTTTGATCACGAATATTCGAATCGCGAATTTATTGCGAATTTATCGGGAATATTTGCACTTAGCAACATCCCTAGCAACCAATAGGAAAGTTGTCTACCCCTTAGTGTTGATGGCGAATATTCTAATCGTAAATTTTTATCGCAAATATATTACATTGCCGATTTTCGCAATCAAGTAAATAATGACGAGATCACGCATTCTCGAATTTGCGAATTTATGGCGAATATTCAGCCAAAAATTCGCAAAATATCGCGCATTCAAATATTGCCTATGCCGCTCATCACTAATTGTCACCCCGCCAACATCAACAGGGTAACGTGGTCAATGACAATGGATGCAACATAAGGGCATCGTTGAACCTGGGGTAAATAACACATGCTCCATGCTTGGTACACATATTTAACCTACTCATGCAATGCTTGTAAAAAAAAAATAAAGTGCATGCACATTTCTAGAGCACCTGTATGAACAGGCGAAAGCAGTGATTGATTTTGTCACGTATTAGGAAGCATGAGTTGTTTAGAGCAGTGTTTCCCAACCAGTGTGCTTCCAGATGTTGCAAAACTACAACTCCCAGCATGCACAGGCAGCCTTTTGCTGTGCGGGCATGCTGGGAGTTATAGTTTTGCAACAGCTGGAGGCACACTGGTTGGGAAACACTGGTTTAGAGGTCAGAAAGTGGCAGCTAATCCGAGACACTTAGCCCTAATATTTATCTTAGAACAGATGCTGATGCTCATGCAACAGGGTACAAGGTCCCAAGAAAAATAGCCAATGCATATTTGTCCACCATGCAGCTGTTGGGGACCCATAAAGAGAAACTTCCAAGAAGAATGAGTTGCTGGAACTGGAGGAGAAGGACTTGGAGGTGGAGGACGATGATGATGAAGATGATGATGACACCGACCCTGACATGCCGGTCAGAATAGTATTCTTGCTCCCTTATGCACTGACAGGTGTAGCATTGACATTAGAGATGAGCGAATCAAAGTTGACAAAGTGGAATTCGATCTGAATTTCAGGAAAAATTTGATTTGCACCGAAATGAATTTCCTCACGCTTTGTGGTAATGAATCACTTTTTTTCCTAAAATGTCTGCTGCACATGTTAGCACATTGAGGAAAGAACTCTGGAAATGATGGATCACCCACAATGTCATGCATGCAACCAATTAGCATCCAGCCAGACCTGTGATGTCACAGCCCTATAAATAGCCTCAGCCATCTTGGATTCAGCCATTTTCCAGTGTACTTAGTGCAGGGATTGAAGCCAGCAGGTGCTAGGGACAGTCATAGAAAATACTTTTATTTTGCTGTATAAAAGTTTAAGGAAAACATAGGGAGGAATCATTCCACAGTATTGAAGCAGAATAGGGTTCAGTAGGGGAGGTTACATCCTGGGTAATAGGAACAATATTACCTATTACACCTTGCTGAACTTGCAGTAATTTCAGCAAACCGTTCTTGTTATTGGGGTGCAAGTGCTGTTTGATACAGCCATTAGCAGGGTTTATTACGGATGTGGAAAAAGAGCCAATTTGGCGTTCAGCGATGCAGTTATATGTTCTAAAGCCCTCTTTGGCGTGTACTTGTGGAACAAAGATATGTATTATCTGCCATTCAGTGGTGCAGTTATGTGTTCTAAAGCCCTTTTTGGCATGTATTAGTGGCAAACAAAATATATATTATTTGGCTTTCTGCGGTGCAGTTATATATTCTAGAGCCTTTTGTGGAGTTTATAAGTGGAAAAAAGTAAGGGACTTTTTGCAGTTAAGCGGTGCAGTTTTATGTTCTGTATAAGTGGGAAAAATAAGTACCTATTTGCCATTCAGTGGGGCAGTTATATGTTCTAAAGCCCCTTTTGGTGTGTATTAGTGACAAAAAATTATATATTATATGCCGTTCTGCAGTGCAGTTAAATGTTCTAAAGCCTTTATTGGCGTGTATAAGTGGAAAAAAGTAAGGGCCTATTTGACATTCAGAAGTGCAGTTATATGTTCTAAAGCCCTTTTTGGCATGTATTAGTAGCAAAAACTATATATTATTTGCTGTTTAGCAGTGCAGTAATATGTTCTAAAGCATTTTGGTTCATATAAGTGGAAAAAAGTAAGGGCCTATTTGTCATTAAGCAGTGCAGTTATATGTTCTAAAGCCCTTTTTAGCATCTATAAGTGGCAAAGAAATATATATTATTTGCCGTTCAGCGGTGCTGTTATACGATCTAAAGCCCTTTTTGGCGTGTGTAAGTGGCACAAAAAAGTATTTGCCATTGTGTGGTGAAATGAGAAACTTAAAGCCCTTTTTGGCATGTATTAATTAGTAGCAAATAGTGTTGATCACGAATTTTCGAATTGCGAATTTTAATCGCGAATATCAACACTTCGAGAATTCGCGAATATTTAGAATATCGCAAAATATATTCGCAATTGCGAATATTCGTTTTATGCGATTTTTTATATGCAAATTTAATTAAATAAATTATTATAAAAATTTGCATACATTTGCATAAAAATTCGCATAAGCTGGTATTTAAAAGGTATCTTTTAAATGCCAGTTTATGCGAATTTTTATGCTAATTTATGCAATTTTTTATGCGAATTTTCGCAAACAAGAAAATAATGTCTGGAGATTACGAATTAGCAAATTTTCGAATATATGGCGAATATTCGCCCAAATATTTGCGAAATATCACGAATTCGAATATTGCCCCTGCCGCTCATCACTAGTAGCAAAAACTATATATTATTTGCTGTATAGCAGTGCAGTAATATGTTCTAAAGCATTTTGTGGCTTGTATAAGTGGAAAATAGTAAGGGCCTATTTGTTGTTCAGCGGTGCAGTTATATGTTCTAAAGCCCTTTTTGGCGTATATTAAAGGGGTTGTCCAAGTTATATTTATTGATGACCTATCCTTAGGATAGGTCATCAATATCAGATCGGCAGGGGCCGACAGCCGGCACCCCTGCCGATCAGCTGTTTAAAGAGAAGGCTGCTGGCCGTCGGATCTGCAGCGGTGAGCAGGTGTAATTACACCCAAGCCATCCCATTAATTTCAATGGGACGGATCGCTCCTATACAAGTGTATAGGAACGAGCCATCCCATTGAAATGCATGGGACGGCTTGGGTGTAATTACACCTGGCAACGCTGCAGATGCGACGGCCAGCAGGTAAACAATGAAGAGGAGGCAGCGCTGGTACGGCGCGCACCTTCTCTTCAAACAGCTGATCAGCGGGGATGCCGGCTGTCGGACCCTGCCGATCTGATATTGATGACCTATCCTAAGGATAGCAAGAAAAGAAGAGCTGCTGCGGTATCTCCAATATTCTTCTTTATTCTGAGTACTTCAAGGCATACATACAACAGATAAACTGCAACGTGTTGGCTACAAGCAGCCTTTGTCAAGCATAAATACAAAATTATCAACTACACATATAAATAGTGAAAACCCACTCCTCCCATAAAAGTGCATACCCAATTAGGAATACAAAGTCAATCCCCCACTATGAGTTAATCAATCGCAATCAGTGGCAATCTCAAGTCTCACTTTGCATATCAATTTACATCACCTGTGTGGTCACCTGTATTACCTACAATTATGGTGATATATTACTTTACTCCAACTCCATGTCCGCATCTGCGCAGCTCTATTGCGCATTTCTGCAACCATGACGCCCCTGCATCACCAGGGAGGAAGTGTTCAGAGGTGTGTTCGTGCGAGGCCTGTGAGATCTCAACTGTGATCACATGCTGTTACACAGGATCTCACGATACTAGCCACAGAAGCGACCAAAACGGTCATATGGTCTGCGGTTACAACACATCCCACCCACCTATTTAATCAGCCGGCGTTACATAGCGTCATGTTACTATGGGTACGGTATCCATAAGTTACATCTACATGCCCGTAAAAGCCTGGAGTAAATCAACCCCTCCAGACGCCGCACCCTTATCCTGCACATGTGCCTCGATATATATTGGTCCTAGGCGAGGTCATGGCGTGCTCAAGGGTATGCAGATCAATCACATTGGGGGCCAACAATAAAACAGGAGGAAAGGTATCAAAATAGTGTACACTTAAAATCAATATAAAAAGCAAAAAATTGCTACATATCCAATATGCGGAAAACTATATCCATATATACACAATCTAATCCATCCCTGCCACATTGAACTCTATATTGAGCCCAAAGGGTTGCAGTGATCTTAAGGTGTATATCCACTTGAGTTCTTTCTTTCTCAAAATTTTGTCTTTGTCTCCACCCCTCCTAAGATTCCCCACTGAATGAATCACTCGGAACCGGAGTTGGTTGATAGAGTGTCTACACTCAATGGAGTGTTTGGCAACCAGTTTATCCAACATTCCTTTTCTAATTATACTTTTGTGTTTGTTGATCCTTTCTCTGATCTCCATTGTTGTTTCACCCACATAGATAAAGCTACAGGGACATTGAATCATATAAGCAACGTCCTTAGACCTGCAAGTAAAAATACCATTTATCCTATATGTCCTGCCACTATATGGGTGAAAAAAAAGTATCACCCTTCATGATGCTACTAGAATTGCAGCAGGACAAACATGGAAAATTGACATTCTTTCTAGGAGCCAAATACGTCTGTCCATCACCACGTGAACTGCCAATATCTGTTTTCACTATCCTATCACGTAGCTTGGTATTCCTCTTGTAAGCCTTGCATTTATGCTTGACAAAGGCTGATTGTAAACATAACCATATCATAGCAATATATATCGAGGCACATGTGCAGGATAAGGGTGCGGCATCTGGAGGGGTTGATTTTACTCCACACCACGTTTTCGAAAGGCTGATTGTAGCCGAAACGTTGCAGTTTATCTGTTGTATGTATGCCTTGAAGTACTCAGAATAAAGAACAATATTGGAGATGCTGCTGCAGCCCTTCCTTTCTTGCTGTGTGGCCGCATTAGATCTGCGGTTTTTGAGCAGCTGATGCATTCCTATGTTGCCCAGAGAGATCTAAGTATTCTGCTCTTACCTACTTTTATTCTATTTTAAGGATAGCAACAACCCCGATTAAGTAAACACAACACAGAAATTATTCCAAAAAATGCAGCTTTATTTCATACATAATCAAAAGATATTAAAAAGTTAAAATAGTAATCATTGAGACAACAAGAAAATGCAGTGAGGAAACAAAATCGGAGGGAACCGCAGGGCCAGCACACAAGGGGTAAACACAATAAAGTGCATAGCAAATTACCTTAGATATCACACCATTCAAAGGTCATCAAAAGTATTAAGGCTCCCTGGCACTACCCAGGATACATATGCCTGTCAGAAAAACATTAGCAATGTGGTGGAAAAGTTTATAAAAAATATATAAAGTATACCCGCGTTATGTGTGCGGTCCTGCGGTCACCTCCTCCCAACGCCGTTTCGCCTATACAGGCTTCTTCCGGGGATGAATCTCACTATAACTGCCCCTCTCTTTTATAGACCTCACAATTCACTTAAACCCATACACAGGTGGAGACCAAATCTTATCAACCTATCGGATGGTCGGTAGTATGACTGCCCACATATCATAGTAGGTGGAGGCAGCGCCTCTAACATCGCGCAATCTCATTTCGACCCACCTTGCAATTCAGATGTAAGACGGCATACGTCATTACTCTGCGTCCTCAATCAGGTCACATGACCGCGATCGTCACACATTAGCGTCTCCCCTAGGTCACCTGACCCGGTCGCGGTCATGTGACCCAGGCGCAATCCGATCACATCGAGAATACTCACAAAACATCATCAATAATATTTGATCTGAATGTAATCAATCTAAATATAATTAACATTTATAAAAGGACTGTACATATATACAGAGATTTCAAGCATCATTATTCATATACATATGTTCCACTTTTCACATGATGCCATACACGGAGAGACTGTATTTCATACCCTATACACAGACACCATTAATATATGTTATATATAGTGAATAAATATTATAAACAAATAATATAATAATATCTAAAAATATATAAACACGTATAAAAAACACCATAATCAATTCATCATGACCGTGATAAATCCAATCCTATATATCATTTATGCCCATAATTCATATTATTATATATAGTAAATATTAAATATAAAATATAAAAAATATATAAATAAAAATAAATATAAATATAATATAAAGTGCAGAATGGGAAAAAGGAGAAAAGTGAAAAGTGAAGAGTGCACTTGAAAAGAGTGACAAAAAAGATAATAGTATAAATGTGAAAAAAGTTTTATGTTATATTCATAACCACGTAAATATTCAAAATTACAAAATGACACAACCGTTACATCAAATCACAAAAATATATAAACAGATATAAGAAAATATTAATTGTGATGGTGTTCAAATACCAAGTGAACACACATCCCTCTAACATGTTCTCGCACCCGTTTCTTAAGGGCCCTTGATGTCATGCCCACATATATTCGCGGGCATGGACAGGTTGCCATATAGACCACCCCCAATGGCAACCTGTCCATGCCCGCGAATATATGTGGGCATGACATCAAGGGCCCTTAAGAAACGGGTGCGAGAACATGTTAGAGGGATTGAGGCAGCTAGGGAAGAGATGGATGTGACTGTACTGAAACCCATACCCAGACACTTCAAAGAAAAGCATGCATGTGATGGTGCGAAATTACATGTGAAAGGGATTGATCGGGTCCTGATTTCCCCACGTGGTGGCAATTGGAAAAAATTGTTAGCACAAAAAGAAATTAAATGGATTTATGAGTTGGGGAGTCTATCACCATGGGGATTAAATGAGGATATGTCATTTGCGCCTTTTTTGTGATCTTTATTTGTTCCTTGACTCTGTTTGTCCTATGGCCATCCCAGATTGGTTTTAATATTGTTTTTTATCCCTCGTTTTGTTATATATTTTAGGTATTGGTGATAAATTGGTGGAGTCATAATTTTTACATCTATTGGAACGTTTGGATCGTCGGTTAGAGTGAAAATGTTGGATGGGTGGATTACATATGATCAAGGATGGACGGCAATAAATAAACATTTGAACATTAAGATAACTGATGCATGGTGGGACTGTAGAAATAAGGGTATTAGGGGAGTAATATATAATATATGATGAGTGTGTTCACTTGGTATTTGAACACCATCACAATTAATATTTTCTTATATCTGTTTATATATTTTTGTGATTTGATGTAACGGTTGTGTCATTTTGTAATTTTGAATATTTACGTGGTTATGAATATAACATAAAACTTTTTTCACATTTATACTATTATCTTTTTTGTCACTCTTTTCACGTGAACTCCTCACTTTTCACTTTTCTCCTTTTTCCCATTCTGCACTTTATATTTTATTTTTATTTTATTTATATATTTTTTATATTTTATATTTAATATTTACTATATATAATAATATGAATTATGGGCATAAATGATATATAGGATTGGATTTATCACGGTTATGATGAATTGATTATGGTGTTTTTTATACGTGTTTATATATTTTTAGATATTATTATATTATTTGTTTATAATATTTATTCACTATATATAACATATATTAATGGTGTCTGTGTATAGGGTATGAAATACAGTCTCTCCGTGTATGGCATCATGTGAAAAGTGGAACATATGTATATGAATAATGATGCTTGAAATCTCTGTATATATGTACAGTCCTTTTATAAATGTTAATTATAATTAGATTGATTACATTCAGATCAAATATTATTGATGATGTTTTGTGAGTATTCTCGATGTGATCGGATTGCGCCTGGGTCACATGACCGCGACCGGGGTCAGGTGACCTAGGGGGAGACGCTAATGTGTGACGATCGCGGTCATGTGACCTGATTGAGGACGCAGAGTAATGACGTATGCCGTCTTACATCTGAATTGCAAGGTGGGTCGAAATGAGATCGCGCGATGTTAGAGGCGCTGCCTCCACCTACTATGATATGTGGGCAGTCATACTACCGACCATCCGATAGGTTGATAAGATTTGGTCTCCACCTGTGTATGGGTTTAAGTTAATTGTGAGGTCTATAAAAAGAGAGGGGCAGTTATAGTGAGATTCATCCCCGGAAGAAGCCTGTATAGGCGAAACGGCGTTGGGAGGAGGTGACCGCAGGACCGCACACATAACGCGGGTATACTTTATATATTTTTTATAAACTTTTCCACCACATTGCTAATGTTTTTCTGACAGGCATATGTATCCTGGGTAGTGCCAGGGAGCCTTAATACTTTTGATGACCTTTGAATGGTGTGATATCTAAGGTAATTTGCTATGCACTTTATTGTGTTTACCCCTTGTGTGCTGGCCCTGCGGTTCCCTCCGATTTTGTTTCCTCACTGCATTTTCTTGTTGTCTCAATGATTACTATTTTAACTTTTTAATATCTTTTGATTATGTATGAAATAAAGCTGCATTTTTTGGAATAATTTCTGTGTTGTGTTTACTTAATCGGGGTTGTTGGTTAGGATTTATTGTTCCTTAAGTGGAATTGGATACCCGGTATTTAGTTGGAGTACGTATTTTAAGGATAGGTCATCAACAAATATAACTTTGACAACCCCTTTAATGGCAAAAAAAATTGTATTATTTGCCGGTCAGCGGTGCAGTTATATGATCTAAAGCCCCTTTTGGCATGTATAAGTGGCACAAAAAAAGTATTTGCCATTGTGTGGTTAAGTGAGAAAAGGAATGCACTTTTTGGCGTGTATTAGTGGCAAAATAAATGTATTTGCCGTTGTGTAGTGAAGTGAGAAAATTACAGCCCTTTTTGGCGTTTATTAGTGCAAACAAAATCTACTTGCCATTCAGCGGTGCAGATATATGTTCTAAACCGCTTTTTGGCATGTAATAGTGGCATAGAAAAAAGTATTTGCCATTGTGTGGTGAAGTGAAAAAATTATAGTCCTTTTTGGCGTGTATTAGTGGCCAAAAATATATAGTTGCCGTTCAGCGATGCAGTTATATGTTCTTCAGAGGTAGATCTCGTAGAGGTCGTGGTGCCCAGCAAAGGTCAGATTTTTTAGGCCAGGGTCCTCCCCTATCATCATACATTTTCAGAGGGAGGAAGGAATAACTAAGATGTGTCAAGTACTGTCCGGGAATGTACAACCCACAACTGATGAACTACAAGTCATTAATTTACCACTGAGACCTTTGAGTGAGGGGGAGATCAGCTTATTGAAGAAGGGATTGTCCTTTGTCCCCACTCATGCCTTTGACCTATTTACATGGGTCAAAGACTTGAACCTTTTTGTTCGTAGCTTAAAATGGAAAAAAACTTTTTGCCTCAAGTGATAAACGTCAGTGTGCAGTCCTGGGCATTGATCCGGCTGATTTTGAGGGTGTGAGGGACTTGGCAGATCTTCTGGAAGTGAGCGCATCCCAGGTCAAGGACCATTTACTAAATTGAGGAATAGATCTCGCCTTAATCCCCCCATCAGTGATGTGACCCCCATGGATGTCTTTCTCAAGGTGGTTATTGATGATTTAGCCCACCTTGAGGGGATGAACATCAGGGAGAGAACAACATCAGCAAAAAAGAGATTGAGGGTCTACTCGTTCTGGAATCGGATGACTCCATAGTTATCAAACCCGCTGATAAAGGGGGGAATATTGTAGTGTTAGACCAAGCACAATATGTCAAAATGTGCACTGATATCCTAGATTGTTATCAACAGATATCAGCCAACCCCCTTACCCAATACACCGAAGAATTGAGGCAGATTTTAAAATCAGCATTGGACCAACGTCTTATCACCAAGACGGAATTTGACAATTTACTACCTAAATTCCCCCGGATGACGTGCTTTTACAGTGTACCTAAGGTGCACAAGGGGTGTAACCCTTTAAAAGGGAGGCCAATCATCTCTGGGAACAATAGTCTGACCCAAAACATTAGCACATACGTCGACATCCTTCTTCGACCATTCGTGACGGCTTTACCATCGTATGTCCGCGATTCCATGGAGGTGGTTAATAAGCTTGATGGCCTCAACGTCACGGAAAACATCCTCCTTGCGAGTCTATAGTATAGCATAGCTCTATACCCCACACGGAGGGATATGCAGCAGTACGGTACTTTCTAAGTAAACGGGGCAATGAGTTTGTCCCACATAATGAATTCCTTATTCAGTTACTGGAATTCATACTCCAGCGGAATGTCTTCCTCTTTGACCGTCGTATCTTCCACCAGCTCAGAGGCGTGGCCATGGGGAGTCCGTGCGCGCCATCTTATGCCAACCTGTATCTGGGCTGGTGGGAGAGAGAGACGGTCTTTGGGGAAGACATGAACATGTGGGCACATCATATCACGATGTGGCTAAGGTACATCGATGATGTGCTGATCCTGTGGGATGGTACCACCCAGGAATTTCAGTATTTTGTTGAAGCCCTCAACATCAATAAGTACGGGCTTTTCTTCACTTCTGAGATCAATTCTCAACAAATCACATTCCTGGATCTCTCCATCTTCAAGTCCGATGATGGATGTATTCACACTAGCCTGCATCGGAAAAGTACAGAGACCAATACCATGTTACATTGGTCCAGCTACCATCCCTATTCGCTCAAGAGGGGGATCCTTAAAGGACGGTTTATGCGGGTCAGACGCAATTGTTCCCAGATTGACGATTTTCACATGAAGGCGGGGGATCTCACTAACCGGTTCTATTACAGAGGTTACCTACGTAGGGTTATTGCATCTGCATACCAGCATGCGGTAGCCTGCACACGAGAGTCACTTCTGAACCCTTGTGATAGAGGTGATAAGGTCAATCAGGTTCGCTTGGTTGCGACCTATGATGCGGCACATGGGTCAATACGTGCCATCTTGGAAAAGCATTGGGGTATCCTGACCATGGACCCTGACATTAGCCATCTTGTCAGTCAGACCCCGGCAGTGACCTATCGCCGAGGGTGAAACTTGAAGGATAGGCTATGCAATAGTATCTTTCAAACGCCCCAAACCCAATCTTGGCTACAGAATCCTCTGAAAGGCACATACCGATGCGGTAAATGTATAGCATGCAACTCCATTCGTATGGGATCTACCTTTATTAGTACGGTTACCAATAAGACGTACTTCATACGCACATTCATTAATTGCAGATCAAAAAAAGAGCCAATTTGCCGTTCAGCGGTGCAGTTATATGTTCTAAAGCCCTATTTGGCGTGTATTATTGGCAAAGAGATATATATTTGCCATTCAGTGGTGAAGCTATATGTTCTAATGCCCTTTTTCGCGTGTAGTAGTGGAAAAAAAATATATTATTTGATGTTCAATGGTGCAGTTATATGTTCTAAAGCCTTTTGTGGCGTGTATAAGTGGAAAAAAGTAAGGGCATATTTGCCGTTCAGCGGTGCAGTTTTATATTCTAAAGCCTGTTGCGGCATGTATAAAATTAGGGCCTATTTGCGATTCAGCGGTGCGGTTATTTTTTTAAAAGCCCTTTTTGGCGTGTATTAGTGGCAAAAATATATATATTATTTGCCTTTCTGTGGTGCAGTTATATCTTCTAAAGCCTTTTGTGAAGTTCATAAGTGGAAAAAAGTAAGGGCCTATTTGTGGTTCAGCGGTGCAGTTTTATGTTCTCAAGCCTTTTGTGTAGTATATAAATGGAAAAAATAAGGGCCTATTTGCCAAAATGGTGCAGTTACATGTTCTAATGTCCTTTTTGGTGTGTATTAGTGGCAAAAAATATATATATTATTTGCCGTTCTGCGGTGCAGTTATATGTTCTAAAGCCTTTATTGGTGTGTATGAGTGGAAAAAAGTAAGGGCCTATTTGCCAGTGAACAGTGCAGTTATATGTTCTAAAGCCTTCTTTGGCATGTATTAGTGGAAAAAAGGTCTCATTAGCTGTTTTGTGGTGAAATGAGAAAATTGCTGACTTTTCGGGGGTGTTTTCATTTCCTTTTTATTTATTTATTTGATCTAACAGTATGTCAAACAGAGAAGTGCCAGGCCCTGCAAGGGGGGAGGGGGGTCAGGGAGTGTGGCAGAGGCCTAAATGTTTCTGGCGCAGGCACAGATGGCAGAGCAGAGTAAGGGGGTGTGGCAGCAGGACTCAGTTATCCACTTCGTCCCAAGTGACATTAGACACCCCCAGCCAAGAGTCGGTGAGTTCATCAGACACAACACTTAGTTGGCATGGCCCGGGAGCAGGCCTTGTGCCCTAACCTGTCTGCAACCCGCCTCTGTCCTTTTCTGTTCCCTCAGCCATAGAAGTATTATATGCTAAGGGCTCAGCTCCACTATACAACGAGGACGATCTACTAGAGGACAGTCAGCAGATACTGGCCAGCCAAGATGTGGAGGAGACATCCGCCGCTTCCTCCGGTAGGCGGGCAAATAGTGATGAGGAGAGTGGCATTGGAGCTGGTATTGTGAGTGGTCAGGCTTCTGACCAAGAGACTGTTGAGGAGGACATCAGTGATGTGCAGACATTATTCGATGATGATGATGTAGATGATCGCACTTGCAAGCCGGGTGAATTAGGGGCTTCATTACCATCATCAGGAGAAGAGGGTGGCAGGTTGGCCATGAGGCAACGGTAGAGCCAGCAAGTCGCTAGCATAGCCAGGAGTCAGCAGCGTGGCAGCAGTGGGAGGTTGAAAGTCAAACGTGCCTGGGGTAGACCACCTGCTTCGTAGGAGCGTACTTGCCCAGATAGTAGTGGTGCAGGGGTTCACAAGCACAGTGGCAGTTGAAGTCAGTCAGTACGGAGTGTTGAGGGAAAATCACCTGTTCGGCGGCGTGGCAGTTTTTTGTTAAGCCGCCGGAAGGGGGGGAACATGGCCATTTGTAAAATAAGTGGGCAGAAGGTGAAGCACCACGGTGAAGCACCAAATTTTGGCACCACGGCCCTGGGTCAACTTATTCAGCATCACCAAAAAGTGCCCTTGGAGAACCATGGCTCTGATGTGGTGGTCCAGTCTGCCGCAGCAACTGCTGCATCACCCAGTGGCACGCACCCAATTTCAGGCAGTCAAGGCTCCACCCCCAGCTGAACGGCACTGTCTGTCATTCCCATCATGGATCCTGATGCTCCTGCTCCTCCTCCTACTCCTCATGAGTCATTCCATCAACAATCGTTCACCGAAGCTATTGCCAAGAGACAACAGTATGCGTGCACTCATCAAACGGTGCAGAAGCTGAATGTGCTCCTGTCCAAGTTGCTGGTGCTGCAGTCCCTCCCTTTCTAAGTGGTGGACTCTGCATCTTTCAGAGAACTGATGGCTTGTGCTGAGCAGAGATGGAGAGTCCCAAGCCATCGTTTCTTTGCCAAAAAGGCAGCACCAGCCCTGCACACGTATGTAGAACAGAAAGTGGGCCAGTCCTTGAGCCTGTCGGTGTCTGCCAAAGAATTCAGAATAAACCATGGCACTCCAAGTTTTGTTACATAAACTTCTTATATATATATGTATTTTTTTGAAAGAATATATAATGGTCACACCACAATCTGGCCAGATAGAGATAAATCAAATAGGTGAATTCAACTAAATTTTTTATGTTTATTTACATATACACAGTAAATAATTCATATAAAATAACCACGTATATATTGGCCACACTGTAAAACCACTTCAAAAACCACTGTGCAATTTCAAATAGAACGGCCGATCTATGTTGTAGCGCTATATAAAGTCATAGATTCCTCTTATGATTACCGAGGAGTAGCAAGGAAGTCCTCATATAAGTCAATGTAAATTGCTCCAAAATATCATAAAATGATCCTTTAGATCTTCTATGCAGTCCTCATTAACTACGCTGTGAAATCCTCCTATGTCACAATTTGCCAAGTTGTAACCATAAATTTTCCAATTAAATCAATAAGTCCATCACCATATGTAATGTCCATACAGCATTGTAGGTGACACTGTTACTTCTTATTGAGTTAACTATACCAATATTAGTCCTTACTTTTGTTTTTACCTTTACCGCATGACATACCCCTCAACGCAGCGCAGCTCATGTCTCATACACTTCGATCGCTGACAGCATCTGTTATATCTGAGGCATTCGGCTACGTGCCCGCATTATATCTGAGCCGAATGCCTGGTTATTTTATATGAATTGTGGATTTGTGGATTTTACTGTGTATATGTAAATAAATGGAATATAGTTGAATTCACCTATTTGATTTATCTCTATCTGGCCAGATTGTGGTGTGCCAGTCCATTAAATATTTTTTCATGATAATTCATGGGGGTTGGGTGAGACCCTGAATCCGGACTGTGCACCCTACCAGTACGAACCAGTGAGTGAGTCACCCATAGCATAGAAGAGTGAAACATTATCATATGTAGGACATATAACATATATATAATCTAATTGAAAACATAGTCATATGTAGGAACGTATGCATATATAAAGGAGAAACATAGTATGATTTAGGGTGTTCCATAGTCCCACTCTGGGACACCCTAAATCATAATACGTCACTTGCACAAAAGGCCCGATGCATGCTCACTTGCTTGCGTAGTGACAGCCGAATTGTTTGCATTCAGCAGAGGCATGACTTTTGGCTCTCCACCTTGTTGCACCCTCGCAACTGGTCAAAAATGGGGGTCTTTTTTACACCCGCCGAGAGAGAGGACAAACTGAACTACTATAGAGACATCCTATGTAGTCAGTTGGCCCCTGCCAATCTGTGCCATCGTCCATCCTCTCTCAGGTCTGACTAGGGGAGCCCTCTGTGCTCACATTCCTCTGCCATGTCTGCTGTGGCAGGGGGGGGGGGAGGGTAGGAGCAGTTCCAGCTCCATCAGTGGCAAATTGAGTCTAGAGTTGCTGATGGGAAGCTTTTTCACCTGCCTAGTGAAGAAACTACTCACCACCAGCAGCAGCAGCTAGACCTGGAGCAGGACCTGAACCAGCAGGTGGTGGCACACTTGGACATCACCCTGCCATCCCACATTGAAGATCCGCTGGACTACTGGGCAATCAAACTAAATTTTTGGCCGCAGCTGGTAGAGTATGCCATGGAAAAGCTGTCCTGCCCGGCCAGTAGTGTAGCATCAGAGCGGGTTTTTAGTGCGGCGGGGGCCATAGTTACCCCAAGAAGAACTCGCCTGTCCACCCAAAATGTGGAGAGATTGATGTCTGTCTAGATAAATCAGGCGTGGATCAGCCAGGATTTCCACCCACCAATGCCTGATGAATCAGACTAAATCATCCATATAGCCATACCAACACTTTAACAAAAGAGACCATTTTCTTCTGGCTACCTGCCTCAGCTACTATTCTGATGCTGCTACCCACATTGGGAAATTTAACCTGTGATAACCACCTCCAGTCATACTAAACAAATGTTCAGACAATACACTGGCTGCAGGGCAGGCCAGCACCTCCAAGGCGTAAAGGGCAAGCTCAGGCCATGTGCCCAATTTGGAGACCCAGAAGTTGCATGTTCCCAAGTAGTTAATGTATTTTTAATAGAGTGATTAATAAAGATTACATTTTACCTATTTCTAGTAAGAGAGGTTGCAAAGGTTACGCTAGGTCCAAGTGACCACCTAACCCCTCTTCCAGAAGTTGCAGGGGCTGACCCCTGTCAGTCAGTTCATATATGCGAGCTGGTAGAGGATGAGGAAGCAGAGTAGGAGGAGGAAGCAACAGGAGGCAAACTGAAGAGCAAACTGGAAGGACATGCGCCAAACTGCTATCCGGCTCAGACCCAGCCTTTACTGCATTTACTCACTGTGCTGTTATGGAGATATAACGGCCCTGACCGTGCTTACTGGTCCACGTATCTGTAGTCAGGTGCACCTTGCCACAGATGGAGTTGCGCAGTGCACACCTAATTTTGTCACATACTTGGTTGTGAAGGCAAGGGGTGGCTTGCCTTGAAAAGTAGTGGCGGATGGGCAGGACATACTGTGGGACAGCCACCGCCATAAGGCCTTTAAAACTATCCGTCTCCACCAGATGGAATGACAGCATTTCAAAGGCAGAAATGCTGGCATTCAAGGCTAGGGATCGCGGGTGGGTAGGGGGGTACTTCCAATTCCTCTCTAGCGTTTGGGATATGGAGAGCTGAACGCTTCCGTGGGACATTGTGGAGATGCTTGGTGACCCAGGTGTTGGTGTTGCTGGCAGATCCTCTATTTGTGGGGTGCCAGGTGTCCACTCCAGAGGTGGGGTGCACTGTCACTCCAGAGGTCGATGAAGAGGCCGCGACTGCAGCAGAAGAGGAAGCAGGAGGAGCCAGAGACCTTTCTTGGTTTTTGAGGTGTCTACTCCACTGCAGCTCGTGCTTTGCACTTAAATGCCTGGTCATGCAGGTTGTGCTCAGGTTGAGAACGTTTATGCCTCGCTTCAGGCTCTGATTGCACAGCATGCAAACCACTCGTGTCTTGTCGTCAGCACATTGTCTGAAGAAATGCCACGCCAGGGAACTTCTTGGAGCTGCCTTTGGTGTGCTCGGTCCCTTGCTGCGGTGGGCAGTAGGAGGCGTACTGTCTAGAGGACAGCCACTCCGCTTTTGCACCCTGCTCCCTCTTCTGCTGTGCTGGTGGCTCTGTGCGACCATGGCCTCTTCTTCCGAACTACATCGGTCACTCGCATGACCTTGATTCCATGTGGGGTCAAGGACCTCATCATCCTCCACATCATCTTCCACCCAGTCTACACCCCTGACTTCCTTGTCAGTCTGCATACTTTAGAAAGCCACAGCAGTTGGCACCTGTGTTTTGTCATCATCCGAGACATGCTGCGATGGTCCTCCCATGTACGCATCTTGAAAAATAAGTGGTTGGGCATCGGTGCACTCAATCTCTTCCACTTCTGGGGCAGGGATAGGTGGATGGCCCTGGGAAACCCTGCTAACAGAGTCATCAAAAAGCAGAAGAGACTGCTGCATGACTTGTGGCTCAGACTGCTTGGCTGATTTGCAAGGGGGTGAGGTGAAAGACTGATGGACATCAGCTGCAGGTGCCAACTGTGGTCTTTCAGCAGGAGACTGGGAGGGAGACAATGTGAAGGAACTGGATCCACTGTCAGCAACCCAATCTACTATCGCCTGTACTTGTTCAGGCCTCACCATTCCTAGAGCAGCGTTAGGCCCGACCAAATACTGCTGCAGGTTTTGTCGCCTACTCGCACTTGAGGAAGGGGTTTCACTTGTGCGTGTAGCTGGCACAGATCGACCACGTCCTCTACCTGCAACAGGAGCTCCACCAGCAGCACCACGACCTGGGCCACGTCCCTTATTTCCTCATATTTTTTCAATTCAGGATCTTGCCCTAAATGGGTGTTTAATTAATAGTAGAAAAGACCGACAATATGTAAAGGGTGTATCTCACACGGCCTGAACCAGACTAAGCCTCAATTAAAGATTTCTTTGCACAAAATGGCTGTATTTCAAATGGCTATACTTCAAATGCTGTATTTCAAATGGCTGAATCAAACCCCTGTATGTATAGGGGGGATCACACATGCCTTGAATCAGTGTAGGCCTGAAGTAAATATATCTTTGCATAAAATGGCTGTATTTCAAATGCCTAATTCAAACCCCTGTATCTATAGGGGGGATTACACACGGCCTGAATCAGTGTAGGCCTGAAGTAAATATATCTTTGCACAAAAAGGCTGTATTTCAAATAGCTGTATTCCAAATGCCTAATTCAAACCCCTATATGTATAGGGGGGATCACACACGCCCTGAATCAGTGTAGGCCTGAAGTAAATATATCTTTGCACAAAACGGCTGTATTTAAAATGGCTGTATTTCAAATGGCTGACTCAAACCCCTGTATCGTATGTATAGGGGGGATCACACAAGCAGACATCCCAACCTGCGAAAACTCATTTCAGGGAGGTGCACTTCTGATCTCAGGGAGGTTTTCTTTTTTTCTTTTTCACGAACTTTTTATTACCTTCATCAGCCCCCCAGTGCCTCTCCATCAGCCCCCCAGTGCCTCTCATTAGCCCCCAGTGCCTCTCCATTAGCCCCCCAGTGCCTCTCACCAGCCCCCCAGTGCCTCTCCATTAGCCCCCCAGTGCCTCTCACCAGCCCTCCAGTGCCTCTCACCAGCCCCCCAGTGCCTCTCCATCAGCCCCCAGTGCCTCTCATTAGCCCCCAGTGCCTCTTATTAGCCCCCAGTGCCTCTCAATTAGCCCCCAGTGCCTCTTCATTAGCCCCCAGTGCCTCTCTATTAACCCACAGTGCCTCTCCATTAGCCCACAGTGCCTCTTCATTAGCCCACAGTGCCACTCCATTAGCCCACAGTGCCTCTCCATTAGCCCACAGTGCCTCTCACCAGCCCCTAGTCAGTGCCTCTAACCAGTCCATAAAAAAAAACAAAAAACACTTACCCTCTCCTGCTCCTGGACGCCGCCGCTCCTCTTCTGCTGCTGTCGGCTGTGCTGTGAAGGCTGCGCACAGCGTGACGTCACAGAGCGACTCACTCCTGTGCGCAGGCTGCAGAGCCGACAGCCGAGGACCAGGAAGCGGTGAGTACAAAGCCTTCACTGATTCCTGGTCCTTTTGCCCTGAACGGGAATGGCGTTCCTGCTGTGAAAAAAGTGCAGAAACACAGTTCCCACACGTTCCCCCTGCTTTCCAGGATATATTCTTTCTCATGCGGGCGTCAGGGAGCCGCTATCTAATAACGGGAGACTCCCAGAACGTCTGGGAAACTTGAGATCCCTGCACACGCCCGGAATCAGTATAGGCCTGAAGTAAATATATCTTTACACTAAATGGCTGTATTTAAAATGGCTGTATTTTAAATGGCTGAATAAAACCCCTGTATGTATAGGGGGGATCACACACACCCTGAATCAGTATAGGCCTGAAGTAAATATATCTTTGCACTAAATGCTGTATTTAAAATGGCTGTATTTCAAATGGTTGAAACAAACCCCTGTATGTATAGGGGGGATCACACACGCCCTGAATCATTGTAGGTCTGAAGTAAATATATCTTTGCATAAAATGGCTGTATTTCAAATGCCTAATTCAAACCCCTGTATCTATAGGGGGGATTACACACGGCCTGAATCAGTGTAGGCCTGAAGTAAATATATCTTTGCACAAAAAGGCTGTATTTCAAATAGCTGTATTCCAAATGCCTAATTCAAACCCCTATATGTATAGGGGGGATCACACACGCCCTGAATCAGTGTAGGCCTGAAGTAAATATATCTTTGCACAAAACGGCTGTATTTAAAATGGCTGTATTTCAAATGGCTGACTCAAACCCCTGTATCGTATGTATAGGGGGGATCACACACGCAGACATCCCAACCTGCGAAAACTCATTTCAGGGAGGTGCACTTCTGATCTCAGGGAGGTTTTCTTTTTTTCTTTTTCACGAACTTTTATTACCTTCATCAGCCCCCAGTGCCTCTCCATCAGCCCCCAGTGCCTCTCATTAGCCCCCAGTGCCTCTCCATTAGCCCCCAGTGCCTCTCACCAGCCCCCAGTGCCTCTCCATTAGCCCCCCAGTGCCTCTCACCAGCCCTCCAGTGCCTCTCACCAGCCCCCCAGTGCCTCTCCATCAGCCCCCAGTGCCTCTCATTAGCCCCCAGTGCCTCTTATTAGCCCCCAGTGCCTCTCAATTAGCCCCCAGTGCCTCTTCATTAGCCCCCAGTGCCTCTCTATTAACCCACAGTGCCTCTCCATTAGCCCACAGTGCCTCTTCATTAGCCCACAGTGCCACTCCATTAGCCCACAGTGCCTCTCCATTAGCCCACAGTGCCTCTCACCAGCCCCTAGTCAGTGCCTCTAACCAGTCCATAAAAAAAAAAAAAAAACACTTACCCTCTCCTGCTCCTGGACGCCGCCGCTCCTCTTCTGCTGCTGTCGGCTGTGCTGTGAAGGCTGCGCACAGCGTGACGTCACAGAGCAACTCACTCCTGTGCGCAGGCTGCAGAGCCGACAGCCGAGGACCAGGAAGCGGTGAGTACAAAGCCTTCACTGATTCCTGGTCCTTTTGCCCTGAACGGGAACGTGTTCCCACACGTTCCCCCTGCTTTCCAGGATATATTCTTTCTCATGCGGGCGTCAGGGAGCCGCTATCTAATAACGGGAGACTCCCAGAACGTCTGGGAAACTTGAGATCCCTGCACACGCCCGGAATCAGTATAGGCCTGAAGTAAATATATCTTTACACTAAATGGCTGTATTTAAAATGGCTGTATTTTAAATGGCTGAATAAAACCCCTGTATGTATAGGGGGGATCACACACACCCTGAATCAGTATAGGCCTGAAGTAAATATATCTTTGCACTAAATGCTGTATTTAAAATGGCTGTATTTCAAATGGTTGAAACAAACCCCTGTATGTATAGGGGGGATCACACACGCCCTGAATCATTGTAGGTCTGAAGTAAATATATCTTTGCACAAAAAGGCGGTATTTCAAATGGCTGTATTTCAAATGCCTAATTCAAACCCATGTATGTATATTGGGGATCACACATGCCCTGAATCAGTGTAGGCCTAAAGAAAATATATATTTGCACAAAAAGGCTGTATTTCAAATGGCTGTATTTCAAATGCCTAATTCAAACCCCTGTATGTATAGGGCGGATCTCACAGGGCAAAAACCTCTGTAGACCTGAATTCAATATTGGTGCACCAAGTGGCGGTATTTAAAATCCGAATTCTGTAACCCCCTTTTTATCTATTTTTTTATCATCATTAAATGTATGAATCATATGTATTTCACTATATATCACTAGAATACATAGACTAGTGTATGTACTTTATCTTATTTTACTTGCATTTTAAATATATTTTATCTGAGATATCTGCCAATAAATCCATAAAATCTATATAATCTATTTAATTCCTATGTCAGAGTGCAGGCCCAATCTATTTTAATTTCATTACTATACTGTACATACATCTAGTGACTGGGTGATTCACTATTCTGAGCATTTGCACCTACACAGTTTAGAAACTCTGAGTGAGCCACTACATTGTATCTACTTGTATGGTATTTAAAATCTCTGAATGTAACCAAAATTTATTAAGGGTGTATCTCACAATGACATCTGCATCAAAGGCTGCCAACTAAATTTGACAGCAGTATATAAGCCTGTAATTTCACACGTGCTGATGCTGCAAGGCCTGAAAATAGTGTTTTTTGTAACAAAAAGTGTGTTTTTCAAATGATGGGTGTATTTCTAGCTTAAATTGTACACTGACTAATACAGATGTTGTAGATTGCCCAAAAAGTCTTTTTTGATAACAGAATATGAATCCTGCATATATTAAACTTGAATATAACACTTGCAGATCTGGAAAATACTTAAAAAAAAAAAAAATAAAGTGTGTTTTTCAAACCCCAGAAAATGATGGTTGTATTTCTAGCTTAAATTGCACACTGACTAAGGCCTCTTGCACACGACAGTATTTTGCGGACCGTATACTGGCAGTTTTTTCAGTTCAGTATACGGACAGTATACTGAACCATTCACTTCAATGGGACCACAAAAAATACTGAAGTGTCTGAGTATGCCTTCCGTTTCCGTTTTTCAGTTTTTTCTGTTCCGTTTAAATATAGACCATGTCCTATTCTTGTCCGCAAATCACGTTCAGTGGCTCCATTCAAGTCAATGGGTCCGCAAAAAAAACGGAAAGCATATGGAAGTGCATCCGTATGTCTTCCGTATCCGTTCCGTTTTTTGCGGAACCATCTATTGAAAATTTTAAGACCAGCCCAATTTTTTCTATGTTATTACTGTATACTGTATATGCCATACGGAAAAACGGAACGGAAAAACGGAACCAAAACGGAAACACAACGGAAACAAAAAACGGAACCACGGATCCGATAAAAACGGACCGCAAAACACTGGAAAAAAATACGTTCGTGTGCAAGAGGCCTAATACAGATGTTGTAGATTGCCCAAAAAGTCTTTTTTTGCTAACAGAATATGAATCCTGTATTTATTAAACTTGAATATAACACTTTCAGATCTGGAAAATACTGATTTTGGAAAAAAACTGTGTGTTTTTCAAACCCCAGAAAATGATGGGTGCATTTCTCGCTTCAAGGTATGTACATGGAGAGCGGCAACCAGGGATGTCCCTGCACTTACTTGTATCCCTGGGTGCCGCTCCATTCGTCCTCTTTAGCCCCCGGTACCGGCGCTCATGCTTTTCCAATCTTGCCTGGGGTGGAGACATCTTCTTTTGCCCTTGGCGTCTCCTTCTCCAAGGGCTGAAGCGCTGGCCAATCGTAGCGCTCAGCTCATATCCTAAATATGAGCTGAGCGCTGTGATTTGCCTAACAAACTGTGGACCAGTAAAAGGTCCTTTTTAAATTGCACACTGACTAAGGCCTCATGCACACGGCCGTTGTTCGGGTCCGCGTCCGAGCCGCATATTTCGCAGCTCGGCCGCGGACCGCATCCGTTGCTCCGTTTCGTGCCCCCGCAAAAAAAATAGAGCATGTCCTATTCTTGTCCGTTATGCGGACAAGAATAGGCATCTCTATAATGGGCCGCGTTCCGTTCCGCAAATTGCGGAATGGAACGCGGAGCAGCTTCCGTGTTTTGCGGATCCGCGGTTTGCGGACCGCAAAACACCAACGGCCGTGTGCATGAGGCCTTATACAGATGTTGTAGTTTTCCCCTCAAAAATGGTGATTTGCAATGTCCCAAAAGCTCATATGCAGTGCTGGTGCACTGAGCATGCATAAAATGGCCTCCACCACCCACCTAACATAATTCTAAAAGTTAGTATTTATTGGTCAATGAGCTCAGGGCAGGGTAAAAGGATAGTGCCCTGCACCCACACAACTATTTCTAGGTAGATCGCTGAGTTAGATTCTCTCCTATTCTCTCCCTGAAATCAAAAGTCCAGCAGCATCCTCTCCCTACACTTGTAACAGCAGAGTGACGTACAGCGCTATGTGACTCAAGCTTATATAGAGCCTGTGTCACATTCTAATCTGGCCAATCACAGCATGGCATGGCTGTGATGGCCTCTTGGGGCAAGTAGTATGACGCTTGTTGATTGGCTGCCGTGCAGCCTTTCAAAAAGCGCCAAGAAAGCGCCAAACACCGAACCCGAACCCGAACTTCTACGGAAATGGTCCATGGTTCGGGTCTGTGTTCCTATACAGTTCGGGTTTGCTCAAACTGAATTATGAGCACTACTACTACTACTACTACTACCCAAAAACTGCCTTCTATGTTCCGTTGCTTCTGCTACTATTGTGGCCATATGCCTCTTATTGCCCTACCCTTTCCACATCCACACTGTACTGCTTGTGCTCCCAATTAAAAGGAATAATTTTCTAGGCTCATCGGGACTAGACACTTTTTCTTCTGACAATTATTACTTGTGTGTGCATTCTGGATGCTTTGTCCCCCAACGAGCCTCTGTTTTTTTTTAGCCTATAAGGCCCCTTTCACATGGGCGTGATTTCCGCGCTGGTGCAATACGTGAGGTGAACGCATTGCACCCGCACTGAATCCTGACCCATTCATTTCAATGGGGCTGTGTACATGAGCGGTGATTTTCCCGCATCACTTTTGCATTGCGTGAAAATCGCAGCATGCTCTATATTCTGCGTTTTTCAAACAACGCAGGCCCCATAAAAGTGAATAGGGCTGCGGGAAAATCGCAGGCATCCGCAATCAAGTGTGGATGCGGTGCGATTTTCACGCATGGTTGCTAGGAGACTATCAGGATGGTGACCCGATCTTTATTATTTTCCCTTGTAACATAGTTATAAAGGAAAATAATAGCATTCTCAATAGAGAATGCAAAGTAAAAAGGGCAATAGAGGGTCAAAAGTAATAAAAAAAACTAACTCACCCCCTCCATTTGATCGCGTAGCTGCTGTATACAGGTCTCCTGTTCTGTCTTCAGTCGGGAAGGGGGTGAAGGACCTTCAGTGATGTCACTGGGTCACATGGTCCAATCACCTGCTTCCATCATGGAAGCAGGTGATTGGACTATGTGACGCAGTGATGTCACTGAAGGTCCATCATCCACTGCCCAGCTGAATACAGAACAGAACACCGGCACCTACGCGATCAAATGGATGCGGTGAGTTAATTATTTTTATTATTTTTAACCCTCTCTTGCCTTTTTTACTTTGCATTCTCTATTGAGAATGCTATTATTTTCCTTTATAACTATGTTATAAGGGAAAATAATAAAATATACAGAATACTCAACCCGAAACCGGACTTCAGTGATGAAGTCCGGCTTCGGGTCTGGGTACCAAACATGCCGATTTTTCGCACGTTCGTGCAAAACGCATTAAAACGCTTTGCACTCGCGCTGAAAAATCGCGCATTTTTTCGCAACGCACCAGGAATTAAAAAAGCATAACATATGCGATGGCATGGTGTGTTTGCTGATGCTGTCAAACATGAATTTACCCATTAGTATTTATATCAGTGTCACTCTGACATAATTTGCTTTTGCTGTCATTATGTTCAAGAGCTTAGGGAGGAGAGAGGAGGATAGAGAAAAATCAAAAATTCCTAAAAAAAATTACATAAAAATATATTTTCCTTAGAGACTAGTCACAGGTATATACCAATTTCCAGGGTAATTGGAGTTTCTTTGGTTCAGGTAGAATTGATTGGGGTCCAAACCAAACTTTCTGGTGAACCATAACTAAACCAGATATCAAAAGATTCGTTCATCTCTACTCAAAGCATAAACTTCCATCACAGTCAGTGGCCAGGTGCATCGCTGTTTAATATTTCCATCTACAGAGCTGTGTGAGGGCCCGTTTTTTGCAGGGTGTGCTGTAGTTTACATGTAAATCTATAGATATTTTTCTTTCTGTTACAGTGTTCACTATTCTAAAAGTTCATGTAGTGTACTACATGTATACTGGCTGTTCGCAGCCCTTGACTGGCACCATAACCGACTAACTAGAGTGCGGTTCTCCATCCTCTCAAAAATATTCTAAAAGTTCAGGCATTTTTGGATTTAGTGATGCTAATTATGGGGTTTTTTGTATATTTTTTTTTTTTTTTTGAGAAGAGGGTGATTTCAATTTGTAATACTTTATATATTCAATACTTAATATTTAAAAATATATATTTTTGGCAAATCACCTTTACCATAGGCCATAATATTATATATGGCTAAGTTTGGGGTGGCTCCAAAGCACTGCTGGGTCCCCCATACACCGTTGAAGTGTTACCACATGTTACTGCTCTCCGGGAGGGATGGTAAGGTGTGGTGCACCACAATGGGAAATAAGTCCAGAGAGTCAGGGTCTGTGAACCAGGGTGCTACTATACTGGAAGAATTCAAGTTCAAAACAATACAGTCGAGGCATAGGGCTGGTCTCTTCAGTCTTCTCTGTGGCAGAAGAAGGATTTGATGCTGAGGAAAGGCCTGAGCTGGCTTTCCTTCTCTCTCTCAGAAGGCAGGTATCCTGGTCAAAAGGTTGGAACGGAACATGGCCGTAGGTGTCCCGTGCCCATATTGCTGACCGCATTTGCAGATTGCAACACACGGGCACCGTTCCGTTGTCATTCCGCATCACAGATGCAGACCCATTCACTTCAATGGGTCTACAAATCCGGAGATGCGGAACGGTGCCTAACGTAATCACAGAACAGAACACTACGGAAGCACTGGGGAGTGCTTCTGTGGGGTTCCATCCCGTACTTCCGTTCCGCAAAAAGTTCAAACTTGTCCTATCTTTCTGCGGAACGGGCGGATCACGGACCCATTCAAGTGAATGGGTCCGCAATCCGCTGAGGTTCCCCCACGGTCGGTGCCCGTGAATTGCGGACCGCAATTTGCGGTCCGCAGCACGGGACACATACAGCCGTGTGAAAGAGGCCTTACTCTGCAGGACAATATGATTGAAGTTTACAATTACCAAATGATGGCAATTCACCCATTTTGATGTTTTTGCATTAGAATAGTTCATATATGGCAGATGTTTTGTTATAGATTTACTTTATGCTGTAGATTTTTAGATTTTCTCTATGCATGATGACTTACAGTATGAAAAGAAAACAGAAATCACCTGATTTGTAGTGAGATAGAATCGCAGATAAGAGAAATGACATCCAGCTTTGGTTCAGAAATAAGTTATGTTGTTTGTCTGTCTATAACAAGGAGTCATGTTCATTGCATAAATAAATCTGTTCCTCAGGTGAATAGACAAATCTACTTTTACAGTGATGGCTATTATTCCTGAAAATAAATCTGTGACAATCTATTTGTGACAGCATATGTGTCAGGAATAAGTGGACACTAAATCATTAAGTTGATAATGTGCAAAAATAAACATAATCTATTATTGTTCAATTAAAATATTGAGGATAATGTTATTTAGTACATACATTGATTTATTTTTATTAATCTGGTTGAGGGGTCGGATATAAATGTAAGAAATCAATTTAACACTATATCTTCTAACAAACTGATTTTAATGCAACTGTTGTAATCATGTTTTGTGCCTTGATTTATTCTAGCTCAAGGCCAATGATTACCAAACATCATTTCTTTTAGGCTAAATGCACACGACAGTTGTTTTTCTCGGCTTCTGTTTCAGTTTTTTTTGCGGATAGGACAGGAACCCATTCATTTCAATGGGTCAGCAAAAAAATGCTGACCGTTCATCCGTTTGTGTTCCGCGTCCGTTGTCCGTGTTTCCCTTCAGCAAAAAAGTAGTGCATGTCCTACTTTTTTCTCATTTGCGGACGAGGATAGGCATTTATTACAGGGGATCTGTGAAAACAAAGGAATCCTCCAAAAAAAACTGATGGACCATCAGTTTTTTTTGCAGATCCCGATTTGCGGACAGCAAAAAACAACTGTTGTGTGCATTTAGCCTTAACTGTATTGCACCTTAAAAGGGTTGTCTGGCTTCAGAGCTGAACCTGGACATATTCCTTTCTCAGGGGTGGATTAAGTGCATGATAGACCTGGGGCTGTCTACCCAACTCGGGCCCCTTCCTCCATTTTAGCTTAGTTTTTTTTTAGCGCCACAGTCTCTTCCTAGGCCATATGACATCACATTCATCGTTCACATGGTCTAGGTGCAGCTCAGTCCCATCTTAGTGATTGGGGCTAAGCTGCAATACCAATCACAGTGCTATCAAATAGACAGCACTGTACTTAGTAAGGAGCAAAGAGGCTGCAGCGCTCACTGGAACATCGCAGTTTCCTCAAACAGCTAATTGGAGGGGGTGCCCAGAGTTTGACCCCCCTCCAATCTCATATTAATGACCTATCTTGAGGATAGGCCATCAATATGTAAATCCCAGAGAACCCTTTTACCTTATGTTATCTGTAGTGTTACATAGGGATGCAGGTACAATCTACTACATTATCTGCACACAGAAAGTTATCACTGTTATGTAAGGTTTTACATAGGACTGCAGGTGACATCTACTACATTATTTGTACTGAGAGTCTCTATGTAACACCACAGATAACACAATAATAACTATCTTAGTACACATAATGTAGTAGATGTCACCTGCAGTCCTATGTAACACCGCAGGAAACCTGGTGAAAACTCTGGTGTAAAGTTACAGCTTCACTGATCTGTACTCCACTATGGCATAATAAAAGGTTTTATACTCTTTTGAACTTCGAGGCTAGCCATTACTGGAGGACAAAAAAATATCTAGTATCTTAATCAAGTGGTAAAAAATGGGCAAATCTTGGCTCTTCTGGAGCTCACACAAAAGGAAAATCTGGGTGAGGTAGCATGGTATCCATATTTTCAGTTATGTTTTGCACTTTCTTCCATTCCAAATAAGCACTTTTTTAATATAAAAGTCTCGCCCTTTCTTCATAGGTTATTACAAAAAAAAACAACACATATGAACATTAAAAAGCCTGGACCACTGCACTTGAAAATTTTGCTCCACTGGTATGGGAAAATATTTTGAACAATATAACTTATCTTTCACATAATTTTAATCACACTGTAGTACAGTTTAATATTATTCACAAGATATACATAACACCATTGTGGCTACAGAAGAGAGGATTTAGGACTTCTTCCAACTGCCCGCGTTGTGACTGCCTTGGTGCTGACCATCTACATGTTTTGGGATTGTCCTCTAGTGAAGGAGTACTGGCATTTGGTTAAAACAACTTTAATACAAAAACTCAAGATTCAAATTCCTTTTGTGCCTGGAGTATGGATTTTGGGTGATTTTTCTGAGATAGTTTGTCAGTCTTCAAAACTTCGATTTTTGGTTAAAGTGTCCTTTTTAGCTAGGCTCATTATGTCATTGTGTGCAGATAATGTAGTAGATGGTACCTGCAGTCCTATGTAACAAAATATGGTACCTGCAGTCTGCCAAGCTGAAAGCTGGAGTGCCCTCGCCGTTCTTGCCATGCTTCTTTCCGTTCTCCTCCTCTTCCTGCTAGGACACAGCCTCACACAGTGCTCCAGACTAAAAAAAAAATACCCAGGAGCCATTAGCTCCTAAAATGAAAAAAAATTAGGAGCTAAATTACATTTTTAAAGTTAAAATACATATAATGCTAATAAAATAGACTTGGAGGAGAAGATAAGACGCAGGTCACAGTAGAGAGTCAGCACTACATAAAGCAGAACACAGCAACCCCTTACATCCAGTGACATCTACTGTCATGTAGACCTTCTCTTTCCTGTTCTCCTCTGCCATGACTAAAGAGTTTGTTACACAAACATGTCAGTTTTCTCCATTTTTCCATCAATCTCCCCATTCTGGTGTCCCGATAATGTCATCCTGCTGCCATTCCCAATACTGTGACCGATGTGCTCGCCAATGCCCCAGGTACTAAACTGCTGAAAAAATAGTGACCCCAGTAAAAATAATTGGGGTCATTTATCAAACTGGTATAAAGTAGAACTGTCTTAGTTTCCCATAGCAACTAGAGATGAGCAAATTTTTCAAAAATTTGATTCGCTGTTTCGCCAAATTTTTTGGGAAAAATTCTATTCGATCCGAATATATTTGGTGTGAATTACGTTAATAAACGGCTATTTCCTGGCTGCTGAGAGCCGTTATAGTGGTGTAGAACACTGTGCTTTGCAGTAACACGCATAGGGAGTCTGATTTGGTAGTGAAATAATACTGTCCATATGACATGCAGATGACCGGCGTCGCTCTTAGAATCACTGCATACTTCACTTATTTGGGTGGTCACGGGGCCAAAACTGACCAAATTACTCAAGTATCAACTCAGCCTTAAAGGTAGATGTTACCATCAAGAAGAAGCGCAATCTTTTTACATCCTCATCAGCTGATTCCACATAGATGTCTACAGAACCTGTTCTATTAAACACTTATACAAGTAGAGCCCCCCTGACAGAGTGGAGGGGGTGTCAGCAGTAAGTTTGTGTTGACGTCACCGATTATTTTGGCCTTCCTCTAAACCATCAGAACAATAACCCACAAAAACCGGATCCTGTCTGTGGAGCATATGCCTTTACTCGGTCAGCATTTGCTCAATAATCCATCAGTATTGCAAAAGGCAAAAAAAAGAAAATGTAATGTATCTAAAACAGAGATGACACGTGAATGGAATATTTGCATGTCTTCTGTGTTTTGTACCCACTCCTGCTTTTGGCTACCAAATCATAAGTCATTTCTGATGGGACCATATAGGCCATAAAGCTGGTACACAGACAGGATCTGTTGTGCGTCCTGTTCTTCCTTCCTTCTGACAGATCCGAAGAAGTGTCAAATAAATGATGATGTCAGCCAGGCCGAAAGCCATAATAGTGGACCAGTCATGAAGTGGGGAGGGTGGAAACAGCAAGTGAAGTCCACAGAGTGCACCTATGACATAGTGGTGAGGTGGAAGCAGTATGAGGAGACCAATAAGTGGCCCAATGACAGGGTATGGAGGTGGAAGCAGTATGAGGAGGCCACCGAGTGGCACAATGACAGAGTTTGTAGGTGGCGGCAGTATGAGAAGGCCACCAAGCGGCACAATGACAGAGTGTGGAGGTGGCATCAGCATGAGTAGGCCACAGAGTGGCACAATGACAGAGTCTGGAGGTGGCAGCAGCATGATTAGGCCACAGAGTGGCACAATGACAGAGTGTGGAGGTGGTGGCAGCAGTAGCATTAAGAGTAGGCCACAAGGTAACATACTGTGGAGGTGGGTGGCAATACCAGTACCCGCTGAAGATGATGGGTGATAGAAAGAGCAATTGGCATCAGATGTATGGCATCAGGCGGGTAGCAGCATCAGAATAGTAGCTGAGGCAGGTAGTCAGAAGAGACCGGTCTCTTTTGTCAAATTGTTGGTGTGGCACCATGGATGATCTACTGTAATGCACCAGGCATTGGTGTGTGGAAATCCTGGCTGATCCACGCCTGATTCATCTTGATGCAGTGTCCCACTATGTGCTATATGTGGGCACTTTAAACTCTTGCTAAATGTCCTTTCAAATGTATTGTGGTATTATGTTGTAATTCCCTTTAACAGGCTGGCAGTGTCATTTACCTTTATTTTCTCCTAGGTGGTGCTGGCACCACTAAGGCCCTATTCACACATCCGCAAAATGGATCCGCACCCCATCCGCAATTTTGCGGAAGGGTTGCTAACCGATTCATTTCAAAGGGGCAGGAATGGATGTGGACAGCATACTATGTGATGTCCGCATCAGTGTTTCCGCATCCGTGTTTCCGTAAAAAAATAGAACGTTCTATTCTTGTCTGCAATTGCGGACAAGAAAAGACATTCTCTATATAGTAATAAGAATGACAGCAGCCTTAGATATCGTTGCTTGGGTACATTTAATGATGTTAATTCACATGCAGCAGTATAGAATGACGTTTCGGCATACAATTGCCTTCATCAGATACTATGCCGCAGGGAGAAGAAGGAAACAAGATAGGCAGACGTGTGAAAAGATATGCATGCTCACAGCATGCTGGGGTGATCAATTCCAATAAGTACCTTTAGGAATTCACAGGGCATTTTTACGCATTTGGATTCTCACGCTTTAGGTTCCCTAAAATGCCAGGGCAGTATAAATACCCCACAAGTGACCCCATTTTGGAAAGAAGACACCCCAAGGTATTCTGTGTGGGGCATGGCGAGTTCACAGAAATTTTTTTTTTTGGCACAAATTAGCGGAAATTGATATATATATATATTTTTTTTTATTTAGTTTTTTACAAAGTCTCATATTCCACTAACTTGTGACAAAAAATAAAATTTTACATGAACTCACTATACCCCTTACGGAATACCTTGGGGTGTCTTCTTTCTAAAATGGGGTCATATGTGGGGTATTTTTACTGCCCTGGCATTTTAGGGGCCCCTAAAGCGTGAGAAGAAGTTTGGAATCCAAATGCGTAAAAATGCCCTGTGAAATCCTAAAGGTACTCATTGGAATTAGGGCCCCTTTGCTCACCCAGGCTGCAAAAAAGTGTCACTCATGTGGTATCGCCGTACTCAAGAGAAGTAGGGCAATGTGTTTTGGGGTGTATTTTTATATATACCCATACTTTGTGTGAGAAATATCGCTGTAAATGACAACTTTTTAATTTTTTTTATACAAAGTTGTCAGTTTACAGAGATATTTCTCTCACCCAACATGGGTATATGTAAAAATACACCCCAAAACACATTGCCCTACTTCTCCTGAGTACGGCGATACCCATGAGTGACACTTTTTTGCAGCCTGAGACGCAAAGGGGCCCAAATTCCAATGAGTACCTTTAGCTTTCACATGGCTGCTCACAATTTAGCCCCGCCCAAAATGCCAGAACAGTAAACACACCCCACAAATGACCCCATTTCGGAAAGTAGACACCCCTAGGTATTTACTGAGGGGCATAGTGAGCCTGTCTGAGATTTTATTTTTTTTTGCCAGAAGTTAGCAGAAATGGAAACTTTATTATTATTATTTTTTCCTCAGAAAGTGTCATTTTCCGCTAACTTGTGAAAAAAAATGAAATGATACATAAACTCACCATGCCACTCCGCAAATACTTTGGGGTGTCTTCTTTCTAAAATGGTGTCATTTGGGGGGTATTTATACTTTCCTGGCATTCTAGCACCTGAAGAAACATGACAGGTGCTCAGAAAGTCAGAGCTGCTTCAAAATGCCGAAATTCACTTTTTTGCACCATAGTTTGTAAACGCTATAACTTTTACCCAAACCAATAAATATACACTTATTGCATTTTTTTTTTATCAAAGACATGTACAACAATAAATTTAGAGAAAAATTTATATAGAAATGTAGTTTTTTTTTTAAATTTTACAACAGAAAGTGAAAAATGTCATTTTTTTGCAAAAATGTCGTTAAATTTTTATTAATAGCAAAAAAAGTAAAAATGTCAGCAACAATGAAATACCACCAAATGAAAGCTCTATTAGTGAGAAGAAAAGGAGGTAATATTCATTTGGGTGGTAAGTTGCATGACGGAGCAATAAACGGGTAAAGTAGCGTAGTGCAGAATTGTAAAAAGTGGCCTGGTCATTAAGGGTGTTTAAGCTACCGGGGCTGAAGTGGTTAATGATGAATACAAGATTTTTTCCACCGAAATATTTCAAACAAGATTTTATCGCATATAAGTGCAGCGCTTAATGCCGAATACAAGTTTTTTCTCTAACAAAATAATTCAAACAAGATTTTACCGCATATAAGTGCAGCACTTAATGCTGAATACAAGATTTTTCTCCACCGAAATAATTCAAAAAAGATTTTACCGCATATAAGTGCAGAGTGTAATGCCGAATACAAGTTTTTTCTCCACCGAAATATTTCAAACAAGATTTTATCGCATATAAGTGCAGTGCTTAATGCCGAATACAAGTTTTTTCCTTAACAAAATAATTCAAACAAGATTTTACCGCATATAAGTGCAGCGCATAATGCTGAATACAAGTTTTTTTCTCCACCAAAATAATTCCAAAAAGATTTTACCGCAATATAAGCGCCGCACCTAATGCCGAATACAAGTTTTTTCTCCACCGAAATAATACAAACAAGTTTTTACTGCATATAAGTGCAGCGTTAAACGCCGAATATCTTTTTCTTTTTCTACTGATATACAAGACTAAAGGCTTTACCACATATAGCTGGAATAGTGAACGCCGAATATATTTTTCTTTTTCCACGTATATACGCCACTAAAGGCTTTTCAACAGAGGGTTATAGGCTGTCAGTTTAAAAAAAACAACGGTGATCTGAAGTGAACGGGACGTAGCGGAGGAAGTAGGTCTACACTGGAAGAGCGAGACGCAGGCCTCGTGCGGTTTCTGTTCTGCGGAAAAGTCCCTGTAGTGTCCAGTAAGCAATACCGTAGATAGATGCGGGCTGGTGTGAATTTGTTTGCATTTTTGTGCAGGGTTAGTGCATAGTGTATTCACCTGTATTGGTGCTTGTCTCTTATGGACGTCGTCAAGTAATCTCGCAGTGGGGGAAACGTAAATACAAAATTTCAACACAACGTGATTCAGTCCATACCGCATAAAGGACTTTCCCACACATAACTGCAGCACTGAACGCTGAATATATCTTGATTTTTGTACAGAAATACGCCACTAAAGGCTTTACAGCAAATAACTGCAACAGTGAACACTGAATATATTTTAATTTTTCTACTTATGTATGTCAATAAAGGCTTTTCAAGATATAAGTGCAGCAGCGAATGGCAAATGTATATTACTTTTTCTACTGATATACGTACTAAAGGTTTTTCAAGATATAAGTGCAGGAGCGAATGGCAAATGTATATTTCTTTTTCTACATATATACGTCACTAAAGGTTTTTCAAGATATAAGTGCATCAGCGAATGGCGAATGTATATTTCTTTTTCTACTGCAATACGCCAGTAAAGGCTTTATCAGATATTACTGCAACAGGGAACTGAGAATATATATTTTTTGTAGTACTGAAATACACCCCTATATGCTTTCACCAGAAATAACTGCAGAAGTGACCTGATAATTTTTATTTCTTGTTGGACTGTAATAGGCCCCTATACCCTTTCACCAGAAATAACTGCAGAAGTGACCTGAGAATATACAGTATATCTCTTGTTGGGCAGAAAAAGGCCACTATACACTTTAACCCAAAAAACTATTAAAGAGTGAAGTGCATATATATTTTTCTTTTATGAATGAAATACTCCGCTATACGGTTTCAACAGAAATCACTGCAACAGAAAAATGCGTATATACTTTCCTTTTTTAACAGAAATAGGCCCCTATACACTTTCAACAGAAATAACTGCAACAGTGAAATGCGTATATATATATATCTATATATATATATATATATATATATATATATTTTTTTTTTTTTTTTTTTACTGTAATACGCCCCTATACCCTATCACCAGAAATAACTGAAGAAGTGACACGAGAAGATATATTTCTTGTTGGCCGGAAAAAGGCCACTATATGCTTTAACCAGAAAACATTTAAAGAAGAGTGAAGTGCATATATATTTTTCTTGTAGTACTGAAATACAAGCCTGTACGCTTTCAACAGAAATAACTGCAACAGTGCAGTGCATTTAAATGTTTTGTGTATTACTGAACTTTAGTGATGTCGCGAACATAAAATTTTCCGTTCGCGAACGGCGAATGAGAACCTCCGCAAAGGTTTGCGAACGGGCGAACCGGGCGAACCGCCATAGACTTCAATAGGCAGGCGAATTTTAAAACCCACAGGGACTTTTTCTGGCCACAGTAGTGATGGAAAAGTTGTTTCAAGGGGACTGACACCTGGACTGTAGCATGCCGTAGGGGGATCCATGGCAAAACTCCCATGGAAAATTACGTAGTGGACGCAGAGTCGGGTTTTAATCCATAAAGGGCATAAATCAACTAACATTCCAAAATTGTTTGGAATAACATGCTTTAAACATCCAGTGTGTGTATACGATCAGGTATGATGTTGTATCGATCAGGTAGTGTAAGGGTTACGCCCGCTTCACAGACATTGAGAGACCAAACTCCCCTTTTCTGTAGTACAATTCTCATCAGTTTAATCCCTCCAACGTCCCCAATCTGGGGTCCATTTATTGAATAGATTTTTCGAACGGGGAGATGGTTAAAAAAACGCTGGCTCCCTCCACTCTGTTTTAATCCACGGTCACTGCGTCTGCGCCGTGCAATTTACTGTCACACCCAATATGAGTGGTATTTTCTGTAGTACTATTCTCATCAGTTTAATCCCTCTAATGTCCCCAATCTGGGGTCCATTTATTGAAAAGATTTTTCGAACGGGGAGATGGTTTAAAAAAACGCTGGCTCCCTCCACTCTGTTTTAATCCATGGTCACTGCGTCTGCGCCGTGCAATTTACTGTCACACCCCATATGAGTGGTATTTTCTGTAGTACTATTCTCATCAGTTTAATCCCTGTTCCATCCCATATCAGGGATTGCCTTTTGTGAAAAAAAATTTAGGCTGGGTATCTTCGACTGCCTTCACAGTGACAGACCAAACTCTCATACAGCAAACTGAATTGATTTTAGGAATCGGGAGATGGAAAAAGCAGCTTGGTCGGTCCTCTTACTCCCAAATTGGGGCACTGCGCGTGCACAGAGCAATGTGCTGTGACACCCTATATGAGTGTTGTCTTAACTAGTACTATTCCTATCAGTTTAATCCCTGTTACGTACCCTATCCGGGGATGTGTGTCGAATTGATTAAACATTGTTGAATTAACGAACCATTACGACATCATGAAATAATTTAGTTCTGAGCTCTGTACTTGCTTTGTATTGGAATTAATGGGGATTTTTTTAATTGTCTGCATTATTTCTAATAAACTATTAAGAGACTTTATTATGATTTTTTATTTTATGTATTAAAAACCCATACAACATAAAAAAAAGGTAAATTAATGTTTTTTCTATGAAATATTATCCAGCTGTCCAATCGCTTTTGGTCTGACCATAATGAAGCAACGGCCTTATCATCTGGGGTGTGGCAACATTGCCAGAACACTCATATAGGAGATGATTGCTTCATTGTGATACGCAAGCCCCTTCACCATAACAAGGTAACGATCACGAAGGGGAATTGACACTTGTATGTGCCTTTTTTTTTGTTTTGTTTTTTCAGCCACAGTTCGGCACCATAGGACAGAAAAATTAGGCATGTTCACATGCCTGAAAAATAATGGCATTGTTGCAGCCGCTATTGTAGCAGCGGCCAGAAAAATTGATGTTTTCCAGGCAGAAAAGTGACTAAAACATTGCGGCTTGAACCCTAGTTGGTGGTGGAGAATTCACGAAAGTCATCCGGTATGCAGACATTAAATACAGCAGCATGGGGACCATTTTGAGGCCAAGGCATGTAATCAGGCCTTTTGTTAGTCAAACGTATCCCCCACTGTCAGTCCCTTCGGGATCCATGCCTCATTTATCTTTATGAAGATGAGTTAATCAACACTTTTTTGACCGAGGCCGACTTCTCTTGTCAGTGACAATGCCTCCTGCTGCACTGAAGGTCCTTTCTGACAGGACACTTGAAGCAGGGCAGGCCAGAATTTCTATCGCAAACTGGGATAGCTCAGGCCACAGGTAAAGCCTGCACACCCAGTAGTGAAGGGGTTCATCACTTCTCAGGGTGTCAATATCTTCTGTTAAGGCGGGGTAGTCTGCTACCTGTCGGTCGAGTCGTTCTCTAAGGCTGGATCCCGAAGGGCTGTGGCGATGTGTAGGACTGAAAAAGCTCTGCATGTCCTCCATCAACAACACATCTGTAAATCGGCCAGTCCTTGACGCCGTGGTAGGAGGGGGATTACACTCACCTCTTCCCCTGTTAGATTCCTGTTGTGCTGTGACATCCCCCTTATAAGCTGTGTAAAGCATATTTTTTAGTTTGGTTTTGAACTGCTGCATCCTTTCCGACTTTCGGTAATTTGGTAACATTTCTGCCACTTTCTGCTTATACCGGGGGTCTAGTAGCGTGGCCACCCAATACAGGTCGTTCTCCTTCATCCTTTTTATACGAGCGTCCCTCAACAGACATGACAGCATGAAAGACAAAATTTGAACAAGGTTGGATGCAGAGCTACTCATTTCCCATTCCTCGTCCTCACTGATGTCATTGACGGTCTGTTCTTCCCCCCAGCCACGTAAAACACCATGGGTACCAGATAGGTGACAACAACGAGCACCCTGGGGTGCCTGCTGTGGTTGGTCTTCCTCCTCCTCAAAGCCGCCACATTCCTCCTCTGACTCCTCTTCCTCATAGTCCTCTTCCAGCGTTGCCGCAGGTCTGGCAAGTGATGATGACAAGGTTGTTTCTGGTGGTGATGGTGACCACAACTCTTCCTCTTCCTCTTCACGCTCATCTACAGCCTCATCCAGCACTCTTCGCAGGGCACGCTCCAGGAAGAAAACAAATGGGATGAGGTCACTGATGGTGCCTTCAGTGCGACTGACTAGGTTTGTCACCTCCTCAAAAGGACGCATGAGCCTACAGGCATTGCGCATGAGCGTCCAATAATGTGGCAAAAAAATTCCCAGCTCCGCAGAGGCTGTCCTAGCACCCCGGTCATACAAATACTCATTGACGGCTTTTTCTTGTTGGAGCAGGCGGTCGAACATTAGGAGTGTTGAATTCCAACGTGTCGGGCTGTCGCAAATCAAGCGCCTCACTGGCATGTTGTTTCGCAGCTGAATTTTGGAAAAGTGTGCCATGGCCGTGTAGGAATGCCTGAAGTGGCCACACACCTTCCTGGTCTGCTTGAGGACATCCTGTAAGCCTGGGTACTTAGACACAAAGCGTTGTACGATGAGATTCAACACATGTGCCATGCATGTGCCAACATACAAATTTGTTCCATTGTCACACACCACTTTGCCGATCTTCAGTTGGTGCGGGGTCAGCCAATGATCCACCTGTGCATTCAGGGCGGACAGGAGTGCTGGTCCTGTGTGGCTCTCTGCTTTCAGGCAAGTCAACCCCAAGACAGCATGACACTGTCGTATCCGCGATATGGAATAGCCACTGGGGAGCTGGGGGGATTCAGTTGATGTGCAGCCAGACGCCACAGCAGAAGAGGACTCAGCCGAGGAGGATATCGAAGAGGATGGAGTAGGAGTAGAGGAGGTGGCAGTAGGTCTGCCTGCAAGTCGTGGCGGTGTCACCAACTCTGCTGCAGAGCCACGCATTCCATGCTTGTCAGCCGTCAGCAGGTTGACCCAATGCGCAGTGTACGTGATATACCTGCCCTGACCGTGCTTTGCAGACCAGGTATCAGTGGTCAGATGGACCCATGCCCCAATACTGTATGCCAGAGATGCCATGACTTCCTTTTCAATGACATTGTAGAGGTTTGGGATTGCCTTTTTTGAAATTTTTTTGAAGGCCTCAGACTCCACCAGCTGGTATGGTAAAAGCTGGCGGGCTAAGAGTTCCGTCAAGCCAGCTGTCAGTCGCCGGGCAAGGGGGTGGTTCTGTGACATTGGCTTCTTACGCTCAAACATGTCCTTGACAGACACCTGACTGTGGGCAGATGAGCAGGAACTGCTGAAGGTGAGAGGCGGAGTGGCGGTTGGTTGAGAGGGGGCAGGGAGGACAGCAGTGGTTGACGTGGCTGAAGATGCTGGACCAGGAGGAGCATGGTGGCTTTTAGTTTGTGTGCTGCTTGTACTCATGTGTTGATCCCATAGGCGTTTGTGATGTGAGATCATGTGTCTTTGCAAAGCAGTTGTACCGATGTGGGTGTTGGACTTCCCACGACTCAGTTTCTTTTGGCACAGGTTGCAAATGGCATTGCTGTTATCAGAGGCAGATACACAAAAAAAATTTCACACTGCTGAGCTTTGTAATGACGGAATTCTGGTGGTGGCAACAGCATGCGTTGACTGGCGTGCTCTCTGGCTGACCCCGGGTGCCTATACATGCTGTATGACTGTGCCACTAACTCCTTGTGGCAACCTCCCTCTGCTTCCAACTCGTCTTCTCCTTCTCTCTGTCACCCCACTTGTATCTGACACCTCAGCAAAGGAAGCAGCAGCGGGTACAACATCATCATCATCACACTGTACCTCCATGTGTGTAATCCTGCTTGACTGAGACATATCCCTGTAATCTACATCATCTGGCAATAATGGTTGCACATCACTAATTGCATCCAACTGATGTGTAAATAACTCCTCTGACGGATCAAGTGAAGCGGCTGTGGTGGCTGTGGTGGTAGTGGTGGTGGTGGCGGCGGGCGGGAGCGTGGTAACTTGAGAGCAGGTGACCGAAGCTGCTGAGCTGGAGGAGGATGGTGCGTCAAGGTTCTTAGCAGAAGCTGATGAAGATTGGGTGTCCTGTCTAAGCCAGTCAACTATGTCCTCAGAATTTTTCGGGTTCAGGGTACGTGGCCTCTGAACACTAGGCATTATTCCAGGTACAGTGGAAATCACAGCACCACGACCACGACGGCCCCTGCGGGGTGGCCTGCCTCTGCCTGTCATATTTTTTTAGATAAGTGGTACTACGCATGCTAGGTACTGTGCCACCCGGTATGAGTGGTGGGCACTGGCAGTGGGCACACGACAGTCTGTCGCACACACAGGCACCAGGCAAGCAACTGAAATTAGACTAATGTGTAAAAATTAAATGCCTTATTTATCGGCAAGCTACTGTGCCACCCAGTATCAGTGGTTGGCACTGGCAGTGGGCACACTACAGTCTGTGGAAGTGGGCCTGACACACACTGGCAGCAGGCAAGCAACTGAAATTAGACTACTGTCTAAAAATTAAATGCCTTATTTATCGGCAAGCTACTGTGCCACCCAGTATCAGTGGTGGGCACTGGCAGTGGGCACACTACAGACTGTGAAAGGGGGCCTGATACACACTGGCAGCAGGCAAGCAACTGAAATTAGACTAATGTCTAAAAATTAAATGCCTTATTTATCGGCAAGCTACTGTGCCACCCGGTATCAGTGGTGGGCACTGGCAGTGGGCACACTACAGTCTGTGGAAGTGGACCTGACACACTGGCAGCAGGCAAGCAACTGAAATTAGATTAATGTGTAAAAATTAAATGCCTTATTTATCGGCAGGCTACTGTGCCACCCGGTATCAGTGGTGGGCACTGGCAGTGGGCGAACTACAGTCAGTGGAAGTGGGCCTGACACACACTGGCAGCAGGCAAGCAACAGAAATTAGACTACTGTCTAAAAATTAAATGCCTTATTTATCGGCAAGCTACTGTGCCACCCGGTATCAGTGGTGGGCACTGGCAGTGGGCACACTACAGTCTGTGGAAGTGGACCTGACACACTGGCAGCAGGCAAGCAACTGAAATTAGATTAATGTGTAAAAATTAAATGCCTTATTTATCGGCAGGCTACTGTGCCACCCGGTATCAGTGGTGGGCACTGGCAGTGGGCACACTACAGTCAGTGGAAGTCGGCCTGACACACACTAGCAGGCAAGCAACTGAAATTACACTAAAGTGTAAAAATGAAATGCCTTTTTTTGATGCAAAGTCCTGTGCCACATGGAATGACAGGGGTGGGCACTGGCAGTGGGCACACTACAGTCAGTGGAAGTCGGCCTAACACACACTGGAAGCAGGCAAGCAACTGAAATTACACTAAAGTGTAAAAATGAAATGCCTTTTTTATGCAAAGTCCTGTGCCACACGGGATGACAGGGGTGGGCACTGGCAGTGGGCACACTACAGTCAGTGGAAGTCGGCCTAACACACACTAGCAGGCAAGCAACTGAAATTACACTAAAGTGTAAAAATGAAATGCCTTTTTTTGATGCAAAGTCCTGTGCCACACAGTATGAGTGGTGGGCACTGGCATTGGGCACACTACAGTCAGTGGAAGTCGGCCTGACACACACTAGCAGGCAAGCAACTGAAACTACACTAAAGTGTAAAAATTAAATGCCTTTTTTTGATGCAAATTCCTGTGCCACACGGGATGACAGGGGTGGGCACTGGCAGTGGGCACACTACAGTCAGTGGAAGTCGGCCTGACACACACTAGCAGGTAAGCAACTGAAATTACACTAAAGTGTAAAAATGAAATGCCTTTTTTTGATGCAAAGTCCTGTGCCACATGGGATGACAGAGGTGGACACTGGCAGTGGGCCCACTACAGTCTGTGGGCCTGCAGCTCCTCAAACACGGGCAGGCCAGGCAACTGCAATATATATATGGAGAAGAAAAAAAAAGCAGACTAATTTTGCAGCCCTAAAAAGGGCTTTTTGGGGTGCTGTCAGGACGCTGTCCTTACAGCAGAAATCAGATGAGTCTTTCAGGACAGGAGTGGACACTGAATATACTAGCCTAGCTATCGCTAGGCTTTCCCAATTAAATCAGCAGCAGCTACACTGGCCCTCCTCTCACTAAGACTGCAAATTACGAATTAATCTAAAATGGATGCTGTTCAGGAGATGGGAGGGTCTGGGAGGGAGGGTATGCTGCTGATTGGCTGGAATGTGTCTGCTGACTGTGAGGTACAGGGTCAAAGTTTGCTCAATGATGATGTATAGGGGGCGGACCGAACATCGCATGTGTTCGCCCGCCGCGGCAAACGCGAACAAGCTATGTTCGCCGGGAACTGTTCGCCGGCGGATAGTTCGGGCCAGCTCTACTGAACTTCCGCCCTATACTCTTTCACCAGAAATGACAGCAAATGATTTTAGCGTAACTAACAACAAAAGTGACCTGCGTATATATTCATCTTTTTCCACAGATAAAAGCCACTAAAGGCTTTTCAACATAGCACTTGCACCCCCAATAACTAATTGATGGAATGACAGAGCTGTATTATGAGACTAGCTGGATCCTAAAGTAATGTTTCCATGCACTTGTAAATCGCTTGTTTTCACAATGAGGATTCTCCTATGACTCTCTCTAGCATCTGCACATGTCTATCCCTGCCCGTGAAATGATTCCACTCACTGTCCTTTCCCTTCACTTGTAAATCGCGTTTTTTCCACAATGAGGATTTTGCTATGACTCTCCTGAGCATCTGCACACATCTCTCCCTGCCTGTATAATGATTCCTCTCACTATCCTTTACCTGAACTAGCAAATCACTTCTTTCGTTGTTTTTTTTTTTTTTTTAACAATTTTTTTTTTTTCACTCTCCCTAGCGCCTGCATACACGTCTGTCCCTGAACAAAGTACGATTGTGAATGACATAATCTAAGATGGCCACCGTATTTATAGGGCTGTGACATCACTGGGCTGGCTAGCTGCTGATTGGCTGCATGCATGGCATTATGGGTCATCCCCCCTTCCCAGAGTTCCTTTCCCCATGTCCTCACATGTGTAGCCGCCATTGTAGCCGCCATGTTAGGAAAAATTACGAGGAGATTTGCATTTGTTGCAAATCTAATTTTTCCTCAAATTCTAAACAAATTCCACTTCGTCAGCTTTGATTTGTTCATCTTTAATAGCAACAATCAGATTCTACCTTTCAGTTTCCAAAGGACCTGTCAAAAATGGTGGAACCTGCTCTATAATAATACCACATGACCTAACCACTCAGATGAACACCGTAAAAAAATATAAACGGTTTCAAAAAAGCCATTTTTTGTCACCTTACATCACAAAAAGTGTAATGCACCCCAAAATAGTGCCAATCAAACCGTCATCTCATCCCGCAAAAAATGAGCCCCTACATAGGACAGTCGCCCAAAAAAAAACCGAAAAAAAAAAAAACGATGGCATTCAGAATGTGGAGACACTAAAAAATATTTTATTTAAAAAATGCTTTATTATGTAAAACTGAAACAAAAAAACTAAAAAAGTAGTGATATTTGGTATTGTCACGCCTATAACAACTTGCTCTATAAAAATAGCACATGATCAGTGGCGTAACTACTGGGGAAGCAGGGGAAGCGGCTGCTTCGGGGCCCGGGCTGCCAAGGGGCCTGGCAGTGTGAGTAACAGTTTCTTTTCAAGTTAATAGTGGTGATTTAACTTACACTGTGTGTTGAGTTAATAGTTGTTCAGGCCGGGCCCCTTCACAGCAGCAGCAGCGCGGGCCCAACAGCACATCCCCCCCCCCCCCCCCCCGCCCCCTGGTATGCCAGCCTGGCTTTCTATCTGACTGATCTTACTGTCTCAGGTCTCAGTACAGCAGGCAGGCTGTATTAAGCCCGCCCACATACTGAGTCTGAGCACAGGGAGGAAGCGGCAGCAGTACCTGACAGGCGGGACACAAGCAGCCAGGACAGGAGTGGCAGGAGGCACCAGCACCAGCGGGCCAGTCCAGCACCCAGTATAGTCACACAGCACATCATGAGCACAGGTATATGGAACTTCTAAGGGCCCTTGCACAGAATAGTTGCTCCTGGCCCAGCACTGAAGGGGTCACATAGCATTGTATTGATTTATGATGCTATGTAACCCTTACAGTTCTGGAATGCATTGGACAGCACTGGCATACTGCTGCCAGTGTTAACCAATACATTCCAGAACTGTAAGGGTTACATAGCATCATAAATCAATACAATGCTATGTGACCCCTTCAGTGCTGGGCCAGGAGCAACTATTCTGTGCAAGGGCAGAGTGGACTGCAGTTCCTGAGCCTTTCCCAGCAGCCAGGAGTGATGCAGTGATAGGGGAGTCAGTGAATGAATCATTCCCAATGGCCTGTTGTCAGTGGGGAAAAAAAATCAGGTTATGTTATGCTTTGTGAGGCAATAGGAAATGTCTACTCTGTGGGGCACTAAAGGGGCATAACTAGTGTGTGGGCACTAATGGGGAATAATTACTGTGAGAGAATACTAACAACGCCACTAAAAACCTCTGTCCATATATCCTGTCCATCCACCCATACAGTGCCCACCATAAACCTCTGTCCATATATCCTGTCCATCCACCCATACAGTGCCCACCATAAACCTCTGCCCATATATCCTGTCGTTTCACCCATACAGTGCCCACCATAAACCTCTGCCCATATATCCTGTCCTTCCACCCATACAGTGCCCACCATAAACCTCTGCCCATATATCCTGTCCATCCATCCATACAGTGCCCACCATAAACCTCTGCCCTTATATCCTGTCCATCCACACTGTCATAAAATGACCCTATCCTGTCATTTTATCTGGAGAATGTTGACTGTACCCCTCTGCCCATAATGCTGCCCACTTACCTGGACCTTGCACACCTTATACTCCCCATATACCCTACTGCCAGACACTGCTGCGCCAAACCGACACCTGGGCTCTAGCCAAGCCCTCTCTGTCCTATGTGCCTTCCTGGACTCTGCCCACCTCTACCCTCCCAGGGTCACCTAACTTTGCCCAAAACAATAACTCTTTATAAGTACTGTTTCTGGAAAAGATGGGTGACAACCATTATTGTAACTGTAATAGTGGCCACCCAGCTTTTCTCAAAAATTGTGCCTACTAACCCGTACTTTGTACATTGTTTTATGGAGCCCCCTATGGTCAGTGCGGTCACGTCTGAAGAAAATCACCCAGAATGCTGCAATTTCTTCTTTTGTTATTAGCTGCTGCTTTTTCCCCCATGCTTTACACTGCAGCTCCACTAGGACACAGCTATGATAGATGACTCCACTGCATTCTCTATTTAAAGGGGTATTCCGGTTATATTACACAGATAGGTGATAACTATTAGATCAATGAGGGCACTACTGCTGGGACCCCCACCAATCCCAAAAATAGGGGCCCTGTATCCTCTGCAGCCCCCCTGTACTGGTGGGAATAATGTAATCTAATTAGAATACCTCTTTAAGTCTAATGTAATCTGAAATCTAAATCTTGCAAATTGCCTGACTGCTGCCACCATGCTTTACACTGCAGCTCTGCTCTGAAAGTTAGAAACTATATCAATAGGCTCCTATAGGTTATAACTGTTAAGAAAGGATGTCACCTAGTCTCAGCTGACCCTAGAGTATGCACACGGAGTATGTGCAGTCTGATATACAGCCTGTATATACATTGTGCACAGTGGTTATAGCTATGCAGCCTAATAGAGAATTCCATGCACATCGCTAGACACCATCCGATCGGATTATTCACTGTATGGCGGCGTTATCCAGTCACTGTATGGCGGCGTTATCCAGAAACTGTATGGAGGTGTTATCCAGTGTATGGCGGCATTATTCAGTCACTGTATGGATGTGTTATCCAGTGTATGGTGGCGTTATTCAGTCACTGTATGGATGTGTTATCCAGTGTATGGCGGCATTATTCAGTCACTGTATGGATGTGTTATCCAGTGTATGGTGGCGTTATTCAGTCACTGTATGGATGTGTTATCCAGTGTATGGCAGCGTTATTCAGTCACTGTATGGATGTGTTATCCAGTGTATGGCGGCGTTATTCAGTCACTGTATGGATGTGTTATCCAGTGTATGGCGGCGTTATTCAGTCACTGTATGGATGTGTTATCCAGTGTATGGCGGCGTTATTCAGTCACTGTATGGATGTGTTATCCAGTGTATGGCGGCGTTATTCAGTCACTGTATGGATGTGTTATCCAGTGTATGTCGGCGTTATTCAGTCACTGTATGGATGTGTTATCCAGTGTATGGTGGCGTTATTCAGTCACTGTATGGATGTGTTATCCAGTGTATGGCGGCGTTATTCAGTCACTGTATGGATGTGTTATCCAGTGTATGTCGGCATTATCCAGTCACTGTATGGATGTGTTATCCAGTGTATGGCGGCGTTATTCAGTCACTGTATGGATGTGTTATCCAGTGTATGGTGGCGTTATTCAGTCACTGTATGGATGTGTTATCCAGTGTATGGTGGCGTTATTCAGTCACTGTATGGATGTGTTATCCAGTGTATGGCGGCGTTATTCAGTCACTGTATGGATGTGTTATCCAGTGTATGGCGGCGTTATTCAGTCACTGTATGGATGTGTTATCCAGTGTATGGCGGCGTTATTCAGTCACTGTATGGATGTGTTATCCAGTGTATGGCGGCGTTATTCAGTCACTGTATGGATGTGTTATCCAGTGTATGGCGGCGTTATTCAGTCACTGTATGGATGTGTTATCCAGTGTATGGCGGCGTTATTCAGTCACTGTATGGAGGTGTTATCCAGTGTATGGCGGCGTTATTCAGTCACTGTATGGATGTGTTATCCAGTGTATGGCGGCGTTATTCAGTCACTGTATGGATGTGTTATCCAGTGTATGGCGGCGTTATTCAGTCACTGTATGGATGTGTTATCCAGTGTATGGCGGCGTTATTCAGTCACTGTATGGATGTGTTATCCAGTGTATGGCGGCGTTATTCAGTCACTGTATGGATGTGTTATCCAGTGTATGGCGGCGTTATTCAGTCACTGTATGGATGTGTTATCCAGTGTATGGCGGCGTTATTCAGTCACTGTATGGATGTGTTATCCAGTGTATGGCGGCGTTATTCAGTCACTGTATGGATGTGTTATCCAGTGTATGGCGGCGTTATTCAGTCACTGTATGGATGTGTTATCCAGTGTATGGCGGCGTTATTCAGTCACTGTATGGATGTGTTATCCAGTGTATGGCGGCGTTATTCAGTCACTGTATGGATGTGTTATCCAGTGTATGGCGGCGTTATTCAGTCACTGTATGGATGTGTTATCCAGTGTATGGCGGCGTTATTCAGTCACTGTATGGATGTGTTATCCAGTGTATGTCGGCATTATCCAGTCACTGTATGGCGGCATTATCCAGTCAAGATATGGAGGTGTTATCCAATATGGTGGAGTTATCTGGTCACTGTATTTAGGCATAATCCAGTCGTTGTAGGTAGGTGTTATCTGTTCCCTGTATGCAGGCATTATCATGTCACTGTATGGCGGTGTTATTTTTTGGTTGTAGGGCTAACATATTTACAGTGTATACTGTAGATTCCAGTATATTATGCTGTAGTGTGGCCTGTATTTTCCAGTAGAGTAAATGAGTCCACACCACTGACCACCAGGACCAGCTTACAGTACATGGCAGCCTCCCTTCTCTGTGTACTAATGCTTATTTTGGCACACTTAAGCTGGGTTCACATCACCTTTTTTGCCATGCGTTTAACATATACAAAAAACGTATACCTAACAGATGACTCAGATTGATGTCATACAGTGGCATATATAGGATTCCATTGTAAATTAAATACACTTTTTTGCCGGACTCTGCAGGATACAAAAGAGTGGTGTGCTGTGTTTTTGTATCCCCTTTTTCCAACATATACGTCAAACAGATGGTAAAAAGGTGAAGTGAATCCACCCTTACATATGCACACATGCAATGCCAAGATGGTCATGAAGAGGGGGCCCCATGCAAAAATTTGCTGTGGGGCCCAGTCAGTTCTAGTTACGCCCCTGCACATGATCTAACGTGTCAGATGAACGTTGTAAATAACAAAAAATAAATACGGTTTTCCATTTTAATGCATTTTTTCCAGTAACAAAGCAAGGGTTAACAGCCAAACTAAACTCAATATTTATTGCCCTGATTCTGTAGTTTACAGAAACACCCCATATGTGGTCGTTAACTGCTGGATGGCCACACGGCAGGGCGCAGAAGGAAAGGAACGCCATATAGTTTTTAGAAGGCAGATTTTGCTGGACTGTTTTTTTGACACCATGTCCCATTTGAAGCCACCCTTGAGTAGAAACTCCTCAAGGTATTCAAAACTGATTTTACAAACTTTGTTAACCCTTTAGGTGTTCCACAAGTGTTAATGGCAAATGGAGATGAAATTTAAGAATTTCTATTTTTTGTTACCTTGCCTCACAAAAATTGTAATATAAAGCAACCAAAAATCATAAGTGCCCTAAAATAGTATCAACAAAACTGCCACCTTATCCCATAGTTTCCAAAATGGGGTCACTTTTTTGTTTCTACATACAGCAGTTTATAACCACATATCGGGTGTTTCTGTAAACTACAGAAGGGACAATAAATATTGAGTTTGGGTTGGCTGTTAACCCTTGCTTTATTAGCGTAAAAAAAAAAATATTAAAATGTTAAATCTGCCTAAATAGTGAAATTCTGACATTTCATCTCCATTTTCCATTAATTCTTGTGGAACACCTAAAGGGTTAACAACGTTTGTAAAATCAGTTTTGAATACCTTGAAGGGTGTAGTTTCTAAAATGGGGTAATTTTTGGGTGCTTTCTATTATGTAAGCCTCACAAAGTTACTTCAGACCTGAAATGGGTATCACAGAGTAGAATGGGACGTTACAAAATAATAAACTCTAATATGTCACTTTTATTATTTCCTTAGAAAGCTAAATATAGAAAAAAAGGGGGGGGGGTTTCTAATCAAAATAGCATGTTGTAACGATGGGTGTGCACCTGTGTTCCTGTGTGTGTGATTCAAACAGGTATACCGCAGTGAGCGCGTAGGTGACGCACCCTGATGTCAGTCAGTAACAGTGCACACACACCATACGAGCGCGTAGGTGACACACCCTGTTGTCAGTCAGTAACAGTACACACGCACCATACAGTTACATCACACTATGAGGAATGTACACGTGTGATGGGCTAGGCAAATGAACCTGAAGCCTCAAAAAACGTGATATCCCAAGGTAAAAAATTATTATCCACCTGGTTGTGATTACCAATGAATCTGTGCAAGCGTTAATGCAGCGGGGATATCAAAGAGTGATGGGTAGGAGGACCATCAGCCCATGCCCACTATGTGGATGCTCTGGCTGGTGATCTCTCTCCCACACTCCCCAAGCAGCACGCTCAGCTAAGTGACTAAACCGTAGGTAGACAATAGCTCACTGCTGTTCCTGCCTATACTGATCCCTCATAAGTAAATATCCCCATATGCTCTGCTCGACGCGTTTCGCCGCTTAATTGGGCTCGTCAGGAGCTATTGCAGGGGTAGGAGGTATATAGGACAGTGTACTCCGCCAAATCGCATGGCAGAGTATCGGCAAAGACTGGCCGTACGCGGCCGCCGGAACATGAGGCTTAAGTGGAAGAAGCCCCACCTCCTAGGCGCGTCATGACCCAGCATCATCAGCGGGGCGGGCAGTGGGCGGGGTAAAACCCCGTGTCTAGCCCGCCTCCCCTGGACCTCTGCACTATGATCAAGCGCACCGCATTGTAAAACAATGCATAATGATAAAGGGGACCAATCGGTGGATTATTAAGAAAATGTTGCTAGATCCACATGGGGTTGAGCAACTGGTCAAGCGGTATGTCAGGGAAAAGAACACAGTCAAATCATACTAAGGGGAGTCACATAGTGCAAAGATGATGTATGCATATAAATAATGGGATGTCTGATGGTATCAAAATTTAAAATTTAATGTGACAAACCGAAAGAACATCCCATAGCACAAGGTAACAGGAGGTACCTGTAACGCACCAAATTGATCAGTTAGGATCTCAACTGCGGAGTCCTTTGACATCCACTCCTGTCACACTACTTGAGTGTTGATGGTGTCTTTTGCGGCTGCTCAGTGTGTACCCCAGGCGGCTCTCTCAGTCTTAAGCGGAGAGTATGGGGTAACAAAATCATGTACCGCGTACTAAAGATAGAGTGTAAAACTAATAGTGAGGAAAGTTCGTTTTAGGAATCAGAGTACAGATTAAAGTTCATGAATAACAGCTCTAGGCAACGTTCAGAAATCCCAGGCCTGCAGTACTAATAACCACCAGCGCGAGTCCCTTCCTTTCAGTGAGCAATGTCAGTGAACAAAATGACAGGCTGATACTTGCTGTTAGAAGTCATGCAGGGATCCTGCAGTGGTGGAGCTGGATAAGGTAGGTGAGGGTTTCTCCTGGAGGTTCAGAGTTGCAGGTAGTTAGGAGCTTGCGTCCTCGTGGTGAATGGAGCAGGCAGGGTGCGCACTCCATTAGTGGAACACCCTGTGCAGCACCTGGCTCCTATTTATTGACCAAGTGTGGATGGGCGGAGCCACCTTAGACGGCCCAGCGGCCACTGCTTCCAGCCTGGGAGGCAAACAGCGATCGTTGTCATGGTTACACAGGGCATGGATCCAGGCTGGAGCGCAAACCACCGTATCCTTACAGTACCCCCTTAAGGGGACCCTCTCCGGGTACCCCAGTAGGGGAGGGTCGGTCGGGAAATCTCCTGTGGAACAACCTTTGGAGTCTGGGTGCATGGACGTCTCGCACATCTTCCCAAGAGTCATCCTGAGACCCGTAACCCTTCCATCTAACGAGGTACTGGATCCTCCCCGTCTTCTTCTGGAGTCGAGAAGCTGCTCAACCTCAAATTCCTCCTCACCACGGACATCTATCGGGGGAGGGTTGAGGAACCCGTGAGGGGAACGGGCTAGGTCTAAACGGTTTTAGCAACGATACATGGAATGTGGGATGTACCTGTAGTCGAGGAGGAAGGGTAAGTCTCACCGTGTTGGGGTTGATAATTCTTTCTATCAGAAACGGACCCAAAATTGCCTACCCAGTTTCTTAGCAGGTACCCCCAACCGAAGGTTTCTCGTTGACAGCCATACCGAGTCTCCAACCTGATAAGGAGGATTTTCTCTTCTGTGACGGTCGTAGTAGATCTTCTGCCTTTCCTTTGCCCGTTGGAGGTTGTCTTTCAGCATCATGAGGGTTGTTTGCAAGGTAGTTACATAATCATCTGTGGCAGGAACGTTTGTAGGAAGGCTGATTTCAGGGAGAGACCTAGGGTGGAATCCATAATTAGCAAAGAATGGACTATGTAGAGTGGAGGAATTTACAGAATTGTTGTAAGCGAATTCGGCAAGAGGGAGTAGGCTTTCCCAGTCATCTTGAAGGAATGAGCAGTGACATCTGAGAAATTGTTCCAGACATTGGTTCACCCTTTCCGTCTGCCCGTTAGTTTGGGGGTGGTAGGCGGTAGACATTCTATGGTCGATTTGGAGTCTAAGACAAAGTGCTCTCCAAAATTTGGATATAAATTGTGAACCCCTGTCTGATATAACTTGGGTAGGGATTCCATGTAGTTTTATGACATTGGACAGAAAGGCCTCGGCAGTTTCACTGGAGGAAGGTAATTTTTGAGGGCGATGAAGTGTGCCATCTTAGTTAGTAGGTCTACTACAACCATGATGGTGTTGTTTCCTCTGGAGCGGGGGAGTTCTACAATGAAGTCCATTGAAACCCATTCCCAGGGTCTGTTGGGGATAGGAAGACTCATAAGAAGGCCATATGGTCGATTTCTATCACTTTTGCATGAGGCACATGTCTCACATGTGGAAACATATTGCTTAATTTCTTTGGTCATTTTTGGCCACCAGAAGTTCCTGCGTATCAGGTTTATGGTTTTGGCAATGCCAGGGTGTCCCGCGAGGGTGTGTCATGGCAGAGTTTGATTACCTGGGTGGTGAGAGGAGTTGGTATGTACAGTAGGTTGTTTTTGTAGAGGAAACCCCGTTGGTCTTTCAGAAGTCCCGGGGATGTTAGCACAGTCAATTTTCAGAGCATCCTTAAGCTGGGTTTCCAATTCGATGGTGGCGAGGATAATTTTGTTAGGTGGTATAATGCATGTGGGGGCTGTGACTGCGGCGCGGCATTCAGCCAGACGTGATAAGGCGTCAGCCTTCCCATTTTTTGAGCCTGGTCGATAAGTAATTTGAAAGTCGAATCTGTCAAAAAAACTCCACCGTACCTGACGTGCTGACAGTGTTTTACTGGTTTTCAGGTATTGTAAATTACGGTGATCCGTGTATATTGTGATGGGGTGTGTTGAACCTTCAAGTAGGTGCCTCCAGTTCTCTAGGGAACATTTTATGGCAAGAAGTTCCTTTTCCCCTATGGGGTAGTTGATTTCAGCTGTGTTTAGAGTCTGGGAGTAAAACCCGACAGGATGTAGTGGGGATGAGAAGGAGCTCCGCTGGGACAGAACAGCTCCTATGGCTGCCTGTGATGCATCTACTTCCAGCACAAAGTGATAGTTTGGATTCGGAATGGTCAGAATTGGTGCTGAAGTGAATTTGTCTTTAAGTAACTCAAAAGCTGATTGGGCCTCCATGGACCAAACAAATTTCGTATTGACACTAGTTAATCTGGTTAGGGGTTTGATGGTAGCGGAGAAGTCTTTGATGAATTTCCTGTAGAAGTTCGAGAACCCTATGAAACGCTGGAGGGCTTTCCTAGAGTCCGGAATCGGCCAGTTTTGGATGCAAGTGATCTTTGACTGATCCATCTGAATTCCCTTGGGTGAGATTATATAACCAAGGAACGGAAGGGTAGTAGTCTCGAATATACACTTTTCTGGTTTGACATATAAGTGATGGACGCTTAATCGCGCAAGTACCCAACGGACGTGTTTCCTGTGATCTTGTAGGTTATCGGAGTAGACCAATATGTCATCTAGATAGATGACAACACATACATCTAGTAGATCCCTAAATATGTCGTTGATAAAGTTTTGGAATGTGGCAGGGGCATTGCACAAGCCGAAAGGCATTACCATATACTCAAAGAGTCCGTACCGGGTGCGGAAAGCAGTTTTCCATTCATCCCCGGTTCTAATCCTAATCAAGTTGTATGCGCCTCTCAAGTCCAGTTTAGTGTAGATAGTTGATGTTTGAAGTCTTTCAATAAGCTCGGATATTAGCGGCAGGGGGTACCGGTTTTTGATTGTTATTTTATTTAATGCTCTGTAATCAATGATGGGTCTGAGGCTCAAGTCTTTGTTCCTTACGAAGAACATACCTGCGGCTGCAGGGAGGTTGAAGGCCGAATGAATCCCTTCCTTAAGTTCTCTTCGAGATACTGTTTGAGGTGGTCAAGTTCTGGTTGTGCCAATGGGTAGATTCTTCCTGTGGGTATTTCACTGCCCGGCAGCAGGTCTATGGGGCAATCGTAGGGTCTATGGGGCGGTAGGGTTTCCGCCATCTTTGCACTAAATACCTCCGAAAACTCTGAGTATTGGGTAGGGACCTGGTTCACCCCTACATGCATGAGAGTTTTAATAGGGAAACAGGTCTCCTGCAATAACGTGAGGTAAACCCAATTCTCCCCTGTTCCCATAGGAGAACTGGTTGATGTAACCGGAGCCATGGCAAGCCTAAAATGATGGGGAACGAAGGGAGTGTATGACATCAAAGGATAGAAATTCTGTGTGGTTATTTTCGCTTGTCACCAAAAGGGGTTGAGTCTGGCTATGGATAGGTCTAGAGGTTGTACCATCAATAAAACTCACGGATATCGATACATCTTTCCTTGTATGGGAATTTTATTTCTCTCTACTAGATGCTTATCGATAAAATTCCCTGAAGCTCCCGTGTCCACCATTGCATCAACGATAGTTCGGTTTTGGTCCCACTGTAAGGTAAGAGACGTATAAATGTAACCACTTGTGTTGTTATCTTTTCTGCCTAAGTTACAGAACGTCATCATTTTACCTTCATGTTTCTTTCTTATGGCAGGACATCCATCAACCGAATGGTCAGCCGACGCACAGTATAAGCAGAGGTTGAGGTTCCGTCTCCGGGTCTTCTCTCTCTCAGTCAGAGGACCACGAATTGCCCCAATCTCCATCATCTCTGCTACAGGATCCGGGCTGGTCTGTCTCGGGGTGGGTGTAAACCCTGAGACTCTCTCGGCCCTACGTTCCCTTAAGCGTCTGTCAATGGTGGTGACCTTCTGCATCAAGGCGTCGAGTGTATGTGGCAGCTCTCCGCGGGCTAACTCATCCTTCAGGGCCTCAGATAGACCGAGACGGAACTGATTTCTAAGAGTGAGATCATTCCATTCAGTCTCACGGGCCCAACGAGTGTATTCCGCAATAAAGTCCTCAACGGGTCGTCTCCCTTGCTTTAGGGTGCGAATGGCGGTCTCCGCAGTCAGCTGCTTGTTGTGGTCCTCGTAAAGGAGGGCCATTGTTTCAAGAAATTGCGGAAAGGAATTCAAGACCGGGTCTTCCTTTTCTAAATAGGTGTTAGCCCATGCTCTGGCCTCCCCTGAGGTACGAGATCATGGTGAGTACTTTGGTTCTATCGGTAGGATAGGTCCGGGGCGTAACTGAAACATCAGCTTGCACGCATTCAGGAATTCGCGGAACTGCTTCCGGTCTCCTGAGAAAAGTTCAGGTGGACTGACCTTGGGTTCCGGTCCATCGTGGTGGTGTCCTGTGCGCGACGAGACGAGATCTCGCAACGTCTGATTTTCCAATTGGAGATTCTGTACGGTCACGTTAAGGGTTTCCACCCTCTCAGTGAGGGCGACCATGTGCCGCGCGAGCTCCGCTGGATCCATGAGGGTTCCACTAATATGTAACGCACCAAATTGATCAGTTAGGATCTCAACTGCGGAGTCCTTTGACATCCACTCCTGTCACACTACTTGAGTGTTGATGGTGTCTTTGCGGCTGCTCAGTGTGTACCCCAGGCGGCTCTCTCAGTCTTAAGCGGAGAGTATGGGGTAACAAAATCATGTACCGCGTACTAAAGATAGAGTGTAAAACTAATAGTGAGGAAAGTTCGTTTTAGGAATCAGAGTACAGATTAAAGTTCATGAATAACAGCTCTAGGCAACGTTCAGAAATCCCAGGCCTGCAGTACTAATAACCACCAGCGAGTCCCTTCCTTTCAGTGAGCAATGTCAGTGAACAAAATGACAGGCTGATACTTGCTGTTAGAAGTCATGCAGGGATCCTGCAGTGGTGGAGCTGGATAAGGTAGGTGAGGGTTTCTCCTGGAGGTTCAGAGTTGCAGGTAGTTAGGAGCTTGCGTCCTCGTGGTGAATGGAGCAGGCAGGGTGCGCACTCCATTAGTGGAACACCCTGTGCAGCACCTGGCTCCTATTTATTGACCAAGTGTGGATGGGCGGAGCCACCTTAGACGGCCCAGCGGCCACTGCTTCCAGCCTGGGAGGCAAACAGCGATCGTTGTCATGGTTACACAGGGCATGGATCCAGGCTGGAGCGCAAACCACCGTATCCTTACAGTACCAGGGTGAACAATAAGAAGCCAGATACAGGAACAACAGAATGTCAAATGAAACACACAAAGGAATTATATTCATTCAATCCATGTGGTTTCAGTGTTCTTAATTTGAATATCCACTGTGTTTCTTTTTGAAGTAATTTCCTATCGTGATCACCACCCCTGGGAGACCTCCTGACCTCTTCAATACCCTGAAAAGTGACCGCTGAATCGCTGCCACCATGCTCAAGATTAACGTGCCGCGCTACCGGGGTGTCAGTGTTATTCTGAATATCGTTGAGGTGCTCCCCAATTCTTCTGCGGAATTCCCGTACCGTCTTCCCTACATATTGTTTCCCACAAATGCAGGTCAGTAGGTATACAACGCCCCGAGTTTTGCAATTTATGAAGGACCTGATGAAATACGTCTCCTGGGTGACACTGCAACTGAATCTGAACTGGTCCTTAAAAAGTTCTAAGCCTTCTAACGTCCCCAAAAAAGAAAATGTAATTTAAAAAATGATCCAAACATCAAGTAGACATATGGGGAATGTAAAGTAATAACTATTTTTGGAGGTATTACTATCTATTATAAAAGAAGAGAAATTGAAATTTGGAAATTTGCAATTATTTCCGAATTTTTTGTAAATTTGATATTTTTTTATAAATAAAAATGACATTTTTTGATTAACTTTTGCTGCTGTCATGAAGTACAATATGTGACGAGAAAACATTCTTAGAATGGCCTGGATAAGTAAAAGCGTTTTAAAGTTATCACCACATAAAGTGACATATGTCAGTTTTGCAAAAAATGGCCGAGTTTTTACACTGGGTTCAGACCTGAGCGTTTTGAAGCCTAGCGTTTTATGCGCGTTCAAGACAGGCGTTTAGGCGCGTTTTTTTCAAGCGTTTGTGTAAATAGTGTAGGCGCGTTTAACGCACGTTTATGTGATTGACTGCATAGTGGGCCAATGACCAAACAGCCCTCGCTATATATAGTTTGGCCAATCAGAGTGATTTTGAGGTGTGAAATTCCATGGTGGCTGATATAGTGTGTGTTTTGGCCAAAATGGACTGCTACAGGAGGCGACATGTTGCTGTGGTTGTGACTGCCATCCAACTTGAGCGTTTGAGGAGAAGGAGGGACAGCAGGCGACGGTTCTGGGTCCATCCGGTGATTGCCCAGCGGCAGGAGAGGGGCCAGTTCTGGGTTCTCTACCAGAACCTGCGTGCCCATGAGGACCAGTTTTTTGGCTACATGAGAATGTCCATTTCCAGGTTAGTATGTATACGTGATGTTTTATGTTTTTATTTGTTTTACAGAGAGTGTAGTAATGTAGTAATCTTTATTTGTTTGAATTTTTATCGTCTCCAGCTTTGATGAGCTCCTGGGGCTGTTGGAGAGTCGTTTGATGCACCAGGACACCTTCATGCGGGACAGCATTCCACCTGTGGAAAGACTGGTCATAACTTTGCGGTAAGTTTTATATACCTCGTGTCCTTCTAAAACATGTCTATTGTGTAGCGACTGTATATGAGTGTTTTTGCATTTTAGTAGTCGTGTTGTTTCTGTGGTATGCTTGTTACTATAAATATTCAGCACATGCATCATGTAGCCACCTTTGCAAGGTGTAACCCTTCCCATGGACAAAAGACTCCAAACATATAGTTTGTAATTGTTTTATGTTTGGTGCAATAAAGAAACTCAGTACATTCCCCAACATGTTTATACGGAGTACACAAAACTGCACATAACTTTTGTGCAATATGCAAACAAAATATGTTAATCCTTTTAATAAAATATAACTAACGTAGTTGCCACTTCAACTACCGGCACTTTCATTCGCAGTACCATCTCTCACAGGTCCTCATAATCTTGCCCGGTTGTTTCTGGGTCCGGATCCCGCCTTGTTGGATTGTTTTGCCGCGTTTGAAGCTCGGCATTGGCCTGTGTGCTGGTGGTGGTGCTTGTGGATGTGGTCAGGCCATACTGGTGCCCATAATGTGGACCTTCTTGGGGGCCATGTTGGTCGTAATGTTGGCCATAGTATCGGCTATAATGTTGCACCGGTTCCGCAGGTTGAGAATATTGTTCAGCATATTGTGATCCCTGTGGCGCATACTGCTGTGGATATATTTGGCCATATGTTGTTGGATTTGTTGGCCCATGTTGGCTAAATTGTGGACCATGTGGGTGGCCATATTGGTGCCCATAATGGGGGTCCTGTCTAGGGGCCTGCATAGTAGGCTGCATTGGATCCGGAATTGGATGCTGCCTAGGAGGCTGCCTAGGAGCGGGGATGGGAGGCTGCCTAGGAGCGGGTATAGGAGGCTGCCTAGGAGCCGGGAGAGGAGGCTGCATAGGAGGCTGCATGGTGCCATGCAATGAAGCAATTTTTGTGGCCACTTTGGTGGTCATTTCAGTGGCCACTTCTGTTGCCATTTCAGTTGCCACTTGTTGAGCGATCTTTGTGGCCTGGTGTGGGGACAGCTGCGGGGCCTGATGTTGGGCCATTACAGGTTCAAGCTGTATGACCAGTTGTGTGGCCAGTTGTGTGGCCAGTTGTGTGGCCAGTTGTGAGGCCAGTTGTGTGGCCTGCTGGGGTCCCGGCTGGGTTTCCTGGAACGGTAACGCAAAAGTGTCCAGCGTTCGGGTCAGCATCTCTTGGACTGTGGTGAGTTGCGGTCTGGGCACATTTTGCATTCTGTCCTCCAGACTGAGAAGGAAATACCCGTTACTGGACATTTTGGTACCGGATGTGCCAGGGCATCCAGGCTGGCTATCAGTCGGTCCTCCTGCCGTTCACCTCTCCTCCTTTTGGCCCTTAGCTGGCGAGTGGCTTCTGGCACAGATGGGCCTGGCTGTGTGGGGCTTGTAAGCGTCGGAGGGCCCTCTGTCCCTGGTGGACTGGTTGCCGCAGAAGATGGTCCTGGCTCGCTGTCCCGAGTGTGGCCAGAGTCATCTTCCGCCTCATCTGCAGCCTGACTCTGTTCCCAGCTACTCTCTGTGCTGTTAAAGAGAAATATATAGTTAAATATCTTCCCCATATCAATGTGAATATATGTGACATTATGTAATGGCACATCCTCTCCCCAATGAGGACTACAATGTCTCACCTCCTCATTTCAGTGCAGGGAATCAAGAAGGCCATTTGCTCCGCATGCACATAACAAGAGCGTGTGGGTGATGATCCGCTCCTCTGCTCCCTCTCTAGGCGGCGATGTAGTATGAAAGCGTCCTTGATACTTTTCCATTTTTTTTTAAGGGTGTTGACTAAAAATATAAAAAAAAAAGTTAATTAAAATTATTTTTTTTTCTCTTTTCAGGTACCTAGGTACAGGCCAGTCTTTGGCCAGTCTACATTTCGCTTTTTTGGTTGGGAAATCCACTGCAAGTGTGATCATCCGTGAGACCTGCGTGGCAATCTGGGATGCGCTCCATGCAGCAGTGATGGGCCAACCGCATAAGGAGCAGTGGAAGGAAATAGCGGATGTCTTCCAGCAAACCTGCCAATTCCCCAACTGTGCCGGAGCTATAGATGGCAAACATATCCGTATAAAGAAGCCGGTTCGAAGTGGGAGCCAATATTTCAATTATAAAAAATATTTTTCGTTCGTCTTATTTGCGATGTGTGATGCCAACTATAGCTTCTGGTACATTGACGTGGGCTCATATGGCAGTAGGTCCGACTCTGCGGTCTTTGCCCATTCCGAGTTTGGCAAACTGCTACATGACAAGGCTCTGGATCTCCCTGAGCACACCGCACTGCCTGGCACCACTTCACCAGCGATGCCATTTGTCTTTGTGGGCGACGAGGCCTTTGCACTGGGCGAAAACCTGATGAGGCCCTATTCCAGCAGGGGACTCTCTCTAGCCAGGCGAGTCTTCAATTATCGGCTGACTAGAGCGCGCAGGGTTGTGGAGTGCGCTTTTGGCATACTCGCCAACAAATGGCGATTTCTCCACACCCCCATCCACCTCAAATTGGAGACTGCCATATCGGCCGTTAAAGCAGCCTGCGTCCTGCATAATTTCGTCCGGGCAAGAGACGGGTATAATTTTGAAGATTCCCTCACCCATTCCCTGCACAGTCATCGTCCTAGCGTTGTGCGTGGACACAGACAGGGTGCAGCAGTGCGGGAGCAGTTTACTGCTTACTTTATGTTGCCACATGGGGCGTTACCATGGCAGTTAGACGCTATTTAAATATATTTGCCTTACTTATTTTCTGTTAATTTGCGACATAAGTTACATTTTCTTTATTGTTTGCTGATAATTTTCGCAATTATAAATTCTGTTTGACCCATTTTGTCTCATCAAGTTTTTCAAGATATGATGGGCCATGGAGAGTGGCCTTTAGGAGGCAATATTCCAATTACGTGTGGTACTAAGCAAATGGTGGCCGACATTAGGTCACACCATTTGGGGGTAAAGACTCCACCATTAGATTCATTCCTAATGAGGGAGCAATTAATGTGGCCATTCATGTGCCTATAAATGCGAATGTACGAAAAAAGTTTTGCAACAAAAACGCGGCCCTCCAGCTGAATATAACTCACAACAAATACCATGCTAACTGTGTGTGAAGCTATGGTAGAGCATGATCACAGTAGCATGTATGAAACGGCTGGAGGGCCGAGATTCGACTGCCCTGACGTATACACCACTGAAATGTGTCCGTAAATACATAGGCCACTATCAGTCATATTGTTTTACATACGTCACCACACTAGCAAGTTACTATTCCGCATAACAAGGCCACAAATAGAGCAAATTCTCTGCATTGGACAACATTAGCTTTCATACACAGCGCATACAAACACTATTCAGCTGAACCATTTCCACGTGATTGATAGTACTGGCCCATTGCACTGACCCATAATATGCGCAGGGGCAACTAACAACTGGCCACATAACAACTGACACATCCCACATGCAACTCCTACACAGACCTCACTAGAAGGGAGACATAACATGTAGGAGGAGAAACTAACCATTCTGAAAGCCCCCACAGTTTGTGCCGTTTGCTAGCATAATTACACCTATAAAACCGGTGACACACAGCAGCAGGCAATTACTACAGGCCAGAGGGTACTGGATCCAAATTGTTATCTGCCCATGAGACAAGGCTAACTATGCAAAAAGAGTGCCCATATACTATATTAAGTTTGGTGATGGTGCGGCACTGTAGGTGATGTCCAAATACAGCTGCATGCATGCCTGCAAGGCTCCAGCAAGTACAAGACAGCCCACCATTTGTGTAGGTGCAGTTGGACATCACCTCAAGCCGTGCTGCCAGAGATGGCCGGAGCTATTACATATAATATTTTGGACACCAGTAAATCACACATACCTTTGCCTTGTCGGACACTCTTGGTAAACTGCGGCCACTCTGGCCAGATGGATTTGCAAATGTCCTCCCAGGCTTGTAGTCGGACCCTGCGGTTTTTATAATAGGGGTCTTGGGTGTCATATAGGCACCGTTCGGCCTGCACCAGCCTGATAATGTTTTCTGAATCACAGGCCTCCTCCATGGCTGCTCTCCAGCAAAACTCTGGGTGCTTTGCACATGTTGCTTTGGCCTTTTTCAGCATGTTGCAAACTAGCGTCCATAGGCGCGTTTTACGCGGCACAAACGCCCGAACAACACGCCTATGGCGTTGCCCATTGAAGTCTATTGGAACCAAACGCTGGATAAACGCCCAAATTAACGCGAACATACTTGCCTATGCGTCGGACGTTTTTAGTCGCCTACGAACGCGCATTAAAACGCGCAAGTGTGAACCACCTCCATTGGAATGCATGGTTCCTGTACTGTTGTGCGTTTTTTTGCGCGTTCGAAAGCGGCGTTTTACGCGAATGTGTGAACTGAGGGTTAAGGTGAAATATGGCAGGGTCCTTAAGGAGTTAAATGAAATTTCTCTTTGTGTTTTTTTGTTTTATTTAGGTAAATAAACCTTATAACTATATAAATAAAAACTTTTAAAAACTTCCTAACCTACTTTGACCCACATTTACTAAAAGTAAGTGTATTGCCACACAGTGAGGTTTCTGCATACAGTTTTGGAAGCTAAATTCAGGATCATAAAAAGAGAGAAAGTTTAAAGGACAGATACAACTTCTCTTTTATTTTTAATTCACTTCTGGTTTCAGCTTCCAAAACAGCACGAAAAAAACTGACCGTGTGGATGAACCCTAACAGTTCATTTGCCATTCTACCTAAAAATTTTAAGTATTATGAGCCAAATTTATTTTGAACATTGATCTTTATTTGGTAAATGTAGAAGGTGAAGATTTGTGCAAATTTAGGGTACTTTCACACTTGCGTTGGTGCGGATCTGTCTGTTTATTTGCACAGACGGATCCGCACCTATAATGCAAACATTTGTATCTGTTCAGAACGGATCCGTTTGCATTAGTTTTAAAGAAAAATTACAAATTCAAAAACTGATCCATTTTGTATTACATTGAAAGTCAATGGGGAACGGATATGTTTTCAAATGCACCATATTGTGTCATTAAAAACGGATCCGTCCCCATTGACTTACATTGTAATTAAAAACTGATCCGTTAGGCTCCGCCTCTTCAGACGGACGCCAAAATGCTGCAAGCTGCATTTTGGTGTCCGTCTCCAAAACAGAATAGAGGCGGAACAGAGCCGAACTGGTGCATTCTGAACGGATCCTTATCCATTCAGAATGCATTGGGGCTTAACTGATCCGTTTTGGACCGTTTGTGAGAGCCCTGAAACGGATCTCATAAACGGAATACAAAACGCTAGTGTGAAAGTACCCTCATTATTAAAAAGCATGTGGAATATATATATTTTAGACTGATTAAAGAGCATCTGTCAGCAGATTTGTACATATGAAAGTGGCTGACCTTTTAAATGTGCGCTTGGCAGCTGAAGACAACTATGTTGGTCCCAGGTTCATATGTGCCCACATTCGGAGAAAAACTATTTTTTATTATATGCAAATGAGCCTCTAGGAGCAATGGGGGCATTGGCATTACATCTAGGGGCTCATTTTTCTCTGCAACTGCGGTTCCCTCTGCACTTTAGGAGAGGACAGGGTCCCGTGTGGTCAGGTTCACGCTGCTTGTCCCTATCAAAGTACAGGAAGCGAAGCAGTCAGACAGTTTTATAGGTATAAATCTGCATTACAAATGCCCTTTAATCAGTCTAAAACATATAGATACCTTCCTCATGAACATGCTTTCTCTGCGCTTTAAATTGTTGAAGGGCAGGAAAAAAAACTGCTTTGCTCAAATACTGTATATATTATAATACAGAACTCGTTGACAGATAGCGTCACAAAATACATGGCTCTGATTGCTTATTGCCTCACTCTATATGCTTTCCCTCATCAAAGTCCCTACAATAAACCAAATTATATCTCCCTATTCTCTACCTGTACTCTGTTTATACTGTCACTATCACACTAGATTAGTGGCTATGCATGCAATAGCTTCATGTCACTGCCACAACACATCCTTTCACAAGCCTATCTGGATTGGAATATTTTTTTTTTGTGTTGTTTTGTTTAGTTTTTCGTTTTGAGTACAAGGAGTTGCCTGCCTACTGCCCCTGACTGGCTGGTCAGGCTGTGTTTCAGCCTCTGAGACAATCAGGGCAAGCACTCCCTCCTACATCCTCATTGTGTGATGTGATCCTTCATCTTCTTCCTCTATCATGGTTTTTCGCACCAATACTCACAGTAAATTGGCGCTGGGCACAATTTTATGTGATACATTCAAAACGAATTGACAAAAGAATCTTATGAATTAGCTCATGTCTACTATAGACCTTATTTTACCTATTAAGCATCTGTGAGGCACAGTATCAAATGCTTTTGTAAATTCAAAGAACAGTATTGGGATAATTTATCTAACTGGTTTAAAGTAGAACTGGTTTAGTTGCCCATCACAACCAATCAGATTCCACCTTTCATTTTCCAAAGAAGCTGTCAAAAATGAAAGGTAGAATCTGATTGGTTTCTATGGGCAACTTGATAAATTACCCCATGTATCCCTACCCACCCCTTTTTCCAGGCTTCACCTCTTCATAAAAATAAATCAGGTTAGTTGTGCAACTTCTATCCTGACTAAACCCGTGCTGGCTATTGTTTATAATGTTATTTATTGATATATATTCCGGTGTATGGTTTTGTAACTGCCCATCAAATATGTTTTCACTAAATTTCACTAATTTTAAATATGGGCACTAGTGTTGAGCGCGAATATTCGAAAAGCAAATTTTTTTTTGCGAATATCGGCATATATTTGTAGTGACGAATATTCATTTTTTTTTTACACAGTACACATCACACTGATGTGTACTGTGTAACAAAAAATGTGATCATCCCTCCCTGCTTCTAGCATGTAGTCCAAAGGCTTCAATATCACTTACACTGAGTCAGTGAGTATAGCACAAAATTTTGTAACGCAAATATTTATTGCGATGTGAATATCAGCACTTCGAGAGGACACTGATCCCTACCCTCTTTTAGCGTGTGGGCCAATGAGAAGGAGGCAAAGAGGTTAGCAACATCCCTAGCAACTAATAGGAAAGTTGCCCAACCCTTACTATATAAGATCCTTTCCCAGCAGCCATTTTGTGCAGTTTCATGTGGTATTGGTTGTGCGAGGAGCTGAATAATGTCCATTGCTTTTTTTTTTAAAACAAATCATATATTTGATTCATGATATATCTGATAGTGTTAGATAGGGTAGGTTAGTGTAGCAGATAGGTTCTAGTTTAGGGTATAGTGTTAGTTAGGTGAAAAATATAATCTTTTTAGTTAGTGTGCAATAGTATAGGTTAGTGAATAATGCAGCTGTATAGGTTAGGGTTCTAGTGCAGGGTGTAGTGTAGGGTATTGTTAGCTAAAAGATATTCATTTAGTTAGTGTGAGATAGTATAGGTTAGTCAGGGAATAGTGATGAGAGGCAGAGGCAATATTTGAATTTGCGATATTTCGCCAATATGTGGTAGAATATTCGTCATATATTAGCGAATATTCATATTCGACATTATTCTATTGATTGCGAAAAATCGGCAATGTAATATTTGAGACTAGGATTGCACAAACACAGCAATTGAATCCGAAAGCCTGATGAAGGGCACAGGAATGGCCCGAAAAGTTGCTTTTGTATGAACTTGCAATCCGGCTAAAATAAATTCACACGTATTTGCAAATGAAATAATCTGGTGTGCTGTCAAAATTTATATGAAAGTCTTATCTAGTCCTTGGAGTGGAGACGGGGACATTACCTTTGACGAGCACCCTATATAGCCCATAAGCGGTTGGAGTGCTGTGGTCCTTCTTTAAATACCCTCTAGGCTCAGGTCCAGAAGTGGCTGACATCCCGAAGGCTAGAGGCATATATGGTTGTCTGTGAAAATGGCAGCAACCTCCTCGCTGCCCTTCATGCTGGCAGTCTTACACACATGCCCTGCATGGCACATGTCCTCAACCTTGTGGTACAAAAGTTCTTACGCACATTCCCAGGGTTGAGTGACATTGTGCAAAGGGTACGGAGGATTTCCAGCCACTTCCGAAGCTCCGCAAGAAGCACAGAGTCGCTGTCCAAACTGCAGCAAGACAACAGCCTGCCCCCTCACAGGCTTATTGTGGACAGCGTGATTCGGTGGAACTCCACCCTCCACATGATGGAGAGGTTGTGGGAGCAGTAACGGGCGGTGAGGGAATACCTGCTAGATCTAGGCACTCCAGGGCCATCACACCCACTCCCCTACATCACTAATGCAGAGTGGGGGCAGATACAGCAGGTCTGCCACATGTTGGCACCATCTGAGCAGGCAACCAAGATGGTCAGCAGGGAGCTGTCGGCCTCAATGACATGCTCCCCATAGTGTTCCTGCTGGACAGGACACTAGATCGCCTGCTTGAGGCTGGGGAAAGTGCCTTGGTGGCACAAGAAGAGGCAACACTGCTCCACCAAGACCAGGCCCAGGACAAGGTGGAGGAGGAATTTGGTGACTTTGATAACATCCAGGAGTCTGGGCCTGGTCAGGAGGGAGAGCCAGTGCTGGGGGCACTGTTAGTCCGGGGGTGGAGCAGCTCCCACCTGGAGCAGCAGCAAAAGCAGCAGAAGGACCAGGAGGTCATGGTTCCGGGCAGCCATGAAGAGTCACAGCAGCCTGTCCTCTTCCTAATGGCTGCCCACATGCCTCAGGAGGGACCACCAGATCAGGAAAATAGGGGAAGGGTTGATTATTGGTTGGCCACCCTTTTAGACCCTGCAAGGGGAAACTGGAGCAGTTCATCCCAGCCAGCCAGAGGGAGGCCCGCATGATTCAACTGCAGGCCTGTCTGTTTAAGTGGCTGGAGCAGACAAACCCTCAGCCTCACGCTTCAGTTCTCCCCGCCCATCTACCCACCAGGTGGCTGGCTCCAGCAGCACCAGCCGAGCAGGTGACCTTATGGGTGAGATGCGGTTGTTCTACAAGTCCGCGCAACCCAGTGGCAGCAGCAGTCACCACCAGTAGCTGGCCCACATGATGGCAGACTATAGGTGGTCCATTGGTACTTCTGACAGCATGAGTACCGGCGACCATATGGAGCACTGGGTTGCCAAGCTGGAAACCTGCTGTGAGCTCACTTAATATGCGCTGGAGTTTCTGTCTTGCCCTCCTCCAGTATACTGTGTGAACTGACATTCAGCGCAGCAGGTGGGGTGATCACCGACAAGCGGACCCTTCCCAGTGACATCTTGGCCCCCGCTGTCGGTTAATGGACGCTGAAGGGTCCCTTGTCCATCCCTCTCCTAGTCTCTCCCTCCAAAACTCAGTTTTTTTTTTACTTTTTAAATGTATTTATTGATGTATACAGTGTAATTATTTATTTATTGATGAATTTTTTAAGTATTTATGTTGTAATGTATTTCTATATTTCTATATTTATTATTTATTGTAATCATGTATTTCTTGATTTATTTATTGATTGTTTTTTTTTAATATATGTTTTTATTTATTGATATATATCTACTTTAATCTTTTAAAACATGTATAATGTGTTAATTTAATGAAATTGAAACTCTGTAATTATATGTATTTATTTATTGTCATATTTCTGTATTAATAAATTTGAGTGATCATGTATATGTAGATACATTTTAATATTAATTGAATGGTTGTTAAGTGTATTTATTTATGTATTGATATATTTCTATATCAATTAAGTTTTTTATATTTCTTGTATTTCAACTTTACTTTATTAATGTATTGATGTATTTATATATTTTAAATTTTTTACAATCAGGTGTTTATACATTAACGGTCGATACAAAATTAGTTCCTAATAATTATTAGTAACAGTCTATATTAAATAGCAAGGGAACTTTACCACATTGTCATTTTTAGCTAAATTACTATATTCAATTGATTAATTTTTTCAGCCCTAGTATAGTGTACCTTATGGTCATCTCTGTCAGGACACTGCACTCTATACATAAACTATACTTGAAAATAGATCTCTTAGATACCAATTGTCACACAGCGCTCCACACGGCACCCGCACCAGTCTGCTCTTAGTTTTCGTAGCAGGCACATCGAGTCTGTAGCAGAACACTGCAGTAATGCAGCTAGCCTCACCGTGTGCTGCTTCCTCAAAGCCAGAGGGCAATAGGAGTGGTGGTGTTTAGCAGCGTCTCTCTATTATCCTCCTTTTGTCTGTGAGGAGGCATGGGTACCGCCGCTCTCCCCACCCATACACGATCTGCACCGCACACATGCTGGGCTCCAGATGACAGCAGGACATATCCGTCCTCTGCGACAGCCTCCAGTGCGCAGACTGGATCATCTATCGCAGCTCATGGTGCAGAATAAGCCTTTAAATGTAAGGCTTGGCTACACACGGGGGATAGTGTCAAACAACCCGTGGCTAGAGATGGCCCGAACTATCCACCGGCGAACAGTTCCCGGCGAACATAGCTTGTTCGCGTTCGCCGCAGCGGGCGAACACATGCAATGTTCGGTCCGCCCCCTATACATCATCATTGAGCAAACTTTCTACCTCATAGTCAGCAGACACATTCCAGCCAATCAGCAGCATACCCTCCCTCCCAGACCCTCCCATCTCCTGAACAGCATCCATTTTAGATTCATTCGGAAGCTGCAGTCTTAGTGAGAGGAGGGAGAGTGTAGTTGCTGCTGATTTAATAGGGAAATTGATAGCTAGGCTAGTGAATTCAGTGTCCACTCCAGTCCTGAAAGACTCATCGGATCTCTGCTGTAAGGACAGCGTCCTGACAGCACCCCAAAAAACCCTTTTTAGGGCTGCAACATTAGTCTGCTTTTTTTTTTTTCTCCATATATATATTGCAGTTGCCTGCCTGCCTGCCTGTGTGTGAGGAGCTGCAGGCCCACAGACTGTAGTGTGCCCACTGCCAGTGCCCACCCCTGTCATCCCATGTGACACAGGACTTTGCATCAAAAAAAGGCATTTCATTTTTACACTTTAGTGTAATTTCAGTTGCTTGCCTGCTAGTGTGTGTCAGGCCGACTTCCACTGACTGTAGTGTGCCCACTGCCAGTTCCCACCCCTGTCATCCCATGTGGCACAGGACTTTGCATCAAAAAAAGGCATTTCATTTTTACACTTTAGTGTAATTTCAGTTGCTTGCCTGCTAGTGTGTGTCAGGCCGACTTCCACTGACTGTAGTGTGCCCACTGCTAGTGCCCACCCCTGTCATACCGTGTGGCACAGGACTTTGCATCAAAAAAAGGCATTTAATTTTTACACTTTAGTGTAATTTCAGTTGCTTGCCTGCTAGTGTGTGTCAGGCCGACTTCCACTGACTGTAGTGTGCCCACTGCTAGTGCCCACCCCTGTCATACCGTGTGGCACAGGACTTTGCATCCAAAAAAGGCATCTCATTTTTACACTTTAGTCTAATTTCAGTTGCTTGCCTGCTACCAGTGTGTGTCAGGCCCACTTCCACAGACTGTAGTGTGCCCACTGCCAGTGCCAACCATTGATACCGGGTGGCACAGTAGCTTCAAGCTTGCCGATAAATAAGGCATTTAATTTTTACACATTAGTCTAATTTCAGTTGCTTGCCCGCTGCCAGTGTGTGTCAAGCCCACTTCCACAGACTGTAGTGTGCCCACTGCCAGTGCCAACCACTGATGCCGGATGGCACAGTAGCTTGCCGATAAATAAGGCATTTAATTTTTAGACAGTAGTCTAAATTCAGTTGCTTGCCTGCTGCCAGTGTGTGTCAGGCCCACTTTCACAGACTGTAGTGTGCCCACTTCCAGTGCCAACCACTGATACCGGGTGGCACAGTAGCTTGCCGATAAATAAGGCATTTAATTTTTAGACAGTAGTCAAAATTCAGTTGCTTGCCTGCTGCCAGTGTGTGTCAGGCCCACTTCCACTGACTGTAGTGTGCCCACTGCCAGTGCCCACCACTGATACCGGGTGGCACAGTAGCTTGCCGATAAATAAGGCATTTCATTTTTAGACAGTAGTCTAAATTCAGTTGCTTGCCTGCTGCCAGTGTGTGTCAGGCCCACTTTCACAGACTGTAGTGTGCCCACTGCCAGTGCCAACCACTCATACCGGGTGGCACAGTACCTAGCACGCGTAGTACCTAATCAAAAAAAAAAAATGACAGGCAGAGGCAGGCCACCCCGCAGGGGCCGTCGTGGTTGTGGTGCTGTGATTTCCACTGTCCCTGGAATAATGCCTAGTGTTCAGAGGCCACGTAACCTGAACCCGAAAAATTCTGAGGACATAGTTGACTGGCTTAGACAGGACACCCAATCTTCAACAGCTTCCGCTAAGAACCTTGACGCACCATCGTCCTCCAGCTCAGCTTCGGTCACCTGCTCTCAAGTTATAACGCTCCCGCCCGCCTCCACCACCACCACTACCACCACAGCCACCACAGCAGCTTCACTTGATCCGTCAGAGGAGTTATTTACACATCAATTGGATGCAATTAGTGATGCGTAACCATTATTGCCAGTCAGCGTTTTTTTAACCATCTCCCCGTTCGAAAAATCAATTCAATAAATGGACCCCAGATTGGGGACGTTGGAGGGATTAAACTGATGAGAATAGTACTACAGAAAATACCACTCATATCGGGTGTGACAGTAAATTGCACGTCGCAGACGCAGTGACCGTGGATAAAAACAAAGGGGAGGGAGCCAGTTTTTTTTTAACCATCTCCACATTCGAAAAATCAATTCAATTCACCTTTCGGGGACCCTTGGTGTTGTATGTGGCTGGGTGAAGGAAGAAACCTTCAATGACATCACCGGGACATGGCTAGCTTGGTATCCAACCTTGTGCAAATGGGGAGTTTGCGTTGTGCAAATGAACTGTTTGCGGTTGTTTGTGGTGCATTAAAAGGGGAGTTTGGTCTGTCAATGTCTGTGAACCGGGCGAAACCCTTATCGATACAACCCCGTAACCCTGATCGATACAACATCATACCTGATCGTATACACACACTAGATGTTTTAAACCACGTTGTTCAAAAAAATGTAAGATTGTTAGGTGATTTATGCCTTTTATGGATTAAAACCCAACTCTGCGTCAACTATGTAATTTTCCATGGAAGTTTTGCCATAGATCCCCCTCCGGCATGCCACAGTCCAGGTGTTAGTCCCCTTGAAACAACTTTTCCATCACTATTGTGGCCAGAAAAAGTCCCTGTGGGTTTTAAAATTTGCCTGCCTATTGAACTCTATGGCGGTTCGCCCTGTTCACCCGTTCGCGAACATTTGCGGAGGTTCGCGTTCGCCATTCGCAAACGGAAAGTTTTATGTTCGCGACATCACTACCCGTGGCAGACTTGACCAGGAAGGGGCTGACGGACACAGTGGAGCACTTACGCTGTCATCCAGCAGAGCGGAGTTTGGAGTCTGTTCTGAAGGCACCACCTGTTTAGGAGTTACATAGAACTGCTGCTAAACTTTCTCCACATAACGAATGCAGCTGTGCTTCATTTTGGTTTATTGATTTAAGTTCCAGCAAAACATACTGTAATATTGTCCTCTATAATTCTGCTGATTAGGGATGAGCGAACCCGAACTGTATAGTTTGGGTTCGTATCGAATTTTGGGGTGTTCGTGAAACAGACCAGAACCCGAACATTTACGTAAAAGTTCGGGTTCGGGTTAGTTGTTCAGCCGCATTTTGAAAGCCTGTAAAGCAGCCAATCAACAAGCGTCATACCACTTGCCCCAAGAGGCCATCACAGCCATGCCTACTATTAACATGGCTGTGATTGGCCAAGTGCAGCATGTGACCCAGCCTCTGTTTAAGCTGGAGTCGCGTCGCGCTGCACGTCACTTTGCTCTGATTAGTGTAGGGATAGGATGCAGCTGCTGTTAGGGTGAGATTAGGCAGGGATTAACTCATTAAAAATACTTAATGAAGTGATTGATCTACAGCTGTGAATCCTTCAACTTCTGCTAGTTAATTGCTCACTGTTTTCAGGCTGGCCAGAGTCTTTTTCTGTCACTTTTTTCTGGGGGGATCGGCGGCCATTTTGTGTCTTGTGGTGCGCCAGCACAAGCTGCCACCAAGTCCATTAATCCATCAATAGTAGTTTTTTTTTTTTTTTTGCTATATCATACATCATGGGCATGGTTGTGCCTATTGTCACCCCTAAAAACTCAGGATAGAATTTTCTAGCAATCCCCTAAATCTGGTGTTCCAGCTGTGGCTAGCCAAGTGTAATACTGTCTGGCAAAGAATATATTTTTTTGTGGGGTGAAATTCAAATTCCAAAATAGCAATACCCTAAATCAGTGGTTTCTGCTGTGGCAGGACAAGTTTTATAGTGTTCGTCAAAAGATAGCTTTTGTTCCGAGGTGAAATTCAATTGCCAAAATAGCAATACCCTAAATCAGTGGTTTCAGCTGTGGCAGGACAAGTTTCATAGTGTCGGTAAAAGTATAGCTTTTGTTCTGGGTTGAAATTCAATTACCAAAATAGCAATACCGTAAATCTGGTGTTCCAGCTGGGACTGGACAAGTTTCATAGTGTCCGTCAAAGGGTATATTATCTTCTGGGGTGAAATTCAGTTGCAAAAATAGAAATACCGTAAATCTGGTGTTCCAGCTGTGACTGGACAAGTTTCATAGTGTCCGTCAAAGGATATATTATTTTTTGGGGTGAAATTCAGTTGCAAAAATAGAAATACCTTAAATCTGGTGTTCCAGCTGTGACTGGACAAGTTTCATAGTGTCCGTCAAAGGATACATTATTTTCTAGGGTGAAATTCAGTTGCAAGTGAAGCGATTGATGATGACGATGTGTCCACGGATGCCACGTGGGTGCCTGCTTGAAGAGAAGAAGAGGGGGAAAGTTCAGAAGGGGAGATAGAGAGAATGAGGAGATGAGTTAGAAGAAGGGGGAGGTCTTCGCAAGGAGTTAGTGGCACAGTCAGACAGCATGTATCGGCACCAGGGGTCAGCCAGACAGCACGCCAGTCAACGCATGCTGTTACCACCACCAGAATGCCGTCATTGCAAAGCTCAGCAGTGTGGCATTTTTTTGTGTGTCTGCCTCTGATAACAGCAATGCCATTTGCAACCTGTGCCAAAAGAAACGTGGGAAGTCCAATACCCACCTTGGTACAACTGCTTTGCGAAGGCACATGATCTCACATCACAAACGCCTATGGGATCAACACATGAGTACAAGCAGCACACAAACTCAAAGCCACCATGCTCCTCCTGGTCCAGCATCTTCAGCCACGTCAACCACTGCTGTCCTCCCTGCCCCCTCTCAACCAACCGCCACTCCTCTTCTCACCTTCAGCAGTTCCTGCTCATCTGCCCACAGTCAGGTGTCTGTCATGGACATGTTTGTGCGTAAGAAGCCAATGATACAGAATCACCACCTTGCCCGGCGACTGACAGCTGGCCTGACGGAACTCTTAGCCCACCAGCTTTTACCATACCAGCTGGAGGAGTCTGAGGCCTTCAAAAAATTTGTCGCTATTGGGACACCACAGTGGAAGGTACCCAGACAAATTTTTTTTTCAAAAAAGGCAATCCCAAACCTCTACCATGTCATTGAAAAGGAAGTCATGGCATCTCTGGCATACAGTGTTGGGGCAAGGGTCCATCTGACCACTGATATCTGGTGTGCAAAGCACAATCAGGGCAGGTATATCACGTACACTGCGCATTGGGTCAACCTGCTGACGGCTGACAAGCATGGAATGCGTGGCTCCGCAGCGGAGTTGGTGACACCGCCACGACTTGCAGGCAGACCTACTGCCACCTCCTCTACTCCTACTCCATCCTCTTCGATATCCTCCTCGGCTGAGTCCTCTTCTTCTGCGGTGTCTGGCTGCACATCAACTGAATCCCCCCAGCTCCCCAGGGGCTATTCCAAATCCCGGATACGACAGTGTCACGCTGTCTTGGGGTTGACTTGCCTGAAAGCAGAGAGCCACACAGGACCAGCACTCCTGTCCGCCCTGAACACACAGGTGTATCAGTGGCTGATCCCGCACCAACTGGAGATCGGCAAAGTGGTGTGTGAACAAATTGAATGGAACAAATTTGTTGTCGGCATTGAATTTAGGCAAGTTGTCACATGTGCCGTGCATGGCACATGTGTTGAATCTCATCGTACAACGCTTTGTGACTAAGTACCCAGGCTTACAGGACGTCCTCAAGCAGGCCAAGAAGGTGTGTGGCCATTTCAGGTGTTCCTACATGGCCATGGCGCACTTTTCCGATATTCAGCGGCGAAACAACATGCCAGTGAGGCGATTGATTTGCGACAGCCCAACACGTTGGAATTCAACACTCCTAATGTTCGACTGCCTGCTCCAACAAGAAAAAGCCGTCAACGAATATTTGTATGACCGGGGTGCTAGGACAGCCTCTGCGGAGCTAGGAATATTTTTGCCACGTTACTGGACGCTCATGCGCAATGCCTGTAGGCTCATGCGTAGTGTTGAGCGAACAGTTCGAGCATCGTTCAGGTTCGTACCGAATTTTGGGGTGTCCGGGACCCGGACCCGAACCCGGACATTTTCTAAAAAGTTTGGGTTCGGGTTTGGTGTTTGTCATTTACTTCCCGCTTTCTGAAGGGCTGCACAGCAGCCAATCAGCTAGCGTTTTACTTCTTGCCCTAAGAGCCCATCACAGCCATGCCTACTAATGGCATGTCTGTGATTGGCCAAGTGCAGCATGTGACCCAGCCTCTATTTAAGCTGGAGTCACGTAGCGCCGCACGTCACACTGCTCTGACTAGTGTAGGGAGAGGATGCAGCTGCTGTGTTAGGGCGAGATTAGGAAGGGATTAACTTAGCCAAAACACTTAATGAAGTGATCGATCAACAGCTGACAATCATTGAACTTCTGCTAGTTTCTTGCTCACTGGTTTTTAGGCTGCACAGAGCGTTTTTCTGTCACTTATTTTCTGGGTTGATCGGCGGCCATTTTGTGACTTGTGGTGCACCAGAAGAAGCTGCCACCAAGTCCATCAATCCATCAATACTAGTTTTTTTTTGCTATATCCTACATCAGGGGCTTGGCTGTGCTAATTGTCACCCCTAGAAACTCAGGACAGAAATTTCTATATTTTATTAAGGGGTTAAATACAATTGCCCAAATACCAATCCCCTAAATCTGGTGTTCCAGCTTTGGCTAGACAAGTATAATACTGTCTGCTGTCTGGCAAAGGATAGATTATTTTCTGGGGTGAAATTAACCTGCCAATATAGCAATACACTGGATCTGGTGTCCCAGCAGTTGCAGGACAAATTCCATAGTATCCGCTTACACATATATTTTGTTCTGGGTTTAAATTAACCTGCCAATATAGCAATACCCTGGATCTGGTGTCCCAGCAGTTGCAGGACAGATTCCATAGTATCCACTTACACATATATTTTGTTCTGGGTTTAAATTAACCTGCCAATATAGCAATACCCTGGATCTGGTGTCCAAACAGTTGCAGGCCAGATTTCATAGTGTCTGCTTACACATATATTTTGTTCTGGGGTGAAATTAACCTGCCAATATACCAATACCCTGGATCTGGTGTCCCAGCAGTTGCAGGACCGATTTCATAGTGTCCGCTTACACATATATTTTGTTCTGGGGTTAAATTAACCTGCCAATATACCAATACCCTGGATCTGGTGTCCAAACAGTTTCAGGCCAGATTTCATAGTGTCCGCTTACACATATATTTTTTCTGGGGTGAAATTAACCTGCTAATATAGCAATACCCTGGATCTGGTGTCCAAGCAGTTGCAGGACATATTTTATAGTATCCGCTTACACATATATTTTGTTCTGGGGTGAAATTACTCTGCCAATATAGCAATACCCTGGATCTGGTGTCCCAGCAGTTGCAGGACCGATTTCATAGTGTCCGCTTACACATATATTTTGTTCTGGGGTTAAATTAACCTGCCAATATAGCAATACCCTGGATCTGGTGTCCCAGCAGTTGCAGGACAGATTTCATAGTGCCAGCTTACACATATATTTTGTTCTGGGGTGAAATTAACCTGCCAATATAGCAATACCCTGGATCTGGTGTCCCAGCAGTTGCAAGACCGATTTTACACATATATTTTGTTCTGGGGTGAAATTAACCTGCCAATATAGCAATACCCTGGATCTGGTGTCCCAGCAGTTGCAGGACCGATTTCATAGTGTCAGCTTACACATATATTTTGTTCTGGGGTGAAATTAACCTGCCAATATAGCAATACCCTGAATCTGGTGTCCCAGCTGTTGCAGGCCAAGTGTAAATCTGTCCATAAAAGGATACCTTTCATCCAGGGCCTAAATACTAGCCCTAAAAGAGATATTCCCCTAAATCAGTGGTTACTGCTGTGCCTGGATTAGTGTAATACGCTACATAAACAAATAGGCAGATAGTGTTAGGTGCCTGTAAAAAAAGGCCTAAATTTGAAATCAATACATTGGGCCAAATATTTTATTCCTTATTGTGGTGCTTGGTGAACGGTAACAATGAGGAAAACATCTAGTAAGGGACGCGGACGCGGTCGTGGTGGTGTTAGTGTACCCTCTGGTGCTGGGAGAGGACGTGGCCATTCTGCCACAGCCACACGTCCTAGTGAACCAACTACCTCAGGTTCCAGTACCCGCCAGAATTTACAGCGATATTTGGTGGGGCCCAATGCCGTTCTAAGGATGGTAAGACCTGAGCAGGTACAGGCGCTAGTCAATTGGGTGGCCGACAGTGGATCCAGCATGTTCACAACATTATCTCCCACCCAGTCTTCTGCAGAAAGCGCACAGGTGGCACCTGAAAACCAAGCCCATCAGTCTGTCACATCACCCCCATGCATGTCAGGGAAACTGTCAGAGCCTCAAGTTATGCAGCAGTCTCTTATGCTGTTTGAAGACTCTGCTGGCATGGTTTTCCAAGGAAATCCACCTAGCCCTTCCCCAGTGGTGGAAGACATAGAATGCACTGATGCACAACCACTGATGTTTCCTGATGATGAGGACATGGAAATACCACCTCATCGGAGTCCGCACGTCTCTGATGATGACGAAACACAGGTGCCAACTGCTGCGTCTTTCTGCAATGTGCAGACCGAACAGGAGGTCAGGGAGGAAGACTGTGTGGAAGACGATGCAGGGGACGATGAGGTCCTAGACCCCACATGGAATGAAGATCATGCCACTGACTTTCATAGTTCAGAGGAAGAGGCAGTGGTGAGACTGAGCCAACAGCGTAGCAAAAGAGGGAGCAGGGGGCAAAAGCAGAACAGCCGCCACCAAGAGAGTTCGCCTGATACTGGCCACCGCCACCAGGGACCGAGCACCCCAAAGGCAGCTTCAAGGAGTTCCCTGGCATGGCACTTCTTTAAACAATGTGCTGACGACAAGACCCTAGTGGCGGCTGGGCCCCAGGCGGAGAGTTCCTTGGCGCACGTCCTTCCGCCGCCAAGGATCACAGGGCATCATTCTTTGCCTCCTGTAGCCTCCTCCTCCTACTCGGCTTCCTCCTCCTCTGCTTCCACCAGCTCATCCTGTCAGCCACACACCTTCACCACCAACTTCAGCACAGCCCGGGGTAAACGTCAGCAGGCCATTCTGAAACTCATATGTTTGGGGGACAGGCCCCACACCGCGCAGGAGTTGTGGCGGGGTATTGAACAACAGACCGACCAGTGGTTGCTGCCGGTGGGCCTCAAGCCCGGCCTGGTGGTGTGCGATAATGGGCGAAATCTCGTCGCAGCTCTGGGACTAGCCGGTTTGACGCACATCCCTTGCCTGGCGCATGTGCTGAATTTGGTGGTGCAGAAGTTCATTCACAACTACCCCAACATGTCAGAGCTGCTGCATAAAGTGAGGGCCGTCTGTGCGCGCTTCCGGCGTTCACATCCTGCCGCTGCTCGCCTGTCTGCGCTACAGCGTAACTTCGGCCTTCCCGCTCACCGCCTCATATGCGACGTGCCCACCAGGTGGAACTCCACCTTGCACATGCTGGAGAGACTGTGCGAGCAGCAGCAGGCCATAGTGGAGTTTCAGCTGCAGCACGCACTCGTCAGTCGCACTGCGGAACAGCACAACTTCACCACCAATGATTGGGCCTCCATGCGAGACCTGTGTGCCCTGTTGCGCTGTTTCGAGTACTCCACCAACATGGCCAGTGGCGATGACACCGTTATCAGCGTTACAATACCACTTCTATGTCTCCTTGAGAAAACGCTTAGGGCGATGATGGAAGAGGAGGTGGCCCAGGAGGAGGAGGAGGATGAGGGGTCATTTTTAGCACTTTCAGGCCAGTCTGTTAGAAGTGGCTCAGAGGGAGGTTTTTGCAACAGCAGAGGCCAGGTACAAATGTGGCCAGCCAGGGCCCACTACTGGAGGATGAGGAGGAGGTGGAGGAGGATGAGGATGAAGCAGGTTCACAGCAGGGTGGCACCCGACACAGCTCAGGCCCATCACTGGTGCGTGGCTGGGGGGATACGGAGGACGATGACGATAAGCCTCCCACAGAGGACAGCTTGTCCTTACCTCTGGGGAGCCTGGCACACATGAGCGACTACATGCTGCAGTGCCTGCGCAATGACAGCAGAGTTGCGCACATTTTAACGTGTGCGGACTACTGGGTTGCCACCCTGCTGGATCCCCGGTACAAAGACAATGTGCCAACCTTACTTCCTGCACTGGAGCGTGATAGAAAGATGCGCGAGTTCAAGCGCACGCTGGTAGAGGCGCTCCTGAGAGCATTCCCAAATGTCACAGGGGAACAGGTGGAAGCCCAAGGCGAAGGCAGAGGAGGAGCAAGAGGTCGCCAACGCAGCAGTGTCACGGCCAGCTCTTCTGAGGGCAGGGTTAGCATGGCAGAAATGTGGAAAAGTTTTGTCTCCACGCCACAGCTAACTGCACAACCACCTGATACGGAACGTGTTAGCAGGAGGCAGCATTTCACTAACATGGTTGAACAGTACGTCTGCACACCCCTCCACGTACTGACTGTTGGTTCGGCCCCATTCAACTTCTGGGTCTCCAAATTGTCCACGTGGCCAGAGTTAGCATTTTATGCCTTGGAGGTGCTGGCCCGGCGGCCAGCGTTTTGTCTGAACGTGTATTCAGCACGGCAGGGGGCATCATTACTGACAAACGCAGCCGCCTGTCCACAGCCAACGTGGACAAGCTGACGTTCTTAAAAATGAACCAGGCATGGATCCCACAGGACCTGTCCCTCCCTTGTCCAGAATAGACATTTACAACTGCCTCCCCCTCAACCATGTATTCTTGTACTCCGGGGCACTTCTTTATTGAATCCTCATTTTTTTAACTTTACCCAGTTTTTGTGGTGCAACCCAAAGTTGAATGAACCTCTCCTCAATCTGGGCGTCGGGGCCGAAATAACTGAAAGTAGCCTGTTACAATGGTGGGTGACATGAAGCCTAAACCTCTGCCATGCGACCTCTCTCCTCTGTCTGGGTGCTGGTCCAAAATAAATGAGAGTGGCCTTCTCCGGTGGTGGTTGATATGACGCATGATCCCTTGCTGTGGGACCTGTATCCTCTGTCTGGGTGCTGGTCCGAACTAAATGAAAGTGGCCTTCTCCAGTGGTGGGTGATATGACGCATGATTCCTTGCTGTGGGACCTCTCTCCTCTGTCTGGGTGCTGGTCCAAAATAAATGAGAGTGGCCTTCTCCGGTGGTGGTTGATATGACGCATGATCCCTTGCTGTGGGACCTGTATCCTCTGTCTGGGTGCTGGTCCGAACTAAATGAAAGTGGCCTTCTCCAGTGGTGGGTGATATGACGCATGATTCCTTGCTGTGGGACCTCTCTCCAATTGATATTGGTTCATTTTTATTTATTTTATTTTATTTTAATTCATTTCCCTATCCACATTTGTTTGCAGGGGATTTACCTACATTTTGCTGCCTTTGGCAGCCCTCTAGCCCTTTCCTGTACTATTTTACAGCCTTTTTAGTGCCTAAAAGTTCGGGTCCCCATTGACTTCAATGGGGTTCGGGTTCGGGATAAAGTTCGGCTCGAGTTCGAATCCCGAACAGGAACATTTTTGGGAAGTTCGGCCGAACTTCTCGAACCCGAACATCCAGGTGTTCGCTCATCTCTACTCATGCGTCCTTTTGAGGAGGTGACAAACCTAGTCAGTCGCACCGAAGGCACCATCAGCGACCTCATCCCAATTGTTTTCTTCCTGGAGCGTGCCCTGCGAAGAGTTCTGGATCAGGCTGTAGATGAGCGTGAAGAGGAAGAGGAAGAGTTGTGGTCACCATCACCACCAGAAACAGCCTTGTCATCATCGCTTGCCGGACCTGCGGCAACGATGGAAGAGGAGTCAGAGGAGGAATGTGGCGGCTTTGAGGAGGAGGAAGACCAACCACAGCAGGCACCCCAGGGTGCTCGTTGTTGTCACCTATCTGGTACCCATGGTGTTGTACGTGGCTGGGGGGAAGAACAGACCGTCAATGACATCAGTGAGGACGAGGAACGGGAAATGAGTAGCTCTGCATCCAACCTTTTTCAAATGGGGTCTTTCATGCTGTCATGTCTGTTGAGGGACCCACGTATAAAAAGGATGAAGGATAACGACCTGTAGTGGGTGGCCACGCTACTAGACCCCCGGTATAAGCAGAAAGTGGCAGAAATGTTACTAAATTACCGAAAGTTGGAAAGGATGCAGCAGTTCAAAACCAAACTAAAAAATATGCTTTACACAGCTTATAAGGGGGATGTCACAGCACAACAGGAATCTAACAGGGGAAGAGGTGAGTGTAATCCTTCTCCTAGCACGGCGGCATGGACTGGACGATTTACAGGTGTGTTGTTGATGGAGGACATGTGGATCTTTTTCAGTCCTACTCATCGCCACAGCCCTTCGGGATCCAGCCTTAGAGAACGACTCGACCGACAGGTAGCAGACTACCTCGCCTTAACAGAAGATATCGACACTCTGAGGAGCGATGAACCCCTTCACTACTGGGTGTGCAGGCTTGACCTGTGGCCTGAGCTATCCCAGTTTGCGATAGAAATTCTGGCCTGCCCTGCTTCAAGTGTCCTGTCAGAAAGGACCTTCAGTGCAGCAGGAGGCATTGTCACTGACAAGAGAAGTCGCCTCGGTCAAAAAAGTGTTGATTACCTCACCTTCATAAAGATGAATGAGGCATGGATCCCTAAGGGACTGACAGTGGGGGATACGTTTGACTAACAAAAGGCCTGATGACATGCCTTGGCCTCAATATGGTCCCCACACTGCTGTATTTAATGTCTGCATACCGGATGACTTTCGTGAATTCTCCACCACCAACTAGGGTTCAAGCCGCAATGTTTTAGTCACTTTTCTGCCTGGAAAACATCAATTTTTCCGGCCGCTGCTACAATAGCGGCTGCAACAATGCCATTATTTTTCAGGCATGTGTACATGCCTAATTTTTATGTCCTATGGTGCAGCACTGTGGCTGCAAAAACAAACCAAAAAAAAAGGCACATACAAGTGTCAATTCCTCTTCGTGATCGTTACCTTATTGTGGTGAAGGGGCTTGCGTATCACAATGAAGCAATCATCACCTCTATGAGTGTGTTGGCAATGTTGCCACACCCCAGATGATAAGGCCGTTGCTTCATTATGGTCAGACCAAAAGCGATCGGACGGCTGGATAATATTTCATAGAAAAAAAATTAATTTACTTTTTTTTTTTGTTGTATGGGTTTTTAATACAAAAAAAATCATAATAAAGTCTCTTAATAGTTTATTAGTAATAATGAAGACAATTAAAAAAATCCCCATCAATTCCAATACAAATCAAGTACAGAGCTCAGAACTAAATTATTTCATGATGTCGTAATGGTTTGCTAATTCGACAATGGCTAATCAATTCGAACGGATAGGGTACGTAACAGGGATTAAACTGATAGGAATAGTACTAGTTAAGACACCACTCATATAGGGTGTCACAGCACATTGCTTTGTGCACGCGCAGTGCCCCAATTTGGGAGTAAGAGGACCGACCAAGCTGCTTTTTCCATCTCCCGGTTCCTGAAATCAATTCAGTTTGGTGTATGAGAGTTTGGTCTGTCACTGTGAAGGCAGTCGAAGGTACCCGGCCTAAAAATTTTTTCACAAAAGGCAATCCCTGATATGGGATGTAACAGGGATTAAACTGATGAGAATAGTACTACAGAAAATACCACTCATATCGGGTGTGACAGTAAATTGCACGGCGCAGACACAGTCACCATGGATTAAAACAGAGTTGAGGGATCCAGCGTTTTTTTAACCATCTCCCCGTTCGAAAGATCTATTCAATAAATGGACCCCAGATTGGGGATGTTGGAATGATTAAACTGATGAGAATAGTACTACAGAAAATACCACTCATATCGGGTGTGACAGTAAATTGCATGGCGCAGACGCAATGACCGTGGATAAAAACAAAGGGGAGGGAGCCAGGTTTTTTTTTAACCATCTCCCCGTTCGAAAAATCAATTCAATTTACCTTTCGGGGACCCTTGGTGTTTTACGTGGCTGGGTGGAGGAAGAAACCTTCAATGACATCACCGGGACATGGCTTGCTTGGTATCCAACCTTGTGCAAATGGGGAGTTTGCCGTTGTGCAAATGGACTGTTTGCGGTGCATTAAAAGGGGAGTTTGGTCTGTCAATGTCTGTGAAGCGGGCGTAACCCTTACACTATCTGATCGATACAGCATCATACCTGATCGTGTACACTCACTGGATGTTTTAAAGCATGTTATTCCAAACAATTTAGGATTGTTAGTTGATTTATGCCCTTTATGGATTAAAACCCGACTCTGTGTCCACTACGTAATTTTTCATGGGAGTTTTGCCATAGATCTCCCTCCGGCATGCCACAATCCAGGTGTTAGACCCCTTGAAACAACTTTTCCATCACTATTGTGGCCAGAAAGAGTCCCTGTGGGTTTTAAAATTCACCTGTCAATTGAAGTCTATGGCGGTTCACCCGGTTCGCCCGTTCGCGAACAGTTGCGGAAGTTCGCGTTCGCTGTTCGCGAACGGAAAATTTTATGTTCGCGACATCACTACCTATATGTACCACCTTAATCAAGGTCACCTATTAGATAGTTGGGTCAAAAGTTCACTTGAATATCACTCAGTTTTTTTCAAGAATACATGCAAGACATATGGACTAAGTCTTCACTCTTGAAAAAAACTGAGACACTTGGTCAATACATTTTGATCAAAATACATTTGAAAAAGTGCACTTGAGTGATATTCAAGTGCTCTTGTGCCCCACCTATCTAATAGGTGACCTTGATTAAGGTGTTACATATGGGTGTGTGTGTTTCTCCTCCTACCGGTTGCTGATGCACATGGAGGTAACAAGGGGTAGCACACCATATGTGCGGGGACTGTGCTCCTGAAAAATGTGCCACAGCATGAATAGGTTAGCATAAGAACCCGCCTGAACTGAGACCCCCTTGTCACCGGTAGGTGGGCTTAGATGTATTTTGATCAAAATGTATTGACCAAGTGTCTCAGTTTTTATCAAAAGTGAGGGCTTAGTCCACATGTCTTGCATCTATTTTTATAGTGTAATATTTTCAGTTTTTTTGCAAATGTAGCCATATACATCCGCACATTTAATACCATATCGTGCAGGATGGTTTATAAATAGTTTTTTCTGTGATTAGTGGATAATATAGGATGCTTAAAATGAAAACAAAACTTCTTTATTTATTCTGAACATGTAAATGTAAAAAATGGACAAAAACAAGGGAGCCCACTCCTTTCTAAATTTTATTTATGTTAAACTTTCTTTAATTACAGTAACAAAAAATATTTTTCATAGAATGAAACAAATTATTATGATGGGATTGAAGTAAGCAAAATCAAGTTATGTGGGTGGATATCCTAAAAAAAAAAATAAAAGTGTCATGGAGGAAAGTTATCTATCCTGGTATAGAAAGGCTATTAGAAATCAACCATATGGTACAGGAATAGCAATTTAAAACTGAAAACACAATTGTTTAAGAGAATGGCTTCATAAATGAACCAGATGGTTCACTAGAAAGAAGAATTAATGTTTTTCCTTTATAACAGGATCCTGAAATTCTTCAAACAGAAAGCAGAGAATTGATGAAGCATGCTGTGGCAGATGCCTGCACATAATATGTAGTTTGTGCACTTGAATGTAACTGTAACTTTTCTTATGCTGTAGTTAAAAGTTTTTCTTCTGAAATGAAAAAACAATGATGAAACATCACCATTGCTTTGTCGGAGAAATATTGCAGAACCCCTTGTTCATATAGCAATACTATGGAACTTAAAAAAAAAAAAAAAAAAACGAAACAAAGCAATGCTGATCAATTAAAAGTGAAATGTGAATATGCACATTTCAGATCTTTGTATAAAAAAAAAAGTGTTATTTTAACTTTCTCACGAGGTAAAGATTACAATTGTTCAGAATTCTGCCACACGGTATAGAAGCATTTATAACAAATAGTCTTAAATTGGGACATTGATGCAATGCTCATTCATTGAGGATTTTTTTTCCTTTTTCTTTTTTTTTTACCTTTATCAAATTTTAATTACACCATATTTAAAATATCCAGCAAGCACAATTAACTTTTTAGTTACAATAGAGATTTCAAATATTATATACTTGATGGAATAAATACCAAAATTATTTCAATACAATTAATAAGCTCAATAAGCTGATCACAAAGTGTCCCTTTCCTGGATTCCCCCTAAAAAGGGCTGTAGTCTGTGAGGAAACTTGGCAATATTCTGCAGAACCACCACATAGTAAATAAAACAATACTCAGTGTCCATTCACATCAATTGACTGCCCATATAATACCAGACAAGTGTGTCATCCAAAATGAGTAAATTCTAACATCGCAGTGAAGGTATTTTCTGGGCCACAATAATGATAATATGATGAAGGAATCAGGTTTGTATGTAGCAGGACTAACCAATTCGCTCATCACTATAAAACCCTTTCACCGTTTTCACACTTTCTTATGTTGCACCCTTGTGCTAAAATAAAAAAAAAAGTTAAAATGTTTCACCATCATTCCTCACGCAATACCCATAATGAGAAAGTGAAAACAGAATGTTTGAAATCTTTGCTTATTAATGGGAAAGGAAAAACTAAAATCTTGTATTGACAAAAGTGTTAAACCCTTTACTTAGCTGAAGCATCTTTGGCAGAAATTACAGCCTCCAGTCTTCTACGGTATAATGCCACAAGGTTTGCACGACTGGATTTGGGGATGTTCTACCAATCTTTCCTGAAGATCCTCCCCACCAGTGGACAGCCATTTTCAGGTCTCTCCAAAAATGTTGATTGAGTTCAAGTCAAGGCTCTGGCTGGGATATTCAAGGACATTCACAGAGTTGTTCCTAAACCACTATGTGTTGTCTTGGCTGTGTGATTAGGGTAAGTGTCTTTTTGTAGGGTAAACCTTGGTCTAGTCTGAAGTCCAGCACAATCTGGATTAGGTTTTCATTAAGAATATTTATGTGTTTTGCTCCATATAACTTTCCCTCAACTGTAACCAGTCTCCCTGTCCCAGCCAATGAAAAACACCCCTACAATATGATGCTACCACAACCATGCTTTACTGTAGGGATAATATTGTGCGGTGCCTGGTTTCCTCCAAACATGACACTTATAATTGAGGCCTAAAACTTCAATCTTGGCTTCTTTCTGGCCACTCTGTCATACATCACAGATTGGTGGAGTGCTGCAGTGATGGTTGACCTTCTGAAAGTGTATCCAATCTGCACACAGGCTCTTTGATGCCAAGCCAGAGTGACTTTGGGTTCTTGGACGACTCCCTTACCAAAGCTCTTTTCCCCATTACTTCATTTGGTCATGGGGCAGCTCTAGGAAGAGTCCTAGTTGTTATAAACTTCTTCGGTTTACGGAGGCTATTGTGCTCAATCCTGACTACGGCATCTGAATGTTAAAAACCTGAAAACTCGCGCTTCAGGGTGTGCTCCAGCTCCCCCGGTGGGGATCGAGGGAGCCAGAGTGTGTTAGCAGCCTAGGAGACAGGAGGCTGATGCATAGTAATTTCTATGGAGCCTCTGTCTGTAGCACGACTCCATAGAAATATAATAAAATGCTCATAGACTCCAATGCTAATGCTATGAGAAAAGCAATCTAATGAATGCTTGTTATAGTTCCCAATGGGAACTATAAAAAGAAGTGTAAAAAATGTATAAATAAAAATATACATATCAACGGTATCCCAGCATGAAAAAATGCCCTTACTATTAAATATAATATTTTTTTATCCTATACAGAAAATGGTGGAACATAAAAAAGTAAAAATGGCCAATTTGTCATTTTTTGGTCGCTTCTCCTCCCACAAAAAATGAAATAAAAAGTGATCAGAAAGTCATCCACACCCCAAAATGGTATCACTATGAAGTACAGCTTGCCCTGCAATTTAATTAGTCTTCACATAGCTCCATATACATAAATACAAAAAAGGTTATAGGGGTCAGATAGAGCAATAGAACATCTAGTTTACTACAGTAGTTCCCTATGAAGGTGTGCTATTCTGTTTGCCTACCTTTGTACTGACTTCTCCTTGTTTACCGACTCTGATCCTCTGCTGCCTGACCTGATCACTGTGTCTCTTTATCATTTTGACATTTTTCTGCCTGCACTGACTTTGGACTTGTTTCTCACATTCAAACAAACTCTGCCTGCCCTGGTCTCTACCTGTTAATAGGCACACAGGGAATACTTCTATAGGTAACTGCCTAAAAAAAAAACTAAAATGTTAGTGCAGTGAATTTTAATCATTTTAATCATTTATTGGTACTTAAACTGGTAACTAAACTAAATACAGAAAATTTAAGAATTATTGTCTTTTATAATTGAAAGGCGTTTAATCTCAATTGCCACAATATCTGCACTAATCAGAAAACCTAAGTAATATCTAACCACAGTCATTGAGTTCATCTATTCTTCAGTTATACCAACATGATAAGGCATCTTTTGTAGAATTAATCTTAATGAATACCACCATTAAGCATTGTTTGTTATTAGTGTGATTATTCTATAATTATGAGGCCTTTCCAATTTTACAGAACTTTGATGATTAATGATTGATTGATTCAATGAACTTAATAGCACTACAGTAACAAATCTGCATGTTAGAACTTAATTGACAGAGTGTAAGATGTAGTATTTAGTATGGTTTTCAGTAAGTATCACAAGATCTGTTTTTTTCTAGTGATGATCAGCATAGGCAATATTTGTTTTTGCGATACTTGGCAAATTTGTGGCCTAATATTCGCCATAAATTCGCAAATTCTAGAATTTGTGATCTCTAGTCATTATTTTCTTAATTGCGAGAATCGGCAATGTAATATGCGAGTATTGCGCACGCAATACAGTCGTGGCTCACGTTTGCTACATTTTTCAACCTGCTAGAAGTTTCCCGAGACTGGAGAAAATGGTCGGCAGAAAATGGGGTGACTGTGAGGAACAACTCCTGATCTGAAAACGTGGTGTGGTGTTTAACAAGCAGGATATTCTCAACCCACATGCAGTTGTGCATATATATAGAGGAGCACATCCTGCACTTGTAGTCCGTTGCTAGGGGCAATCAACAGCAAAAAATGCATACAATGGAAGATGCCAGCAACGAACCACAAGTACCACAATAACCATCCTACATACGATAACGATAATGTGGATATGGAGAACAATCAAAAACATAACCATAGCAAAGGCAGGTGCACTCTGCGGCAATACTAAACCCTCACACTGATAAAATTGAGGGGTTAGTTCGACATATCCTACTAGGAGGATATGTCTTATGCTCGGACACCACGGCGAGGTCGCTCAAGTAGCCCGAGGCCCTACCACTCAACCTACCTGTGCCGTATGGGCGATACCAGGAGCCGTTGGGCATTACGGGAGCGTAAGGCCTGACTCACAGACAGCTCACCAGTGACCTCCAGCATGTAACCATGCTTGCAATGGGAGGTGCCTGTGAGCCCCACCCGAGACCGGCTGATATGGCCCAGAGCCTCCCAGGTGCACCTGAATGTAGCCTGTAGATGAAAAGCAGGCACATTTAAATTGGAGTTTATATACCTCCAAACATATTATACAAACCATTAGAAAACGTGGTGTGGTGTTTAACAAGCAGGATATGCTCAACCCACATGCAGTTGTGCATATATATAGGGGAGCACATCCTGCACTTGTAGTCCGTTGCTAGGGGCAATCAACAGCAAAAAATGCATACAATGGAAGATGCCAGCAATGGACTACAAGTACCACAATAACCATCCTACATACGATAACGATAATGTGGATGTGGAGAACAATCAAAAACATAACCATAGCAAAGGCAGGTGCACTCTGCGGCAATACTAAACCCTCACACTGATAAAATTGAGAGGTTAGTTCGACATATCCTACTAGGAGGACATGTCTTAAGCTCGGACACCACGGCAAGGTCCCTCAAGTAGCCCGAGGCCCTACCACTCAACCTACCTGTGCCGTATGGCTGTAAGTAATTTTACATTACAGCACTGTTTTTGACAGTTTTACATTTCACATGCATGGCAGATCAATAGCTTTATATGCAGATAGAGTGCTCCAATATTTTTTGCTATTACAACATAGTACATCTTATCACACTACCTAACACCCTGCACTGGAACCTATCAGCTATGCTATATCATCTCCCACTAACTACTGTATCTGTATTATATATATGAGCTAACTAACTATCTAAAGTAATTGAATAAGAATCTAGAGGACTCAGCAAAGCACAGAGCACAGCATTGTGACGGCGCCATCACACTGGGGCTACTGCCCACTTAAGATACACAACGCCGACCAAGGCCATTGAGCCCTCCACTCACGCAGATCTCTGCAAAACCACTGCGGGTACTGTACCTTTCACCACAATTGTAGTGTGGCTCATTCAGTTTGCTGAAGAAGGCTATTAGCCAAAAATATTTTGTGATCTTGATGTGATCTTGTAACTGGAAATCCAATTGTTGAATATAATATCACACTTAAAGCAACTCAGTGGAATACAGGAGTCCTAATTTCTTCATTGCAACTCGTCCTGGGAACCGTCTCCTGATACCCATGCACCTACTTTTTTGGAGTAACATCCAATCTATTACCACTTACGAAGATATAGCACTATATTCTAGATCTTTGTGAATTCTCCAAGTGCCGAAATTCACGATAAACATCCACGATTAGTATATTCACGATCAACACAATTTTTTTCTAAAAGAATCATTATAGCAGCAGATTAATGTATCTGCATTTATGCAGTTTAAAATCGCTTTTAAAAATGTTTAAATCATCTTTAATGTTTAAACCGTACATTGAAATTAATGTATAACAGCAAGCCGTACAAGACATGAGAAAATAGAAATATTATTAAGTATAAATAAACAAAATTACATGCAAAGTTTTAGAAGAATTAAAAATAGTCCACACACAGAATGAATAAAAGCGTAACTATTAGTTAATATAATATCCACATTGATGGTGTATAGATGGCCTAAAAATACGATAGCAATGTGCATTTCTAGAACATACAGGTATTTTCAAATCAAAATTCAATAGTTCTTTATGAGACATGATTATTTTCATAAGTGTGAGATATATTTTTTAATCTCTTGAGTTAGATTCTCTTTAGAATATCAGTTCCAACATACTTCCAATTTATTAAATACGTTTTTTTGGAAATAGTTAGCAAAAGTATTTTATGCAGATTTTTTTTAACCATATTTCATGAAGAATAGAGACATATTTTGGAATATTTTTTCAGGGTTATACATTTTTATAAATTTTTATGTTTCTCTAAGTACTCTTTTTTTAAAGAGCTATACAAAAGATAACTTCAAATCCATGAACTATGCATGTACACACAACACAATTTTAAATATTTTAGTACATATATGAAGACAAAAATATTGAAAAAAGTTGACATGTGCATCATACAGAAATTTAGATCTGAATAGAAACTGCTTAGACTTTCAGTGCAGGTTGAGAAGTTTTACTGTAAGGGGGAGTCGGCGACACGCTTTACCTCTGCAGTGCCATCAGCGTCCCGCTACATGGTGACAAGAGGGAGGGGTGGACCTGGGCTCGCACGTCTCCTGAGTGTGGCCGGCCTCCTTCATCTTCTAGACAACAATCAGGTGGGGAACTGCGTGCCGGGGTTAATGAGTCGGTGCTCAGGTGTACTGAGGTGCTGGACATGGGTCATGTGATGCTGGCCACGTCATGTGACCTATCAAGAGGACCTATTTAAACAGGTAACCTGTTGGCCACAGGTTGCCTCTGGTTTGTCTTACTTCCTCACAACTTCCTTTTGACCTCAGTTTGTATTTTACTCTGACCTGGTGTTAACCCTTGTATTAACACGATCTATTGGCCCCTGACCTCGGTTTGTATTTGACTCTGACCTAGTGTGCCCCTTGTACTGATGCGATCTCTTGGCTCTTGACCTCAGCTTGTACTTACTTGATATTATAGTACCTTGTGCTTGTGTTACCTCCTGACCGTTGACCTTGGCCCCATTGCTTCTATTGCTATTCTGTGCCGGCCTGGGAAGCTTTTGATTCAGTGTGATCTGTCTTATTAATTGTGTTCTCCTTGTGTTGTTTCCTTTCTTTAAGCCCCTGAACGTACGTAAGCTAGGGACTGCCGCTCAGTTGTATGTCGTCAGTTAGGACGGACCATGCAAGTAGGTAGGAATAGGGGTGTGTGTGGAGTTAGGGCTGCACTTATCCCTACCTATTTGTGACAGAATCACAGGCCTTACCTATAACCATGGATCCTAGTCGTTACGGAGAGAGTTGAACAGACACCTGGAAGTTCGCATTTGACGGGTTCTGACAAACTTCACAAAAAAGCCAATGGGGACCTGAACTTTTGGGCACTAAAATGGCACTAAAAATGTAATGGAAGGGGCTAGAGGTCTTCAAAAGGCAGCAAAATGTGCCTAAGAGCATGGCAAGTGCTCTGAAAACAAATGTAGATAGGGAAATAACCTAGAATAAAAAAAAAAAAAAAAAAAAATTATTAACCTGCAACTCGGAGGAGGATGTGGAGTCAGAGGTTGAGTAGGTGGTGAATGTGGTGTTGTAGGTGGAAGCGGCGATGGAGGAGGTAGCCAGCTAACAATGTTATTTTTTATTTGGGGTAGCCCCCAAAATTATGGGACAAAAAAAAAAAATCAAAGATTAAGTGCACTTGAGTACAAGAATGTATGGTTGAGGCGGATATAAATGTCTATTCTGCAAAAGGTACAGACAAGTCTTGTGGGATCCAAGCCTGGTTCATTTTAATGAACGTGAGCTTGTCCACGTTGGCTGTGTGCAGGCGGTTACGTTTGTCTTTAATGACGCCCCCTGCCATGCTAAATACACGTTTTGACAATACACTGGCTGCAGGGCAGGCCAGCACCTCCAAAGCATAAAGGACAAGCTCAGGCCATGTGGACAATTTGGAGACCCAGAAGTTGAATGGGGCAGAACCATCAGTCAGTATGTGTAGGCGTGTGCATATGTATTGTACTGTTCCACCATGTTTTTCAAATGCTGCCTCCTGCTAAGATGTTCCATATCAGCTGATGGTGACGGTTGCTATGGCGTGGTGACAAAGCTTTTCCACTAGGGTTGAGCGAACCCGAACTGTAAAGTTCGGGTTTGTACTGAACATTACGGTTTTTCGCACCCGGACCTGAACCCGAACATTTCCAGAAAAGTTCATGTTTGGGTTCGTTGTTCAGCGATTTCTTCCTGCTTTTTGAAAGGCTGCAGGACAGCCAATCAACAAGCGTTTCACTACTTTGCCCTAAGAAGCCATCACAGCCATGCCTACTATTGGCATGGCTATGATTGGCTAAGTGCAGCATTTGACCCAGCCCCTATTTATGCTGGAGACACGTAGCGCCACACATCTAGCTGCTTCTCTTAGTATAGGGACAGGCCGATGCTGGTGCTCTCAGGGAAAGATTAGGTAAGAAATCTGTTGAACTTGGTGGTGTGAACTTTTCAAACTACAGCAATTATTGAGGGTGAATTATAGTTGGTGGAATAAACCTGCACTGTTGTGCCACAGAGAACAATTGCATACAACACTGAAAAACGTAATTTAAAATTTGGCAGTGACATACAGCATTTGTGTATTTGGGGGAAATAAACCCATATTGTTGTTCTACAGAGCAGTTTTGCATACAACGCACAAAAACCTATTTTAAAATTTAGCAGTGACATACTGCATTTCTGTAGTTTGTTGCAATAAACATTGGTTTTGTGCTACATAACAGATCTGAGGCATACTCTGTACTTCAGTCATTTTAAGTAACCTTTTGGACTCCACATTTAGATAGTTGGATGCAAAAACACACAGATTTTGTTGTAGATAGCACATTAGTGGTGTACGCTGCATTTCTGACAGTTAAATTAAACCGTTAACTTCTGCGTTTACATTGTTGGTTTGAAAACTCAAATTTTGGGTGATAGTGAAGTAATTGTATTGAATTGCTCCGTTACACTGTTGTGTGACCTAAAAACAAATATTCTGTTTATGACACGGCACTGACTAGGCACTGTTAGTGAACTTAATTGTTGACTATTGGCAGTTAAATTGACACCTGAGATAAACCATCTGTTAGTTTGGTGGGTGAATGCAAATAATGAGGAGAACATCAAATAAGGGACGTGCGCATGGTCGTGGTGGTGTTGGTGGAGTTCCTGTTGCTGGGAGAACACGTGGCCGTTCTGCGCCAGCTACAGGTCCAAGTGAAACACCTTCCTCAGGTGTGAGTAGGCGACAGAACCCGCAGCGTTATTTGGTAGGCCTGAATGCCGATCTACGAATTGTGAGGCCAGAACAATTACAGGTGATAGTAGAATGGTAGGTGGCTGACAGTGCGTCCAGTCCGTTTAAATGGACCGCGCAGACGTTTGGATGTGCACATGTGAAACAGAACTGGCGGGGAGGTAGTTTGGAGGAAAAAATGGATCGGGTGGAAGTAGATTGGATCTACAATATAGGGAGCCTACAACCTAAAGGATTAAATGTGGAGCTAGATTTAAAATCATGTCTAGTGGATGAATATAAGGAAAGCGAGCTTGCCCCGCTGTATACTAAAGAGAGACATTTGAGAAGTGTTAATCAATCTCGATTACAAAAGAGGTAAAAAGAATGTGACAATTTTAGAATATGTAGGAGTGCAACCGCGGTTCTGTTTATGAGAGACAAGTAACGCAACATGTGAATGGGATCTATCATTATGTGGTGGAATGCAAAGAGAAGGGGAACTGCAACAAAAAGCTTTATTTATTTAATTTATTTATTTTTGCATATGTGTATGGCATTGAGGATTTTAAATGGGTAGTAAGGATGTGAAGGATAAGAAAAAAAGTTTTTTGTTGGTAACTTGATCCAAGGATGGTGAGGTTGATCCAGAAGGTCCAGGTGAGGGTCAATGGACTTGATTAGATAGGAAGTGGATGGGTGGGTATTTAAAGAATGGAAATTAGAAATAAATGACGCCCCTGACGAAGCTGATGTGGAGCGAAACCTGGGTCGGGCAGACCGATAAAGTTTTATAAAATTTGCTCATTTTATGGGAACGTTTGTGAGTATAATAAATATGAAGACATTTTAATGGTGTGTTGCAGTACTCACTATGAAAGGAATTTAATCCATATATAGGAAGAGGAGACAACTTGATGTTGGCGGTGGAATAATGATTGTTTGATGTGCCTGAGAACCAGTGAATCCCGTGAGTGAACTACAAGTATACTCTAGTAGATAACTCGACGGTACTTCACTATGTACAGTATGTGCCTTTGTGATTTACACAGAACATCGAGTACATAGGAGAGTCGGTGTATGCTTGGTTAAACGGGATCCAGATTCTGTTCTCCGAGTTATTTCCAGCAGGGAGAGAACAAACGTCTGCACGGTCCATCTAAACAAATTGAGAAATCACGTGAAAAAAAACCCCACTTCACAAGAAGGACTTGCTGCGACTTGAAAAGTGAAGGACAGGCTACATATACTTTAAGGTACTGGAGGCACTATAAAGTAACAGTTTTTGTATAACTGTCAATTTTATTTTTTTTTTACTATTGGATTTTGGTGATTAATATCACCTTGTTGGCACTGTTTTAATTTCTGATTGTTTAATAAATAACCCCTAAAAGCCACCTAAAAGTCCCCAGTATTGGCTATTGTTACCTGAGATTAAAATCAGGTTGCTATGCTCCTTCCCCTTCTGTCTACCAGATGAGGACAGAGCACTCTGCCTGCACTGGGAACTGATAGTGAGTCAACATTGTAAGGGAATGTATAAAAAGCCAGGTTCTTCCTGACAGGAGATAACAGTGCTGGGCTGTGTGTGTGAACTTCTCCACATGCCTGTGCTTGGCAGACACTCCCTTAGCAGTGCTGGACAATGTATAGCCCAGGGAGATATGGCTGCTCAGTGTATAAATGAAAGCCTTATCTGATAAGAGGAGAGCTTGTAGGAGAGGACTACAGGCTTCAGCCAGACCTGGAAATTTAACTGCAAGACCCCCTATACAGAGCTGGCCTTCACTAACTTCACTGCAGGTGTCCTATGGATTAGGCTCAGGGCTGAGGGCGGCCATTTTAACAGAATAGTGAAATTGCAGTTTTATGCAGACTGGTTGCTAAGGGCTGAATCTTATTAAATATGGGGTAAGTAAGTCTAATAGTTATTGATTCAGGAATATTATCATATTAGTAACTACATATATGAAAACTGAAATTAGGGTCTAAATGTGACAGTTATCCTTTATCATTGTCTCCCACTGCTGAAAGCTCATAGTTGGCACCTGCAGCCCATGCCCATCAGTCTTTCACCTCATCCCCTTGAAAATCAGACAAGCAATCTGAGCCTAAGTCATGCAGCAGTCTCTTATGCTTTTTTATGACTCTGCTGGCAGGGTTTCACAGTACCATAACCATAGCCCTGCTCCAGAAGTGAAAGAGATTGAGTGCACGGATGCACAACCACTTAGGTTTGAGGATGAGGACATGGGAAGACCACCGCAGCACCTCTCTGATGATGATGAAACACAGGTGCAAACTGCTGTGGCTTTCTGCAGTGTGCAGACCGACAAAGAGGGCAGGGGTGAAGACTGGGTGGAAGATGATGTTGAGAACAATGAGATCCTACAACCCAAACTATACCACTTAAATTCATGTTATTCATGGGTGGTGAAAAAATCATATTTTTTAAGGCCAGGAATTATCTTTGCGGCCTGCGCTGCATATGTGCCGGGGACATTAATATAGTTAATCCATCTGGGAGTTCAGGGGTTGACATATTCCAATTTTTTGCTGTCAAGTAACCCTGCACTGCATAGGTGACAGGGACTGAAAATTGGAAAAAATCTTCTTTTAAATTGTTGGGTGCAAAATTACAATTTTTGCCAGGTACAAACCACTGCTCTGCATAGGTAACAGGGACCGAAAATTTGAAAAATCTTCTTTTAACTTGTTGGGTGCAATATTACCATGTTTGCCGGGTACAAACCCCTGCTCTGCATAGGTGACAGTGACCATAAAATGCGAAAAATCTTCTTTTAAATTGTTGGGTGCAATATTACCATTTTTGCCGTGAATAAACCCCTCCTATGCCTGGGTGCCAGAGGCCTACAGTTTTTAAAAATCATCTGTTTCATTGGTGGGTGATATGAACCCCGTTTTGCTGTGAATAAACCCCTCCTCTACCTGGGTGCCAGGGGCCTACATTTTTAAAAATTGTCTGTTCCATTGGTGGGTGACATTAACCCTGTTTTGCCATGAATTAACCCCTTCTCTGCCTGGGTGCCAGGGGCCTACATTTCTAATAATCGCCTGTTCCATTGGTGGGTTACATGAACCCCGTTTTGCCATGAATAAACCCCTCCTCTGTCTCGGTGCCAGGGGCCTATAATTTAAAAACCGTCTGTTTTATTGGTGGGTGACTTCAACACTGTTTTGCCGGTGAAAACCCCTTGCTCTGCCTGGATGCCGGGGCCTACATTTCTAAATATCATCTGTTCCATTAGTGGGTGATATGAACCCCTTTTGCTGTGCATTGCTGACGGGGAATCAAATTTGATATAAACGTCTGTTAATGATCGATAGATGCGTGACTACTAACGCACGCTGGTAGATGCGCTGGTGATGGCATTCCCACCTGAGGCCTCCTTAACCTGCTACTCCACATCCATTTCCTCCTCCTAGATGAAGATTTTGATTTTGATTTTTTATTTATTTTATTTTATTGTAAGTAATTTCCCTATCTACATTTGTTTGGAGGGCACTTAACCACATTTTGCTGCCTTTTGCAGCCCTCTAGCCTTTTCCAGGACTTTTTACAGCCATTTTAGTGCCCAAAAGTTCAGGTCCCCATTGACTTCAATGGGGTTCGGGTTCAGGGTCAAGTTAGGGTTAAGTTCGGATCCCGAACGCAAACTTTTTTGTGAAGTTCGACCGAACCCGTTTAACCCGAACTTCCGGGGGTCCGCTCAACTCTATTTTCCACATGTCGGCCATGCTAACCATGCCTTCTGAGGTGCTGGCCATGACCCAGCTGCATTGGTGACCTCTTATTCCTCCTCGTCCACCTCTGCCTTCACCTTGTGCTTCCACTGTCCCCCGGAATCAGTTGGGAATGCCCTCAGGAATGCGTCTACAAGTGATCGATTGTACTCGCGCATATTCCTATCACGCTCCAGTGAGGGAATTATGGATAGCACATTGTCTTTGAAACGGGGACCCAGCATGGTGGCAACCCAGTAGTCAGTACAAGTTAAAATGTGGGCAACTCCGCGGTCGTTGTGCAGGCACTGCAGCATGTAGTCTCTCATGTGTGTCAGGCTGCCCAGAGGTAAGGATAAGCTGTCCTCTGTAGGTGGTGTATCGTCTGTGTCCTCCGTATCCCCCGAGCCATGCTCCAGTGATGGCCATGAGCTGCGTTGGTTGCCACCCTGCTGTGAACCCGCTTCCTCCTCCTTTACCTCATCTTCCTCTTCCTCGTCCTCCAGAACTGTGCCCTGGTTGGCCACATGTGTACCTGGCCTCTGCTGGTGCAGGAACCCACCCTCTGAGCCACTTCTGAATGACTGGCCTGAAACCCTATGAAATGCTCCCTCTTCCTCCTCCTCTTCCTCCTGTGTCACATCCTCTTCCATCATTGCCCTTAGTGTTTTTTCAAGAAGACATAGATTTGGTATTGTAACGCTAAGAATGGCATCATCGGCACTGGCCATGTTGGTTGAGTACTCACCGCAACAAGGCACACAGGTCTCGCATGGAGGCCCACTCATTGGTGGTGAAGTGGTGTTGTTCCGCAGAGCGACTGACCCGTGCGTGCTGCAGCTAAAACTCCACTATCGCCTGCTGCTGCTCGCACAGTGTCTCCAGCATATGCAAGGTGAAGTTCCACCTGGTGGGCACGTCACATATGAGGTGGTGAGCGGGAAGGAGGCCGAAGTTACGCTGCAGCGCAGACAGGTGAGAAGCAGCAGGGTGAGAACGCCTAAAGTGCACAAAGACGTGACTGCACTTTCTGCAGATCCTCTGACATGTCTGGGTAGTTTTTAAGGAATTTCTGCACCTCCAAATTCAGCTGCTACGAGATTTTGCCCATTATCGCACAACACCAGACTGGGCTTGAGGCTCACTGGCAGCAACCACTCATCGGTCTGTTCTTCCATGAACCTCGACAGCTTCTGTGCGGGGTGGGGTTTGTCCCCCAAACACATGAGTTTTAAAACCGCCTAGTGACTTTTATCCCTGGCTGTGCTGAAGTTGGTGGTGAAAGTCTTTTGCTGACCGGATGAGGAGGTGGTAGAGTAGAAGGAGGAGGAAGCGGAGTAGGAGGCAACAGGAGGCAAAGAATAATGCCCTGCAATCCTCGGTGGTGGAAGGACATGCGCCAAACCGCTATCTGCCTCGGGACCAGCCGCCACTACATTTTCCCAGTGTGTAGTTAGAGAGATATATCCTCCCGGCCCGTGCTTACTGGTCTATGTATCTGTGTTTATTTGGACCTTGCCACACATGGCGTTGCACAGTGCACACTTGATTTTATCCTCCACTTGGTTGTGCAGGGAAGGGACGGCTCACCTGGAAATGTAGTGGCTGCTGGGAAAGATGTACTGTGGGACAGCCACCGCCATCAGTTGTTTAAAACAGTCCATCTCCACCAGATGGAATGACAGCATTTCAAATCCAGTAGTTTTGAAATGCTGGCATTCAGGGCCAGGGATCAAGGGTAGGTGGGTATTTTCTCTTTCTCTAGAGTGTTTGGGAAATGGACAGCTGAACGCTTGCGTGTGACATGGGGCAGATGCTTGGATATGATGACGGAGGTGGTAGTGTCGGTGGCACATCCTCTGTTTGCTGGGTGGCAGGTGCCACTGTGACTCCAGGGGTGGAGGAAGAGGCAGAGAAAGCAGCAGAATAGGAAGCAGGGGCAGCCTGAGGCCTTTCTTGATTTTTAAGGTTTTTACTCCCCTGCAGTTCGTGCTTTGCATGTAGATGCCTGGTAATGGAGGTTGTGCTCAGGTTTAGAACGGTTATGCCTCGCTTCAGGCTCTGATGGCACAACATGCAAACCACTTGTGTCTTGTCATCAGAAAATTGTCTGAAAAACTCCTTGGAGATGGCTTTGGTGTGCTAGGTTCCTGGGTGCGGTGGGCAGTAGCAGGTGTTCGGCTGCTCCGCTTTTGCACCCTGCTCCAACTTTTGCTGTGCTGTTGCCTCTGTGCGACCACCGCCTCTTTCTCAGAACTGCACACGTCACTAGCATGCACTTGAGTCCAGTCGGGGTCTAGGACCTCATCGTCCTCCACATCATCTTCCACCCATTCTTGACCCCTGCCCTCCTCGTCGGTCTGCACACTGCAGAAAGCCTCAGCAGTTCGCACCTGTGTTTCGTCATCATCAGAGACCTGCTGTGATGATATTCCCATGTCCTCATCCTGCAACATAAGTGGTTGGGCATCAGTGCTTTCAATGTCTTCCACTTCTGGGGCAGGGCTATGTGGATGGCCCGGGAAACCCTGTCAGCAGAGTTATCAAAAAGCATAAGAGTCTGCTTCATGACTTGGAGCTCAGACTACTTGGCTGCTTTTCAAGGGGGTGAGGTGAAAGACTGATGGGCATGGGCTGCAGGTGCCAACTTTGAGCTTTCTGCTGAGGAGTGGCTGGGAGATACTGTGAAGGAACTGGCTCCACTGTCAGCCACCCAATCTACTATTGACTGTACTTGTTCTGGCCTCACCATTCGTAGAGCAGGATTCGGGCCTACCAACCGAGCAATTTGATACAATTACTTCACTATCAACAAAAATTTGATTTGTCAAACCAACAATGTAACAGCAGAGGTTAATGGTTTAACTTGACTGTCAGAAATGCAGCGTACATTGCAAATCTGCTATCTACCACAAAACCGGTGTTTTTGCAACCAACTATGTAAATGCAGAGTTCCACAGATTACTTAGAATGACTGAAATACAGGATAGGCCTCAGATCTGCTATGTAGCACAAAACCAGTGTTTATTGCAACAAACTACAGAAATGCAGTCGCAAAATTTTAAAACTGTTTTTACAGCGGTGTATGCAAATTTGCTCTGTGGCACGACAGTACGGGTTTATTCGCTCAACTACAGAAATGCAGTTTTTCACCGCAAAATTTTAAAACAGTTTTTTCAGCGTTGTATGCAAAAGTGCTCTGTTGCACAACAGTATGGGTTTTTCCCCCCAGATACAGAAATACAGTATGTCATCCCAAAAATTATAAAACAGGTTTTTCAGCGTTGTATGCAAACGTGCTGTGCGGCACAACAGTACGGGTTTATTCACCCAAGTACAGAAATGCGCTTTTTAACAGCAAAATTTTAAAACTGATTTTTCAGCGGTATATCCAAACGTGCTCTGTGGCGCAACAGTACGGTTTTATTCCCCCAAATACAGAAATGCAGTATTTAACCCCAAAAATTATAAAACTGTTTTTTCAGCGTTGTTTGCAAACGTGCTCTGTGGTATGACAGTACGGGTTTATTACAGCAACTACAGAAATGCACTATGTCACCACAAAATTTGAAAACAGGTTTTTCAGTGGTGAAATGTTCGGGTTCGAGTCTGTGTGTGGAAAACCATAAAGTTCAGTAAGAACCCAAACTTTACAGTTCAGGTTCGCTCATCTCTACTTACGGATCAAGTACATAATCTTGCCCAAATGGTGCAAGAAAAGGTAGAAAGGCTAAAGCAGCAGGAGTTGCTTTAGACCCCACCAATAATTGCTAAATGTTAAATTACCTGACCTTTTTTTAGGGGACCGTATGCATTTTTTGACATTTAAGGAGAATTGTAAGCTCTATTTTTGTCTATGCCCACACTCTTCGGGTTCCGAACAACAAAGAGTAGGCATTATTATCTCCTTGTTGCAGGGAGACCCACAAAAATGGGCTTACTCTATTCCCATGGATTCCCCTTGTTTAGCTACTGTTGAAGCTTTTTTTCATGCTTTAAGTGTTCTCTATGATGAACCCGATAGATCGGCTGTGGCATAGTCTCAATTAAAGTCTCTTAGCCAAGTAGACAGACCTGTGGAGGAATATTAAACCAAATTTCAGAAATGGTGTGTTTCCTCTGGCTGGAACAATCCAGCACATATGTGTCAGTTCAAATTTGGGCTCTCTGAAGATTTGAAGGATATGTTGGTCAGTTATCCCCTCCCTGACACTTTAGAGCAGATGATGCCTTTAGCTGTCAGAGGAGAAAGACAAAAAGGAACAGCTGACTCTTCACCCTTGAGAGTCAAATTCACCCTTGAAAGTCAAATTGGAGAATCATCCAGAAGAGCCCATGCAACTTGGAATGACCATGAGGGATCAAAGACGTCAGAGGGGTGCCTACTTTTATTGCGGAGAATGAGGTCATTGGTTACGCTTAGGGATGGGCGAACCCAAACTGTATAGTTCGGGTTCGTACGGAATTTTGGGGTGTTCGGAACATGGACCCGGACCCGAACATTTTCTAAAAAGTTTGGGGTCGGGTTCGTTGTTCGGCAATATCTTCCCGATTTCTGAAGGGCTGCACAGCAGCCAATCAGCTAGTGTTTTACTTCTTGCCCTAAGAAGCCATCAAAGCCATGCCTACTAATGGCATGGCTGTGATTGGCCAAGTGCAGCATGTGACCCAGCCTCTATTTAAGCTGGAGTCACGTAGCGTCACACGTCACTCTGCTCTGATTAGTGTAGGGATAGGACGCAGCTGCTGTGCGGGCGAGATTAGGCAGGGAAAACTCAGCAAAAACACCTAATGAAGTGATTGATCTACAGCTGTGAATCATTCAACTTCTGCTAGTTAATTGCTCACTGGTTTTTAGGCTGCACAGAGCGTTTTTCTGTCACTTTTTTATGGGGTGATCGGCGGCCATTTTGTGTCTTGTGGTGCACCAGCACAAGCTGCCACCAAGTCTATCAATCCATCAATACTAGTTTTTTTTTTGCTATATCCTACATCAGGGGCTTGGCTGTGCTTATTGTTAACCCTAGAAACTCAGGATAGAAATTTATTTATTTTATTGAGGGGTTAAATTCAATTGCCAAAATAGCAATTCCCTAAATCTGGTGTTCCAGCTGTGGCTAGCCAAGTGTAATACTGTCTGCTGTCTGGCAAAGGATAGATTTTTTTCTGTGGTGAAATTCAATTGCCAAAATAGCAATCCCCTAAATCTGGTGTCCCAGCAGTGGCTGGCCAAGTTTAACCACTTCAGCCCCCCTAGCTTAAACACCCTTAATGACCAGGCCACTTTTTGCAATTCTGCACTACACTACTTTCACCGTTTATTGCTCCGTCATACAACTTACCACCCAAATGAATTTTACCTCCTTTTCTTCTCACTAATAGAGCTTTCATTTGGTGGTATTTCATTGCTGCTGACATTTTTACTTTTTTTGCTATTAATCAAAAATGACCGAAATTTTTGCAAAAAAATGACATTTTTCAATTTCTGTTGCAAAATTTTTCAAAAAAAACTACATTTCTATATAAATTTTTCTCTAAATTTATTGTTCTACATGTCTTTGATAAAAAAAAAAGTCCAATAAGTGTATATTTATTGGTTTGGGTAAAAGTTATAGCGTTTACAAACTATGGTGCAAAAAGTGAATTTCGGCATTTTGAAGCAGCTCTGACTTTCTGAGCACCTGTCATGTTTCTTCAGGTGCTAGAATGTCAGGATAGTATAAATACCCCCCAAATGACACCATTTTAGAAAGAACACACCCCAAAGTATTCGCGGAGGGGCATGGTGAGTTCATGTATCATTTCATTTTTTTTCACAAGTTAGCGGAAAATGACACTTTCTGAGAAAAAAAAAAAGTTTCAATTTCTGCTAACTTCTGGCAAAAAAAAAGAAATCTCAGACGGACTCACTATGCCCCTCAGTGAATACCTCAGGGTGTCTACTTTCCAAAATGGGGTCATTTGTGGGGTGTGTTTACTGTTCTGGCATTTTGGGCGGGGCTAAATTGTGAGCCGCCATGTAAAACCTAAAGGTACTCGTTGGAATTTGGGCCTTTGCGCACCCAGGCTGCAAAAAGTGTCACTTATGTGGTATCGCCGTACTCAGGAGAAGTAGGGCAATGTGTTTTGGGGTGTATTTTTACATATACCCATGTTGGGTGAGAGAAATATCACTGTAAATTGTCAACTTTGTATAAAAATTTTTAAAAGTTGTCGTTTACAGAGATATTTTTCACACACAGTATAGGTATATATAAAAATACACCCCAAAACACATTGCCCTACTTCTCCTGAGTACGGCGATACCACATGTGTGCCACTTTTTGCAGCCTGGAGTGCAAAGGGGCACTAAAACCAATGAGTACCTTTAGGATTTCACAGGGCATTTTTACGCATTTGGATTCCAGACTTCTTCTCACGCTTTAGGGGCACCTAAAATGCCAGGACAGTATAAATACCCCACATGTGACCCCATTTTGGAAAGAAGACACCCCAAGGTATTCCGTGAGGGGTATGGTGAGTTCATGTAAAATTTTATTTTTTGTCACAAGTTAGTGGAATATGAGACTTTGTAAAAAACAAAATTAAAAAAAAAAATATATCAATTTGTGCCAAAAAATAAAAATTCTGTGAACTCGCCATGCCCCTCACGGAATACCTTGGGGTGTCTTCTTTCCAAAATGGGGTCACATGTGGGGTATTTATACTGTCCTGGCATTTTAGGGGCCCCTAAAGCATGAGAATCCAAATGCGTAAAAATGGCCTGTGAAATCCTAAAGGTACTCATTTGTTTTAGGGCCCCTTTGCGCACCTTAGCTACAAAAAAGTGTCACTCATGTGGTATCGCCGTACTCAGGAGATGTAGGGCAATGTGTTTTGGGGTGTATTTTTACATATACCCATGCTATGTGTGAGAAATATCGCTGTAAACGACAACTTTTTACATTTTTTTATTCAAAGTTGTCAATTTACAGAGATATTTCTTTCACCCAACATGGGTATATGTAAAAATACACCCCAAAACACATTGCCCTACTTCTCCTGAGTACGGCGATACCACATGAGTGACACTTTTTTGCAGATAAGGTGCGCAAAGGGGCCCTAAAACCAATGAGTACCTTTTAGGAGGGCATTTTTACGCAATTTTCTTCTCACGCTTTAGGGCCCCTAAATTGCCTGGGCAGTATAAATACCCCACGTGTGACCCCATTTTGGAAAGAAGACACCCCAATGTATTCTGTGAGGGGCATGGCGAGTTCATAGAAGTTTTTTTTTTTTGGCACAAGTTAGCGGAAATTGATTTTTTATTGTTTTTTCTCATAAAGTCTACCTTTCTGCTAACTTTTGACAAAAAGTTAAATTTTTCATGGACTCACTATGCCCCTCAGCGAATACCTTGGGGTGTCTTGTTTCCAAAATGGGGTCATTTGTGGGGTGTTTGTACTGTTCTGGCATTTTGGGTGGGGCTAAATTGTGAGCAGCCATATAAAACCTAAAGGTACTCGTTGGAATTTGGGCCCCTTTGCGCACCCAGGCTGCAAAAAAGTGTCACTCATGTGGTATCACCGTACTCAGGAGAAGTAGGGCAATGTGTTTTGGGGTGTATTTTTACATATACCCATGTTGGGTGAAAGAAATATCTCTGTAAATTGTCAACTTTGTATAAAAAAATTTAAAAAGTTGTCGTTTACAGTGATATTTCTCACACACAGTATGGGTATATGTAAAAATACACCCCAAAACACATTGCCCTACTTCTCCTGAGTACATCGATACCACATGAGTGACACTTTTTTGCAGCCAAGATGCGCAAAGGGGCCCTAAAACCAATGAGTATCTTTAGGATTTCACAGGCCATTTTTACGCATTTGGATTCTCACGCTTTAGGACCCCTAAAATGCCAGGGCAGTATAAAAACCCCACAAGTGACCCCATTGTGGAAAGAAGACACCACAAGGTATTCTGTGAGGGGTATGGCGAGTTCACAGAAAAAAATTTGGCACAAGTTAGCGGAAATTGATTTTTTTTTTTTTTATTTTTTTTTTTTACAGTCTCATATTCCACTAACTTGTGACAAAAAATAAAATTTTGCATGAACTCACCATACCCCTCACTGAATACCTTGGGGTGTCTTCTTTCTAAAATGGAGTCACATGTGAGGTTTTTGTACTGCTCTGGCATTTGAGGGTCTCCGCAATCATTACACGTATGGCCAGCATTAGGAGTTTCTGCGATTCTCCTTATATTGAGCATACGGGTAATGAGATTTTTTCCGTTCAGCCTCTGGGCTGAAAAGAAAAAAAATGAACGGCACAGATTTCTTCATTCGCATCGATCAATGTGGATGAAAAAATCTCTGCCCAAAAATGTGCAAAAAAAAAAAAACGGCACAGATTTCCTCATTCGCATCGATCAATGTGGATGAATAAATCTCTGCCAAAAAATGTGCAAAAAAAAAGTAGTAAGGCCCCATTCACACGTCCGCAAAAATGTCCGCATCTATTCCGCAAGTCTGTGTGGTGATTTGGTGCACTTATAAAAGTTTCCTTTGGTGGTCCCAAGCAAAAGGGACCACCAAAGGAACGATCAGCAAGCATATCAGACGCTGTTAACAAAACAGCGTCTGATATGCCATTTTTTTAACTTCTACAGCCTGCCAGCGCACGATCAGCGCTGGCAGGCTGTAGTTTACCTTGTCCCCGACGTGATCGCCTCTCGCGAGATGACGCGCCCGCGTGTCAAAGAGGAATAGACCGGCTGCCTGCAGGACGCAATCCTGCGTTAGGCGGTCGGTAAGCGGTTAATAGTGTCCGGCAAAGGATATATTTTGTTCTGGGTGAAATTAAATTGCCAAAATAACAATACCGTAAATCCGTTGTTTTCAGCTGTGGCTGGCCAAGATCAATAGTGTCCGGCAAAGGATATTTTTTTTTCTGGGGTGAAATTCAATTGCCAAGATAGCAATACTGTAAATCAGTGGTTTCAGCTGTGGCTGGCCAAGTTTAATAGTGTCCGGCAAAGGATATATTTTGTTCTGGAGTGAAATTCAGTTGCAAAAATAGAAATACCCTAAATCTGGTGTTCCAGCAGTGGCTGGCCAAGTTTAATAGTGTCCGGCAAAGGATATATTTTTTTCTAGGGTGAAATTCAGTTGCAAAAATAGAAATACCGTAAATCTGGTGTTCCAGCTGTGACTGGACAAGTTTCATAGTGTCCGTCAAAGGATATATTATTTTCTGGGTTTAAATTCAATTGCCAAAATAGCAATACCCTAAGTCAGTGGTTTCTGCTGTGGCAGGACAAGTGGTTGGTGCTACTGAGCCTCCAGCCCGGCCTGGTGTTGTGCGCTAATGGGCGAAATATACTAGCAGGTCTGGGCCATAAGGTTTTTAAAACTGTCCACCAGACAGAATGACAGCATTTCAAAGGACCAGGAAGTTTGAAATAAGGCATTCAGAGCCATGGGTAGGGGGCTACTTCCTCTTTCTATTTCTTTTTCTCTCCAGTGTTTGGGAGATGGACAGCTGATAGCTGAACACTTCCATGGGATTTGGTGGAGATGCTTGGTGACAATGACAGATGTGGTGGCGTTGCTGCCACATCCTCTTTTTGCTGGGTGACAGGTGCCACTGTCACTCACTTGGGCTCAAGTTTAGAATGTTTATTTATTATTTTTCTGTATTTTATTTTATTTTAAGTCAATTCCCTATTCACATATGTTTGCAGGGCATTTACCTACATTTTGCTGCCTTTTGCAGCCCTCTAGCCCTTTCCAGGGCTATTTTACAGCCATTTAAGTGCCCAAAAGTTCGGGTCCCCATTGAACTTCCCGAAAATGTTCGGGTTCGGGATCCGAACTCGACCCAAACTTCACCCCGAACCCGAACATTTTCGGGAAGTTCGGCCGAACTTCTCGAACCCGAACATCCAGGTGTATTCGCTCAACTCTAGTTACGACAATGTCCTGAAATTCCTTCCTCCAGGAGATCTCTGCGTCCTGATGACCAGAAGGATAATTTACACCCTAAGGTGGTTAAAGAGAAGATATTGTTACCTGTGACTATTTATTTTAGTTCTTGTAAGGGGTCTGGGAAGGCATTTATTGATTCAGGGTCTGCCTCTAATTTTATTGACCACAATTTTGTGCTTTCCCTTGGGGTGCCCAATTACTCAAGGTGTAGGGAAAGGATAGGGAGGAATGATTCCACCAGCATTTGTGTTGAACAGAGTTCAGACGGTCAGGTGACAGACAGGGTAATAGGAACAATCCGATTTCACCTTGCTTCACTGAGTGTGGATCCAAATTGCCATTATACAGCTCTGTAATTCCAGTAACCCTCTCTTATTAAGGTGCAAATACTGTTTGATACAGGCATTAACAGGGTTTATTACAAGAAAATATTTCTATGTTTGATTTGCCCTTGTGCGGTGCAGTTATATGTTCTAAAGCATTTTTTTGGCTTGTATTAATGGGAACAAAAGGGCTTATTAGCTGTTGTGTGGTCAAGGGTTAAACTTAAGCCCTTTTTGTCATATATTAGTGGCAAAAGTAAAATACATTCGCTGTTCAGCGGTGCAGTTATCTGTTTTAAAACCCTTTTTCTGTGTATTAGTGGAAAAAGAAAAAAAAATTGCCTCTCAGCGGTGCAGTTATCTGTTTTAATGCCCTTTTTTCCGTGTATTAGTGGAAGAAGCAAAAAAAAAAATGTCACGTTCAGTGGTGCAGTTATCTGTTTTCAAGCCCTTTTTTGCGTGTACTAGTGGAAAAAGAAAAAAATATCTTTGCCGCTCAGCGGTGCAGTGATATATTCAGGAGCCCTGTATGCCATCTATTAGTGGCAAAATTAAAATATATTCGCCATCCAGCATTGCACTTATCCATTGAAAAGCCTGTTGTGTAAAAGTATAAAACAATTAGGGCCTAATTGCCGTTCTGCGGTGCAGTGATATATTCTGAAGCCCAGTTTGCCTTGTATTAGGTCCGAAATAAAAATATATTCGCCGTCCAGCGTTGTACTTCTCTGTTGAAAGAGCCTGTTGTGTAAAAGTAGAAAAAAAATTAGGCCTGATTGACGTTGTGCGGTGCAGTGATATATTCTGAAGCCCTGTTTGTAGTGTTTTAGTGGCAAAATAAAAATATATTCGCCGTCTAGCGTTGCATATATTTGTTAAAAAGCCTGTTGTGTAAATGTAGAAAAAAAATTGGGCCTAATTGACATTCTCCGGTGCATTGATATATTCTGAAGCCCAGTTTGCCGTGTATTAGTGGTAAAATAAAAATATATTCGCTGTCCAGCGTTGCATATATCTGCTGAAAAGCCTGTTGTGTAAAAGTTGGAAAAAATTTGGCCTAATTGACGTTCTGTACTGCAGTGATGTATTCTGATGCCCGGTTTCTGTGTATTAGTGGCAAAATAAAAAATATTTCATCGAAGGCCTCTTGCACACGAAAGTATGGCTTTTTCAGTGTTTTGCGGTCCGTTTATAATGGTTCAGTTTTTCAGTTTTTTGGTTCCGTTGCATTTCCGTTTCGGTTCCGTTTTTCCGTTCTGTTTTCCCGTATGACACACATACAGTATACAGTAATTCCATAATAAAAATTGGGCTGGTCTTAAAATTTTCAATAGATTGTTCAGCAAAAACGAAACGGATACGGAAGACATACGGATGCCTTTCCGTATGCTTTCTGTTTTTTTTTGCGGACCCATTGACTTGAATGAAGCCACTGAATGTGATTTGCGGACAAGAATAGGACATGTTCTATATTTAGACGGAATGGAAAAACGGAAACGGAAGGCATATGGAGACACTTCAGTATTTTTTGCGGTCCCATTGAAGTGAATGGTTCAGTATACTGTCAATATACTGAACTGAAAAAACGGCCAGTATACGGTCCGCAAAATACGTGCGTAAGAGGCCTAAGGCCTCTTTAATAGAACAGGTTCTGCTTATATCTACTGTATGTGGAATCAGCTGACGACGGTGTAAAAGGAGTGCATTCCTTCTTGACAGTAACATTGACCTGTAAGGCTGAGTTCATACTTGAGTTATTTGGTCAGTTTTGGCCCCATGACTGCCCAAATAAGTGAAGTGTGCAGTGATTCTGTCATACCTGCATTTAATAAGGACTTACAGTATTATTTTACTACCAAAGCAGACTCCCTATGCACATGAACGTATTTTTTGTCCGTGCTCATCCTGTTTTTTTTTTTGTTGTGGCCCATATGCACAACCATTCCTTTCAATAGGCCTGCAAAAAAAAAAGGAAATAACAACATGTGCATTCTGTATCTGTATGTCTCCAAGTCCATTTTGTAAAAAAAAATCGAACATGCCCTATTCTTGTCCTTTTTTCAATGACAGGCAATGTTACAATGGATCCACAAAAAAATAGAGGTCACATGGATGTCATCCATTTTTTTGCAGATCCTTGTTTTGTGGACTGCAGAATACATACAGTTATGTGCATAAGCCCCTACATAATGCATAATAACAAGTGCTAGAAAGTACTATATACCCCAAAATAGTACCAATTAAAATGTCAACTCATCCTGCAAAAAAATGAGCCCCACACTAGATGACTGGCTGAAAATTTAAAAAATATGGTTTTCAGCTTTCAGAAATTGGCAACACAAAAACATTTTTTTTTTTTAAATGCTTTGAGCAAAAGTGACAAAACATAAAAAATATAGATAAAACTGGTGTCTCTGTAATATTACTGACCAGCAGAATAAAGGTAACGTCATTTTTCCTACATGGTGTTTTCTGCAGTAACAAAGCCCAAAAAGCAATGGCAGAGTTGCTGCCTTTTCTTTATCCTGCTTTCCAAAAAGCTAAATAAAAAGCGATCGAAAAATCATATCTACCCCAAAATAGAACCAATAATAAAGCTGAATTGAGGGAAAAATAAAATGTATGGTTGTCAGAAAATGGCTGTACTAGTCTCTAGAGGCTGATCAATAGCAACATGGTGGCCGTAAACTATTCCACCAAAATCTGCCCTTCAAAAAACATATGGTGCTCCATTTCTTCTGATCCCTGCCATGTGAGCAAACAGTAATTTACAACTACATATGAGGTGTTGCCATGTTCAGGAGAAAATGCATAACAAAATTTGGGGAGCTTTTTCTCCTGTTACCTCTTATGAAAATAAAAAATGTGGAGCTCATGCAACATTGGAAGAAATTAGAATTTTCATTTTCACAGCCAAGTGTTTCTAATTTCTATGAAACGCCTGCGGGGTCAAAGTGGTCAATAAATTCCTTGAGGGGTGTAGCTTCCAATATGTCATCATTTTTGGGGGTACCCAAAAAACATTTCAGCAAAATCTGCTCTCTCAAAACCATATGGGGTGCCTTTCCTTCTGAGTTGTGCTGTGTAGCCAAACAGCAGTGTTCTGTAAACATTGAGGTTTATTTTGCTTAAACCCTTGTTACATTACAGGAAAAATGGATTCAAATGTAAAACCTTAATAAAAGTGAATTTTTTACATTTTGCCTCCATTTTCCTTTAATTCTTGTGACACATATACAGGGTTAACAAGGTTTGTAAAATCAGTTTTGAATATATTAAGTTTCTAAAATAGGTCATTTATGGGTGATTTCTACTACATAACCCCCACAAAGTGACTTCAAAACTGAATTTGTTCTTAAAAAAATGGATTATGTAATTTTTCTTAAAAATTTGAAAAATTGCTTCTAAAATTCAAAGCATTCTAACTGAGGAAGGGAGAACCAGCTCAGACCAAACTGAGTTTCATCCAAACTTTGCTAGATTTTTTAGGGCATATGATGGTGAAAAAAAAAAAAGCACTAAGGAGTAAGAATAAGGCCTCTTGCACACGGGCGTCATGTTTGACGCCCGGATAAGATGCGGGTGCGTTGCGGGAATCGCCGCGATTTTTCCGCGCGTGTGCTAACGCTTGTAGTGCGCTGAGCACGCCGCGTGAAAAATCCGCATGCTTGGTACTCAGACTCAAGTCAGACTTCATCACTGAAGTCTGGTTTCGGGATGAGTATTCTGTATGTGTAATTATTTTCTTTATAACATAGTTATAGGGAAAATAATCGCATTCTAACTACAGAATGTAGCTTCGGCTTGAAAGGGTTGAATATAAAGAGTACTATCTTCTCATGCAGAGCCTCAGAACGCTGTCTTCTGAAGCTTGCTGCTTGAGACTGGCACGCTGTCACATGGTCCATCATAGAGCATTTGAGTGACCATGTGACCCATGTGATCTCAGACATCACGGCAGGTCCTTCATCGAACAACAGATGCTCGATGAAGGACCTGCCGTGATGTCACAGGATCACATGGGTCACATGGTCCACTCAAATGCTTCTATGATTGGACCATGTGACCCTGTGACGCCACCACAGGTCCTCAAGCAGCCAAACTATCAAGAGAGACGACGCTCTGGGGCTCTGCGCAGCATAATGGGAGAAGGTAAGTTAACTCTTTATTATTTTTAACCCTTTAAAGCTCGGGGAACATTGCATTCTGTAATTAGAATGCGATTATTTTCCTTATAACTATGTTATAAAGGAAAATAATAACGCATCGGGTCCCCATCCCGATCGTATCCTAGCAACCATGCGGGAAAATCGCAACGCATCCGCACATGATTGCGGATGCTTGCGATTTTCCCGCATCCCCATTCACTTCTATGGGGCCTGCGCTGCGTGAAAATCGCAGAATATAGAATATGCTGCGATTTTCACGCAACGCAAAAGTGATGCGTGAAAATCACCGCTCATGTGCACAGCCCCATAGAACTGAATGGGTCAGGATTCAGTGCGGGTGCAATGCGTCCTCCTCACGCATTGCACCCGCGCGGAAAACTCGCCCGTGTGAAAGGGGCCTAAGTGTTCTTCCATGACCCTGACAGACAGCCTGGATGAGCCAATCACTGCTGCAGCAGGAAGGGCGGTGCCCAAGCAGAACAAGCAGAAGGCGATTATGTGCTATGCTGCGAATGAGGGTGGATGTGTGTGATGGTGTCTGCCTGGAAAATGATCTTAAGGAGTCAGGGAAATAAAAATAAAAATAAAAATCATGGACAGTCAAAAATCAATCAAGCCTATTGCCACAAGACACTACACTACAAGACACAAGGTTTATCATCAATTCACCAGTGTGTAAAATATTGGGTTTTGTTTGGCTGTTAACCCTTGCTTAGTTACTGTAAAAAATGAATTAAAATGGAAAATTTGCCAAAAAATTTCAATTCAGAAATTTTAGCTCCATTTGCCAATAACTCTTGTGAAACACCTAAAGGGTTAACGACATTTGTAAAATCAGCTTTAATTTTTTTAAAAATTTTTTTGGGGTGGGGGGGGGGGTCAACCTAATTAAGCTACATATATATGGAGTTACTGCAGCAATATCCCGGGTGTGGCAACTTGAGTTGAGCGAATCAAAGCCATAAAGAATGGACTTTGATCCGATGTTCAGGAAAAATTTGATTTTCCGCTAAGCAAAATTTCCTTTTGCTTCATGGTAACAAATCTGTTTATCCTGAAATTGTAGTAAAAAAAAAAAAAACAAAAGTAAAACCTACCTTTATTTGCTCGGGAAGAGGCCGTCTTGGCAATCTTGATTTACCTCTTGGGGACAAAGGACATACCAGTCCACCCTGGTATTCAGCAGGAACCTTGTTCAATGCCGAGGGGGGGTCCTGTGGCCCCCTGTATCGGCGATTGCTGCAAACCGCAGGTCAATTCAGACCTGTGGTTTGCAGTGCTTTCCAAAGTTTCTGATCCCTGTGGTCCGTGACCACCCCATCACCCGCTGCTCTGTTCTGGCAGCGGATGATGCTTACCATGGCAACAGTGTGCCTTCACTTGTTTCCTGCTTGCCATGGTAATGGTAACTCTGATCAGACTTCTGTTAAAAGCAGAAGTCTGATCAGACTTTCCAAAGTAAAAAATACAGTACAGTACACTATATAGACCCAGACCCAGACATCAGACCCACTGGATCTTCAAGAACCAAGTGGGTCTGGGTCAAAAAATGTAAAAAAAAGTAAAAATAAAAAAACACACTTATCAATGAATAAAAATTTAAAAAAAAAAAATACACTACACATACTAGGTATCGTCGTAAAAACCTGCTCTATGAAAATATCACATAACCTAACCTCTCAGATAAACACCATAAAAAATGGTGTTAAAAAAGCCATTTTTTTGTCACCTTACATCACAAAAAGTGTAATACCAAGTGATCAAAAAGACGTATGCCTCCCAAAATAGTACCAATCAAACCATTATCTCATACCGCAAAAAAAATGAGCCCCTACAAAGCACAATTTCCCCCCAAAAATATATATATATGGCTCTCAGACTATGGAGACTCTAAAACATGATTAATTTTTTTTTCTAAAATGCTGTTATAGTGTTAAAGTAAAATAAATAAAAAAACATACATATTAGGTATTACCGCATCCATAAAAACCTGCTCTATAAAAATATCACATGATCAAACCCCTCAGGTAAATACCGTAAAAAAAATAAAAATAAAAACAGTGTTAAAAAAACATTTTTGTCACCTCGCATCACAAAAAGTGTAATAGCAAGCGATCAAAAAGTTATATGCCTCCAAAAATAAGGCCAATCAAACCATCATCTCATCCCACAAAAAATTATATCCTACATAGGAAAATCGCCCAAAAAATGTTAAAAAATATGGCTCTCAGACTATGGAGACATTAAAACATGATTTTTTTTTTTGCTTCAAAAATGATATTATTGTGTAAAACTTAAATAAATAAAAAAAGTATACATATTAGGTATCGCCGCGTCCGTAACAACCTTTTCTATAAAGATAACACATGACCTAACCCCTCGGGTGAACACAGCAAAAAGAATAATATAAATACGGTGTCAAAAGCCATTTTTATCACCTTACATCACAAAAAGTGTAATAGCAAACGACCAAAGTGACATATGCACCCTAAGATAGTGCCAATCAAACTGACATCTCATCCTGCAAAAAATGAGCCCCCACATAAGACAGTCGCCCCCAAAAAATTAAAAAAATATGGCTTTCAGAATGTGGAGACACTAAAAAATCATTTTTTTTCAAAATTGCTTTATTATGTACAACTGAAACAAAACCCCCCAAAAAGTAGTCATATTTGGTATTGTCGCATCCGTAACAAGCTGCTCTACAGAAATAGCACATGTTCTAACCTGTCAGATCCACGATGTAAATAAATAAAAAAAACAGCTATTTTTTTTGCAAATTTTCCATTTGAATCAATTTTTACAGTAACAAAGCAAGGGTTAACAGCCAAACAAAGCTCAATATTTATCGCGCTGATTCTGTAGTTTGCAGAAACACCCCATATGTGGTTGTAAACTGCTGTATGGCCAAACGGCAGGGCGCAGAAGGAAAGGAACGCCATATTGCAGCGGATTTTGCTGGTCTGGTTTTTTGACACCATGTCCCATTTGAAGCCCCCCTGATGCACGCCTACAGTAGAAACTCCAAAAAAGTGACTCCATCTAAGAAACTACACCCCTCAATGTATTCAAAACTGATTTTACAAACTTTGTTAACCCTTTAGGTGTTCCACAAGAGTTATTGGAAAATGGAGATGAAGTTTCAGAATTTTTATTTTTTAGACCAAAAATTTCTATTTTTTTTGTCAAAAAACGAGTCCAGCAAAATCTGCCTTCCAAAAACCACATGGCGCTCCTTTCCTTCTATGCCCTGCCATTTGGCCATACAGCAGTTTACGACCACGTATGGTGTGTTTCTGCAAACTAGAGGATCAGGGCAATAAGTATTGGGTTTTGTTTGGCTGTTAACCCTTGCTTAGTTACTGGAAAAAATGAATTAAAATGGAAAATTTGCCAAAAAATTTGAATTCAGAAAGTTTAGCTCCATTTGCCAATAACTCTTGTGAAACACCTAAAGAGTTAACAACATTTGTAAAATCAGTTTTAAATACCTTGAGAGGTGTAGTTAGATGGGGTCACTTTTATGGAGTTTCTACCCCGGGGGGCATCAGGGGGGCTTCAAATGGGACATGGTGTAGATAAACCAGTCCAGCAAAATCTGCCTTCCAAAAACCACAAAGCTCTCCTTTCCCTCTACGCCCTGCCGCGTGGCCATAGTTTATGTTTAGTTTAGTTTATGACCATATCTGGGGTGTTTCTACAAACTGCAGAATCAGGGCAAAAAATCTTGGGTTTTGTTTGGCCGTTAACCCTTGCTTAGTTACTGGAAAAAATGGATTGAAATTAAAAATAATTTCAATAATTTTCAAATAATTTCAATTCTGAAATGTCATCTTCATTTGCCAATAACTCTTGTGAAACACCTATGGGGTTAAAGACATTTGTAAAATCAGTTTTGAATACCTTGAGGGGTGAAGTTTCTAGAATGGGGTCATTTTAAGGTGGTTTCTATTATGTAAGCCTCACAAAGTGACTTCAGACCAAACTGGTCCCTAAAAAGTGGGTTTTTGAAAATTTCTGAAAATTTTCAAGATCTGCTTCTAAACTTCTAAGCCTTGTAACGTCCCCCCAAAAAAATTTCATTCTTAAAATGATCCAAACATGAAGTAGACATATGGGGAATGTAAATTAATAGCTTTTTTGACAGCATTAATATGTATTATAGAAGTAGATAAATTGAAACTTGGAAAATTGAAAAATTTGCAATTTAGTAAATTTTGTATTTGTTATAAATAAAAAAGATTTTTTTTTTTACTCCATTCTACCAGTATTACCTAAAAATTGGACCACAATTTTCAGCGAATGAAAATCGAAAAAACTTTATTATCAGTGATAAATACATACATGTTAAAACAAGGCAGCACAAAGGTGGGACACAAGGATGAGGAACAGGAACCAAGGGGGGACTTGGAGTTCAGCACAGCAAAAAAACAGGGAGAGAAAAAGAAGCCAGGTCTCTGGCAAAACCGCGTTGGGTCAGGAGTAGTGTTTTGAGCGCGAATATTCAAATAGTGAATTTTTTTTGCGAATATCGGCACTTCGCTAATTCGCGAATATTTCGATTATAGCGCTATAAATTCGCTATTTCGAATATTCATTTTTTTTTGTTTTTTTTTAGTTATATTTTTTTCTTTCCCACTTCACCAAAAGTAGTTCTTACCTGTCCTGAGGATTCCTGGCTGCTCTAGTCAGTGCCCGTTGCCGTTTCTGCCGACTTCCGTGCTCATGAAGCTCATGGAACGTCTCCATATACTAATGTACTATGTACTGTCGGATTTGAGGAATTACGTTAAAATCGCAATGCGATTAATTCAAGTTATATTAATCGCATTGTGATTACAACTTAGCACTGCTATCTTACATAGGCTAGAATTATAACGAATATGGAATATAGCACTAGCAGTGCTAAGTTGAAATCGCAATGCGATTACTTCAAGTTAAATTAATCACATTGCGAATTCAACTTAGCACTGCTGCTATATTCCATATTCGTTAACTTCGTACATTCTAGCAAGCTGACCCATTATAAACCCAGCTCTAAGTTGAAATCGCAATGCGATTAAAATAACTTGAATTAATCGCATTGCGATTTCAACGTAATTCCTCAAATCCGACAGTACATTTTAGTATATGGAAACGTTCCCATGGTGATGGGGACGCTCCATGAGCAAGGAAGTTTATGGTTGGCTTGGTAGAATTAGCGAATAGCAAATATGACGAATGTATTTGTCATATTCCTCAAAACGAAGATAACGAAGTATTCTACATCTTCGTTTTAGCAACCTATTCGTCAACTTCGCTAATTCTAGCAATCAAATAGCAAGGTTGACTATAGAGACAGCTGTGTTAAATTCGCTATACGATTTATTTTTTTTTTTTAATAGAATAATTATATTACTTGATATAATTATTATAATTATTCTATTTAGAAAAAAAAATATATATATATAATCGCATAGCGAATTAAACACAGTTGTCTCTATAGTCAACCTTCCTATTTGATTGCTAGAATTAGCGAAGTTGACGAATAGATTGCTAAAACGAAGATGTAGAATACTTCGTTATCTTCGTTTTGAGGAATATGACGAATACATTCGTCATATCTGTCATCTTCGCTATAATTCTAGATATGAAACCAATAGGACAGTAGCCTTAAGTTAAAATCGCAATACGCGATTATTTAACTAGAATAATGACGAATATTCGATTTCGACGAATATAAAACAAATATTCTTTCGAATATTCGCGAATTTCGTCAAAATCGAATATGGCACCTGCCTCTCATCACTAGTCAGGAGGCGGCTGAGAGATCGACACACCATCCAGGGTATGACTACTAACCTTTTCCCAAACTCCAAGTTTTTGCTCCTACATTTACCTTTGCTGCAATATTTGCCCGGGGTTTATTGCTCATTGGAGCCTTGGAGTTTCATTTATTCATTTCTGCTCTATTAGCAATTTTTTCTCTCCCTGTTTTTTGGTGTGCTGACCTCCCAGCCCCCCCTTGGTTCCTATTCCTCATCCTTGTGTCCCACCTTTGTGCTGCCTTCTTTTAACATGTATGTATTTATCATTGTTAATCAAGTTTTTTCGGTTTTCATTCGCTGAAAATTGCACCCGATGAAGCATGTTTGGCTCAGACGTAGACAGGGAGAGCATTGGGTAGGAAGGGAAAGACAGAGCAGGGAGCGAATTTCAGTGAATTTAATTAGAGAAAGATTTTCAAAGGTCCAAAAGTCCTTTTAAGGACTACTGTGTGTGTGTGTGTGTTAGATCAACAATATATTTAACACCAATGTCAGGGACATCCATGCTAAGGAAGGGACAGAAGAGGGAGATAAATTTGCTGTATTTAATACCAAAAGCTTTTCAAATAACCCAAAGTCCTTTTAAGGACTACTGTGTGTGTTTGACAGCAGCAAGATATTTTTATTTTATACCTATTATTGACATATACTGTACATCATCTGCAGACTGACTTTTTACTAATCTGTGTCACATCTAGTGTCCATAATCTGTGGTGTTCTCTGTAACCAATACTGTCCTGCATCACAAAACACTGTCTGTATTACAAATTCCAATAATCTGGTCCTAATATAGTGTCCGTAATCTGTGGTGTTTTATACCCAATACTGAACTACATCTGAAAACAGTGTGTATATTACAACTTCCATTAATCTGGGCCTAGTGTAGTGTCCAAAATCTGTTGGTTTTTGTATCCAATACTGAACTGCATCTAAAAACTCTGTCTATATTACATCTTCCATTAATCTGGGCCTAGTATAGTGTTCAAAACCCCCACTTCTCCTTTTCCGCCGCCTCCTCCTCCACTTCCACCTCCTGCAGCAGTAAGCCATCAGTCGCTAGCTGGAGGCAGTGTAGCACTGCTGTGGTTAAGCGTCAATAGGCCGTGCTGAAGCTGATCTGCTTAGGGGACAAACCGCACACCGCCGCAGAGCTATGGCAGGGTATAAGGGACCAGACTGAGCTGTGGCTCTCGCCGCTCAACCTACAACCAGGCATGGTTATGTTTGACAATGGCCGTAACTTGCCTAGCCCACGTCTTAAACTTAGTGGTTCAGCAGTTTATCAAAACCTACCCCAATTCGGCAGAGCTACTAGTGAAGGCGCGCCGCATGTGTGTCCATTAACCGCAACTCGTCCACAGCTTCAGCCAGTCTGTCAATGCTGCAGCAGTGCTTGACCCTTTTTATAGGGTTAGCTAAACAGCATGCACTTACATATAATGTTTTAGAGTGTCAGCTGTACAGCATGCACTCCCATATAATGTTTTAGAACGTCATTTGAACAGCATGCACTCGCATGTAATGTTTTAGAGCATCAGCTGAACAGCATGCACTCGCATATAATGTTTTAGAGCATCAGCTCAACAGCATCCACTCGCATATAATGTTTTAGAGCGTCAGCTCACCTGCAGGCACTCACATATAATGTTTTAGAGTGTCAACTCACCTGTAGGCTCTCGCATCTAATGTTTTAGAGCCTCAGCTGAACAGCGTTCACTCTCATATAATGTTTTAGAGCATGAGCTCACCTGCAGGCACTCGCATATAATGTTTTAGAGCGTCAGCTCACCTACAGGCAGTAACATATAATGTTTTAGTGTGTCAGCTCACCAGCAGGCACTCGCATATAATGATTGAGAGCGTCAGGTCAGCAGCAGGCCCTCAACCCTAATGTTTTTAAGGGTCACCAGCAGACCCTTGCTCCAAATGTTTTTGAGGGTCACCAGCAGGCCACCAATCGTAATTTTTCAAAGGTGTGTATGATGCCCTCTATTATGTATTATAAAGGGTGTATTGTAGTGCCGGTGTTCTGTTATTTTTCCCTACCCGTGAACTTTCCCTATTCCCGGTTCGGAAGTGACGTTTGCGGGTGTGAAAGGAGGTGTTTTACGCTGCTCGCTTACTGAGTGGCTGAGTAGGAGTCAGGACAGATGAGCGAGGCTAACTGTGAATGCACCTAGGGTAGGGAAAATTCACGGCAAATGGCGCCTGTGCAAGTTTTCACTACCCTCGGGCGCATGAGCAATTGGCCGTGAGTTTTCCCAACCCTAGGCGTGTTCAGTTAGCCGTGCTCGCCTGCGCTGACTCCTACTCAGCCACTCGATAAACGAGTGGAGTGACACACCTCCTTCCACACCCGCAAACGTCACTTCCGGTGCGTCTGAATCAGAACCGGAAATGACGAGGGTAGGGAAAGTTCACGGGTAGGGAAATATAACGGAACACCGTTTCCTTGTAATTTTTGGCAGCCCTTTCACTTAGTGCATAGGCTTTATGAGTGTAGGGGACCCACTTTTTGTTTCAGAGTGCCTCTTGGTTGCAATTACTTGCACTGTATATACAATTGAATATACAGGAAAGAATGTTTCCTAACAATTTTTCCTGTAAAATAGATTTTTTTGGGAGGGTTTTGTGCGTATTTTTGTTAGTCTGTACGACTCAGACAACATGGTTCCCAGCAGCAACTTGGGAATCCAAGATGCATCCAGACATCGTCCCCATGCTGCTCCCGATCCATTTAGTTTCTGTCACTTTCTGACCTTTTCCAATGGACCAGACACCCTCCCCTCTTCAGAGCAGGGGGTGCCTGGTTGTCTCCCATTGACTTTCATTATACTCGGGTGCTCGGCCAAGCACACGAATATAGCAATGTGTTCGGGCCGAACACCTGAATACTTTGGTGCTCGCTCATCACTAATAATAAAGCATTTTTGAAAAAAATGATTTTTTTAGTGTCTCCATATTCTGAAATCCATATATTTTTTTTTTTTTTTGGGCGACTGTCTTATGTAGGTGCTCATTTTTTTTCAGGATGAGATGACGGTTTCATTGGTACTATTTTAGGGTGCATATGACTTTTTGATTGATTGGTATTACACTTTTTATGATGTGAGGTGAAAAAAATGTCTTTTTTTACACTGTTTTTATTTTAATTTTTTTATGGTGTCCACCTGAGGGGTTAGTTCATGTGATATTTTTATATGGTAGGTCGTTACGGATGTGACGATACCTAATATGTGCAGTGGCCAGGTTTGGGGTGACCCCAACGCTATGGTGTCACCATGTGTTGCTGCTCTCCGGAAGGGATGGTAACACGTGGTGCACCCCAATGGGAAATAAGTCCAGAGAGTCAGGATCTTCAGTAAACCAGGGTACTTATTTACTGGAGGAATTCAGGTACATAGAAACATAGAAACATAGAATGTGTCGGCAGATAGGAACCATTTGGCCCATCTAGTCTGCCCAATATACTGAATTCTATGAATAGCCCCCTGGCCCTATCTTATATGAAGGATGGCCTTATGCCTATCCCATGCATGCTCAAACTCCTTCACTTTATTTGCAGCTACCACTTCTGCAGGAAGGCTATTCCATGCATCCACTACTCTCTCAGTAAAGTAATACTTCCTGATATTACTTTTAAACCTTCGCCCCTCTAATTTAAAACTATGTCCTCTTGTAGCAGTTTTTCTTCTTTTAAATATTCTCTCCTCTTTTACCGTGTTGATTCCCTTTATGTATTTAAAAGTTTCTATCATATCCCCTCTCTCTCTTCTTACTTCCAAGTTATACATGTTAAGGTCCCTTAACATTTCCTGGTAAGTTTTGTCCTGCAATCCATGTACTAGTTTAGTAGCTCTTCTCTGAACTCTCTCCAAAGTTTTAATATCCTTTTGCAGATATGGTCTTCAGTACTGCACACAATACTCCAAATGAGGTCTCACTAGTGCTCTGTAGAGCGGCACGAGCACCTCCCTCTTTCTACTGTTAATGCCTCTCCCTATACACCCAAGCATTCAGCTGGCATTACCTGCTGCTCTATGCTGTGGTACAATACAGGCGAGGCATCGGGCTGGCTTCTCCAGTCTCCTCCCTGGCAGAAGAAGGGTTTGATGCGGAGGAAAGGCCTGATCTAGCTGTCCCTCTTTCTCGTTAATAGTCTGGTACCCTGATCCAGGGTTTGTGACAGCGTATCCCCGTCTCAGTGTCTTCTTCTGGTCACTCCGTAGTCTGGCAGAGTCTCCTATTCCAAGCACTGGTGCCTAACTGCAGTACACTAGGGGCTCTGTCTGCTCTCCTTAAATATATATTTTTTGCTAGACTAGAACTTTCTAGTGGGAGGTGTGAATTAAAGAAACTCAGCACAAACAGATACTGTCAGGACTCGAACCCGTGGCCAGTCATGTCCCAGACGGTAGCTCTACCCACTAGGCTACCGTCTCTCCTTGGACTATTCTCTAGCTAACTTCTAACTTCTACTACCTCTCTTGTCCTTGCCTTGTCCTGCTGATTATCCCAATCTCTTGCACCTGCTACTTCCCTATAAAACCCAGCCCTTGAACCCAGTCCTTTGCTGGTTATTGTGCCTCCAAGCCTGTAGCAAGCTTCCTCTCTGCTCCTCCACGACTACTGCTGTTTACCGTTGTTGCCGACCCGGACCGTTTGACCTCGCCGAACTGCCGCCTGCATTGACCCTTTGCCTTCCACCGACCACGCCTCTGTCTACTCCTGCTGTTACCTCGCTGCCATCTCTACTGCCGACCCGGACTGATCGACCACGCTACCTGCTTCCTGCTTCTGTGGGTCTTTGCCACTGGACTCCAACCACCAGCCGGCTGTCCTCTGACTCAGGTGAGCCAAGGACCGTTACAGAATAACCAGCCCTACCATGGAGTCCGCAATGGCCACTCTGCGCAAGCAGGTCTCCGAACTTCAGGAGTTTGGCACCACTGCCCAAGAGGAAATTACTCAACTTAAAGGTGCAATCCAGAGCCAACAGAGGGAAATGATCGACTTGCAGCGTCAACTACTGGACGTACGCGGCGCGGTCACCGACACCCGTATGCCTCTCCCGTCAAAGTTTAATGGCGATCGGAACCAATTTCGGGGGTTCCTCAACCAGTGCCGTATTTACTTTCAGATGCAGCCGGGCTCTTTTACCTCAGACAGAAAGAAGATCCTGTTCATCATCAACCTTCTAACTGATGAGGCCCTGGCATGGGCATCCCCATATGTGGAATCCCACAGTCTCGTATTGAATAACTTAGACAACTTCACCACAGCCATGAGCCAAGTGTTCGACGACCCTAACCGTTGCGCGACGGCCGAGGCTAGGCTGCACAGTCTACGGCAGGGAAGACGCTCTGTAGCCGAGTATTCCTCAGAGTTCCGCCGCTGGGTCACGGACACCACCTGGAACCCAGCTGCCCAGAAGAGTCAATTTCGCCGTGGACTCTCCGAACCTATAAAGGATGAGCTCGCCAGGGTAGACGCCCCAGACGATCTGGATGATTTCGTCCAACTATGCATCCGGATTGACCGGAGACTGGCAGAAAGAAGGAGAGAAAGACTCTGGTCCCTAGATAACAGGCCCGTGTACCCTTTCACTCCAACGACTCAGCCGGCTCACCAATCCTCCACCGAGCCCATGCAGGTCGACGCACTGCGCAAGACTCTATCGGCTGCTGAAAAGGAGAGACGACTATCCGCAGGCCTTTGTCTTTACTGTGGCGAGCCAGGGCACTTTGCTATTAGGTGCCCCAATAAGACTCGCCGAACCATCGCTGTAACAGAATTACGGGAGTTACAAAGGCCACAACCTCACCCTTGGCCTCTGAAACCATAGACACTACAGGTACCGGGTCCCACTTCATTGTATCCATCCTTATCACCATTGGGGAACGACAGCTTCCCTGCTCTGCAATGCTTGACTCGGGGCCGGCGGAAATTTCATGGACTTGACCTTCGCCCATGAGAACAACATACCACTGGTAACCAGGGCAGCCCCTTCGATCTGGAAACCGTCGATGGGACCCCGCTCTCTTCTGGGCCGGTTACGCACCAGACCGCTGACCTTCAACTCTTCATCAAACCCGATCATCAGGAGACCATTCACTTCTCCCTGATCGCCTCCCCAAAGTTCCCGGTGATCCTGGGCATTCCATGGTTGGCCACCCACAACCCTCGGTGGATTGGGAAACCCGCTGCTTACGGTTTCCGTCTGAGTTTTGTTCGCTCAATTGCTCCCACAAACCTGTCCTTCCATCCGAAGACACGACTATCTCTGAAGTATCCGTCAGGAATCTACTACCCCTCAATACCGTGAGTTCCAAGATGTCTGCGACAAGAAAACGCAGACAAGCTGCCGCCACACCGACCCTACGACTGCCCAATAGAACTGTTGCCCGGGGCCGAAATACCCTTTGGCAGTATCTATTCCCTCTCAGAGCCTGAACTCAAGGCTCTGAAAGAATACCTGGACAAGGACCTAAAGAAAGGGTTCATCCGGCCCTCTACCTCCCCAGCAGGAGCCCCCTTTTCTTTGTGGAGAAAAAGACTCATCCTTGCGTCCCTGCATTGACTACAGGAAGCTAAACGACATAACCGTTAAGAACCGGTACCCGCTCCCGCTGATTTCTGAACTCCTCGAGAGACTCCGGGTAGCGAAAATCTTCACCAAACTTGACCTTCGAGGGGCCTACAACCTTGTCCGAATCCGCCCTGGGGACGAATGGAAGACCGCCTTCCGGACACGTTATGGTCACTTCGAGTACCTGGTCATGCCTTTCGGACTTTGTAATGCTCCCGCCACCTTCCAGCACTTCATTAATGATGTCCTCAGGGACATGCTGGATCTGTTTGTAGTCGTTTACCTGGACGACATCTTGATCTTCTCAGAAGACCTCGAACAGCACCGCGAACATGTCCGCAGGGTATTGCAGAGACTCCGCCAGAACTCTCTTTATATCAAACTCGAGAAATGTGAGTTTGAGCGAACCACCACTCAGTTCCTCGGGTACATCATCTCCCCAGAGGGCCTAAGTATGGACCCAGGGAAGGTCCAAGCCGTGTTGGACTGGCCCATTCCAAGAAACGTGAAGGAGGTACAAAGATTTATTGGCTTCGCCAACTTCTATCGGAAGTTTATCCGGGACTTCTCCAAGGTCATCGCACCGATCACCCAACTCACCAAAAAGGCAGTCCCCTTCTCCTGGACACCCGAGGCCCAGGAGGCCTTCACGAGTTGAAACTCCTCTTCACTTCTGCTCCAATCCTAGTCCACCCGAACCCCGAGTTGCCTTTTACTATCGAAGTGGATGCATCTGACTCCGCGGTAGGGGCAGTTCTGTCACAACGGACAGGGGAGAAGATGCTACTACACCCGTGCGCATATTTCTCTCGCCAAATGTCCCCTCCGAGAAGAACTACGACATCGGGAACAAAGAACTACTGGCGATCAAGGAAGCCTTCTCCGAGTGGAGACACCTGCTGGAGGGAGCTGCCAACCCTATAATCGTACTAACCGACCACAAAAACCTCGAGTTCATCCGCAGCGCTAAGAGACTCACAGCCAGACAGGCCAGATGGAGCCTATTCTTTTCCCGCTTCAACTTTCTCATCACATATCGCCCGGATCAAAAACGGCAAGGCTGACGCCCTCTCCAGAATGTTTTCGGAGCCCTCACAGAGTAATAAGGGCCAAGACAACATCCTATCCGAGAAAAGTGTTGTGGGGGCCACCTACTCTAAAGAACTCCTGGTCACAATCAAAGAAGGATACGAAAATGACCCCTTCCTCACCCACCCCACAAGGAATGTCAGCCTCACGTTTAAAAATGGTCATTGGTTTCATCAGGACCTACAACTTTATGTACCAGAAATCGCACGACTCGAAGTGCTCAAACTTAACCATGACTCCAAGCTGGCCGGCCATCTGGGCACAAGAAAGACCCAGGAGCTTCTCTCACGCTCCTTCTGGTGGCCAACATACAAGGAGGACACCAAGAAGTACATCTCCTCGTGCACGGTCTGTGCCCGCAATAAGACTCCTCGTTCCTCTCCCGTGGGTCTGTTACAACCCCTCCCAATTCCCTCCCGCCCCTGGGGCTCGATCTCCATGGACTTTGTGGTAGACCTTCCTCCTTCAAAAGGGATGAACACCATCCTGGTCGTGGTCGACCGCCTCACCAAAATGGCCCATTTCATCCCCTACAAGGGCCTACCCACAGCCAAACAGACGGCTGATCTTGTCCTCAAAGAGGTCTTCAGGCTGCATGGGATTCCGGACGACGTGGTCTCAGACCGAGGTGTGCAATTTACCTCAAAGTTCTGGAAGGACTTCTGCCTGGCGCTCGGGGTTAAAGTGAACCTTTCCTCCGCTTTCCACCCTCAGTCAAATGGGCAGACGGAGAGAACTAACCAGACCTTAGAGCAGTACCTACGCTGTTTCAGCTCCCACCTGCAGGATGACTGGCTTGACCATCTCCCCACAGCCGAGTTCGCCTACAACAATGCTGAGCACAGCTCAACCAAGCAAAGCCCTTTCTTTGCTAACACAGGCTCGCACCCCGTGTTCATTCCCCACCTGCCCGTTGCCTCCACCCTCCCAGCAGTGGCCGAGCGCCTAACAACCCTACAGGAGGCACAAAAGGACATAATAGACAACCTCCAGCTCGCCCAGAGGCGCTTTAAACAGGGAGCAGACAGACGCCGCAAACCCACCCCGGGCTTCCATGTAGGAGACAAGGTATGGCTGTCCACCAGGAACCTCAGACTGAAGGTCCCTCCAAAAAGTTAGCCCCAAAATACATGGGTCCGTTCCAGGTCACCGCACAAATCAATGAGGTCACGTTCCGGCTTGACCTTCCGGATTCCATTAGGGTGCACCCTGTCTTCCATTGCTCCCTCCTCAAGCCATACGTGGAGAATACCTTCACTGGCCGCCACTCGCCCCTCCACCACCCGTGAGGGTACAAGGTGAGGAAGAGTTCGTTGTCGAGAAGATCCTCGACTCCAGGATCCACCGAGGAAAATTGCAATATCTAATTGGGTGGGAGGGCTACCCTCCCGAGGATAACTCCTGGGAGCCTGAAGAAAATGTTCATGCCCCCAGACTTGTCAGGGAGTTCCACCTGAGTCACCCAGATAAGCCTTCCCCTGCGGTGCCCGGAGGTCACCTTGGAAGGGGGAGTACTGTCAGGACTCGAACCCGTGGCCAGTCATGTCCCAGACGGTAGCTCTACCCACTAGGCTACCGTCTCTCCTTGGACTATTCTCTAGCTAACTTCTAACTTCTACTACCTCTCTTGTCCTTGCCTTGTCCTGCTGATTATCCCAATCTCTTGCACCTGCTACTTCCCTATAAAACCCAGCCCTTGAACCCAGTCCTTTGCTGGTTATTGTGCCTCCAAGCCTGTAGCAAGCTTCCTCTCTGCTCCTCCACGACTACTGCTGTTTACCGTTGTTGCCGACCCGGACCGTTTGACCTCGCCGAACTGCCGCCTGCATTGACCCTTTGCCTTCCACCGACCACGCCTCTGTCTACTCCTGCTGTTACCTCGCTGCCATCTCTACTGCCGACCCGGACTGATCGACCACGCTACCTGCTTCCTGCTTCTGTGGGTCTTTGCCACTGGACTCCAACCACCAGCCGGCTGTCCTCTGACTCAGGTGAGCCAAGGACCGTTACAGATACATTGTTTCAGCTCCAGTCTGATATAGACTTACATTAGAGCTTCAATGATACTCATTAGCAATGACACAGCAGGTTTTCCAGACAAAAACATGTTTCCAGACATAAAAACATAGCAAAAAACTGATATTTAAAATGTAAGGCTGTCTGCTTTTGGTGGTAAAAAAAAAGTCTGTTTTTTTTACCTCCAAAACATGGTGGTAAACAACGTCTGGGTTTTTCCCTCTAAAACATGGTCTTATTTAAACCCTATGGCAGCTGTGTGAAATTACCAACGTCTCCATCAAAGCCCTAATAGTCTCTCAGTATTTATTAACCCTTTCTACAGAGCCATGTAAATGCAGTGATAATGAACAGTATATTTATCACAATAAATATATATATATATATATATATATATATATATATATATATAAAATTAAGTTACATAAGTTAACACATTCAAGAGAAATTAAGTAAGATGTTTTAACTTTGCATACGAGAAATAGGCAAATGTCCAAAAATATCCAAATGTCAAAGTAGTCCCTGCTCCAGGACACTACACTCTCCCCTACTTTAACTGTGGTGTCGCCAACACAGTCAGGACTATTTAACAAAAAAAATTTGTGCAACAGGGCACCAACTATGTAAACTGTGTTTGAGATAATCCAGCTCTAGAGGGGAATTCAATTTTCCCCTAGGTTTCAGGCTTTTAAATGTTACGAACTGGATTCATCATGGGCTTGTTGTGTTCCACCTCGGATTGGTGGGCTGTTGATACTGGAATCCATCTGGCAATGTATCCTGGTAGTTAATTTTATGGAACGTGCGGAATGCAAGTGGACAGAATGCATGTGGCTGATTATGGCTGTGGTCATTAAGTTGGAATTTTGCAGAGATTAGCAAGGTCTTCACTGGTCACGGCTGGGGCAGAACAGGATAGCAGGTACTGTATTCAAGTCGCAGATTTAGGACAAGTAGGGCTAGGCGCTCCCCTACTTTTTCATTGGCTCTCTGGCCAGCATCTGCACCTGTAGCAAAAAGACTCAAAAGGACATCCTTAACTGGGCCAAACCAATTACTGGACTGGCAAACAGTACCAACATAGTCATAATGCACAATATACATGGTGTACATGAGAAAGCCCCTTCTCAAAATGGTCATTACAGGGCTGACCTTAAAGCCATTTATCATAGCTTTTAGCAACACAATAATATTTTCCAAAGGATACAGATCTTCAGCATTATCAGCAAAAATGGGCAGCATCATAGATGAACCTTAGAAGCTTAGGTATAGTCATACAATATATCATCACATATTCATACAAATGCAGTTCTGACCCATAAATCACATTACAGAAATGTGGATGACACTGTTAATCTGGGTATCTGGCTGGTTTGATACCTTTGGTAGCTTTTTCAGATCTCCTGGGCTGTGTGTCGATCACAGGATCAGAAAGACCATTATTGGTGACCCCGGCACTGGAACCACAAAGTTCAAGAATACTAGACACAAGTAATGACATTTTTGGTACCATTCACCATTCTAGAATTGAAAATCAGTTAAAGGGGGTCTCACTGACTGTAGCTGGTTTTAATTTTATTTCCAGTAATACATTTTCAGTTTGTACTTTTTCTTGAGATGTAGGGCTATCTTCCCCAAGTTCCTTGGATAAACACATCTACAATTGATTATGGTTAGAGATGAGCGAATTTTTCAAAAATTCGATTCGGCCGGTTCGGCCAAAATGTTCTGAACAACTTTGCTTCGATCCGAATTTATTTGCAACAAATCGCGTTAAAAAATGGCTATTTCCGGGCTGCAGAGAGCCTTTATAGGGTTGTGGAACACTATGCCTTGCAGTAACATGCATAAGGAGTCTGCTGTGGTATTGAAACAAAACTGTGAGTCAGTATGACAAGCACATGACAGGTGTCGCTCTTAGAATCACTGCATACTTCACATATTTGGGCAGTCACGGGGCCAAAACTGACTAAATAACTCAAGTATCAACTCAGCCTTACAGGTAGACGTTAGCGTCAAGAAGAAGCACACTCCTTTTAGACCCTCATCAGCTGATTCCACATAGATGTCTGCAGAAACTGTTCTATTAAACGCTTATACAAGTAGAGCCCCCTGACAGAGTCGAGAGGGTGTCAGCAGTAAGTTTGTGTTGATGTCACTGAATAATTTTCCCCATTCTCTTATCCATCAGAACAATTACCCAGAAAAAACTGATCCTGTCTGTGGAGCATATACCTTCACTCAGTCAGCATTTGCTCAATAATCCATCAGTATTGCTAAAGGCAAAAAAAAAACAGGAGTGGTTCTAAAACAGAGATGACACATAAATGGAATATTTGCATGTGTTCTGTGTTTTCTACCCACTCCTGCTTTTGTCTACCAAATCGTAAACCAATTCTGATGGGACCATACAGGCCGTAAAGCTGGTACACAGACAGGATCCGTTGTGTGACTCATTTTTCCTTTCTTCTGACAGATCAGAAAAAGTGTCAAATAAATGATGATGTTAGCCAGGCTGAAAGCCAAAATAGTGGACCAGTCATGAAGTGGGGAGGGTGGGAACAGCATGAGAAGTCCACAGAGTGGACCTATGACATAGTGGTGATGTGGAAGCAACATAAGGAGACCACAGAATGGCCCAATGACAGGGTCTGGAGGTGGAAGCAGTATGAGGAGGCCACCGAGTGGCACAATGACCGAGTCAGCAGGTGGTGGCAGAATCAGGAGGCCACAGAGTGGCACAATGACAGAGTGTGGAGGTGGCAGCAGCATGAGTAGGCCACAGAGTGGCACAATGACAAAGTCTGGAGGTGTCGGTAGCATGAGTAGGCCACTGAGTGGCACAATAAAAGAGTCTGAAGGTGTCGGCAGCAGCATCATGAAGAGGCCACAGAGTGGCACAATGACAGAGTCTGGAGGTGGCAGCAGCAGCATCAGGAGGAGCCCACAGAGTGGCACAATGACCGAGTGAGAAGGTGACAGCAGCATGAGTAGCCCACAAAGAGGCACAATGACAGAGCCTGGAGGTGGTGGCAGCATAAGGAGACCACAGAGTAGCACAATGACAGAGTCTGGAGGTGGCAGCAGCATCAGAAGGAGGCCACAGAGTGGTACAATGACTGAAAGAGGAGGTGGCAGCAGCATGAGAAGGCTACAGAGTGGCTCAATGACAGAGTCTGGAGTTTTCAGCAGCAGCAGCATCAGGAGGAGGCCACAGAGTTGCACAATGACAGAGTGAGTTGGTGGCAGCAGCATGAGGAAGCCACAGAGTGGCACAATCAAAGAATCTGGAGGTCACAGCAGCATAAGGAAGCTACAGAATGGTACAATGACAGAGCGTCAATCGACTAATATACTTCAGGGGGAACCTTCCTGGCATGAACAGGCCTCTAGTAGCTACAGACCATGAGAAGACAAAGCGTCAAGATAGCTTTGTTCCCTAAAGAGTCGCGAAGTTCATCAAGATACGTCAGTAAAGATTTTACCGCATATAACCGCAGCGCTGACCGCAGAATAAATTTTGTTTTTCAACGTAAATACTTTAATAAAGTTTTTACCGCATATAACCGCAGAGATGACCACTGAATTAATTTTGTTTTTTGACCGCCATACTTGTTTTTCCACCGGAATAAGTCACAAAATATTTTACTGCATATTACTACAGCGCTGAACACTGAATAAAATTTGTTTTCCCACCAAAATACTTCAATAAAGATTTTACCACATATAACGGAGCACAGAGATGGAGAGGGTCTTCGGATTCCCCCCGCACTATACGGACGTCTCAGAAATGAACCGCTGCTCCCGACAGCAGCTCCAGGGAAGGTCAAGGAGCGCCCCGGTCATCCGGCATCTATTCGATCCGCTGAAGGATTATTTTGAAAGTGTGTAGAAGCCACACGGGGCCTCCACGCTGCAGATTTATCATGGAGACATCATGGAGATTTTACCACATATAACTACAGAGCTGAACGCTGAGTAAATGTTATTTTTCCACCAAAATGCGTCACAAAAAATTTCTACCGCACATTACTACAGCGCTGAACGCTGAATAAAATTTGTTTTTCGACCGAAATACGTCACTAAAGGTTTTGCCACATATAACTGCAACAGTGAATGCTGAATATGTTTTGTTTTTCTACCAAAATATGTCACTAAAGGTTTTAACACATATACCTGCAGTGCTGAACGCTGGATAAAATTTGTTTCTCCACCGAAATACGGCAAAAATGATTTTACCGCATATGACTACAGCGCTGAACATGCCTGCATGCAGCGAATCAACACTGAATGAAATTTGTTTTTCAACCGAAATACGTCAGTAAGTTTTGCACATATACCTGCAACCAGAATTTAGCAAATCGAAGATGACAAAGTGGAATTAGTTTAGAATTTCAGGGAAAAGTCGATTAGCAATGAATACAAATTTCCTCGCACTTCGTGGTAACAAATCACAATTTTACTAAAATGGTGGCTACAAGTGTGAGGACTTAGAACCTGGGGCAAGGTCTCCTTGGAAGGCAGGATCACTCAGATTGACATGCCTGCATGCAGCCAATCAGCAGCCAGCCAGCCCTGTGATGTTACAGCCCTATAAATATTGTGGCTATCTTACAGTCAGACATTTTCCAGCCTTCAGAGTGCAGGGACAGACGTGTGAAGTCGCTAAGGACAGCAAGTGGAAAAACGATTGTGGGAAAAAAATTAAGAAAAAAAGATTTATAAGTGCATGGAAAGGATGGGGATGAATCATGTCACAGCATTTTAGTGCAGGGAGAGACATCAGAATGCGCTAGGGACATTTATGGAAAAGTGAGTTACAGATGCAGGGAAAGATCTTTTGGGGATCCAAATAGTCATTAGACAGCTCTGTCATTCCACCTTTTTGTTATTGGGCTGCAAGTGTTATGTTGAAAAGCCTTTAGAGGCTTATATCCTAGTATCTTATTCAGTACTACAAGAAAAAGATATACGCATTTCACTTCTGCAGTTATTTCTGTTGAAAGAGTATAGGGGCGTATTTCAGTAAAAAAGAAAACTATATATGCATTGCACTGTTGCAGTTATTTCTGGTGAAAGCGTATAGTGGCACATTTCAGTAAAAATTTAAGAAAAATATACACTGTATACGCACTGCACTGTTGCAGTTTTTTCTAGTGAAAGCGAATAGTGTCCTATTTCAGTCCAACAAGAAATATATATTCTCAGGTCACTTCTGCAGTTATTTCTGGTGAAAGCGTATAGAGGCGAATTTCTGCAAAAAAAAAAGAAAAATAAACACTGTATACGCACTGCACTGTTGCAGTTATTTCTGGTGAAAGAGCATAGTGTCCTATTTCAGTCCAACAATAAAAATATATTCTCAGATGACTTCTGCAGTTATTTCTGGTGAAAGCGTATAGGGGCATATTTCGGTACTACAAGAAAAATATATTCTCAGTTCACAGTTGCAGTTATATCTGGTAAAACCTTTAATGGCGTATTGCAGTAGAAAAAGAAATATACATTCGCCATTCGCTGGTGCACTTATATGTAGTTTGGCAGTGGAGCTGCCAGAAGGCCATAGGAAGGCCATTGAAGTGGCATATCTCACCCAGAGCAAGCTGGGTGAGAACAAGAAAGGTTGGGAAAATTAGTTTTTTCACACTGTCTGCAGCAGTCAGGCTGGTAATGGGGATAATTATCAGCCAGCTGAGGAGGTTGGAAAAATCTGGGCTGAGCTCCTCAATCAGGGCTCCCAGTCTGGGAAAGGAGCAGGCTGTGTCGGGACCCTCTAACCCTGTGTGTAGGGTAAGCACTGGTGATGTGTCTTGGGGAGCTGGGTGGTAGACCCAGATCCTGATAGAGAGGGAAAGACTGTTTAGTCAGTGGCCAGACGGCCGAGGATTTATTTTTACTTTTCAGCACGGACACTTTCCGTCCAGCAATCCCGCAGCATTCAGCACAGACAACGCTTCCTGGTGCCCTTAGCAACCTGTTGTCTTTGCCCTTTTGGCTCTGCAGCACCCAGCCTCGTGTGCCATTTTCATGTCATAGCATACCTCCACCATATGTAACAACTCGGGGTCATTTAGCTCTTCCAGATCGCCGTCTTAACACCTTAGACGGTTGGCACACATCAAGAAGCCACTCCACCACTGTAGATTCAGGTGCAAACTGGCCACGACCAGCTTTATTGTCCCAACAGCAGTACAAATAAATCATAAAAATAAATCCTCGGCCGTCTGGCCACTGACTAAACAGTCTTTCCCTCTCTATCAGGATCTGGGTCTACCACCCTGCTCCCCAAGACACATCACCAGTGCTTACCCTACACACAGGGTTAGAGGGTCCCGGCTCCCACAGGCCTTAACACAGCCTGCTCCTTTCCCAGACTGGGAGCCCTGATTGAGGAGCTCAGCCCAGATTTATCCAAGCTCCTCAGCTGGCTGATTATCCCCATTACCAGCCTGACTGCTGCAGACAGTGGGAAAAAACTAATTTTCCCAACCTTTCTTGTTCTCACCCAGCTTGCTCTGGGTGAGATATGCCACTTCAATGGCCTTCCTATGGCCTTCTGGCAGCTCCACTGCCACAGTAGAAAAACCTTTATTGACATATAGCAGTAGAAAAAGAAATATACATTCTCCATTCACTGCTGCACGTATATCTTGAAGAACCTTTATTGAGGTATATCAGTAGAAAAAGAAATATACATTCGCCATTCGCTGCTGCACTTATATCTTGAAAAACCTTTATTGACATATAGCAGTAGAAAAAAAAATATACATTCGCCATTCACTCCTGCACTTACATCTTGAAAAACCTTTAGTGACGTATATCAGTAGAAAAAGAAATATACATTCGCTGCTGCACTTATAGCTTGAAAAATCTTTATTGACGTATATCAGTTGAAAAATAGAAATATATTCAGCGTTTATTGTTGTAGTTATATGTGGTAAAGCCTTTAGTGGCGTATTTCTGTAGAATAATCAAGATATATTCAGCGTTCAGAGCTGCAGTTATATGTGGAAAAGTCCTTTTTGCGGTATGGACTGAATTACGTTGTGGTAAAATTTTGTATTCATGTTTCACACACTGTGCGCTTACGTGACAACGTCCATAAGAGTGGCGCACCAATACAGGTGAATACACTATGCAGTAATCCTGCACAAAAATGCAAACTAATTCAAACCAGCCAGCATCTATCTGTGGTCTTGCTTACTGGACACTACGGGAACTTTTCTGCAGCACAGAAACCGCACGAGGACCGCGTCTTTGTCCTCCAGCGCAGACCTACTTCCACCACTACATCCCGTACACTTCAGATCACTCCGCTTCAGGCACCGTTGTTTTTTTTAAAATGACAGCCTATGACCCTCTGTTGAAAAGACTTTAGTGGCGTACATACCTGGAATAAGAAAAATATACTCGTGTTCACTGTTCCAGTTATATGTGGTAAAATTTAGTGGCGTATATCAGTAGAAAAATATATTTGGCATTCAGTGCTGCAGTAATATGCAGTAAAATAATTTTTGAATTATTTTGGTGGAAAAAAAAACTTGTATTCAGCATTAAGCACTGCACTCATATGCAGCAAAAGTGTTTTTTGAAATATTTTGGTGGAAAGAAAACTTGTATTCAGCATTAAGTGCTGCACTTATATGCGGTAAAATCTTTTTTGAATTATTTTGGTGGAAAAAAATCTTGTATTCATCATTAAGCGCTGTATTTATATGCAAAAAAACTTGTATTCAGAATTAAGCACTGCACTTATAAGCAATGAAATCTTTTTTGAATTATTTCGTTGGACAAAAATCTTGTTTTCTGCGTTAAGCGCTGCACTTATATGCTGTAAAAAAATATATATATATTTTGGTGGAAAAAAATCTTGTATTCAGCATTAAACTCTGCACTTATATGCTGTAAAATCTTTTTTGAAGTATTTCGGTGGAGAAAAAACTTGTATTCAACATTAAGCGCTGCACTTATAGTAACATAGTACATAAGGCAGAAAAAAGACATCTGTCCATCCAGTTCGGCCTGTTATCCTGCTAATTGATCCAGAGGAAGGCAAAAAAAAACTGTAGAAGCCAATTTTCCCCACTTAAGCGGAATAAAAAATTTCTTTCCCAACTCCAATCAGGCAATCAGAATAACTCCCTAGATCAATGACCCCTCTCTAGTAGTTATAACCTGTAATATTATTACACTCCAGAAATACATCCAGTCCCCTCTTGAATTCCTTTATTGTACTAACCATCACCACCTGATGGGATAGATCTCTGTACTGACCCCCGATATATTTATACACAGTAATTAGATCTCCCCTCAGTCATCTTTTTTCTAAAGTGAATAACCCTAATTTTGATAATCTTTCAGGGTACTGTAGTTGCCCCATTCCAGTTATTACTTTAGTTGGCCTCTTCTGAACCCTCTCCAGCTCTGCTATGTCTGCCTTGTTCACATGCGCCCAGAACTGTACACACTACTCCATGTGTGGTCTGACTAGCGATTTGTAAAGTGGTAGGACTATGTTCTCATCACGGGCATCTATGCCCCTTTTGATGCAACCCATTATCTTATTGGCCTTGGCGGAAGCTACCTGACACTGGTTTTTGCAGCTTAGTTTGCCGTTTATTAAAATTCCTAAATCCTTTTCCATGTCAGTGTTACCAAGTGTTTTATCATTTAGTATGTACTGGTGACTTGCATTATTCCTTCCCATGTGCATAACTTTACATTTTTCAGTGTTAAACCTCATCTGCCACTTCTCTGCCCAAGCCTCCAATCTATCCAGGTCCCTCTGTAGCTGAAAACTGTCCTCTTCAGTGATAATTACTTGACACGGTTTAGTGTCATCTGCAAATATTGATATTTTTCTATGCAAGCTTTCTACAAGATCAGTAATAAATATATTGAAGAGATTAGGGCCCAATACTGACCCCTGAGATACCACACTAGTGACAGTGACCCAATCTGAGTATCTACCGTTAATAACCACCCTCTGTTTTCTATCACTCAGCCAGTTACTTACCCACTTACAGACATTTTCTCCCAGTCCAAGCATTCGCATTTTATATACTAACCTTTTATGTGGTACAGTGTTAAATGCTTTGGAGAAGTTCAGAAAGTCCATTGATTCGCCGCTGTCAAGTTGAGAACTTACCTCCTCATAGAAACTGATGAAATTAGTTTGGCATGACCGACCCATCATGAAGACATGCTGATATGGTGTTATTTGCTTATTTCCGTTGAGATCCCTTTTGAATATTGCAACCACTTTTGCTATGCGCCAATCCTGTGGAACATTCCCTGTCAGTATAGAGTCCGTAAATATCAGAAATAAGGGTCTGGCTATGACATTACTTAATTCCCTTAGGATACGGGGGTGTATGCCATCCGGTTCTGGCAATTTTTCTATTTTGATCTTTTTAAGTTGCTGTTGTACTTCTTCTTGGGTCAGACAGGACACTTTTAATGGGGAATTTCAATTTTACATTCAGCATTGCATCTGACAGTTTATTTTCCTCAGTGAGTACATTGGAGAAAAAAATAGTTAACAGCTTTGCTTTCTCCTCGTCACTCTCTACAATCCCCCCCCCCCTCATTACTCTTTTAAGGGCCAACACCTTCAGATTTATACTTTTTAACACTTATATAATTGAAGAACATTTTAGGGTTAGTTTTACTCTCTTACATGCTTTTATTTTGTTTTTTACATGTTCTATTCTTTTCCTTATACAGTAGTTTTTCAGTGCTTCCTTGCTACCCTCCTGTTTTAGTGATTTATATGCTTTCTTTTTGTCATTTATTGCCTTCTTTACATTTCTATTTATCCACATAGATTTTTTCTTGTACCTTAACCTTTTATTCCCATACGGTATGAACCTCTCATAATGAGATTTTAGGATGCTTTTAAAGATATCCCATTTTGTGGCTGTATTTTTATTTTTGAGGGATTTGTCCCAGTTAGTTAGGCCTATGGCCTCTCTTCGTTGGCTAAATTTAGCTATTTTTAAGTTTGGTATTTTTGTTCCTCCCTGTAGAAATGCTCTTTTAAATCATAATTGGAAGGTTATTACTTTATGGTCACTTTTTCCCAGGTGTCCCCCAACCTGCACGTCTGTTGTTTTGTTAGGTCTATTGGTTAATACTAAGTCCAGTATGGCCGTCCCTCTAGTGGGGTCCTGAACCAGTTGGGAAAGGTAATTGTCTTTGGTTATTGCCAAGAACCTGTTTCCTTTATGCGATGTACAGCTTTCAGTTTCCCAGTCTACAGTTGTGTTCAAATTTATTCAACCCCCAATGCTGTAAAGGGTTTTAGGGAATTTAGTGTACATTTGTAATTGTGTTCAGAATGAAATATTACAAGGACCTTTTAAAGAACCAAATGCAACTAAAATGACATCAATTGTTTTTGTAATACAGTATTAAATGTTTTTTTGTGATTTCTTCATTGACACAATTATTCAACCCCTTAAAGACTACCACTCTTAGGAACAGAGGTTTGTTCAAGTGTTTTCGATCAGGTATTAAAAACACCTGTGGATGTCAAGGATCAGCAATCAAGCATAATAAGCAACAATTAGGCAGATTTAAAATGACTGTGATACTCAGCTCCTTCTAGACATTTACTGGTGTGTTTACAAACATGGGGAAGTCAAGAGAATGGTCCAGGAAGACAAGAGAAGAGGTGATTTCTCTTCACAGGAAGGGCAATGGCTATAAGAAGATTGCAAAGATGTTAAACATACCAAGAGACACCATAGGAAGCATCATTCGCAAATTCAAGGCAAAGGGCACTGTTGAAACGCTACCTGGTCGTGGCTGAAAGAAGATGCTGACTTTGACTGCTGTGCGCTACCTGAAGCGCTAAGTGTGGAAAAGTCCCCGTGTGACTGCTGAGTCACTGAAAAAAGATTTGTCAGATGCGGGTACTGAAGTTTCAGCTCAGACAATAAGGCGCACACTGCGTAATGAAGGCCTCCTTGCCAGAAGGGCCCATGAATCAACGCTATTTTTGGAGGAGGAAGAACAAGGCCTATGAAGAAAGGAACACCTTGCCTACTGTGAAGCATGGCGGGGGGGGGTCAATCATGCTTTGGGGCTGTTTTGCTTCGACAGGTACAGGGAAGCTTCAGCGTGAGCAAGGTACCATGAATTCTCTTCAGTACCAGGAGATATTGGATAAAAATGTGATGCAGTCCGTCACAAACCTGAGGCTTGGGAGTAGTGTTGTCGCGAACATAAAATTTTCCGTTCGCGAACAGCGAACGCGAACTTCCGCAAATGTTCGCGAACGGGCGAACCGGGCGAACCACCATAGACTTCAATTGGCAGGCAAATTTTAAAACCCACAGGGACTCTTTCTGGCCACAATAGTGATGGGAAAGTTGTTTCAAGGGGTCTAACACCTGGACTGTGGCATGCCGGAGGGGGATCTATGGAAAAACTCCCATGGAAAATTACGTAGTGGACGCAGAGTCGGGTTTTAATCCATAAAGGGCATAAATCAACTAAACATCCTAAATTGTTTGGAATAACATGTTTTAAAACATCCAGTGTGTGTACACGATCAGGTATGATGTTGTATCGATCAGGTAGTCTAAGGGTTACGCACACTTTACAGACATTGACAGACCAAACTCCCCTTTTAATGCACCGCAAACAGTTCATTTGCACAACCGCAAACTCCCCATTTGCACAAGGTTGGATACCAAGCTAGCCACGTCCCGGTGATGTCATTGAAGGTTTCTTCCTCCACCCAGCCACGTACAACACCAAGGGTCCCCAAAAGGTGAATTGAATTAATTTTTCGAACGGGGAGATGGTTAAAAAACTCTGTCTCCCTCCCCTTTGTTTTTATCCACTGTCACTGCGTCTGCGCCGCGCAATTTACTGTCACACCCGATATGAGTGGTATTTTCTGTAGTACTATTCTCATCAGTTTAATCCCTCTAACGTCCCATATCAGGGATTGCCTTTTGTGAAAAAAAATTTAGGCCGGGTACCTTCGACTGCCTTCACAGTGACAGACCAAACTCTCATACACCAAACTGAATTGATTTGAGGAACCGGGAGATGGAAAAAGCAGCTTGGTCGGTCCTCTTACTCCCAAATTGGGGCACTGCGCGTGCACAAAGCAATGTGCTGTGACACCCTATATGAGTGGTGTCTTAACTAGTACTATTCCTATCAGTTTAATCCCTGTTACGTACCCTATCCGGTCGAATTGATTAACCATTGTCGAATTAGCGAACCATTACGACATCATGAAATAATTTGGTTCTGAGCTCTGTACTTGCTTTGTATTGGAATTGATGGGGATTTTTTTAATTGTCTGCATCATTTCTAATAAACTATTAAGAGACTTTATTATGATTTTTTATTTTATGTATTAAAAACCCATACAACATATAAAAAAAAAAAGGTAAATTTATGTTTTTTCTATGAAATATTATCCAGCCGTCCGATCGCTTTTGGTCTGACCATAATGAAGCAACGGCCTTATCATCTGGGGTGTGGCAACATTGCCGCCACACTCATAGAGGTGATGATTGCTTCATTGTGATACGCAAGCCCCTTCACCACAACAAGGTAGCGATCACGAAGGGGAATTGACACTTGTATGTGCCTTTTTTTGTGGTTTGTTTTTGCAGCCACAGTGCTGCACCATAGTACAGAAAAATTAGGCATGTACACATGCCTGAAAAATAATGGCATTGCTGCAGCCGCTATTGTAGCAGCGGCCGGAAAAATTGATGTTTTCCAGGCAGAAAAGTGACTAAAACATTGCGGCTTGAACCCTAGTTGGTGGTGGAGAATTCACGAAAGTCATCCAGTATGCAGACATTAAATACAGCAGCGTGGGGACCATTTTGAGGCCAAGGCATGTAATCAGGCCTTTTGTTAGTCAAACGTATCCCTCACTGTCAGTCCCTTCGGGATCCATCCCTCATTCATCTTTATGAAGGTGAGGTAATCAACACTTTTTTGACAGAGGCGACTTCTCTCGTCAGTGACAATGCCTCCTGCTGCACTGAGGGTCCTTTCTGACAGGGCACTTGAAGCAGGGCAGGCCAGAAGTTCTATCGCGAACTGGGATAGCTCAGGCCACAGGTCAAGCCTGCACACCGAGTAGTGAAGGGGTTCATTGCTCCTCAGAGTGTCGATATCTGCTGTTAAGGCGAGGTAGTCTGCTACCTGTCGGTCGAGTCGTTCTCTAAGGCTGGATCCCGAAGGGCTGTGGCGATGAGTAGGACTGAAAAAGCTCAGCATGTCCTCCATCAACAACACATCTGTTAATCGTCCAGTCCTTGCCGCCGTGGTAGGAGGAGGATTACACTCACCTCTTCCCCTGTTAGATTCCCGTTGTGCTGTGACATCCCCCTTATAAGCTGTGTAAAGCATATTTTTTAGTTTGGTTTTGAACTGCTGCATCCTTTCCGACTTTCGGTAATTTGGTAACATTTCTGCCACTTTCTGCTTATACCGGGGGTCTAGTAGCGTGGCCACCCAGTACAGATTGTTCTCCTTTATCCTTTTTATACGTGGGTCCCTCAACAGACATGACAGCATGAAAGACCCCATTTGAACAAGGTTGGATGCAGAGCTACTCATTTCCCATTCCTCGTCCTCACTGATGTCATTGATGGTCTGTTCTTCCCCCCAGCCACGTACAACACCATGGGTCCAAGATAGGTGACAACAACGAGCACCCTGGGGTGCCTGCTGTGGTTGGTCTTCCTCCTCCTCAAAGCTGCCACATTCCTCCTCTGACTCCTCTTCCTCATACTCCTCTTCCAGCGTTGCTGCAGGTCCGGCAAGCGATGATGACAAGGCTGTTTCTGGTGGTGATGGTGACCACAACTCTTCCTCTTCACGCTCATCTACAGCCTAATCCAGAACTCTTCGCAGGGCACGCTCCAGGAAGAAAACAAATGGGATGAGGTCGCTGATGGTGCCTTCGGTGCGACTGACTAGGTTTGTCACCTCTTCAAAAGGACGCATGAGCCTACAGGCATTGCGCATGAGTGTCCAGTAACGTGGCAAAAAGATTCCCAGCTCCGCAGAGGCTGTCCTAGCACCCCGGTCATACAAATACTCGTTGACGGCTTTTTCTTGTTGGAGCAGGCGGTCGAACATTAGGAGTGTTGAATTCCAACGTGTCGGGCTGTCGCATATCAAGCGCCTCACTGGCATGTTGTTTCGCCGCTGAATATCGGAAAAGTGCGCCATGGCCCTGTAGGAATGCCTGAAATGGCCACACATGTTCCTGGCCTGCTTGAGGACGTCCTGTAAGCCTGGGTACTTAGACACAAAACGTTGTACGATGAGATTCAACACATGTGCCATGCACGGCACATGTGACAACTTGCCCAAATTTAATGCCGCCTACAGATTGCTTCCATTGTCACACACCACTTTGCCGATCTCCAGTTGGTGCGGGGTCAGCCACTGATCCACCTGTGCGTTCAGGGCGGACAGGAGTGCTGGTCCTGTGTGGCTCTCTGCTTTCAGGCAAGTCAACCCCAAGTCAGCGTGACACTGTCGTATCCGGGATGTGGAATAACCCCTGGGGAGCTGAGGGGATTCAGTTGATGTGCAGCCAGACGCCGCAGCAGAAGAGGACTCAGCCGAGGAGGATATCGAAGAGGATGGAGTAGGAGTAGAGGAGGTGGCAGTAGGTCTGCTTGCAAGTCGTGGTGGTGTCACCAACTCCGCTGTGGAGCCACGCATTCCATGCTTGTCAGCCGTCAGCAGGTTGACCCAATGCGCAGTATACGTGATATACCTGCCCTGACCGTGCTTTGCAGACCAGGTATCAGTGGTCAGATGGACCCTTGCCCCAACACTGTATGCCAGAGATGCCATGACTTCCTTTTCAATGACATGGTAGAGGTTTGGGATTGCCTTTTTTGAAAAAAAAATTCGTCCGGGTACCTTTCACTGTGGTGTCCCAATAGCGACAAATTTTTGAAGGCCTCAGACTCTACCAGCTGGTATGGTAAAAGCTGGCGGGCTAAGAGTTCCGTCAAGCCAGCTGTCAGTCGCCGGGCAAGGGGTGATTCTGTGACATTGGCTTTTACGCTCAAACATGTCCTTGACAGACACCTGACTGTGGGCAGATGAGCAGGAACTGCTGAAGGTGAGAGATGGAGTGGCGGGTGGTTGAGAGGGGGCAGGGAGGACAGCAGTGGTTGACGTGGCTGAAGATGCTGGACCAGGAGGAGCATGGTGGCTTTGAGTTTGTGTGCTGCTTGTACTCATGTGTTGATCCCATAGGCGTTTGTGATGTGAGATCATGTGCCTTCACAAAGCAGTTGTACCAAGGTGGGTGTTGGACTTCCCATGACTCAGTTTCTTTTGGCACAGGTTGCAAATGGCATTGCTGTTATCAGAGGCAGACACACAAAAAAAATGCCACACTGCTGAGCTTTGCAATGACGGCATTCTGGTGGTGGCAACAGCATGCGTTGACTGGCGTGCTGTCTGGCTGACCCCAGGTGCCGAGACATGCTGTTTGACTGTGCCACTAACTCTTTGCGACGACCTCCCCCTGCTTCCAACTCGTCTCCTCATTCTCTCTGTCTCCCCTTCTGAACTTTCCCCCTCTTCTTCTCTTCGAGCAGGCACCCACGTGACATCCGTGGACACTTCGTCATCATCAACCGCTTCACTTGTATCTGACACCTCAGCAAAGGAAGCAGCAGCAGGTACAACATCATCATCATCATCACACTGTACGTCCATGTGTGTAATCCTGCCTGACTGAGACATATCCCCGTAATCTACATCATCTGGCAATAATAGTTGCACATCACTAATTGCATCCAACTGATGTGTAAATAACTCCTCTGACGGATCAAGTGAAGCGGCTGTGGTGGCTGTGGTGGTAGTGGTGGTGGTGGCAGCGGGCGGGTGCGTGGTAACTTGAGAGCAGGTGACCGAAGCTGAGCTGGAGGAGGATGGTGCGTCAAGGTTCTTAGCGGAAGCTGTTGAAGATTGGGTGTCCTGTCTAAGCCAGTCAACTATGTCCTCTGAATTTTTCGGGTTCAGGGTACGTGGCCTCTGAACACTGGGCATTATTCCAGGGACAGTGGAAATCACAGCACCACGACCACGACGGCCCCTGCGGGGTGGCCTGCCTCTGCCTGTCATTTTTTTTTAGATAAGTGGTACTACGCGTGCTAGGTACTGTGCCACCCGGTATCAGTGGTTGGCACTGGCAGTGGGCACACTACAGTCAGTGGAAGTGGGCCTGACACACACTGGCAGCAGGCAAGCAACTGAATTTAGACTACTGTCTAAAAATTAAATGCCTTATTTTTCGGCAAGCTACTGTGCCATCCGGTATCAGTGGTTGGCACTGGCAGTGGGCACACTACAGTCAGTGGAAGTCGGCCTGACACACACTAGCAGCAGGCAAGCAACTGAAATTAGACTGTGTAAAAATTAAATGCCTTATTTATCGGCAAGCTACTGTGCCACCCGGTATCAGTGGTTGGCACTGGCAGCGGGCACACTACAGTCAGTGGAAGTTGGCCTGACACAAACTAGCAGCAGGCAAGCAACTGAAATTAGACTGTGTAAAAATTAAATGCCTTATTTATCGGCAAGCTACTGTGCCACCCGGTATCAGTGGTTGGCACTGGCAGTGGGCACACTACAGTCTGTGGAAGTGGGCCTGACACACACTGGCAGCAGGCAAGCAACTGAATTTAGACTACTGTCTAAAAATGAAATGCCTTATTTATCGGCAAGCTACTGTGCCACCCGGTATCAGTGGTTGGCACTGGCAGTGGGCACACTACAGTCTGTGGAAGTGGGCCTGACACACACTGGCAGCAGGCAAGCAACTGAAATTAGACTACTGTCTAAAAATGAAATGCCTTATTTATCGGCAAGCTACTGTGCCACCCGGTATCAGTGGTTGGCACTGGCAGTGGGCACACTACAGTCTGTGGAAGTGGGCCTGACACACACTGGCAGCAGGCAAGCAACTGAAATTAGACTACTGTCTAAAAATTAAATGCCTTATTTATCGGCAAGCTACTGTGCCACCCGGTATCAGTGGTTGGGACTGGCAGTGGGCACACTACAGTCTGTGGAAGTGGGCCTGACACAGACTGGCAGACAACTAACCTTAGATTAAAGATTGTAACTAACCTTAGATTAAAATGTAAAAATTAAATGCCTTTTTTTGATGAAAAGTCCTGTGCCACATGGGATAACAGGTGTGGGCACTGGCAGTGGGCACACTACAGTCTGTGGGCCTGCAGCTCCTTACACACAGGCAGGCCAGGCAACTGCAATATGTATATAAAGGAAAAAAAAAGCAGACTAATGTTGCAGCCCTAAAAAGGGCTTTTTGGGGTGCTGTCAGGATGCTGTCCTTACAGCAGAGATCTGATGAGTCTTTCAGGACTGGAGTGGACACTGAATTCACTAGCCTAGCTATCGATTTCCCTATTAAATCAGCAGCAACTACACTCTCCCTCCTCTCACTAAGACTGCAAATTCCGAATGAATATAAAATGGATGCTGTTCAGGAGATGGGAGGGTCTGGGAGGGAGGGTATGCTGCTGATTGGCTGGAATGTGTCTGCTGACTGTGAGGTACAGGGTCAAAGTTTGCTCAATAATGATGTATAGGGGGCGGACCGAACATCGCATGTGTTCGCCCGTTGAGGCGAACGCGAACAAGCTATGTTCGCCGGCGGATAGTTCGGGCCATCTCTACTTGGGAGACGTTGGACCTTTCAACAGGACAATGATCCCAAGCATACCTGTAAGTCCACTATAGCATGGTTGCAGATTTAAGGATGGAACATTTTCAATCGGCCATCGCAGTCACCAGACTTAACTCCGATTGAGAACCTCTGGTGGGACTTAAAGAAAGCAGTTGCAGCGCGCAAGCCTAAGAATGTGACGTCAAGCTATGCTTCACGTTTAAAAGCTGTTATAACTGGAAAAGGATGTTGTACTAAGTACTAAGATTGAATGTCACTTGGGGGTTGAATAAAACTGATAATGATGTGAGCACAGAAAAGACATTTGTGGTTATTTCATTATAAATGTTATGTTATATTTGTCTGACTTACAAGTGCCTCTTTGATTTAATTGTAAACAAGGTGACTGAAATGATCAAAATCAATGTCAAACTGGCCAAAACACTCAATTTTAGTGGGGGTTGAATAATTTTGAACACAACTGTATAGGAAATCTCGGCAGTGCATCTGCATTAATATTACATTTGACAGAACAGTATTTGATGGTTGATTTGTAATTAGCTAATCTAGAGACCCAGCACTTTTCTATGGCACCTATATGTGCAGTGGAAAGATGAACCATCGGGTTGTTGTCTGTATAAGCCACAAATTCAGTAGCATTCAAATATTCCCTACATTTTTCTGTAACCACCAGACCAAGGCGAGAAATTCTAGTTTAAAGAACTGTAATAACAGTCTTTCTTCTCAGTAGGCCTAAGTGATTGACTGGCGTATGCAACGACTTGTTCGTGTTGGTCCTGCACTTGAGCCAACACTGCTCCCAGGCCCTTTTTACATGAAGTCTGAAGGGTTTAGGATAGTCTGGGTAAGGAAGAATAGGGACTTTGGTAAGTTTCCATTTCAGATCATTAAAAGTTTTTGTAGGCTGTTCGGGCATGCTGGGAGTTGTCGTTTTGCAACAGCTGGAGGGCCGCAGTTTGAGGATGCCTGCCCTAGTGCACCTCAGACTGCAATACATGGCACTTTACTTTAAGTCCATGTTTTATATGTCCAAGTATAGCAAATACTTCAGACAGGTGTTGTAAATGGTCTTTGTAGGATTTAGAGTGTATAATAATATCATCCAGATACAATAGCACAGTCTCAAAGTTTTTGTGACCTAAGCAATACTCCATGAGACGCTGGAAAATGGCTGGTGTATTACACAGGCCAAATGGAATATAATTGAACTCATAGAGTCCCATAGGTGTGGTAAAATCTGTCGTTTTTGTGCGCGTTTTTGGCAATAGTAAACGCACGTTTTACGCGCGTTTGTGTGATTGACTGCAGTGTTGTCCATTGACCAAATATCCCTGTCTATATGAAGTTTGGCCTTTTCAGCATGTTGCAAATTCATAAATGCGCGACAAACGCCCCCCAAAAAAGCTCAAGTACTTGTTTATGCGTCGGGCGTTTTTCAGCGCGTTCGAACGAGCTGTAAAACGCGAAAATGTGAACCAGTCCCATAGGGAAGCATTGGTTTGCATCGGTTATGCGTTTTACAGCGCGTTCGAACGTGCTGTAAAACGGCAGTCAGGCAGGGAGCACCCTCAAAGGAGAGCATATTATCAGTAAGATAGCAAGTGTAATCAGATGCCTGAATGTGCACTGTGGCAGTCAGTGTCCAAACACATTAACCCACTGACGTCCAGAAGTGTAATTGGATGCCAGAGTGTACATGTGGCAGCAAGTGCTTAAAAGACATTAACACATTGATATTCAGGATACTGCTGTGTAAGCAGACCCACAAAAGGGCTCTGAGTATGGAGCAAAAATAAGCCTGATGCCCCTGATAATTTTAAAATGTCACAGTGTGTTCCGTATGTCACAATTTTGAACAAAGAATCTTAATAATTATACAAATAAAAGTGAAGTTTCAATTCAAATAGCACATGTTAAATTGACGTAGATAGGTCCAAAGGACCATTTTTCCAATATGCAGTTGCTCCCACCAGAGACCCTCTGGGCAGACTTCAGCCTGGCTTGCAGACTGCGTGGCTGGACAGTCGAAGTGGACAATATGATCATTCCCAACATGTATTAATTTTGCAACAGTCTGGTATTTGTTTAACTGAAAAGGTCGGTCACTAATGTTTAGCATGCGGATTGACACTAGGGTTGATTGCAAATATTCTAATTTAAATTTTTTATCGCGAATATCGGCACTTCGAGAATTCATGAAAATCTAGAATATAGTGCGATATGTTCATACTACTGCTTCTTGCTTGTGGGCCAATTAGAAGGCTGCAATATCGTTGTCAGAGCTTAACAACATCCCTAGCAACCAATAGGAAAGTTTCCTACCCCTTACTATATAGGAAACTCCCCAGCAGCCATTTTCTGTTTTTTTTGCAGTTCTGAGAGAGACAGCAGTGTCATTGCTATGCTCTGTTCTTTGCAGACTCATCTGGATTCTTATTTAATTACATTAGATAGTTAGTTCATATATATAATACAGATAGTTAGTGGGAGATAGTCAGTGTAGGTTAGATAGTGATATAGCGTAGCAGAGTGTTAGGTAGTGTGATAGGAATTACTGTGCTTTGATAGGGATTAGTGTCTCTGTTAGACACAGTACTGTGATGTCACAACAATACTTAGTGCACCAATCAGTAATATCTACTCAGACCTGATAAAATGTGAAGTTGCACATATTGCGCAAAAAAAATGTGCATCATTAGTGCCGATTTGCGCAATCACGAAAATAATGACTGGAGATTGCAAATTCTAGAATTTGCGAATTTAATGTAAATATTATGCGAAAAATTTGCGAAATATCGCGAAAACAAATATTGCCTTTGCCGCTCATCACTAATTGCCACCCTGCCACTCTTCACAGTAACTAGACTGCAAGCAGCAAGCAAATATTCCTTGCCACCATCCAGTATAGGTTCCAAAAGAGCCTGGTTAGCTTGCCCATGTTGTCTTATACGTGCTTTTCACCAAAGTAATGTCTCTGAGTGAGGTTGTAACCATATGGGTGTAGCATCAGTTACCCTTACATTTCCAATCTCACCCTTGTGATCACTGAAATTTTTATGCCCTCTGAGTGCCCTCAGTGTATGCTGTAACACTCTGTGGACTAGCAAAGGGGCTGTAACTAACTCTTGCTGGAGTATACACATCAATTTCTCCACACAATTTTGGAAAATATTAATTCCCAATACAACTGGGGGAAAACCCTCATCATGCACGTGCACAAGTATTAACCCTTGCCGCTGTCATTCAGTATTCCCAATTTGCACAGCCATTGCTGGCGATTACATTTATCTTACTCTGAGTAGGATGAATAAGACGGTCTAGCTCCCAATGCTTCTGATAGAGTGGCAGTTGCATAGTAGTCACTTGTGACCCAGTGTCCACTAAAGCAAGGAAGTACACACCATTAATTCTGACAGTAATTGTAGGACATTCACCAATATATGCTGAGAAGTTTGTATCCAAACAGTCTCCCCCTGAGGTTTGGTCCATTGCCCCAGAAGACACTAGTTTGACTGCTTGCATTCCTGCTCCACATGAACAACTTTTTTACATTTACGACATATCTGTCAGCCACTGGCATCAAACTGGTCAGTGGGTAATTGACCATAATTCCTAGGATTACCATTAGAACCATATCTCGGTTTACTTCTAGGGTACCGAGTACCTCTATCAGGCTGGCAGCTTTGTTTCATGCCCTGTACCTCTTTTTGTAACACTTCAACATTTTTTACAAGCTGCAACACCAACTCCTTCAAGTTAACTTCGGCATTTTCATCATATTTCTTAACATTAGACTCTACTGGTGTGCTCCTTTGTTCAGACATAATGGCACAATTATAAACTGGGTCTGAATCAGAACCCAGTACCTTTACTGCAAGCTCCTTAAAGTTAAAGAGGACCTTTCAACGGTCCAAAGTTTGTTAGTTAAAGCTATGTACATGCAGAACGGCACTGGGAGGTTGCAGGATATGAGCTGAGCGCTGCGATTGGCCAGCCCTCCAGCCTGGGAGAAGGAGAAGCCCAGGGCGAAAGAGGATGTCTCCTCCCACAACAAAATTAGCAGCAGCACGTGCGCCGGTACCAGGGGCTAGAGCGGACGAACGGAGAGGCACCCAGGGATAATAGTAAGTGCAGGGACATCCCTGGGTGCCGCTCTGCAAGTACATAGCTTTACCTAACACACTTTGTACTGGTGAAAGGTCCTCTTTAAGGAATGGCATATCAGGGTGTTGTAATGCAAGAACTCTCAGCTGGGTTTTTACAGCATCTAGTCTGGCACCCTCTACAAACTGGTCTTTCAGATTCCGGTATGGGTTAAGTACCTCATGAGGACCCATGAGCTGGATGATACGCAGAGCTCCCTGGAGACTTAGAGCAAAATCTTTAAGGTTTTCACCCATCCTTTGTTTGCGGCTAAAGAAATGCATTTTTAACTTTGATAATGTGCGCCTGTCAAACATGCTGTCAAGTCTGTCTAAAATTTGGTCAGCAGTATGCTTTTCAGTACTAGGCTTAGGCTATGACTTCACCTCCCTTAGTGCTGCTCCCTCCAATTGACTAATCAACATAGCGACTTTCTGGTCATCATTAAGGGAAATCATGTTGGCACTCATCTGATCCCTAAAGTCTTTGAGGCCTGTAGGCTCTCCTCCATATTTCGTTAACTGACAAGGGAATTGTTGGAGAAGGGCTAAAAATCCCATAACTGGCAGACATATCACGGTTCACGGTGTCCATCTACTGACGTGGCAGCAAAGTATAGTAGCACTATGAGGCAGTAAACACAGTCCCTCACTAGCAAATCTCTAGCTAATTATGCAGGACACAGTCTCACTAGCACAGTAACTTTCTTGTGGCAGACCCCACAAGGGGAACACTTACAGTACAGATGTTTATATGTTGCTGGTTCACCTCAGATATGGCCTGGGGCGTTCCTGTAGTTGCCACTGGCTGTCTTGATCGACTGGAGCTGGATCCACAATAACTGCTGGTGCTGGACCGAATCCTGTTCATGACGCCAAATTGTAGTGGCCGGGTTTGGGGTGGCCCCAATGCTACGCTGGGTCCCCCGGACACCGTCGAGGTGTTAACACGTGTTACTCCTCTCCGGAAGGGATGGTAAGGCGTGGTGCACCCCAATGGAAAAAAAATCCAGAGAGTTAGGGTATGCAGTAAAACAGGGTGCTTCTTTACTGGAGGAATTCAGGTACAAAACAGGGCTGGCATCTCCAGTCTTATATCACAACATACATATAAAATGCATTTACACAGTAAAAACAGTATATGTTAACCCTTTCAAGAGAAATAAAGTAAGAAGTTTTAACTTTGCATAGGAGAAATAGGCAAATGTCAAAAAATGTCCAAAGTATTCCCTGCTCCAGGGCACTACATATGTCAACTTTTTTTTAATTTAAGTTTAACACAATAAAAGCGTTTTTAAAACAAAAAAATCATGTTTTAGTGTCTCCACATTCTGGTAGCTATAGTTTTTTTTTATTTTTTGGGCGATTTTCATAGGTAGGGTCTAATTTTTTTGCAGGGTTAAAGGGGTACTATTTTGGGGTGCATATGAATTTTTGATTGCTTGGTATACTTTGTGTGATGCAAGTTGACAAAAAATGGCTTTTTTGACACAGTTTTTTTTTGTTTTACGGTGTTCACCTGAGGGGTTAGGTCATGTGATATTTTAATAGACCTGCTTTTTATTTACACAGCAATACCTAATATGTCTATTTCTTTCACTTTTAACACAATAAAAGCATTTTTGAAACAAAAAAAATCATGTTTTAGTGTCTCCATATTCTGAGAGCCATAATTTTTTTATTTTTTGCCCAGTTGTTTTATATAGGGGCTAATTTTTTGCAGGATGAGGTGACAGTTTGATATGTTCCATATTGGGGGCATATGCCTTTTTGATCTCTTGGTGTTGCACTTTTTTTGATGTAAGGTGACAAAAAAATAATTGTTTTAGCACAGTTTTTATTTTATTTATTCTACGGTGTTCAGGTGAGGGAGTGGATCATGTGATATTTTTATAGACCCGGTCTTACAGATGCGGCAATACCCAGTATGTCTGTTTGTTAGTTTTTTTCTGTACATATATATATATATATATATATATATATATAGTTACATATACTCTGTATATGTGTATGCATGTGAATATGTACTATATATATATATATATATATATATATATATATATATATATATATTGTGGGGAGTCGCTCTGGTAGATAGCAGTGCGGGTGCAGTATAGAGGCAAAACGGAGTCCAGAAAGTGTAGCAAACAGTGTTTAATTCACACTTGTAGCAAATACAGCAAACAGTCACTTGGTGTTAATTCACACCCATCAGAAAACGTGCAGAAAAACAAAATAGTCCAAAACAGGTTCCAGTCACGTGGGAGGCTTTAGGTGCAGGTTCGCACCTGGCTGTCAGTCCAGCCGCAAGGCGATCGACCTCCGACTTCCAGGCCGTCTGCACTCCTCCTTGCTTGGGGTCTTGCTTCCAGCCCAGAGAACTCCACACAGCACAGCATGGATCAGCACTCTCAAACCCAAGTGATTCCACAGCCTAACAGCAGCTCCAGGACAATCACCTTCTTAGCTGCTGGTGCTGGCTGTGTTTTAAACCCAGCCCAAAACCAGGACTGGATCGTGGGGAGCAGCCACCCACCCTACACTTTAGCTGCTCCCGGTAAGAGCCGGCCCGGATCGGCTTTGCAGCCATGCTATTTAGCAACTATGTCAGTAGCACTACCTGCTGCTGACATCAACAAAAATGACTCTTACCTCACCGAGGCTATGAACCTCGGTGACACGTACCTACCATCCACGACGGCACCCTGCACCTTACCACAATATATATATATATATATATATATATATATATATATATAGACTGTATATGGCAGTGGCTGAAGGACAGAAAACAGAGGGTTGTAGTCAATGGAGTATATTCAGACCATGGTATTGTTACCAGTGGGGTACCTCAGGGATCTGTTCTGGGACTCATATTGTTTAATATCTTTATCAGCGAAATTGCAGAAGGCCTCAATGGTAAGGTGTGTCTTTTTGCTGATGACACAAAGATTTTTAACAGGGTTGATGTTCCTGGAGGGATACACCAAATGGAAAAGGATTTAGGAAAACTAGAGGAATGGTCAAAAATCTGGCAACTAAAATTTAATGTCGATAAGTGCAAGATAATGCACCTGGGCCGTAAAAACCCAAGAGCAGAACATAAAATCAGTGATAAAGTACTAACCTCAGTATCTGAGGAAAGGGATTTAGGGGTCATTATATCAGACGACCTAAAGGTGGGCAGACAATGTCGTAGAGCAGCAGGTAATGCCAGCAGAATGCTTGGGTGTATAGGGAGAGGCATTAACAGTAGAAAGAGGGAGGTGCTCGTGCCGCTCTACAGAGCACTAGTCAGACCTCATTTGGAGTATTGTGTGCAGCACTGGAGACCATATCTGCAGAAGGATATTGAAACTTTGGAGAGAGTTCAGAGAAGAGCTACTAAACTAGTACATGGATTGCAGGACAAAACTTACCAGGAAAGGTTAAAGGACCTTAACATGTATAGCTTGGAAGTAAGAAGAGACAGAGGGATATGATAGAAACTTTTAAATACATAAAGGGAATCAACACGGTAAAAGAGGAGAGAATATTTAAAAGAAGAAAAACTGCTACAAGAGGACATAGTTTTAAATTAGAGGGGCAAAGGTTTAAAAGTAATATCAGGAAGAATTACTTTACTGAGAGAGTAGTGGACGCATGGAATAGCCTTCCTGCAGAAGTGGTAGCTGCAAATACAGTGAAGGAGTTTAAGCATGCATGGGATAGGCATAAGGCCATCCTTCATATAAGATAGGGCCTGGGGCTATTCATAGTATTCAGCATATTGGGCAGACTAGATGGGCCAAATGGTTCTTATCTGCCGACACATTCTATGTTTCTATGTGTGTGTATATAGTGAGTGTATATACTACCGTATATATATACATTGTGTACTGTATCACATTTTAATTATTTTTTATTTAGTTTTTCTGGTTGAGAATATGCAAAAAAATATATAAATTCTAGCATTTTTTTTATTGCAAACGATGAAGGGGATACATTACATGATTGTGTACTGTGGGTCACAGATGCAGCAATAGCAAATATGTGGAGGGGATTATTTTTTTTTTTTTTTTTTGGGGGGGTGGGCTCACTTTTTACAAGGCAAGTTGTACTTTCTAATGACACTTTTTACAGTTGCAAATAGTCTAGTGGATAGCTGGAAAAAAGTCCACATGGGAAGGAATAAAAAAAACAAAACACAAATCTGCCACAGTTTTATGGGTTGTGTTTTTATAGTGCTTCCTGTGAGGTAAAACTGACCTGTTATGCCTCATTCACACGTGAGTGTTTGGTCAGTGATTTCCATCAGTGATTGTGAGCCAGAACTAGGAGTGGCCCCTCCACAGAGATAAGTTATGAGTAGTGTTGAGCCAACTGGGACTGTAAAGTTTAGATCTGTACCGAACTTTGTGAGTTCGGGTACATGGACCCGAACCCGAACTTTGCCGGAAAAGTTTGGTTTTGAGTTTGGTGTTCGGGCTTAAACAAACCAGTTTGTGTGGGCACTTTGAAGCCATCACAGCCATGCCTAGTAATGGCATGGCTATGATTGGCCGGTGCATCATATGAACTAGTCTCTATTCAAGCTGGATCACATGTAGCACCGCCCATCAGCTCTGAGTAGTGCAGGAACAGGAAGCAGGCAGCTGAAGCGAGGGAGAGTGTTACGAATCTGGCTATTTGTTTTGTGGGTGACCTATAATGATTTTTTTGTGGGTGCAATACATCAGCTTTGCACCCCTGACACAAAAATATAATAATAAATCTGGCCGTTAATTCTATGGGTGACCTATAGCGATTTTTTGGTGGGTGCAATGCAGCATCTTTGTACCCCTGACAAAGAAATATAATAATTAATCTGGCCGTTGATTCTGTGGGTGACCTATAGTGATTTTTTGTGGGTGCAATGCACCATTTTTGTATCCCTGACACAAAAATATAATAGTTAATCTGTCTGTTAGTTCGATGGGTGACTTATACCCATTTTTGGTGTAAGATATACCTGCACTTTATATGTGACAAGGAAATTAATATAGTTAATACGTCTGTTTGTTTGGTGGGTGACATATTCCCATTTTTGGCTTGAGGTACACCTGCACTGCATACTTGACAGGGAAAATAATATAGTTAATCTGTCTGTTAGTTCGGTGGGTGACCTCAAAGAATGAGGAGAGCGTCAAATAAGGGACATGACCCTGGTTGTGGTGCTGCTGGTGGAGCTCCTGTTGCAGGGCGAGGACGTGGTCGATCTGTGCCAGCTACATGCTTAAATGATAAACATTCCTCAGGTGCACATAGGCCACAGGACGTTCAGCGTCATTTTGTAGGACCAAATAACAGTGTACCAATGGTGAGGCCAGAACAAGTAGAGGCAGTAGTAGATTGGATGGCTGACAGTGTCTCCAGTTCCTTCTCATTGTCTCCCACCCGGTACCCTGCTGAAACTGCAGAGTTGTCATCTGCAGACCATGGGCATCTGTCTTTCGACTCTCCCCCTTGCAAATTAGTCAAGCATTCTGAGCCCTAAGTTATGCAGCAGTCTCTTATGCTTTTTGATGACTCTGCTGGCGGGGTTTCAGTGGGCCATCCACCTAGCCCTGCCCCAGAAGTGGAAGAGATTGAGTGTACTGATCCCCAACCACTTATGTTTTAGGATGTGGACATGAGAGGACCACCATAGAAAGTCTCTGATTATGATGACAAAACATAGGTGCCAACTGCTGCGGCTATCTGCCGTATGCAGACCGCAAGAAGGGCAGGGATGAAGAGTGGGTGGAAGATGATATGGAGGATGGTGAGGTCCTAAAGCCCACATGGAATCAAGGTCATGCGAGTGACATGTGCAGTTCGGTGTGAGAGGTGCTGGTCACACAGTGCCAGGCGCACAGCAACAGAGGGAGCAGGGTGCAAAAGCAGAGTGGCTGTCCCCTAGCCAGTATGCCTGCTACTGCCCACCACACCCAGGGACTGAACACACCAAAGCCAGCTCCAAGGAGTACTTTGGCATGGCAGTTCTTTAGACAATATGCTGATGACAATACGCAAGTGTTTTGCAAGCTGTGCAATCAGAGCCTGAAGCGAGGTATAAATGTTCTAAACCTGAGTACCACCTGCATGACTAGACATCTAAATGCAAAACACGAGCTGCAGTGGAATACACACCTGAAAAACCACAAAAGATCTCTAGCTCCTCTTGCTCCCCCTTCTGCTGTGGTGTCGGCCTCTTCCTCCCCCTCTGGAGTGACAGTGGCACCTGCCACCCCACAAACAGAGGATGTGGCAGCAACACCACCACCTCACCCAGCATGTCCACACTGTCCCATGGAAGCATACAGCTGTCCGTCCCCCAAACACTGGAGAGAAAGAGGAAATTCACCCCTACCCACCCGCGATCCCTGGCCCTGAATGCCAGCATTTCAAAATTCCTGGCCTTTGAAATGCTGTCATTCTGTCTGGTGGAAACAGAGACTTTTAAAAAACTTTTGGCGGTGGTTGTCCCACATTACGTGGTTCTGAGCCGCCACTATGATTCCAGGCAAGCCATCCCTGCCCTGCACAACAAAGTGGTGGACAAAATCACGTGTGCACTGCGCAACACTATCTCTGGCATGGTCCACATAACTACCAATACATAGACCAGTAAGCACGGGCAGGGACATTATATCTCCCTAACAGAATACTGGGTAAATGCAGTGGCTGGTGGGCCTGAGGCGGATAGCAGTTTGGCGCATGTCCTACCGCCACTGAGGATTGCAGCTTCCGCCTCTACCGCCCTCTTATTGTTCAGCGTAACACCTTCTCTACCAAGTTCAGCACAGCCAGGGGCAGGGCCGGTGCAAGGATTTTTGCCGCCCTAGGCAAGATAAAAATTGCCGCGCCCCCCCCCCATCAGATGATCTGCCCTTACAGTACTGTAGCGGCGGCACAAAGCGCACGGCGTCATAGCATCCAATGATGCTGTGCGCAGTGCATGCTATATGTGTATAACAAACATATTTCACATGAAAACTTACAGTTACTTGGCTTGGCCCTTGGGGATCTCGGACACCACTTTACACTTTGGCCGGGGGATCGGTGTAGAGGTATACTGTATATTGTGGGGATCGGTGGAGCTGATGATGTGTTTTATCCTAATGAGAAAGATTTCAGAATAAGGATTTGGAGAAGGATCAGAGGGATAGCAGAGCAGGGAGAGGCTGGTGCTGCTGGTCATAACATGGGGGAGTAATAAAGCCCACCATAATACCCCCCCCCCCCAGTAGTAATAATTCTCCTTATAATAGACAGTGCTAAAAATACCCCCTTGTAATGCCCCTGCTGAGCTAATGTCCCCATAGTGCCCCCATAATGTACCAGTATGAAATACCCCTATATAGTGCCACTAGTAAATGCCCCCATAGTGCTCCTCTCCCGCCTTCCTCCTTGTGCCCCCATAATATAATACACTACTTCATTTGCAGAGCACATTCCCCCCCCACCCATACCACATTTCTCCCCTTCCATGGCAGAACTGTAGATGAGGGTATATAGGGTATATCCCAATTCTCCCCCTCCATGACATGGCAGCACAGCTCTGTATTATTAGTAATATAAAGGCCCTCTCTGTACTATTATTATAATAACGGCCCCCTCTGTATAAATAATAATACTAATACAGTGGGGTCTAATAACATAAGAATAGTACAGAGGGGGCCAGTAGTCCCCTTATGTGCCAGTAGCCCCCTTATGAGCCAGCAGTCGCCCCTTATGTGCCAGTAGCCCCCTTGTGTGCCAGTAGTCCCCCCTTAAGTGCCAGTAGTCCGCCCTTATGTGCCCGTAGTCCCCCTTATGTGCCAGTAGTCCCCCTTATGTGCCAGCAAGCCCCTCTTATGTGCTAGCAGTTGCCCCTTATGTGCCAGTAGCCCCCTTATTTGACAGTAGTCCCCTTATGTGCCAGTAGTCCCCCTTATGTGCCAGTAGCCCCCACTTATGTGCCAGTAGCCCCCCTTATGTGCCAGCAAGCCCCCCCTTATATGCCAGCAGTCACCCCTTATGTGCCAGTAGCCCCTTTATGTGCTAGTAGCCCCCTTATGCGCTAGCAGCCCCCTTATGTGCCAGTAGCCCCCCTTATGTGCTAGTATCTCCCCACTTATGTGCCAGTAGCCCCCCTCCCCCCTATGTGCTCCACACTGACTCCAGTTTGTTTTGTACAAAAAAAAAAACACCAAAAAAACACATACTTACCTCCATGGCAGCGATGCAGGCCTCTTCCGGCCTGTGTCCCACGCTGTAGGCACAGGCGGCGCAATTATGTCATCCCGCCTCCTGGACCGGCCTCTGATAGGCTGCCAGCCTAGTGCTGAACAGGGGACGGGACATGCCTCCGGCCCTCCTCCTGCATGCTCAGCTGCCGCGACTCTGCTTACTGCAGTCTCCCAGCATAATGCCCATTGCCCGCAATTTGGCCAGTTTTTTTTTTTTTTTTTAATCGCAGGGTTCCGGCGATGCCCCCTGCTAAATTGGGCCCTAGGTGGTTGCCTAGGTTGCCTTACAGGTGGTGCCGGCCCTGGCCAGGGGGAAATGACAGCAGGTTGTTTTGAAACTCATCTGTTTGGGGGAAAAACCCCACAACTGTGCAGAAGCTGTGGATGGGCATGGAACAACAGATTGATGAGTGGTTGATGCTGCTTAGCCTCAAGCCTGGTCTAGTGGTCTGTGATAATGGGCAAAATCTCGTAGCAGCTCTGGGGCAAGCAGGTTTGACGCACATCCCTTGCCTGGCACATGTGCTGAATTTGGGGGTGCAAAGGTTCCTGAAAAATTACCAATATGTGAGAGTTACTGCAGAAAGTGGAGGCCGTCTGTGCGCACCTTCGGCGTTCTCAACCTGCTGCTGCTCACCTGTCTGTGCTGCAGCATAACTTCGGCCTTCCCGCTCACCACCTCATATGCGTCGTACCCACAAGTTGGAACTCCACCTTGCACATGCTGGAGAGACTGTGGAGCAGAAGCAGGCAATAGTGGAGTTTCAGCTGCAGCATGCACGGGTGAGTAGTTCTGCGGAACAGCACCACTTCACCACCAATGAGTGGGCCTCCATGAGGGATGTGTGTGCCTTGTTGCACTGTTTTGAGTACTCCACCAACATGGCCAGTGCTGATGATGCAGTCCTTCTATCCCACTTCTATGTCTCCTGGAAGAAACACTTCGGGCATGATGGAAGAGGATGTGGCACTGGAGTAAGCGGAGCAGGAAGAGGTATCATTTCCACGGTTATCAGGCCAGTCATTCACAAGTGGCTTTGAGGGTGGTTTCCTGCACCAACAGAGGTCAGGTACACAACTGTCCAGCTGGGGCACAGTTTTGTAGGATGAGAAGGAGGAGGATGATGAGGAGGAACCATGTACAGAGCAGGGTGGCACCCAAAGCAGCTTATGGGCATCAACAGAACATGGCTGGGGGGATACTGAGGACAAAGACGATACACCTCCCACAGAAGACAGCTTGCCGTTGCCTCTGGGCAGCCTGGCACACATGAGCAACTACATGCTGTTGTGCCTGCACAACAACCGCCTAGTTGCCCACATTCTAACCAGTGCTGATTACTGGGTGGCCACCCTGCTGGATCCCCGCTACAAGGACAACGTGCTGTCCTTAATTCCGTCACTAGAGTACAAGCGCATGCTGGTAGACGCGCTTTTGATGGCATTCACACCTGACAGCGGGGCCGAGTGGAAGCACAAGGCGAAGGGAGAGGAGGAAGAAGTTGCCAACACAGCTGGGGCAACTCAGAAGGGAGGATTAGCATGGCCGAGATGTGGAAAAGCTTTGGCAGCACCCCACAACAACCAGCACCACCAGCTAATATGCAACTTCTTAGCAGGAGGCAGCATTTCAGCAACATGATGAAACAGTACATGTGCACACGCCTACACGTACTGACTGATGGGTCTGCCCCATTCAACTTCTGGGTCTCCAAATTGGGAGCATGTGCTGAGCTTGCTCTTTACGCCTTGGAGGTGCAGGCCTGCCCTGCAGGAAGTGTATTGTCCGAACGTGTGTTTAGCACGTCGGGGGGGAGGGGGGGGGGTTAAGCACAGACAAGCACAGGCGCCTGTCCACACCCAACGTGGACAAGCTCACGTTCATTAAAATGAACCAGGCATCTGAACTGACAGCACTTGTCAGTACCATTTGCTGAGTTGACAAGTATATTGGCCGCACCCAGCCATTGTTATATTCCAGCGCACATTCTCTTTTCATTCTCTTTTCTATTTCCCAATGTTTTGGGGTCTTACCAAATTTATAAAAAAAATAACAAATAAATAAAGGAATAAAAAATAAAAATAAAAAAACTACAAAAATAGTGTTGGCTACCTCCTCCTCCACCGCCGCTTCCTCCTACACTGCCACGTCCACCGCCTCCTCAGCCTTCTACTCCACTTTGACCTCTGCCTCCTAGTTCATGATTATTATTTTTTTCTATTCTATGTTATTTTAAGTCATATCCCTATCCACATTTGTTTGCAGGGCAACTGTCCTGCTCTTACCCCCATTTTGCTTCTTTTTGCAGCCCTCTATTCCTTACTATGTCTATTTTACAGTCATTTTAGTGCACCAAAGTTCAGGTCCCCATTGACTTCAATCGGGTTCGAGTTCGGGTCAAGTTCGGGTCCAAAACCCGAACTTTAAATTATTTTCAAATGGTTTCTAAAACATAACTTGTATTCCTCCATGTTACCCATCTACTGACTAGTAAAACAGTTTAAATTGTCAGCTGTATCTGTGGATACTTCATATATTGTCTATTTGTAAGGGTGGGTTCACACTAGTGTTAGGAATTCCATTATGGTTTTCCGTTATAGCATGGTTATAATGGAAAATAACGGAATCCATAAGATGGAAGGACGAATCCATAGACTTCTCTTAAGACGGAAAGCAAACGGAATGCCCTTTAAAGGCTTCCATTTTACATTCTGTCTGGGCATTCCGTTATAATAACCATGTTAAAATGGAAAGCCATAACAGAATCCCTAACGCTAGTGTGAACCCACCCTAACACTTTTTCACTCACAGAATATTATGCCAAACACAGGGATTTAGTGAGTCATAATAGTACCGTACCTTCTGTGCGCTCACTAAACTTCTAGCTTTGTGCTAAACACTTGATCAGATACACATTAGTTACATGTAACCAAAGGCACTAGCTGTCTAAAATCTCAAACGCAGCGTCTCCACAGAGCTCTGTAGAGGTCACTGCTAAGGGGGCGGGTTATTGTGATAATCACTGTTAAAGAGACGGGGCACTGTGGAGGTCACTAATAAAAGGGCGGCCGCTGTTAAATGGGAGGGTGCTGTGGATGTTACTATTAAGGGGTAGGCTGCTGTAGAGGTCACTGTTAAAGGGGCGGGGTAATGTAGATCTCACTGTTATAGGATATTGTCAATATCTTTTAACAACACACACAAACATTAAATGAAATAGATGAAATATACCGATGCTATACCTTCTGTTAGTATATATATACAGTGGATAAAAAAAGTCTACACACCCCTGTTAATATGTCAGGTTTCCGTGCTGTAAAAAAATGAGACAAAAATAAATAATTTCAGAACTTTTTCCACCTTTAATGTAACCTATAAACTGTACGAATCAATTGAAATACAAACTGAAATCTTTTAGATGGAGGGAAGAAAACAAAAAAAAACTAAAATAATGTGGTTGCATAAGTGGGCACACCCTTATAACTGGGGATGTAGCTTTGTTCAGAATTAACCAATCACATTCAAAATCATGTTAAATAGCAGTCAGCATACACCTGCCATTATTTAAAGTGCCTCTGATTAACCCCAAATAAAGGTCAGCTGCTCTAGTTGGTCTTTCCTGAAATTTTCTTAGTTGCATCCCACAGCAAAAGCCATGGTCCACAGAGAGCTTCCAAAGCATCAAAGGGAACTCATGGTTAAATGGTCAGGAGAAGGGTACAAAAGAATTTCCAAGGCATTAGATATACCATGGAACACAGTGAAGACAGTCATCATCAAGTGGAGAAAATATGGCACAACAGTGACATTACCAAGAACGGGACGTCCCTCCAAAATTGAAAAGACGAGAAGAAAACTGGTCTGGGAGGCTACCAAGAGGCCTACAGCAACATTAAAGGAGCTGAAGGAATAACTGGCAAGCACTGACTGTGTGGTACATGTGACAACAATCTCCCGTATTCTTCATATGTCTGGGCTATGGGGTAGAGGGGCAAGACAAAAGCCTTTTCTTACAAAGAAAAACATCCAAGCCAGGCTACATTTTGCAAAAACGCATCCGAAGTCTCCCATAAGCATGTGGGAAAAGGTGTTATGGTCTGATGAAACCAAGGTTGAACTTTTTGGCCATAATTCCAAAAGATATGCTTGGCACAAAAACAACACTGCACATCACGAAAAGAACACCATACCAACAGAGAAACATGGTGGTGGCAGCATCATGCTTTGGGGCTGTTTTTATTCAGCTGGAACTGGGGACTTAGTTAAGATAGAGGGAATTATGAACAGTTCCAAATACCAGTCAATATTGGCACAAAACCTTCAGGCTTCTGCTGAACATTAAGAGGAACTTCATCTTTCAGCATGACAACGACCCAAAGCATACATCCAAATCAACAAAGGAATGGCTTTACCAGAAGAATATTAAAGTTTTGGAATGGCCCAGCCAAAGACCAGACCTGAATCCAATAGAAAATCTGTGGGGTGATCTGAAAAGGGCTGTGCACAGGAGATGCCCTCGCAATCTGACAATTTGGAGTGTTTTGCAAAGAAGAGTGGGCAAATCTTGCCAAGTCAAAATGTGCCATACTGATAGACTTATACCCAAAAAGACTGAGTGCTGTAATAAAATCAAAAGGCGCTTCAACAAAGTATTAGTTTAAGGGTGTGGACACTTATGCAACCACATTATTTTATTTTTATATTTTTTCTTCCCTCTACCTAAAATATTTCAGTTTGTTTTTCAATTGAGTTGTACAGTTTATAGGTCACATTAAAGCAGGGCAGTTTCTAGGGAAATTTACCAACGGGGCGAACATCAAAAAAGCGCCCCCCCCCCTCCTGAGATGTAGATGTTCTCTTTCTTTATCTTCGCCATTCAGATCAGACCGCCATGATGATTTCTTTCAGCCAACTCTTCTCTCTGCAGAGTTTGACAGACATCTTAGTTTCCTACTTTTCCATTATCCTCCCACTTTCTCAACATCCCATCATGCACCCCCAAAACTATACTGCATAAACTGATAAACCCGCTGAAAATACGAGTTACACACAGATAGCCCCCCTCTTTATTTATTATTGGAACACAATTCTCAAAAAAATAAATGCACCCAGGAAATAGTGTCCCTGACATGAATACTGTATCCATAGTGTCCCCTAAAAATAACAATAGTAATAATTCTGTGCCAGAGTGCACTTAGAAGTAATTGTGCTCCTACAATGCCCCGAACAGTAATTGTGTCCCAGAAGTAATAATGCTCCCATAGTCCCCCAGTTGTAATAAAGCCCACCATAATACACCTGTAGTAATAATTCTCTTTATAATGTGACAGTAGAAAAGAGCCCCCTTATAATGTGCGCCAGTACAAAAAATGCCCCGCTGTTTGTCAGTAAAAAAATAAAATAAAATAAAAACATCTCTTAGTGCCCCCAGTAGAGCCAATGTCCTCATGTGTTCCAATGACCCGTACTGTGTGCCACTAGAAAAAAACATAGTGCCCCCAGTTGAGCTTAGGTGCCCATAGTGCCCCTTCAATTTGTGCCAGTATAAAATACTCCTATATAGTGCACCCAGAAGATGCCACATAGTGCTCCTCCCTGTCCACATAGTGTCCTCCCTAATGTGCCAGTATAAAATGCCCCTATAGACTGCCCCACATAGATGCCGCCATAATGCTTCTCTCCTCCCTTCCCCATAGTGGCACCAAAAGGGGTGCCAGTATTAAATGCCCCTATATAATGCCCCATAGTGCTCTTTTCCCCTACTTCTCAATAGTGCACCCCCATAATGCGTGCCAGTAAATAGGGCCCACAGTAAATGCCCCCATAGTGCTCCTTTCCCCCCCACTTCTCCATAGAGCCCCCGAATAATGTGTGGCAGTACATAGGGCCCCTAGTAGATGCCCCCATAGTGCTCCTTCCCCTCTTCTCCATAGTGCCCCCATAATGTGCCAGTATATATGGCCCCCATAGTGCTTCCCCTCTTCTCCATAGTACCCCCTCATATTGTGCCAGTATATCGGGCCCCTACAGTGCTTCCCCACTTCTCCATAGTGCCCCCCATATTGTGGCAGTATATAGGGCCCCTCATAGTGCTTCCCCCTCTTCTCCATAGTGCCCCCCCATATTGTGGCAGTATATAGGGCCCCCATAGTGCTTCCCCTCTTCTCCATAGTGGCCCTCATAGTGCTTCCCACTCTTCTCCATAGTGCCCCCCATATTTTGGCAGTATAAAGGGCCCCCATAGTGCTTCCCCTCTACTCCATAGTGCCCCCCCCATATTGTAGCAGTAAAAAAGGCCCCATAGTGCTTCCCCTCTTCTCAATAGTACCCCTCCATATTGTGCCAGTATATTGGGCCCCATAGTGCTTCCCCTCTTCTCCATAGCACCCCCACCATATTGTGCCATTATATAGGGCCCCCACCCCCCTTCTTGCCACAGTATAATATAAATCAAAACAATAAACTCATATATTTACCTTATGCTGCTGTCAGTGATGCGATGCAGGCCTCTTCCGGCCTGTGTCCCGCGCTGTACGATTCAGGCGGCGATGACGTCATCGCGCCGCCTGCGCCGGCAACCCGCACAATTCATCTGTATCGCTGTCCTGAGGACGGCGATACAGATGAATATGGGGATGAACGCTTCCACAGAGGAAGCGCTCATCTCCACTCCTGCTGCTTCCGGACAGAAAGGGCACCCCTTTGGCGCTGGACCCTGCTGACGGCGCCCCTCTCTTCTGACCTTAGTGATGCGCCCTGGCGCCCCGGCGCCCGCCTGTAGAAACGGCCCTGCATTAAAGGTGGAAAAACTTCTGAAATGATTTATCTTTATCAAATTTTTTTTACGGCACAGAAACCTGACATTTTAACAGGCGTGTGTAGACTTTTTTATATCCACTTATTTTTTTTAAATAATAGACAGGTCCTATCCTTATCCATGATACGCACAAGAATAGGACATTTTCTATTTTTTTGCGGTAGAAAGGCACGGACTAATATGCCACGGAAGCACTCTGTAGTGCTTCTGTGGGCTTCTGCTCCATGATTCCGCACCAGTCCTGTTTGTGGTCCACAATACGGGCACGGCCTGCACATGTTTGTATGGAATAAGCCTTAACAGACGATCCCTTGATTGTTTCTATAAGGCCAAACATGTGTTTTTAGTGTGTGTGTGGTAGCGTGATTCAGTAGACTCCAGTTCTCACAAGGACATGTAGCCTTATAAATCATTCTCAGGGCCCATTCACACGGCCGTATGAACGTGCAGTCCACAAATTGTGGAACACATGGGTGGATCTGCAAAACACTAAAGTGGTCTGAATGATCCCTATTGCTGTGCAACCCTGTCAGAGGAGCGGAGGTCAGAATGGAACCGCACACTAACACACTGTAAGTTTATCACATTTAACTTGCCTTTGTGTAAAAAAATATAATAATAATAAAAATTGCGAGAATAAACAAACCATGCCACCCATGGTTTTTGACAAGCCCAAGGCTAGGACTACATGGCGACACTGGTCAGGATTGCTGAGTAGCGGTGATCGCATAGAAATTAATGGGATTACTGTGGCAGTCGCAAGAAATACAGCCGTGATACTATAGCAGATATATTGCCTTTGTAGCATAGCATTATACATTATAGACTTAGATACACTGAATAAATCGCCTGCCTAAAATACATGAGACTAAGGCTAGGTTCACACAACGACATTTGTCGCGCGAATACAAAGTCGCACTATTGTCGCGCGACAATTTTTATAATGGGAGTCAATGGTGACGCATTGCGACATGCAACATGCTGCGACTGCGACGCGACAGTCGCAAAAAATCTATTCAAGATGGGTTTTTCTGCGCAGTCGCAGCATGTCGCAATGCGACACCATAGACTGCCATTATAAAAATTGTCGCTCGACAAAATGTCGCACAACAAATGTTGCAGTGAAGTTGTGCCCTATTTGTCACGCGACAAATGTCGTCTTGTGAACCTAGCCTAACAGCACAATATCACACATGATAGGGCTGCTTATCAAGTGTATCTAAGCCTATCTGAGTTATGATGCGGTAATATACAGGGGCGGCTGTGAGCAGTGACACTAATAGGAGGCTCTGACTGCTGTGACTGCAGAGGCCTGGTTGTGGGGGCGGGGCTTCTATGCACACAGCACGCTGAGCTGCCAGTCAGGAGCTGTTTTCTCTCATAACATTAAGACTGAATTTATTGTCATTATACTTCCAATAGTATCTTCTTATGTGTTTAATTATTTGTACCTCCTCCCTACTGTAATATAACTTTGTATACTCCGTGGTGACAGGGTTTCTTTAAGTCTTGTGGAACAGGTAAAGGATTAATAAAGTGTCAAAAGTCCATTTTGAATAACTTGAGGGGTGTATTTTCTAAAATTGGGTTATTTATGCGTGTTTGTGTGTACTGCTTTAGGAGTCCCTGCTGTATTAGGCCTCTTTCAGACTACCGTATGGCTTTTTCAGTGTTTTGCGGGCTGTTTTTATATGATCTGTTTTTCCGTTTTTTGTTTCCATTGTGTTTCCATTTCGGTTCCGTTTTTCCGTTCCATTTTTCCTTATGGCATATACAGTATACAGTAATTAAATTGAAAAAATTGGGCTGAGCTTAAAATTTTCAATAGATGTTTCCGCAAAAAATGGAACGGATACGGAAGACATACCGATGCATTTCCGTATACGTTCCTTTTTTTGCGGACCCATTGATTTGAATGGAGCCACAGTTGTGATTTGCGGGCAATAATAGGACATGTTCTATTTTTTTGCGGAACGGAAAAACGGAAACGGAATGCACACAGAAACACTTTTTTTTTTTTTGCGGAACATTTGAAATCAATGGTTCCGTATACGGACCGTATACGGAACTCAAAAAAACGGTCCATACACCGGCAAAAAAAACGTTCGTGTGAAAGAGGCTGAAAGTCAAGTAACACCTCCCAGTGTACGGAGTGGGGGGGCTGTTGATCGCCAGCAATTGCAGTCATCATTGAAGCAGGAGGCAGATGGGATCAGTTACACTGCTCCAGATATGCTGTCAATGAAATTCTGATCAGTCTATCCCCCAGGATCCTGAATTCTGGGTCACTCTCAGAGAAACTTTCTTCCCATACAGCCCTCCAAGGCAAGTCCTGCAGTGATGGGATCGGTCTTATCTCTCTACATCTCTGCTGGGATCGGTCTTATCTCTCTACATCCCTTAGAGAGTGGGAAGTTTTCCCAGGGACAGCCCCCCAAGCTTTCTCCAGCAGCACCAGGGCAATGTCTGGGCCAACATTGTGGATATACTTTTCAATAAGGACCTGACCTTTGTGGACCTGGATGACTGCACACCATTGCAGACTATCACCTACTTCTACCACTGCCCACTGCAAATCTTCTATTACAGCTAGATGGCTGGATGGATACAGTGCTGGAGAAGTTCGAGAAGGGTTCATGAAGGGTGAGTGAGGGTGGCGGGGCACAATCACAGATAGATCTCAGACAAAGTTTGCCATTCTGGCATATGTCCTCCTACCATCTCCAGCTGCAACATGATCAATTCCCCATGTATTTCTATATAATAAGAGCTGTGTACTCCGCATGGAGAATTCAAGGCCTGCAGCTGCCTCTTCGTCCAACATTACTTCCATTTGTATCCATCATGCAGTATCCCCCGACATGAGCCTGTATCCTCTAGAGTCAATATCATGGCTCCTGCATTATATTATGTTATATAGCTAGTTCCTCCCATCGTCAGCCAGTGTCTTCACTATAGTCATCAGTATCCCCCAGCTCCTGCATCCTACTATATCATATACCTAGTATCTCCCATCTCCAGCCTGTATCCACCTCAAAGCAGTTATCAGTATCCCCCAAACTCCTGCATCCTAATATATTATATGCCTAGTATCCCACATCACTATCCTATATCGTCCTCACTACAGTCTTCTGGATCCCCCAACTCCTACATCCTACTACATTATATACCAAGTATTTCCTTTCCCCAGTTTCTACATAAAACTGAGCTGATATGAGCTGAGCGCTACGATTGGCCAGCGCTCTAGGCTTGGGAGAAGGAGACGCCCAGGGCAAAAGAAGATGTCTCTGCCCCAGGCAAAAATAAGAGAAGCGAGCGCGCCGGTACCGGGGGCTACAGAGGACGAACGGAGCTGCACCTAGGGATACAAGTAAGTTCAGGGTCATCCCTGGGTGCTGCTCTGTATGTATATACATTTGCCTCATAAACTGTGGACCAGTGAAAGGTCCTCTTTAAACACTACGTCAGGAGTAGGGAACCTCCGGCTCTCCAGCTGCTGTAAAACTACAACTCCCAGCACGCATACTTACTCTGCTCTTATCTGAACTCCCATAGAAATGAATGGAGCATGTTGGGAATTGTAGTTTCACAGCAGCAGGAGAGTCGGAGGTTCCCTACCCCTGCACTATGCTATACAGCTACATGTTAACCTGCAGTGAAACATAAAATAATTAGTGATGAGCAAGCATGATCGGCCAAGTATTGGTTTGGCTCGAGCATCGCTATGCTCGGTGCTCGACTTTACTCGGTCAAGCACCATGTGTATTCGTCGCATTGCTCGAGTCTCCTCCCCACACGTTTGTCACCTTCTAAGCAGCCAATCAAGGTCCAGGTAAGTAAATCCCCTCAGTGTAAGGCCATATCAATGTTATCTGTAAGCCTTACACTGATTGGCTGGCCGGAACATATGATACCATTTCATATAGGACCTGAGGCCTGGCGCTCGGCTCATTAAGCGTCAGGGAGAGCAGACAGTGGGAAGGGACAGATAGCGTTTTTTCTCTAAACTTACTGATTTCACTCCAAAAACCTTATTGAAAGACCTAAGAGTCCTTTTAAGGACCAGAGTGTGTGTTTGACAGCAGTGCAGCACCTTTTTTTTTTTTAAGAAGTGGGTTAATTCAGCACTATCAAGGACACACGTCTCCAGGAAGGGACAGATAAGTGCAGGGTTTGAAAATCGCTTTAATAACTTCTAAAATACAGAAAGATTTCCGATTAGTAACATCTACAATACACCATCATTAAGCAGTGTGTTGGGCAGATAAAATCAAAAGTGGCTTATTCACTACAGTGTTTCTTGGTACTGAGATATTATACACTGCACCATCATTAAGCAGTGTGTTGGGCAGATAAAATCAAAAGTGGCTTATTCACTACAGTGTTCCTTGTTACTGAGATATACACTGCACCATCATAAAGCAGTTTGTTGGGAGGACATTATAAAAAAGGGTATAAGACAGAGTTCAGACTAAGCAAATATATTTCTACACTCAGAAGTGAATGACCATAAGGCAAATAAAGTTGGTTAAAAGATGGCTGCACAATACATCACAAACTAACAGAAAAACAAAAAAGGGGCTCATTCCAAAAATAGGAATGAAGGAAGCTCTTAGCGCACATTTTTGATCAAAAGTATGTCGGGCCCAAGTGCCACTTCACGGCGACTTCCGCACAAGGGTCCCTAACACTACAGATACTGCCTCTTATAGACTTACCAGTCTTCTTATTTTCAGGGCACTGCAGGAACCAGCTAAATTGCTTTTGTGCTGAGAAGTCCCAGGTACTTGGGCGTAGCTCAGTCCAAAAGAGGCGCCACCCTCAATATATAATATAAGACAGAGTTCAGACTAAGCAAATATATTTCTACACTCAGAAGTGCATGACCATAAGGCAAATAAAGTTGGTTAAAAGATGGCTGCACAATACATCACAAACTAACAGAAAAACAAAAGGGGCTCATTCCAAAATAGGAATGAAGGAAGCTCTTAGCGCACATTTTTGATCAAAAGTATGTCGGGCCCAAGTGCCACTTCACGGCGACTTCCGCACAAGGGTCCCTAACACTACAGAAACTGCCTCTTATAGACTTACCAGTCTTCTTATTTTCAGGGCACTGCAGGAACCAGCTAAATTGCTTTTGTGCTGAGAAGTCCCAGGTACTTGGGCGTAGCTCAGTCCAAAAGAGGCGCCACCCTCAATATATAATATAAGACAGAGTTCAGACTAAGCAAATATATTTCTACACTCAGAAGTGCATGACCATAAGGCAAATAAAGTTGGTTAAAAGATGGCTGCACAATACATCACAAACTAACAGAAAAACAAAATAGGGGCTCATTCCAAAAATAGGAATGAAGGAAGCTCTTAGCGCACATTTTTGATCAAAAGTATGTCGGGCCCAAGTGCCACTTCACGGCGACTTCCGCACAAGGGTCCCTAACACTACCGTCAGCAACAACATCCACTTCCCTGTCCCAGCGCAGCATCCAAATGTCGATAACACAGGCATTTGAACGCAAGCGCACCCACCCACCCACAGGCCATATCACTAAATGCACAACTTTCGAAATTACTGGCCCTTGAAATGTTGCCATTTAGGCTTGTGGACCCTGAGGTCTTCCCTCGGTATGCAGTCCCAAGCTGCCACTATTTTTCACGATGTGCCGTGCCCGCCTTACACCAGCATGTGTCCCAGAACATCCGCCGTGCCCTGACCAACGCACTTACTAGGAAGGTCCACCTCACCACGGACACATTGACAAGTGCTGGTGGCCAGTGACGCTACATTTCCCTGACCACACTAGGTGAATGTTGTGGAGGCCGGGAGTGAGTCGGACCCTGGGATGGCACAGGTGCTACCCACGCCCAGGATTGCAGGCCCTACGTCCATCAGGGTCTCCATTAGCAGCTATGTTACTTGCTCCAACCCCCACTTCTCCTCCCCCGCCGCCTCCTCCTCCATTTCTACCTCCAAAAGCAGTCAGCCATCAGTCGCTAGCTGGAAGCAGTGTAGCACTACTGTGGGTAAGCATCAACAGGCCATGCTGAAGCTGATCTGCTTAGGGGACAAACAGCACACCGCCGCAGAGCTGTGGCAAAGTATAAGGGACCAGACCGAGCTGTGGCTTTCGCCACTTAACTTACAAACAGGCATGGTTGTGTCCGACAAGTTGTCCACAGCTTCAGCCGGTCTGTCAACGCTGCAGCAGCACTTGCGGCTTCCAGCTCATCGACTGTTGTGCGACGTGAGCACGCGGTGGAACTCTGCATTCTACATGTTGGCCAGGTTTCGTGAGCAGCAGAGGGCAGTTGTGGAATACCAGCTGCAAAATGGTTGTGGCCTTTCCAGTCAACTGCCACTATTTACAAGTGAGGAGTGGGCATTGATGTCAGACCTATGTGAGGTTTTAAAAAACTTTGATGAATCAACAGAGATGGATAGTGGCGATAACGCTATTATCAGCATAACCATCCCACTGCTGTGTCTACTCAAACGATCGCTGCTCAGAATGAAGGAGGATGCTTTGAATGTGGCAGATGAGGTAATGTGGGAAGAGATGACACAGGGTGATAGCCAGACCTCCCCCAGTTCGTCTTCTCAGTGCGAACTGGGACATGAAGAGGAGGCGGAACTGGAGACACTTGCCTCTGCTACAGAGGCAAGTACGCATGGAACTTTAATTCCATCTGTTCAGAGTGGATGGGCAGAAGAAGAGGTGGAGGAGAAGGATGAGAGTATGGAGCGTCACCCTGAAGTTGACATCGACGTCTTGCCCGTTGGTACTCTGGCACACATAGCTGACTTCATGTTAGGCTGCCTTTCCCGCAATCCTCGCGTTATACGCATTTTAGGTAACATAGATTACTGGGTGTTCACCATTCTCGACCCCCGCTACAAAGAGGACTTCCCATCTCTGATTACTGTGGTGGAGTGCAATACCAGAAGGTACTTGACAGATTGCTCCAAAATTTTCCATCTGACAATGCAGCCACCAGAGTCCATATTTCATTAGGCTACCGAGGAAGGGAGACAAGTGTAACACACAGTAGTTCCAACAGAGGCACGGCGACACTTTCCAAGGCATTGGACACTTTCATGACACCCCACCAGCAACCTCACCATGAATCGCGGCCTAGTGCTCCAAGGAGGGAAAAGTTTTGGAAGATGGTGAAGGAATACATTGCAGACCATGTCAGCATCCTAAATGATCCCTCAGTGCCTTAAAACTACTGGATGTCCAAGCTGGACACTTGGCACGAGCTTGCGCTCTACGCCTTGGAGGTGCTGGCCTGCCCTGCTGCCAGCGTATTGTGTGAGCGTGTATTTAGTGCTGCTGGTGGCATTATAACAGATAAGCGTATCCGATTGTCCTCTGACAATGCTGACATGTTGACTCAGATAAAAATGAACAAGGCCTGGATTGCCCCTGACTTCTCCACTCCACCAGAGGAAACGTGAGCTAACGAGGAACACAAACGTAATTTACATGTATGCTTTATAATGTACTCAGTCCACAAGATTCAGATTTATTTTACTCCTTTCAATGCAAAAAAAGGGTATATGTTTGAATCTTGTTTTCTCATCTGCCTCCTCCTCCGCCTCTTCCTCCGCCTCCTCTTCCATACAGAATATATATGCCCTCACTACAATCCGTTGTAGGGTTCGATCGGCTTCAGGCCCTCACCTCCAATGCTTTATACCGTTTGCTCACCTGTAGGCCATCACTGCATTGATTTATGGGGTTCTCTAGGCTTCAGGCCCTCACCTCCAAAGCTTTATACCATCTGCTCCACTGTAGGCCATCACTGCAATGATTTATAGGGTTTGCAAGGCTTCAGGCCCTCACCTCCAATGCTTTATACCTTTTGCTCACCTGTAGGCCTTCACTGCAATTATTTTTGGGGTTCGCTAGGCTTCAGGCCCTCACCTCCAATGCTTTATACCGTCTGCTCACCTGTAGCCCATCACTGCAATGATTTATGGGGTTCTCTAGGCTTCAGGCCCTCACCTCCAATGCTTTATACCGTCTGCTCACCTGTAGGCCATCACTGCAATGTTTTATGGGGTTCACTAGGCTTGAGGCCCTCACCTCCAATGCTTTATACCTTTTGCTCACCTTTAGGCCTTCACTGCAATTATTTTTGGGGTTCTCTAGGCTTCAGGCCCTCACCTCCAATGTTTATAACGTCTGCTCACCTGTAGCCCTTCACTGCAATGTTTTATGGGGTTCTCTAGGCTTCAGGCCCTCACCTCCAATGCTTTATACCGTCTGCTCACCTGTAGGCCATAACTGCAATGATTTATGGGGTTCGCTAGGCTTCAGGCCCTCACCTCCAATGCTTTATACCGTCTGCTCACCTGTAGGCCATCACTGCAATGATTTATGGGGTTCTCTAGGCTTCAGGCCCTCACCTCCAATGCTTTATACCGTCTGCTCAGCTGTAGGCCATTACTGCATTGTTTTATGGGGTTCTCTAGGCTTCACGCCCTCACCTCCAATGCTTTTTACTGTCTGCTCCCCTGTAGGCCATCACTGCAATGTTTTATGGGGTTCACTAGGCTTTAAGCCCTCACCTCCAAAGCTTTATACCGTCTGCTCACCTGTAGGCCTTCACTGCATTGATTTATGGGATTTGCTATGCTTCAGGCCCTCACCTCCAATGCTTTATACCATCTGCTTACCTGTAGGCCATCACTGCAATGTTTTATGGGGTTCTCTAGGCTTCAGGCCCTCACCTCCAATGCTTTATAACGTCTGCTCACCTTTAGGCCATCACTGCAATATTTTATGGGGTTCACTAGGCTTGAGGCCCTCACCTCCAATGCTTTATACCGTCTGCTCACCTGTAGGCCTTCACTGCATTGATTTATGGGATTTGCTATGCTTCAGACCCTCACCTCCAATGCTTTATACCATCTGCTTACCTGTAGGCCATCACTGCAATGTTTTATGGGGTTCTCTAGGCTTCACGCCCTCACCTCCAAAGCTTTATACCGTCTGCTCACCTGTAGGCCATCGCTGCAATGATTTATGGGGTTCGCTAGGCTTCAGGCCCTCACCTCCAATGCTTTATACCGTCTGCTCACCTGTAGCCCATCACTGCAATGATTTATGGGGTTCTCTAGGCTTCAGGCCCTCACCTCCAATGCTTTATACCGTCTGCTCACCTGTAGGCCATCACTGCAATGTTTTATGGGGTTCACTAGGCTTGAGGCCCTCACCTCCAATGCTTTATACCTGTTGCTCACCTTTAGGCCTTCACTGCAATTATTTTTGGGGTTCTCTAGGCTTCAGGCCCTCACCTCCAATGTTTATAACGTCTGCTCACCTGTAGCCCTTCACTGCAATGTTTTATGGGGTTCTCTAGGCTTCAGGCCCTCACCTCCAATGCTTTATACCGTCTGCTCACCTGTAGGCCATAACTGCAATGATTTATGGGGTTCGCTAGGCTTCAGGCCCTCACCTCCAATGCTTTATACCGTCTGCTCACCTGTAGGCCATCACTGCAATGATTTATGGGGTTCTCTAGGCTTCAGGCCCTCACCTCCAATGCTTTATACCGTCTGCTCAGCTGTAGGCCATTACTGCATTGTTTTATGGGGTTCTCTAGGCTTCACGCCCTCACCTCCAATGCTTTTTACTGTCTGCTCCCCTGTAGGCCATCACTGCAATGTTTTATGGGGTTCACTAGGCTTTAAGCCCTCACCTCCAAAGCTTTATACCGTCTGCTCACCTGTAGGCCTTCACTGCATTGATTTATGGGATTTGCTATGCTTCAGGCCCTCACCTCCAATGCTTTATACCATCTGCTTACCTGTAGGCCATCACTGCAATGTTTTATGGGGTTCTCTAGGCTTCAGGCCCTCACCTCCAATGCTTTATAACGTCTGCTCACCTTTAGGCCATCACTGCAATATTTTATGGGGTTCACTAGGCTTGAGGCCCTCACCTCCAATGCTTTATACCGTCTGCTCACCTGTAGGCCTTCACTGCATTGATTTATGGGATTTGCTATGCTTCAGGCCCTCACCTCCAATGCTTTATACCATCTGCTTACCTGTAGGCCATCACTGCAATGTTTTATGGGGTTCTCTAGGCTTCACGCCCTCACCTCCAATGCTTTATACCGTCTGCTCACCTGTAGGCCATCGCTGCAATGATTTATGGGGTTCGCTAGGCTTCAGGCCCTCACCTCCAATGCTTTATACCGTCTGCTCACCTGTAGCCCATCACTGCAATGTTTTATGGGGTTCTCTAGGCTTCAGGCCCTCACCTCCAATGCTTTATACCGTCTGCTCACCTGTAGGCCATCACTGCAATGTTTTATGGGGTTCACTAGGCTTGAGGCCCTCACCTCCAATGCTTTATACCTTTTGCTCACCTGTAGGCCTTCACTGCAATATTTTTGGGTTTCGCTAGGCTTCAGGCCCTCACCTCCAATGTTTATAACGTCTGCTCACCTGTAGCCCTTCACTGCAATGTGTTATGGGGTTCTCTAGGCTTCAGGCCCTCACCTCCAATGCTTTATACCGTCTGCTCACCTGTAGGCCATAACTGCAATGATTTATGGGGTTCGCTAGGCTTCAGGCCCTCACCTCCAATGCTTTATACCGTCTGCTCACCTGTAGGCCATCACTGCAATGTTTTATGGGGTTCTCTAGGCTTCAGGCCCTCACCTCCAATGCTTTATACCGTCTGCTCACCTGTAGGCCATCACTGCAATGATTTATGGGGTTCTCTAGGCTTCACGCCCTCACCTTCAATGCTTTTTACTGTCTGCTCCCCTGTAGGCCATCACTGCAATGTTTTATGGGGTTCACTAGGCTTTAAGCCCTCACCTCCAATGCTTTATACCTTCTGCTCACCTGTAGGCCTTCACTGCAATTATTTTTGGGTTTCGCTAGGCTTCAGGCCCTCACCTCCAATGCTTTATACCGTCTGCTCACCTGTAGCCCTTCACTGCAATGTTTTATAGGGTTCTCTAGGCTTCAGGCCCTCACCTCCAATGCTTTATACCGTCTGCTCACCTGTAGGCCATAACTGCAATGATTTATGGGGTTCGCTAGGCTTCAGGCCCTCACCTCCAATGCTTTATACCGTCTGCTCACCTGTAGGCCATCACTGCAATGATTTATGGGGTTCTCTAGGCTTCAGGCCCTCACCTCCAATGCTTTATACCGTCTGCTCACCTGTAGGCCATTACTGCATTGTTTTATGGGGTTCTCTAGGCTTCACGCCCTCACCTCCAATGCTTTATACTGTCTGCTCCCCTGTAGGCCATCACTGCAATGATTTATGTTGTTCTCTAGTCTTCAGGCCCTCACCTCCAATGCTTTATACCATCTGCTCACCTTTAGGCCATCACTGTAATATTTTATGGGGTTCACTAGGCTTGAGGCCCTCACCTCCAATGCTTTATACCGTCTGCTCACCTGTAGGCCTTCACTGCATTGATTTATGGGATTTGCTATGCTTCAGGCCCTCACCTCCAATGCTTTATACCATCTGCTTACCTGTAGGCCATCACTGCAATGTTTTATGGGGTTCTCTAGGCTTCAGGCCCTCACCTCCAATGCTTTATACCGTCTGCTCACCTGTAGGCCATCGCTGCAATGATTTATGGGGTTCGCTAGGCTTCAAGCGCTCACCTCCAATGCTTTATACCGTCTGCTCACCTGTAGCCCTTCACTGCAATGTTTTATGGGGTTCTCTAGGCTTCAGACCCTCACCTCCAATGCTTTATACCGTCTGCTCACCTGTAGGCCATAACTGCAATGATTTATGGGGTTCTCAAGGCTTGAGGCCCTCACCTCCAATGCTTTATACCGTCTGCTCACCTGTAGGCCATCACTGCAATGATTTATGGGATTCGCTAGGCTTCAGGCCCTCACCTCCAATGCGTTATACCGTGCGCTAACCTGTAGGCCATTACTGCAATGTTTTTTGGGTTTCTCTATTTTTCAGGCCCTCACTTCCAACGCTTTATACCGTCTGCTCACCTGTAGGCCATCACTGCAATGATTTATGGGGTTCTCTAGGCTTCAGGCCCTCACCTCCAATGCTTTATACCGTCTGCTCACCTGTAGGCCATTACTGCATTGTTTTATGGGGTTCTCTAGGCTTCACGCCCTCACCTCCAATGCTTTATACTGTCTGCTCCCCTGTAGGCCATCACTACAATGATTTATGTTGTTCTCTAGTCTTCAGGCCCTCACCTCCAATGCTTTATACCGTCTGCTCACCTTTAGGCCATCACTGCAATATTTTATGTTGTTCACTAGGCTTGAGGCCCTCACCTCCAATGCTTTATACCGTCTGCTCACCTGTAGGCCTTCACTGCATTGATTTATTGGATTTGCTATGCTTCAGGCCCTCACCTCCAATGCTTTATACCATCTGCTTACCTGTAGGCCATCGCTGCAATGATTTATGGGGTTCGCTAGGCTTCAGGCCCTCACCTCCAATGCTTTATACCGTCTGCTCCCCTGTAGGCCATCACTGCAATGATTTTAGGAGTTCACTAGGCTTCAGGCCCTCACCTCCAATGCTTTATACCATCTGTTCACTTGTAGCCCATCACTGCAATGTTTTTTGGGGTTCAATAGGCTTCAGGCCCTCACCTCCAATGCTTTATACCGTCTGCTCACCTATAGCCCATCACTGCAATATTTTATTGGGTTCTATAGGCTTCAGGCCCTCACCTGCAATGCTTTATACGGTCTGCTCCCTTGTAGGCCATCACTGCAATGTTTTATGGGGTTCTCAAGGCTTAAGGCCCTCAACTCCAATGCTTTATACCGTCTGCTCACCTGTAGGCCATCACTGCAATGATTTATGGGATTCGCTAGGCTTCAGGCCCTCACCTCCAATGCGTTATACCGTGCGCTAACCTGTAGGCCATTACTGCAATGTTTTTTGGGTTTCTCTATTTTTCAGACCCTCACCTCCAATGCTTTATACCATCTGCTCACCTGCAGACTATCACTGCAATGATTTATGTTGTTCTCTAGTCTTCAGGCCCTCACCTGCAATGCTTTATACCGTCTGCTCCCTTGTAGGCCATCACTGCAATGTTTTATGGGGTTCTCAAGGCTTGAGGTCCTCACCTCCAATGCTTTATACCCTCTGCTCACCTGTAGGCCTTTACTGCAATGATTTATGGGGTTCGCTAGGCTTCACAGGACCTCACCTCCAATGCTTTATACCATCTGCTCACTTGTAGGCAGTGGCGTCGCTACAGGGGGGCAAGGGGGGGCAATTGCCCCCGCTAGGTAATTCCTTGCCGCCCCCGTATGACCCCCCCCCCCGCTTGAGCCCCGCTGCTCACTGCCTCCGCTCCGCCGGCTCCGTGTCCCTATCCTTCTCTATGAGAGCGTCATGGCTCACATATTGAAGGACTTACCTAATCAGCGCTTCTATTTTGGAAGCGCTGATTAGTACCAGAGGACCAGAAAGCGGTGAAGGATCTGTACTCTCTGCTTCCTATTCCTCGGCTGTCGGCTGTGCAGGGCTGCGCATAGCGTGAGTCGCTCTGTGATGTCACGCTGTGCGCGCCAGCCGACAGCAGGATGAAGAACATCGCGAAGCGGTGGCGTCCAGGAGCAGGAGAGGTAAGTCAGTGTTTTATTTATTTTGGCATGAGACTGCTGGGGGCTGAGAGGCATAATGGGGGCTGACTGGGGGCTGAGAGGCATAATGGAGGCTGCTGAGGGCTGAGAGGCATAATGGGGGCTGACTGGGAGCTGAAAGGCAAAATGGGGCTGACTGGAGGATGAGAGGCATAATGGGGGCTGAGAGGCATAATGGGGGCTGACTGGGGGCTGAGAGACATAATAGGGGCTGTGAGGCATAATGGGGGTTGCTGGGGGCTGAGAGGCATAATAGGTACTACTGGGGGCTGAGAGGCATAATGGGGGCTGACTGGGGGCTGAGAGGCATAATGGGGGCTGCTGGGGGCTGAGAGGCATAATGGGGGCTGACAGGCATAATGGTGGCTGCTGGGGGCTGAAAGGAATAATGGGGGCTGCTGGGGGCTGAGAGGCATAATGGGGGCTGCTGGGGGCTGAGAGGCATAATGGGGGCTGCTGGGGGCTGAGAGGCATAATGGGGGCTGACTGGGGGCTGAAAGGCATAATGGGGGCTGAGAGGCATAATGGGGGCTGACTGGGGGCTGAGAGGCATAATGGGGGCTGAATGGGAGCTGAAAGGCAAAATGGGGCTGACTGGGGCTGAGAGGCATAATGGGGGCTGACTGGGGGCTGAGAGGCATAATGGGGCTGACTGGGGGCTGAGAGGCATAATGGGGGCTGCTGGGGGCTGAGAGGCATAATGGGGGCTGACTGGGGCTAAGAGGCATAATGGGGGCTGACTGAGGGCTGAGAGGCATAATGGGGGCTGAATGGGAGCTGAAAGGCAAAATGGGGCTGACTGGAGGATGAGAGGCATAATGGGGGCTGAGAGGCATAATGGGGGCTGACTGGGGGCTGAGAGGCATAATAGGGGCTGCTGGGGCTGAGAGGCATAATGGGGGCTGACTGGGGGCTGAGAGGCATAATGGGGGCTGACTGGGGGCTGAGAGGCATAATGGGGGCTGACTGGGGGCTGAGAGGCATAATGGGGCTGACTGGGGGCTGAGAGGCATAATGGGGGCTGCTGGGGCTGAGAGGCATAATGGGGGCTGACTGGGGGCTGAGAGGCATAATGGGGGCTGACTGGGGGCTGAGAGGCATAATGGGGGCTGACTGGGGGATGAGAGGCATAATGGGGGCTGACTGGGGGCTGAGAGGCATAATGGGGGCTGACTGGGGGATGAGAGGCATAATGGGGGATGACTGGGGGCTGAGAGGCATAATGGGGCTGACTGGGCACTGGTAGGCATAATGGGGGCTGACTGGGGGCTGGGAGGCATAATGGGGGCCGATTCGGCTGAGAGGCATAATGGGGGCTGATGAGAGACATAAGGGTTAATAATGGGGGGTGATAGGAGGCATGGGACTCTCATCTGAGGTCTGATTGGGGGTCATTTACATTGGGGTCTGAGCTGAGGTCTGATTGGGGTCTTTTTAACATTGAGGGTCTGATTGGGGCTGTCAGCTAAGGTCTGATTAATATTGGGGGCCTGATTGGGGCTGTCAGCTGAGGTCTGATTAACATTGGGGGTCTAATTGGTGGTCTGACCTGAAGTGTAATGAAAAATATTTTTTTTCTTATTGTATTCCTCTAAAAACCTAGGTGTGTCTTTTAGGTCTCCTTCCTGAACTGCAGAGCGGTGCCCACTTTCAGCCCTGAGCCCAGCTGCCCAGAGCACTGATCCTGAGCCTGCTGGAGTCTTCAGAACTGTAAGCTATATTATTACTTGTTTTATGTGAGTAAGGGTGCTTGGAGAAGGGGAGGGAGGGATGGAGAAGTGCCCCCCCATTTTTGACTGTGGTACCTTATGTGCCCCCCTATATATTGTTCCTAGAGTCGCCACTGCTTGTAGGCCATTACTGCAATGTGTTATGGGGTTCTCTAGGCTTCAGGCCCTCACCTCCAATGCTTTATACCGTCTGCTTACCTGTAGGCCATCACTGCAATGATTTATTGTGTTTGCTAGGCTTCAGGCCCTCACCTCTAATTGTCACGGCGGGGAATGGGGGAAACTCCCCGCCGCGCACTGTCCTCGGCCGCCGGGCCTAAAAACAGGGACAAAGGAGCAGATGACCTCCTGGCATGTCCCTAAAACTTGCCCTGGTCTCCTGGCTGTATGAGCGGACCCTGAAGGTGGGACGGCTCATACCCACGTACCTAAGGCCCTGAACGCCCTGACTCGCCCTCACATGAAATCAGGGCAGAGACCACCTGCTCACCCTAGACCGCGGATGAGCAGGAGTCTCCAGAGGCCCCCACAGCAGCCGGGACCCGAACAGTGTGTGCCCGCACGGCAGGCAAGTAACATAGGAAACATGTACAAGAAACCCACACTTACCTGCCGTGCTGAAAATAGAGGAGCAGCGCCAGGACCTCCCGGACCCCCAAGCGGACATCAGATGCCTGGGGGGAGACCTGGCCGGGCAGCACACCATCCGGTATTCGCTATACCCCTCCGGGAAAGCAAGCCCCTTCCGGAGCGTCACACCGTGTCAACAAACACCAAACATACCCACACCATACAACAGCAACCAGGTGGGGAAGGGATACACAGACACTCACCAGGGAAGGAACAACATAACAAACAATATAACAAACAATATAACAAATAAGGGTGGCTCACGCAGACATCAAGGTGGAAACATACAGCCAAATTCCAGCCATGCACACACCACGGCTGGACAAACAAGACTGACCTTCAGGCTCCAACACTGACACTTAAGGAGGCCTGAGGACACACCCACCATACAAAGCAGCCACACCTTAACCCTGTGCACTCCACAGAAACACCAAACAGGGAAAGTGCACACATACAAACACATGTTGCCAAAGGCAACCGCATGCGTTGACAGCGAGCCGCCTAGCACCAAGCTCAGGCTGCTACACTGCCAACAACACAACGGGGAAATCCACATGTACCAACACATGTTGCCAAAGGCAACCGCATGGGTTGACAGTGAGCCGCCTAGCACCAAGCTCAGGCTGCTACACTGCCAACAACACAACGGGGAAACGAGTCACGACCATACACATGGTCGTGACACTAATGCATTATACCGTCTGCTCACCTGTAGGTCATTACTGAAATGTTTTATGGGGTTCTCTAGGCTTCAGGCCCTCACCTCCAATGCTTTATACCGTCTGCTCACCTGTAGGCCATCACTGAAATGATTTATGGGATTTGCTAAGCTTTAGGCCCTCACCTCCAATGCTTTATACTGTCTGCCTACCTGTAGGCCATTGCTGCAATGTTTTATGGGGTTCCCTAGGCTTCAGGCCCTCACCTCCAGTGCTTTATTCCATCTGCTTCCCTGTAGGCCATCACTGAAATGATTTTTGGGGTTCACTAGGCTTCAGGCCCTCACCTCCAATGTTTTATACCGTCTGCTCACTTGTAGCCCATCACTGCAATGTTGTATGCGGTTCTCTAGGCTTCAGGCCCTCACCTCCAATGCTTTTTACCGTCTGCTCACCTGTAGCCCATTACTGCAATGTTTTATGGGGTTCTATAGGCTTCAGGCCCTCACCTCCAATGCTTTATACCGTCTGCTCACCTGTAGCCCATCACCGCAATATTTTATGGGTTTCACTAGGCTTCATGCCCTCACCTCCAATGCTTTATACCATCTGCTCACCTGTAGGCCATCACTGCAATGCTATATGGGGTTCTATATGCTTCAGGCCCTCACCTCCAATGCTTTATACCGTCTGCTCACCTTTAGCCCATCACAGCACGCCCATGCTCCAAATATTTTTGAGGGTCACCAGTAGGCCATCAATGATAATTTTTTAAGGATGTGTATGATGCCCTCCTTTATGTGTAATAAATTGTGTATTAGAGTGCCAGTTCCTTGTAATTTTTGGCAGCCCTTTTTCTTAGTGCCAAGGCTTTATGAGTGCAGCAGAGTACTTGAACAATTGTTGCACCATGTGAATGAGACCCTCCTTTATGTGATATACAGGTTGTATTGGAGTGCTTCTTACTTGTAATTTTTTGCAGCATTTGCACTGTATATACAATTGAATATCCAGGAAAGAATGTTTCCTAACAATTTTACCTCTAAAAATGTCTTCTTTTTTTTTGAGGGGCGGGATTTTGTGTGTGATTTTGTCGTTATGTAAAAGTGGCGTACAACTGGGACAATATGGTTCCCAGCTGCGACATTGGAGTCCAAGATCCACCCAGACATGGTCCCCATGCTGTTTCAGATCCATTTCAGTGGTGTTTCGGTCACTTTCTGACCTTTTTCCAATGGACCAGGCACCCTCCCCTCATTCTAGCACGGGGTGCCTGGTTGTCTCCCATTGACTTCCATTATACTCGGTTGCTCGGCCAAGGGCACAAATATCGCCATGTGTTCGGACCGAGTACCCGAACACCTGAACACTTTGGTGCTCGCTCATCACTAAAAATGATACTTCTGCTGTATTAGAATACTTACTACATGACAAACTACTATAAGGTTTTTCTGACACAGTTTATCATTCAGCTTTAAAGGCTGAGTGGTTGAGGTCCTTGCATCTAATGTAGAAGGTTGTGAGTTCAAATCCTGGCATATACTTTTCAGAAATAGGGGCTAAATTAGATTTAAATACTCTGACTCGAGCATTGCGCTCGAGCACACATAGTATTCGGCTGAACACCCCGATGTGCCGAGCATAGTCGAACACCAGTTCGGCCGAGCATGCTCGCTCAACACTAATTGTTTTCTCTTTCCTTTATCTAACAGATCTGCTATCTAATATTCAAGCCTTGGCTGGGAACTTATATGGTGTTTATTACATGTCCACTGTCATATCAGCTATAGTCCCTCATGACTGGCTAAGGCTGTCTGCAAGACATTATGGGCAAACCCACTAGAACAAGGTCATTTGACCCTCCATCCTCATATACTTCTTGAATTCCGATATGTAAATTAGCAGACTTTACTTAGAGTGATTTATGTGAGATGATTTACACAAACTTAAAACTTTGGATTTGCTAAAACTGAAATTAATTTGAATCATATTGAATCATTTTGCATAGCTGTAATAAAAATTATAATCCAGTGCCAGAGAGGCGCAGCCTGCTGGATCTTTCTGTAGGAAGGACTGGGGCCTAGGATCAGAAGCCAGGTAGGCTTCACACACATCGGCAGCCCCTGATCCCATTTGCTGGCTGCCAAAGGGGGACAGAGGGAATCCGCTCCCTCTGTCACCATTTTACATGCGGCGGGCACCATTGCCCGTGGCATGGAAAGCGTTAAACAGCCCGAATCGGCACTCTTGTCAGTCCAGGCTGTTAGAAGCGGGACCCGGCTCTTATGTGACCCATGCACTGCTTAGACTGGGCCGCCTTATAAAATAGTGACCGTGTAAAAACACGTATGGGTGGTTACTAAGGGGTTAACATTGGGGAGTAGCTTGCTACAGTAAGTTTGCTTGAGGAAAGCTCTGGATATAGAAGCTCTGTCTCTTTGACTCAGAGTTAGGGCTCATGCACACGGTCATAGGTGGTCCATTCCGTGCACTTGGGACTGCAATTTGGGGTCCCCAATGCACAGGAAACCTCTGTATGGCCACCGGGATGAATCCAGACCCATTCAACTTGAGTATTCTGTATATTTTATTATTTTCCCTGATACCATAGTTATAAAGGAAAATAATAGCATTCTCAATAGAGAATGCAAAGTAAAATAGGCAATAGAGGTTTAAAAAAAATAAAAATAAAATAACTCACCCCCTCCATTTGATCGCGTAGCTGCCGGTCTCCTGTTCTGTATTCAGTTGGGCGGGGGGTGAAGTACCTTCAGTGACGTCACTGCGTCACATAGTCCAATCACCTGCTTCCCATCATATCAGGGAAAATAATAAAGATCGGGTCCCTATCCCGATCGTCTCCTAGCAACCATGCAGGAAAATCACACCGCATCCGCACTTGCTTGCGGATGCTTGCGATTTTCCCGCAGCCCTGTTCACTGCTATGGGGTCTGAGTTGCGTGAAAAACGCAGAATATAGAACATACTGCGATTTTCACACAACGTAAAAGTGGGAAAATCACCACTCATGTACACAGCCCCATAGAAATAATTGGGTCCAGATTCAGTGCGTGAGCAATGTGTTCACCTCACGCATTGCACCCCCGCGGAAAACTCGCCCGTGTGAAAGGGGCCTAAGTATTTCTAAAGATCCAATTGGAATTTCCATTGAATAGGAGTCCCAGACAGCTATTTGCACTTTGCACTTATTTGTGGAGTCAGGATCTGCCTTCTTCTAGGAGTTTGTGAATAAGGCAATAATAAATATACTAAAATAGATACTAAGTAATCTTTTATACTAAAAGTGTTGTTTTTTTTTAAACTTTAACTCACTGCAGTTATAATAGCAAATGTACAAGATGCTGTTTACAACATTGTTTCAATGTAGCTTTTACTATAGAGGTATAACCTACATGCTTCAGATTCACAATGTTTTTGACTTTAATAAGTGAAAGCCAAAGGCCCCGGTGTACTTTATATTAAACATGACACATGGCAATACAATTAAAACTAAGAATATTTCCTGTAGATAAATTAACTTAGTGAAACAAAGGTGTTTATTTATTAAATAGAATCTCTTGAGTTCTAGAATTATATCTTCTCTCCTGGGAAGATTGTGATTACTTGCCTCTTTTTTTTATGCCTGTTTGCTCTTTAATTTAAAACTGCTTTTCTCCTTTGGGAAACAAAATTTGATCAAAGAACAGTCTGCACCACCAACTAAACAAATTACTCCTGTTATATTTCCCACACACATCTTTTGCTTTCTTGTTTTTCAACATTAAAAAAAATATATCAAGAGTGGAAATATTCCTGTGATGAATAGGTTATATTTAGATTGCAATTGTAGCTATTGGAAGTTATCCCCAAGCTTCTTCTCTTGTTAAATTTAAAGTGTATTACTGGCCCACGGCTGTATATTTTCAATAAAACTATTTGAACGATAATGACATTTTTGTAATAAAATTTAGTTGCGTGATATATTTCTAGTAAAGAAAAAACATTGTGGTAGGCATAGTTAATAACAAGCAGGTTAATAAAAATGGAAATGCCATTTACATTTTCCTTTTTACATATTTAATTAGAATATAATATTGCTATTACTTATTTTACCTGTATATCTTATATAATATAGAAGACAATGAATAAAACATCACAAGTGATTAAAGATGATCGAATTTTTCAAAAATTCGATTCGGCAGGTTTGCCAAATTTTTCGGAAAAAATTGGTTTGATCTGAATTTATTTGTGGCAAATAGCGTTAAAAAATGTCTATTTCCTGGCTGCTGAGAGCCTTTAGAGTGGTGTAGAACACTGTGCCTTGCAGTAACACACATAGGGAGCCTGCTTTGGTAGTAAAATAATACTGTGAGTCAGTATGACATGCAGATGACAGGCGTCGCTCTTAGATTTACTGTATACTTCACTTATTTGGGCAGTCACGGGGCCAAAACTGACCAAATAACTCAAGTATGAACTCAGCCTTACAGATCGATGTTAGCACCAAGACGAAGCACACTACTGTTACACCGTCATCAGCTGATTCCACATAGATGTATACAGAACCTGTTCTATTAAACGTTTATACAAGTAGAGCCCCACTGACAGAGTGGAGAGGGTGTCAAGTTTGTGTTGATATCACTGCTTATTTTGCCCTTCCTCTGATCCGTCAGAACAATAACCCCCCAAAAATGGATCCTGTCTATTGAGCATCCTCCTTCACTCGGTTAGCATTTGGTCAGTAATCTATCAGTATTACATATGCCAAAAAAAACTTGGATACAAATGATTACAGAGTAATAGGAATAGCTCACGCCTATGTGATCAGGGGATAGGTGCTCTAGTCCTATATACTGTTACACCCCTACAGAAAAAAGTTTTAGAAAAAGGAATCTAAATTTATGGACTGGCACTCTAAGGCCCCTTTCACACGAGCGAGTTTTACGCGGGTGCAATGCGTGACGTGAACGCATTGCACCCGCACTGAATCCTGACCCATTCATTTCAATAGGTCTGTGTACATGAGCGTTTTGTACATGAGCACTGTAGTCCAGAGGCCACTGTCTCCGTCAGTCTCTGAAACCACCTCCGCAACGCTTCCCCCTAACTTCCCCAACATTGCGCCATCATACTTCATACCGGCCAATATTAGGCAGGATATCCTAGATGGTAAGGATGTGAACCTAGCCTCTTTGCTTATCGCTACACACGAGGTACCAGATAATAAAACCATCGCCTGTGGCGAGGTATCAGTTATTCTAAAATCACGGGAAGTCAGGTTAAACCCCAAGCTCAGCATCATGGAGTTTGTTCTGGCATTTAGCTTGTACCGGGACGTAGTTTGTTCTGTGTCTCCCAATTGTCGCGAATAATTAGATTTATACCTGTATAAAGTAGTGGATCTAGGCCACAAATACGGGCGAACAGCCCGTAGCCCATAGATCTTTCTCTGCAAAGGCAGCGGCGTTACTCGCACATTTCCGGCACACGGTTGACTGGTCTGTCATCGACACTGAACTATTCTGTCGCCATTATGTTGGGCTGAAAGCCCCCGCTTGATCCACCTGTGGTTCCCACTCCCATACCGGAGATTTGTGTTCCACTAACAACCCTCCAGCAGGTAGTTCCCTGTCTAAGAATCCATTCGATAACACATTGCCCAAGTCCACGATGAAATATTCATCCATAGATGAGGCAATCCAAGTGGTCTTTGTGCAAGTAATTCATGGCTGTCGAAAGCAGACATCACAGATGCCTTCAAACTTTTACCTATTCACCCCCAACTGTGGCAGTGGCACGGCATTAAATGGGATGGTCTGTACTATTTTGCTAATAGTCTCACATTCGGTTCAAAATCTAGCCCATGGCTTTTTGATCAATTTGCCAAAAGTCTGCACTGGATACTCGAAAACACTCGACGACGTTCTGCTGATCGAACCTCCATCTCGCCCTCCTAGGGATCTAGGGGTATTAACCGAAGTCTTCAGAAATCTCAGAGTGTCGGTGGCTGATCACAAACTCAACGGCCCTCATACTAGATTGACTTCTTAGCCTGCTTCCATCAACAACAGACCAAGATAGCCAGGTGCGTTTAGACCAACAGGCTTTGGCCGATTTGTTCATGTGGGACCAGTTCCTTTCCAACTGGAACATTATTTCATTTCTCACTCCTGCAGTATCTAGTGAGTGTCCGATCCTCCATTCTGATGCTTCTTCGGCAATAGGGACATTTACGGCAGTCACTGGCTAGCCAGCCCTTGGCCGGCTGAGGTCACGACCATCCCCGGGTTTTCCCGATCATCCTCGTTATTCGAGATTTACCATGTTGTCGCATCAGCACAGGCATGGGGAGCTCTTTGGAGGAAGCACACATTATTAATATTAACTGATAATGCAGGACTGGCTGACCTTCTAAATAAAGGTAGATCAGCGTCCAGAGAAATCATGTCATTCATGAGTCAGTTCATCTGGTTGGCTTTGGAGCACCAATTCCATTTTGAATGTGTACATATTCCTGGGAAGGCGAATTTAGCAGCAGATGCACTGTCTAGTTGTAAGTTTCAGTTTTTCTTTCAGATCTCACCGGACGCGGAACCAACACCAACTCCAACACCTTCGCACAACCTATTAGTCATGGACTAAGGGAGCCCTTGGATACAGCCAGGGTTCTTATTGAGAAGTCGTTATCCAGGAACACTGCAAGAACTTACGAGACGGCTTGGTCCCATTTTACTAGGTTTCAACAGTCATTGGTATATTTCCCATCCAGACAGGCCGTCTTTATTCTTAGCACACCCTTTTAAAGCAATCCTCAAAGGAATACAAAACACATCAACAGCGAGTAAGATTTACAGAAAACCATTCTTAGGTGAAATGTTTAAATCCATATCTGTAATGTTATGGTCAAACCCCCTTGGTGTGAAGACAAGCACATTGATCAAGACAGCTCTTTATTTATGTTTCTATGGGTTCCTGCGACCCGGGGAATTTACGTGCCCTGTTGCTGTAGAACCTTTGTGCAAAAACATCAACTGAATTGCCAAGGTTCACACTACGTCCTTACACATAACCATACTAAAACCACACGGCCAGGTAAAACTGTTAAGTTAAAATATTTTCCTATGGGTAATGAGTGGTGTCCAGTGGCAGTCTTTAACCCCTTAAGGACACGGCCCTATTTCACCTTAAGGACCAGGCCATTTTTTGCAAATCTGACATCTATCATTTTAAGTGTGAATAACTTTAAAACGCCTTTACTTACCCAGGCCGTTCTAAGACTGTTTTTTCGTCACATATTGTATTTCATGAAACTGCTAAAAAAATTCAAAAAAGTTAATTATTTTGTATAAAAAAATGCCAAAATTACCAAAAATTTTAAAAAATTAGCAAAATTCAAAGTTTAACATTCTCTACTTCTAAAATACATAGTAATACCCCCAAAATTAGTTATTACTTTACATTTCCCATATGTCTACTTCATGTTTGGAGCATTTTAGGAATGCCATTTTATTTTTGGAGATGTTACAAGCCTTAGAAATTTAGAAGCAAATTTTGAAATTTTTCTGAAATTTTCCAAAACCCACTTTGTAAGGATCAGTTCAGGTCTGAAGTCACTTTGGGAGGCTTACATAATGGAAACCACCCAAAAATTACCCCATTTTAGAAACTACACCTCTGAAGGTATTCAAAACTGATTTTAGAGACTTTGTTAACCCTTTTGGTGTTTCACAAGACTTAATGGAAAATGTAGATAAAATTTCAGAATTTAGATTTTTTGGAAAATTTTCCATTTGAATCTATTTTATCCAGGAATAAAGGAAGGGTTAACTGACAAACATATGGGTTTCCCTGATTCTGTACTTTGCAGAAACACCCCATATGTGGTCGTTAACTACTATTTGGCCAAACGGAAAGACATAGAAGGAGAGGAACACCATATGGTTTTTGGAAGGCAGATTTTGCAGGACTGGTTATTTTACACCATGTCCCATTTCAAGCCCCCTTGATGCACCCCTAGAATAGAAATTCCAAAAAAGTTACTCTATCTAAGAAAGTACACCCCTCAAGTTATTCAAAACAGGTTTTACAAACTTTGTTAACCCTTTAGGTGTTCCACAAGAGTTAATCGCAGATGGAGAAACAATTTTAGAATTTTGATTTTTTGGAAATGTTTCCATTTGAATCCATTTTTTCAGGAATAAAGCAAGGGTTAACTGCCAAATAAAACTCAATATGGGTTTCCCTGATTCTGTACTTTGCAGAAACAACCCATATGTGGTCATAAACTACTGTTTGGCCAAACGGCAGGACATAGAAGAAGAGCAACACCATATGGTATTTGGAAGGCAGATTTTGCTGGACTGTTTTTTTTACACCGTGTCCCATTTCAAGCCCCCTTAATGCACCCCTAGAATAGAAATTCCAAAAAAGTGACTCCATCTAAGAAAGTACACCCCTCAAGGTATTCAAAATAGGTTTTACAAACTTTGTTAACCCTTTAGGTGTTCCACAAGAGTTAATGGCAGATGGAGAAACAATTTTAGAATTTCGATTTTTTTGAAAATTTTCCATTTGAATCCATTTTTTCCAGGAATAAAGCAAGGGTTAAATGCCAAACAAAACTTACTATGGGTTGCCCTGATTCTGCACTTTGCAGAAACACCCCATATGTGGTTGTAAACTACTGTTTGGCCAAATGGCAGGACATAGAAGGAAGGGAACGCCTTATGGTTTTTGGAAGGCAGATTTTGATGGACTGGTTTTTTACACCATGACCCATTTCAAGCCCCCCTGATGTACCCCTAGAGTAGAAACTCCATAAAAGTGACCCCATCTTTGAAACTACAGGATAAGGTGGCAGTTTTTTGGGGACTATTTTAGGGTAAATATTATTTTTGGTTGCGCTATATTAAGTTTTTTTATGGAAAGTAACAACATATATTTTTTTTTTTATTTCATCTCCTTTTGCCAATAACTCTTGTGGAACACCTAAAGGGTTAACAAAGTTTGTAAAATTAGTTTGGAATACCTTGAGGGGTGTAGTTTCTTAGATGGGGGTCACTTTTTTGGAGTTTCTACTCTAGGGTTACATCAGGGGGGCTTCAAATGGGACATGGCGTAAGTAAACCAGTCCATTAAAATCTGCCTTCCAAAAACCATATGGCGTTCCTTTCCTTTTGCATCCTGCCGTGTCTCTGTACAGCAGTTTACAACCACATATGGGGTGTTTCTGCAAACTACAGAATCAGGGCAATAAATATTAAGTTTTGTTTGGCTGTTAAGCCTTGCTTTAATATCCAAAAAAATAGATTCAAATGGAAAATTTGCCAAAAAATGGGGGGGTTTAGGGTCGCACAGCTAAGTGTTGTGTACCCTAGACACCAAAACCAGGACCTGGGTTAAAAAAAAAAAAAATACTTTTTCCTAACTAACTTTCCTATACATCCCTGCCTAAATACCCTCTCCCCTACTGACCCTACCCTACCTTTAGGGGGTGCTGCTGCTGGGGAGGATGCTGCTGCTGGGGATGCAGGTCCGGCGGTCGGCTCCTCTCTCCTCTGCCACTCTGGAAACTGTGGGAGGAGAGAGGAAGCAGCGGAAGTTTGAACTTTGCGCCGCTCACCGCCGCCGGCCAATCAGAGGGGAGCAAGTGTAAGCGACGCTGCCAACTGCCCCAATCTAAGGATGGTGATTGGTGGTGTGTTTTAAAACCACGATCACCGTTCTTTTCCGATTCATCGGGTCACCGTGGGTTGCTATTGGCACACTCTGCCTGTAAGTGACATGAAAAAAAAAAGTCTTTAACCCTACATTTTGTATTGATCCCTGTCACTGCTCCCTTCTTCTCATGCCTGCCACCTCAATATAATGCCCCCTTAGTAGACTAGATACTGCCCCTCAGCATAGAACCCCCTCTAGTAAGTAACTCAGGACCTGCACAGAAGAGGTGCATTTGCAATTAAAGTACAGTAGTAAGCTATATCACTTGAATTGTATTTTGTTATTGGTAGCCTAGTACATTGCCCCCAGTATACAGTAGGTAGCCTGGTAGGTATAGATGCCCCCATTTGTAGGTAGAGAGGTATAGTTGCCCCCAGGATAATTAGCCAGGTATAGTAACCCACAGTATTAGGTAGCCTGGTATAGTAGCTCATAGTATTAGGTAGCCATGTATAGCTGCCCACAGTATTAGGTAGCCAGGTATTGGTGTTGTTAAAAGTACCTACCTGCAAAACAAACAAGAAGGACCAGCTGTTTTGCTCCAGGCAAGGTTGATGATCTGCTCGGTGGCTCCAAACAAGGTCGGGTCGGGTCTCCACTGCAGGCAACAACGGTACTTGAGTGGGACCTGCACAGAAGATGTCAATATGCAATTGAGAATAGTGCAGTTAGCAACAGCAAGCTTAGCTATATCACTTGAATTTTGGTATAGGTAGCCTGGTATAGTAGCCCCCAGTATATGTAGCCTGGTATAGATGCCCCCATTTGTAGGTAGTCAGGTATAGTTGCCCCCAGGTTAAGTAGCCAGGAATAGTTGCCCACAGTATTAGGTAGCCAGGTATAGATTCCCTAGTATAAGTTAGGCAATAGCCAGCTATAGTGCTTTAGTATAAGTTAGCCAACTATAGTGCCCCAGTATAGGTTAGACAGGTATAGTACCCCAGTATAGGTTAGCCAGATATAGTACCCCAGTATAGTTTAGCCAGGTATAGTGCCCCAGTATAGGTTAGCCATGTAAAGTACCACAGTATAGGTTAGCCAGGTATAGTGCCCCAGTATAGGTTAGCCCAGGCCAGTGGCGTACACACATTCCATGGGGCCCTAGTGCAAAACTGATCTATGGAGCCCCTTCCCCGTCTGATTTGAATTATGGAAATTACATCGGGAGTCGAGTCCACGAATCCAGCAAAATTCGAGGGATTGGTGGATTCAAGGGATTCATCGTCCCACCTCTGTTATTAACATATATGGCTATAACTAAATGGATTGTAGAGAATGTTAGTAAACAGCGTGTTTAATAATACAATGCACTATCAGATTATTTTTAAATTATAAACTGTCCAAAAATTATCTCTTCGGACCTGTGAAATGGTTTCTATTTTAGGCAATTTGTTTATTTTGGGTTTGCAAGAGTTTAAATTTTTTTCAGAAATTCATAGCAAATTTTAATTGTTTAGAGTCAATTCGCTGATCGCCGTATGTCAAAGGTAGAACTGTATATCTGCATTATCTATATTTGTCCTGATATAGTCTCACCAGTATAGTCATTTCATGGTATTTCTGGGGTCCCAAGCCAATTTATGTCTGGGACACCCTGATACACCAGTAAGCTCATTCCTATAGCACCGATATTATGGTTAACTCCTACACAATATTAAATTCCTTTAAGTTCCCTCATCTGTGTACAATATGACGCCCCCTTATGTGCCACTTACACACACTATGATGTCCCTTTTTGTGCCCCTCACAGTATAATGCCTACATATATGCTTTCAACACAAAATGATATACCCCAAAATAACATGATGCCCCTTATATCCCCCAATACAATATAGTACCCCATTATGTGTCTCAATACCATATAATAAAATGTCCTGTTATGTGTCTCCCACTACAATTTGGTTCTCAAATTAATACTCACCTAGCCCAATGTCCCCATGAAAAATGCAGCAGTTATATTTCTTCAGATCTGTTCTGGTCTGTCTGGTGACTATGTGCAGCACATGCCCTAGTATTACTACCCCGGGGCAGCAAGCGGCCCCTTCTGGATATCTTAACTGCCATAGATTTTAGTCATTATTTATACCAGTCTGTGGTGTAAATAACAATGACTGAACTTTGGGCACATGGCCACACCCACACCCTTCCTTCACCTCACCCTCTTTTTGGAAACTGGTAAGGGAGGTGTAAAAATTTGAAAAGTTGCAAATTGAGGTTTTTAATGCCAAACAAAGGCAAAGGGAGAATGCTGAATTCAAATAAATAAATATAAACACATCCCATACAATGCTAAAAATTACATGGATGTATAAGGCCACAATAAAAAAAAAAAACAATATCTAAATGAATACCTCATTAGATATGATAATTAAATATGCAGTTCTTAGCAAATATAAATTGATCAAGAGATATCCGAGCCCACCTAGCCTGGCAAGGTGTCCTAAATCCAGGCAGGAACCTACTTAATTCAATAAATATTTTGTAATATGGCAGGCAGAGTTTATGAAAGCTGAGGCATATTGGAATATAGTAGGGCTCCTTAGAATGCTATGGGTGCTTAGTATAGATCTGTATAGCTTGGAGGTTCTGTGGAGTCATAATAAAGATATGTGCATAGGGATTTATAATTAGGGTTGAGCGAACATTTTCATAAAAGTTCGGGTTCGAGTTCGGTGATTTTATGCCAATTGTTGAAAGGCTGCAGGGCAGCCAATCAACAAGTGTTTAACTCATGTGCCCTTAGAAGCCATCACAGCCATGCCTACTAATGGCATGGCTGTGATTGGCCAAGTGCAGCATGTGACCCAGCCTCTATATAAGCTGGAGGTAGGATGCTGCTCCTGTGAGGGAGAGATTAGGAAACAATTCTGGTCTGGTGTACTTGGTGTTAAATCTGCAAACTACAGCGATTATTTTTGTGGGTGATCTGCTAAATTTTTTTACCCATGAGACCAGTGACACAGAAAAATAAGTTTTATCTGTCTGTTAGTTAGGTGGGTGTCGGCGGCCATTTTGTGCAAGTGTAGCGCACTTACAACTGCATATGTGCCAGGGACAATAATTTAATCCCGTTCTTTCAGTTCAGTGTGCAACATATACCCATTTTATAAGTGAACCCACCTGCACTGCATATGTGCATATAGCAGACAGGGTAATAATTGTCTATTCCATTGTTAGGTGACATTAACCCGTTTTTGCCGTATACAAACCTCTGCTCTGCATAGGTGACAGGGACGTATATTTCTAAAAATCCTCTGTTACATTGGTGGGTGACATTAACCAAGTTTTGCCGTATCCAAACCCTTGCTCTGAATAGGTGACAGGGACCTATATTTCAAAAAATCCTCTGTTACATTCTTTGGTGACATTTTACCATTTTTGCTGTATACAAGCCCCTGCTGAGTATAGGTGACAGGGACCTATATTTCTAAAAATCCTCTGTTACATTGGTGGGTAGTGATGTCGCGAACATAAAATTTTCCGTTCGCGAGCGGCGAACGCGAACTTCCGCAAATGTTCGCGAACGGGCGAACCGGGCGAACCGCCATAGACTTCAGTAGGCAGGCGAATTTTAAAACCCACAGGGACTCTTTCAGGCCACAATAGTGATAGAAAAGTTGTTTCAAGGGGACTAACACCTGGACTGTGGCATGCCGGAGGGGGATCCATGGCAAAACTTCCATGGAAAATTACATAGTTGACGCAGAGTTGGGTTTTAATCCATAAAAGGCATAAATCACCTAACAATCCTAAATTTTTTTGAACAACGTGGTTTAAAACATCTAGTGTGTGTATACGATCAGGTATGATGTTGTATCGATCAGGGTTACAGGGTTGTGTCGATAAGGGTTACGGCCGCTTCACAGACATTGACAGACCAAACTCCCCTTTTAATGCACCGCAAACAACCACAAACAGTTCATTTGCACAACCGCAAACTCCCCATTTGCACAAGGTTGGATACCAAGCTAGCCATGTCCCGGTGATGTCATTGAAGGTTTCTTCCTCCACCCAGCCACGTACAACACCAAGAGTCCCCGAAAGGGATTGATTTTTCGAATGGGGAGATGGTTAAAAAAACACTGGCTCCCTCCCCTTTGTTTTTATCCACGGTCACTGCGTCTGCGCCGTGCAATTTACTGTCACACCCGATATTAGTGGTATTTTCTGTAGTACTATTCTCATCAGTTGAATCCCTCTAACGTCCCCAATCTGGGGGCCATTTATTGAATTGATTTTTCGAACGGGGAGATGGTTAAAAAAACGCTGGCTCCCTCCACTCTGTTTTAATCCACGGTGACTGCGTCTGCGCCGTGCAATTTACTGTCACACCCGATATGAGTGGTATTTTCTGTAGTACTATTCTCATCAGTTTAATCCCTGTTACATCCCATATCAGGGATTGCCTTTTGTGAAAAAAAAATTTAGGCCGGGTACCTTCGACTGCCTTCACAGTGACAGACCAAACTCCCATACACCAAACTGAATTGATTTTAGGAACCGGGAGATGGAAAAAGCAGCTTGGTCGGTCCTCTTATTCCCAAATTGGGGCACTGCGCGTGCACAGAGCAATGTGCTGTGACACCCTATATGAGTGGTGTCTTAACTAGTACTATTCCTATCAGTTTAATCCCTGTTACGTACCCCATCCGGGGACGTGTGTCGAATTGATTAACCATTGTCGAATTAACGAGTTAACGAATTAACGTGGTTGGCACTGGCAGTGGGCACACTACAGTCAGTGGAGGTGGGCCTGACACACACTGGCAGCAGGCAAGCAACTGAAATAAGACTAATGTGTAAAAATGAAATGCCTTATCTATCAGCAAGCTACTGTGCCACCCGGTATCAGTGGTGGGCACTGGCAGTGGGCACACTACAGTCAGTGGAATTCGGCCTGACACACACTAGCAGGCAAGCAACTGAAATCACACTAAAGTGTAAAAATGAAATGCCTTTTTTTTATGCAAAGTCCTGTGCCACACGGGATGACAGGGGTGGGTACTGGCAGTGGGCACACTACAGTCAGTGGAAGTCAGCCTGACACACACTAGCAGGCAAGCAACTGAAATTACACTAAAGTGTAAAAATTCAATGCCTTTTTTTGATGCAAAGTCCTGTGCCGCATGTTATGACAGGTGTGGGCACTGGCAGTGGGCACACTACAGTTAGTGGAAGTCGGCCTGACACACACTAGCAGGCAAGCAACTGAAATTACACTAAAGTGTAAAAATTAAATGTCTTTTTTTGATGCAAAGTCCTGTGCCACACGGTATGAGTTGTGGGCACTGGCAGTGGGCACACTACAGTCTGTGGGCCTGCAGCTCCTCACACACTGGCAGGCCAGGCAACTGCAATATATATATATGGAGAAAAAAAATGCAGACTAATGGGGTGCCTAAAAAGGGCTTTTTGGGGTGCTGTCAGGACGCTGTCCTTACAGCAGAGATCAGATGAGTCTTTCAGGACTGGAGTGGACACTGAATTCACTAGCCTAGCTATCGATTTCCCTATTAAATCAGCAGCAACTACACTCTCCCTCCTCTCACTAAGACTGCATCTTCCGAATGAATCTAAAATGGATGCTGTTCAGGAGATGAGAGGGTCTGGAAGGGAGGGTATGCTGCTGATTGGCTGGAATGTGTCTGCTGACTGTGAGGTACAGGGTCAAAGTTTTCTCAATGATGATATATAGGGGGCGGACCGAACATCGCATGTGTTCGCCCGCTGCGGCGAACGCGAACAAGCTATGTTCGCCGGGAACTGTTCGACGGCGGATAGTTCGGGCCATCTCTATTGGTGGGTGACATTAATCAATTTTTGCCGCATACAAACCGCTGCTCTGCATAGGTGACAGGGACATATATTTCTAAAAATCCTCTGTTACAATGGTGGGTGACATTAACCCATTTTTTCTGTATACAAACCCCTGCTCTACATAGGTGACAGGGACCTATATTTCTAAAAATCCTCTGTTACATTGGTGGGTGCTCTGCATAGGTGTCAGAGACCTATATTTCTAAAAATCCTCTGTTACATTCTTGGGTGACATTTTACCAGTTTTGCCATATACTCTGTATAGGCGAGAGGGACCTAAATTTCTAAAAATCCTTTGTTACATCGGTGGGTAACATTAACCCAGTTTTTCCATATATAAACCCCTGCTCTGCATAGGTGACAGGGACCTATATTTCTAAAAATCTTCTGTTACATTCTTGGGTGACATTTTACCATTTTTGCCGTATACAAATCCCTGTTCTGCATAGGTGACAGGGATCTAAATTTCAAAAATCCTCTGTTACATTCTTTGGTCACATTTTACCATTTTTGCCATATACAAACTCCTGTTCTGCATAGGTGACAGGGACCTATATTATCTAAAAATCGTCTGTTCCATTGGTGGGTGACATTAACCCAGTTTTGCCAGTGAAAAACCTCTGCTCTGCATTGCTGACAGGGAACTAAATTTTGTAAAACGTCTGTTACTTCGGTGGGTGACGGCAAAAAATGAGGAGAGCGTCAAATAAGGGACGTGCCCCTGGTCGTGGTGCTGCTGGTGTTGTTGGAGCTCCTGTTATAGGGAGAGGATGTGGTCGATCTGTGCCAGCTACACGCCCAAATGAAACACCTTCCTCAGGCGCGTAGACAGAGCCTTTAGGGATATTTAGAAGGCCCGAATGCCACTCTATGAATGGTAAGGCCAGAACAAGTTCAGTTGCTAGAAGATTGGCTGGCTGACAGTGCCTCCAGTACCTTCACATTGTCTTCCACCCGGTCCACTGCTGAAGGCTCAGAGTTGGCACCTGCAGGCCATGGGCATCTATCTAGCACTTCACCCCCTTGCAAATCAGCCAAGCAGTCTGAGCAAGTCATGCAGGAGTCTCTTATGCTTTTTGATGAGTCTGCTGGCAGGGTTTCCCGGGGCCATCCACCTAGCTCTGCCCAAGAAGTGGAAGAGATTGAGTGCACTGTTGCCCAACCACTTGTGTTTCACGATGTGGATATGGGAGAACCACCGCAGCACGAATTTGATTATGACAAAACACAGGTGCCAACTGCTGCGGCTTTCTGCAATGTGCAAACCAACAAGGAGGGCAGGGGTGAAGACTGGGTGGAAGATGATGTGGAGGACCATGAGGTACTAGACCCCACATGGAATCAAGGTCATGCGAGTGACCTGTGCAGTTTGGAGGGAGAGGCGGGGGTTGCACAGAGGCAACAGCACAGCAAAAGCAGAGCAGCCTTCCCCTAGACAGTACGCCTGCTACTGCCCACCGCACCCAGGGACAGAGCAAAATAAAGCCAGCTCCAAGGAGTTCCCTGGCATGGCAGTTCTTCAGACAATGTGCAGACGACAAGACACGAGTGGTTTGCACGCTGTGCAATCAGAGCCTGAACCGAGGCATAAACGTTCTAAACCTAAGCACAACCTGCATGACCAGGCATCTAAGTGCAAAGCATGAGCTACAGTGGAGTAAACTCCTCCAAAACCAAGAAAGGTCTCAGGCTCCTCCTGCTCCCTCTTCTGCTGCAGTCTCGGCCTCTTCCTCTACCTCTGGAGTGAAGTGGCACTGGCCACCCCGCAAACAGAGGATGTGTCAGCAATGCCACCACGTCCGTCACCTTCAACAAGCAGCACAACAATGTCCCATGGCAGCATTCAGCTGTCCATATTCCAAACAAGGGAGTGAAAGAGGAAGTACTCCCATACCCACCCGCGATCCCTGGCCCTGAATGCCAGCATTTCAAAATTCGGTGTGCACAATGCCATCTGTAGCAAGGTCCACATAACTACCGATACATGGACCAGTAAGCACGGACAGGGACGTTATATCTCCCTAACAGCACACTGGGTAAATGCAGTGGTGGCTGGGCCTGAGGCCGATAGCTGTTTGGCACATATCCTTCTGCCACCGAGGATTGCAGGGCAATTCTCTTTGCCTCCTGTTGCCTTCTCCTCCTACTCCTCTTCCTCCTCTAACACCTCCTTATCCAGTCAGCATAAAACCTTCACCACCAACTTCAGCACAGCCAGGGGAAAATGACAGCAGACAGTTTTGAAATCTGTTTGGGGGACAAACCCCACACTGCGCAGGAGCTAAGGAAGGGCATGGAACAACAGACCGATAAGTGGTTGGTGCCACTGAGCCTCAAGCCTGGCCTGCTGGTGTGCGATAATGGGCAAAATCTCGTAGCAGCTCTGGGCCTAGCTGGTTTGACGCACATTCCTTACCAAGCGCATGTGCTGAATTTGGTGGTGCAAAAATTCCTGAAAAACTACCCCAATATGTAGTTGCTGCTGCAGAAAGTGCGGGCTGTCTGTGCGCGCTTTTGGCATTCTCAACCTGCTGCTGCTGGCCTGTCTGCGCTGCAGCGTAACTTCAGCCTTCCCGCTCACCGCCTCATATGCGACGTGCCCACCAGGTAAAACTCCACCTTGCACATGATGGAGAGACTGTGCAAGCAGCAGCAGGCGATAGTGGAGTTTCAGCTGCAGAACGCACGGGTGAGTCACTATGCAGAACATCACCACTTCACCACCACTGAGTGGGCCTCCATGCGAGACTTGTGTGCCTTGTTGTGCTGTTTCAATTACTCCACCAACATGGCCAATGCTGATGATGCAGTTCTCAGTTTTACTATCCCACTTCTATGTCTCCTTGAAAAAACTTTGGGCGATGATGGAAGAGGATGTGGCCCAGGAGGAAGAGGAAGAGGGATCAGGCCAGTCATTCACAAGTGGCTCAGAGGGTGGGTTCCTGCACCAACATAGGCCAGGTACACAATCGTCCAGCCAGGTCACAGTTCTGGAGGGTGAGGAGGATGAGGAGGAGGGGGAGTATGAGGAGGAACTGTGTTCACAGCAGGGTGGCACCCAAAGCAGCTCAGGGACATCGTTGCAGTGTGGCTGGGGGGAAACCGAGGACACAGACGATTCACCTCCCACAGAGGACAGCTTTGCTTTTCCTCTGGGCAGCCTAGCACACATGAGCGACTACATGCTGCAGTGCCTGTGCAATGACCGCCGAGTTGCCCACATTCTAACTTGTGCTGATTACTGGGTGGACACGCTGCTGGATCCCCGTTACAAGGACAATGTGCCATCCTTATTTCCCTCACTGGAGCGTGATTGGAAGATGTTGACTACAAGCGCACGCTGGTATACACGCGACTGATGTCATTGCCACCTGACAGCGGGGGCTCAGTGGAAGAACAAGGCGAAGGCTAAGGAGGAGGAAGAGGATGGGAACGCAGCCGGGGCACCGCCAGCACCTCATAAGGAAGGTTTAGCATGGCCGAAATGTGGAAAAGATTTGTCACCAACAACCAGCACCACCAGCTGGAGGCAGCATTTCAGCAATATGGTAGAGCATTATGTGTGCACACACCTACACGTACTGACTGATGGGTCTGCCCCATTCAACTTCTGGTTCACAAATTGGGCACATGGCTTAAGCTACGCCTTGGAGGTGCTGGCCTGCCCTGCAGCCAGTGTATTGTCTGAATGTGTATTTAGCATGGAAGGGGGCATTACCACAAAGCGCAGCCGCCTGTCCACAGTTAACATGAACAAGCTCACGTTCATTAAAATGAACCAGGCATGTATCCCCAGGACTTGTCCGTACCTTGTGCAGAATAGACATGTATACTGGCGTCACACAGCCATTGTTATGTTCTAGCACACTTTCTCTTTGTTTTATTTTATATATTCCCCAATGTCTTGTGGTCTACCCAAATAAATAAAAAAGTTTTGGCTACCTCCTCCTCCACTGCCGCTTCCACCTACGCCGCCATATCCGCTGCCTCCTCAACCTTCTACTTCATATGGACCTCCTCTTCCTAGTTCAAGAAGATTATTATTTTTAATTTTTATTTATGTTATTTAAGTCATTTTCCTATCCACATTTGTTTTCAAGGCACTCGCCTTGCTCTTACCCACATTTTGCTGCCTTTTGCAGCTCTCTAGCCCTTTCCATAACTCTTTTAGACCCATTTTAGTGCCCCAAAGTTCGGGTCCCTATTGACTTCAATGGGGTTCGGGTTCGGGGTCAAGTTCGGGTAAAATTCAGGTCTCGAACTCGAACTTTGCGACGAAGTTCGGCCGAACCCGGCAAACCCGAACTTTCAGGTGTTCGCTGAACTCTACTTATAATTAGAGAGCATAACAATATACCATAAAATAATATTTATAGCTATATTTTCTAAAGATGCAAAATAGAATAAAAGAAATACACCGTCTATAAATAAATCACTTATAAAGCACTCCGTTTGACAAAATCATATTTGATTCCCTTCTCCCAAAACATTATGAATATGAATCACATAAACCTAAAAAAAAAAAATCCTATAAGCCTAAATTGCATTTTTGTTGATGTTTTAGCAAACCTGCAAACTTTTCAAAAGGAAATATAATTTACCAACAGCTGAGTAAATGCATTTGTTCAAATTTTATTAATCTAATGTTCTATGGTCAAATGAACTGAAATCGTTAAAGCTGTCATCATGCTAGCCCTGAACCTAGTACTCTCTATAATTTACATTTAAAGCATGATGGCAAATCTACGCATTATGATTTTTAATTGAAGGTTCTGGGTCCTGCATTGCTGGTATGGATGCTTAATTTGCACCTAATTTAAAAGCAATCATAGGACTTGGGAAAGATATTATTCCTGCAATGATTTCTTATGAATCTTGATAAAGATGAACTTTGAGAGTCTTATTATGAAATATAAATTATTTGTACTTAATATTTCTATTTCAATTACATTGAAAATGAAACCTAATTGCTATAGTCATTTTGATTTCACAAATGATACCTAGACTGTCTGTGTATTTCTATTTAATTCAGATGTTTTTTTCTTTTTCTGCTTTTTGGGTTTTGCACAATAAACAAAGCAAAATAATTTTTCATATAAAGTAGTTATATAGTCCTGAATGCTCCAATTTATTTTTATATATTTGGAAAATAATTACTTATAATGTTCGAAGAATAACGGTTTTGTAGTACTGAAGGTACCAAGATGATACTTACTAAATGAGCTTTCTGATTAAAAAAAAAAAAAAAAATCCCTCTGTGTAAAAGTTACATGACAATTATGTTTGCAATGTTTTCATGAAGGGAAGACAGAAGAGTCCTTGACATATTGGATTATCTCTAGAGTGAGAAGATCCTGGCTGTGTTGGTCACATTGGTTTATGAGAAGGCACTGGGTGTGTTAAAGGGCATCTGTAAGCAGATTTGCACCTATAAAACTGATTGGTTACATGTACACTTACATTGCATTAAGACCTAGACCCTCCTAAGGGGTGCAGACTGAATTGAATTAGTTGGCATTCTGGCAGTTGAATAATGAAGGCTTCCATATTATTGGTATCGAATTACATATCTTCAGTTTGAAGGGCAGGAGAGCAGTTAAGATTGGAGAAGTGGGTTTTATATAGTTGCTGGAGGGGGTGGGGGTGCGTTCAGGGGGCAGTCTTTTTTCTTGTTTCACTCCGGAAATGCCCCATGACCGTTTTTTCACTGCTTTTGACTGTTTATTGGATCCAACTGCTGGTCTTGTGCCGCATCACGAGATGCTCGTCATACGAGTTTCAGGATGCAACGGTTAAAGGTAATTTTATAACTTTAATTATTAGGTAAAATGTATATAGTGGTCAACCACTGGCCCCATGTGGCCTATTTATCTAATTCTCATACAAAAGGGTCATTGTCAGGAGATTGCAGAACACAACAGCAATAATTTGCATTTTGTACCACACACCTAACCAGACAAACCAGCAACTGCCCCTGTTTGGTCAACATATTATTTGGCAGTACTAGTTTTCAGGCTCCTGTCCCTTATTGCAATAATCCTGCAGTCATGTTTGATCCATCCACCTTGTTTGGCTAATCTGGTATTAACCCAAATACATTTTTAAAGTGGATTACCATTCGTAGTATACATTATACTTATATAGTTTATATTCATAGCAACAATTTGTAAAGTTTTTGATTTTACACTTGGAATATGGAAATCTTTCTTTTAATATGCACCTCTTAGGGTGGCAAGGTCTTAATGATGACCATCCTCATCTTTTTCTGGCTTCACTTCTTCAAAATCATCCTTCAAAGTCTCCATGTCTGAGAAAATTCAGAAAGATGCAGAGAGAGGAGAAGCTGGATATTCCTGGTGACAGATCATCGGTAGTCGATCATATGCAAAAAGAGGAAAAGCAGATGGCAGAAGAGGGGTCTTCCACTTGTAGGAAAGGAGAGTGGTTGGGGTTGGAGGAGTGGGTTTGAAACTAGGGGGAGGCCTTTCTTTTTCTGTCACTCCGGGAATGCCCCATGACCGTTTTTCTCTCCTATTTTATCAGTTTGTTGGATCCAACTGCTGGTCACCTGCTACACCGCGAGTTACTCTCCATATGTAGTTTCAGGATGCAAGGGTTAAAGTTAAGTATAACTTTAATTATTCCGTAAAATGTATATAGTTGTCAACTATTGGCCTCATGTAGTCCCTTTATGTAATTTTCATACAAAAGCGGCATTTTCAGGAGATAGCAGGCCACAACAGCAATAATTTGCATATTTTGCCATGCACCTAACCAGCCAAACCCCATACCAGCAACAGCCCCGGTTTGGCTAACATATAATATAGCAGCTATTAGTTTTCAGGCACCTGTCCCTTATGCCAATAATCCTGCGACCGTGTTTGATCCATCCACCATGTTCGGCTTATCTGGTTTTAACCCTACTACATTTTTTGAGTGTAATACATCCTGCTTCATAGTATATATTTGTATAGTTTTCAATTTTACACTTAAAATATGGAAATCATTCTTTTGTTAAAGGGATTCATGTCTACAGTGTTAAAAATATTTTCTGTAGCTTTCCATTTCACAAAACAGAGCCATTTACAATTTTAATGTGTACATTTTTATATTTATTCTCAGTCCGTCTTTGAAATTTCTTCATTGTTTGTATTGTTTTCAAAGCATATAGTAGGGGGCCCATTTTTTGTTTTGCAATTTTGTATTTTCCTCCCAACGTTCCAAAAGCCATAGCGTTTTAAAACTTCCATTCATATAGTCATACAAGGGCTTATTTTGTGGTGGATACGTTGTACTTTTTAAGAGCAAAATTTATTTTAGCATGTCTGTTGGAAAATGGGAAAAAAATTATTTGTGGTGGTAAACTAAAAAAAACAAAAACACTGCAATTTCTCCAAGGTTTTGCGGGTTTTGACAGGTCATAATGTCCTTATTCTGCATCTCAATACGAATATGGTGATACTAAACTTGATTTTTTTTTATCTACTGCTTTTAAAAAAATTTAAATCAAAATTTTCTTTGCATCACAGTTTTCTGACAGCCATAACTTTTTATATTTTGGTTTACAGAGCTGTATAAGGGCTTATTTTTTTGCGGGACAAAATTTTGATTTTATTGGTACTATTCTTGTGGTACATTAGATTTTTTTTTTTTTTATCACTGTTATAATTTTCTTTTTGTTGGTGGGGATTGACAATAAAAGGAGAATAAAGTGTTTTTATTTTTTTTTCCATTACGGCGACTAGAAAAGAGCAAATTGAAGCTGACAAAGTGGAATTCGTTTAGAATATCTGGAAAAATTAGATTTGCAGCAAATGCAAATTTCCTCGCGCTTCGTGGTAATGAATCGCAATTTTCCTAAAAAGGCGGCTACACATGTGAGTACTGAGGACATGGCGCAAGGAAACTGCATGCAGCCAATCAGCAGCCAGTCCTGTGATATCACAGCCCTATAATTACAGTGGCCATCTTGCAGTCAGACATTTTCCAGCATTCAGAGTGCAGGGACAGACGTGTAAAGGTGCTAGGCACAGCAAGTGAAAAAACTATTGCGGAAAAATTGCAGAGAAAATACTATTTATAAATGCATCTTAGTGCAGGGAGAGACATTAGAAGGTGCTAGGAACATTAATAGGAAAGTGATTTACAAGTGCAGGGAAAGATTATTTGGGGATCCAAATAGTCATTAGAAATCTCTGTCAATCCAGCTTTTTGTTATTGGGCTGCTAGTGTTATGTTGAAAAGCCTTTAGAGGCTTATTTCTTAGCATCTTATTCAGTACTACAAGAAAAATATATACGCATTTCACTTCTGCAGTTATTTCTGTTGAAAGCGTATAGGGGCGTATTTCAGTAAAAAAAAATATATATATATATATATATATATTGTAGGAAAGCGCAAGGATCCGTCATTGACGGAAGATATGTGTCACCGAGGTTCCTGGCCTCGATGAGGTAAGAGCCTGTTTTGTGTGTCAGCAGCAGATAGTGCTGTTTGACACCTTGGTAGTTAGTATGGCTGTAAAGCCCATCCGGGCCGGCTCTTACTGGGAGTAGTCAAAGTGCTGGGTGGGTGACTACTCCCCACGTTCCAGGCCAGGTTTTGGCAGGCTTTAAAAGGCAGCCAGCACTAGCAGCTGGGTGGAATATCCTCCATCTGCCAGTGACGCTGTGGAGCTCTCAGTGCTGGGAGTGGAAGTCTGCAAGCAGGCGTACAGACTGCATGGAAGCCTGTACCTGGACTTTTCTGTGGCTGAGCTGTCAGCCGGGTGTGAATTAACACCAAAATCCTACAGGTGAACTTTTCTTGTGTCTTTGTTTTCGCTGTGTGTGAACAAGCACCAGGACTGTGATTTTGCTGAGTGTGAATAAAACACTACTGCTTGATTCAAGAACTGTGTACTTTGCCTCTATAATGCGTCCGCAAGCCTGTCTGCCAGAGCGATTCCCCACAATATATATGCACTGTGCTGTGGCAGTTATTTCTGGTGAAAGCAAATAGTGGCTATTTCAGTCCAACAAGAAATATATATTCTCAGGTCACTTCTGCAGTTATTTCTGGTGAAAGCATATAGAGGAGAATTTAAGTAAAAAAAGAAAAATATACGCATTGCACTGTTTCAGTTATTTCTGCTGAAGGGGTATAGAGGCATATTTTATAACAACAAGAAAAATATATTTTCAGTGCATATCCGCAGTTATTTGTGGTAAAAGCATTTAGTGGCCTATTTCAGTCCAAAAAGTAAAATATATTTGTCGCTTTTAGGGGTGCTTTAATTTCCATTTAATTTGTTTTGTTCAGCTACAAGTATGTCAGACAGAGAAGTGCCAGGCCATGCACAGAGGAGTGACAGAGGCCTGAATGTTTCTGAGGCAAGCAGATGTTTAAGAAGAGTAAGGGGTCATGGCAGCAGTAGTCGCAGCGAGAGGCCTGAGCTCCCGGTGTCATCTAGCGGTTGTGTCTTGACCAGTAAAACAAAGGTTCTTGATTGGTTAATTCGGTCATCCACGTCATCCCAAGTGACATCTGACACCCCCATCCAACAGATGGTGGGTTCATCAGCACAACACTTAGTTGGCATGGCCCGGATGCAGGCCCTGTGCCCTCATCTGTCCTCAACCTGCCTCTGGCCTTTTCTGTTCCCTCACCACGAGAAGTACTACATGCAGTGGGCTCAGTTTCACTTTTCAGCGAGGAAGAGCTACTAGAGGACAGTCAGCAGCTACTGCCCGGCCAAGATGTGAAGGAGAGATCCACCGACCCTCTGCTAGGCGGGCAAGTAGTGATGAGGAGAGTGGCACAGGAGCTTGTGTTGTGAGTGGTCAGGCTCCTGACCCAGAGGTAGTTGAGGAAGATATCAGTGATGTGCAGACAGTACTCGATGATGATAAAGCCGATTGCACTTGGGAGCCGGGTGAAGAAGGGTCTTCGTCATCATCAGGAAAAGAGGGTGGCAGCTTGCCCTTCAGGAAGCGGCTTTGCCAGCAAGTCACTAGCAAGGCTGGGAGTCAGCAGGGTGGCAGCAGTGGGAGGTCAGGAGCCAAATAGGCATGGGGTATACCACTCGCTTTGCAGCAGCATACCTGTGCAGAAAGGAGTGGTGTACAGGTTCACGGAAGCAGCAGCGTTAGCAGTCAGCCAGTGAGTAGTGTTAGGGAGAAAATCAGGTACACAGCGGTGTGTTAGTTTTTTGTGAAGCCGCCAGAGGAGGTCAACATGGCCATATGTAGAATATGTGGGCAGAAGGTGAAGCGTGGCCAGGGTGCCAATGGCACCACGGCCCTGATTCAACATATGCAGCGTCACCATAAAGTGGCCTAGGAGAACCGTGGCTCCCATGTGGTGGTCCAGCTTGCTGCAGCTACCGCTGCATCACCCAGTGGCACACACCCAGATTCAGCCTTTCAAGGCTCCACTACCTCAGCCGAAGGGAGCTGTCTGTCAATCCCATCTTCTGCTGGTCCAGATGCTCCTGCTCCTAGTCAGACATTCCATCAGCAATCGATCACCGAAGCGATTGACAAGAGACAACAGTATGCGTGCACGCATCCTATGGCGCAGAAGCTGAACATGCTCCTGTCCAATTTGCTGGTTCTTCAGTCCCTCCGTTTCTAAGTGGTGGACTCTGCACCTTTCAGAGAACTGATGGCTTGTGCCGAGCCGAGGTGGAGAGTCCCAAGCCGTCATTTCTTTGCCAAAAAGGCAGTACCAGCCCTGCACACACATGTAGAAAAGAAGGTGGGCCAGTCCTTAAGCATGTCAGTGTCTGCAAGTGTGGAGCTGTAACTACGGTCAGGGACAATACATGCCTTTTACGGCCCACTGGGTGAATGTGGTTCCTGCACAGCCACACCAACAACTCGGACAGTATCAAATGGGGGGAAACAAGACTGGATCACACATCCACAACGCTTAACCCTTGAACGCTTAACAACTCGGACAGGTCATGCCGCTTCCTTCTCCACGTTGTCACGCTGTTGGTGCTCCGACAATGTCCGCCTATGCCTCCTCATCCTCCACCAGGTCCTCAGCCTCCACTGCAGGGACAAGTCACAGTGCCCCTTCAGCATACCACATGTGCAGGGCACGGCGGTGTCATGCTGTTCTGCACCTGGTTTGCCTTGGAGAACGGAGTCACACATGGGAGGAACTGCTACGCGTGATGCATCAAGAAATCGACTCCTGCTTTCTCAGCGACAACTGAAAATCAGAACCATGCTGACCGACAACGGGAAGAACATGTCAGCGCTGCGTCAAGGAAGGCTGATCCATTCGCCCAGTATGGCACACGTGTTCAATCTGTTTGTCAATTTGGTTCCACCCATCTGCAATACATCCTAAAAATGGCCAGGAAACTTTGCATGCACTTCAGCCACTCGTATACAGCAAAGCACACCCTCCTTGAGCTGCAGCGGAAGAATGGCATCACCCAACATAGGCTGATATGCGACATTTTCACGCATAGGAATTTCACCCTCCATATGTTGGACCGACTATACGAACAGAGAAAGGCCATCAACGATTTCTTGATGATGCAAGCTCATAGGAGTACTCCCATTTTTATCTTCGAAGTCAGCCAGTGGCAGCTCATGCGTGACACCTGCCATTTGCTCAGGCCCTTTGAGGATGCCATGTTATTTGTCAGTCGCCAGGACTACGAGATGTACAAAGTTATTCCACTGTCCGTTATTCATGTCCTGGAACAGATGGTGGCAACAATGGCTGGTCAGGGGACAGGAGACATGGCGCCTCGATCTCACAGCCACATGAGCCCTGTGGGGGCTGAAAGAGGAGGAGGAGGGTGAAAAGGATATTGGAGCACAGGCAATGTGTAGCGAAATGGGTGGTTTTTCAACTCGGCTGACAGGCCATAGTTACCCCAAGGAGAACTCACCTGTCCACCCAAAATGTGGAGAGACTGACCTTTGTCAAGATGAATCAGGTGTGGATCAGCCAGGATTTCCAACCACCAATTCCTGATGCATCAGACTAGATCATCCATGATCCACACCAACACTTTGATACAAGAAACCGGTTTCTTCTAACTACCTGCCTCAGCTACTACTTTGATGCTGCAACCCGCCTGATGCCACACATCTGATGCCAAGTGCTCCTTCTTTCACCCACCTTCATTAGCGGGTACTGGTATTGCACCCACCACCCCACTCTGTTATTGGGTCACTTTGTGGTCTCCTGATGCAGCTGCTGCTGCCATCCCCAAAATATGTCACCTTGACACTCTGTGGTATCCTGCTGCTGCCATCTCTACACTATGTCACCTTGCCACTCTGTGGTCTCCTCATGCTGCCGCCACCTCCAGACTGTCATTGTGCCACTCGGTATACTCCTCATAATGCAGCCACCCTCAGACTCTGTCATTGTGCCGTTCCGTGGTGTGCTCATGCTGCTGCCATATCCAGACTCGTTCATTGTGCCACTCGGTGGCCTCCTCATACTGCCGCCACCACCAGACCCTGTCATTGGGCCTTTCTGTGGACTTCTCATGCTGTTCCCACCCTCCTCACTTCATGACTGAGCCACTATTTTGCCTTTCGGGCTGACTGACATCATTTATTTGACACTTCTTCTGATCTGTCAGTAGGGGGGAAAAATTTGACGCACAACGGATCCTATCGGTGTAGCAGCTGTAAGGCCTGTATGGTCCCATCAGAATTGACTTATGATTTGATAGCCAAAAGCAGGAGTGGGTGCAAAACACAGAGGACATGCAAATATTCCATTCACGTGTCATCTCAGTTTTAGATCCACTCCTGTTTTTTTTTGGGCATTAGCAATACTGATAAATTATTAAGCAAATGCTGACCTTGAAGGCATATGCTCCACAGACAGGATCTTTTTTTGTGGGTTATTGTTCTGTGACAGCAACACAAATTTACTGTTGACACCCTCTCCACTCTGTCAGGGGGGCCTTACTTGTATAAGCATTTAATAGAACAGGTTCTATAGATATCTATGTGGAATCAGATGACGAGGGTGTAAAAGGAGTGTGCTACTTCTTGACGCTAACATCTAACTGTAAGGCTGAGTTGATACTTGAGTTGTTTGGTCAGTTTTGTCCCCGTTACCGCCCAAATAAGTGAAATATGCAGTAATACTAAGAGCTATGTCTGTCATCTGCATGTCATTCGGACTCACAATATTATTTCACTACCAAAGCAGACTCCCTATGCGTGCTACTGCAAGGCACATTGTTCTACACCACTATAAAGGCTCTCAGCAGCCAGGAAATAGAAGTTTTTAACATAATTTGGTGCAAATATATTCAAATCAAATCAAATTTTTCCCGAAATATTTGGCGAATCGGCGAAGAGGATTTTTGAAATATTCGCTCATCTCTAGCAACGACTAGAGCACATGAAATTTTTATTAATTTTTTAATATTTCAGACATTTTTGAATGAGGAGATACCTAATATATATTTTGTTTATATGTTTTTATTTGTAAATTTGGGAAAGGGGAGGGGTGATTAAAACTTATATATATATATATAATTTTTTTTTTTTTTACTTTTACAGTAAACTTTTAAATACCTTAGGGGGCTTGAACTTGGGATCTTTTAATCCCTTGTTCTATTAACCCTAATCGCCCTTCACCTTCTGTGTGGCTGTGTATCTGCTGTTTAATACAGCCTGCAACCATCGTGTATGGAGCAAGCACAATGCAGTAGCCCACTAAATACATTCTCTCAGCCACTATGAAGTACGGGTATACCTAAATTTATAGCAACTTGACAAATTAATTTGGAACAAATAAAACTTTTTGCTGACGTTTGTCGAATCGACCAAATCATTTTTTTTTTCAAAAGTTCTCTGATCACTGATCATTGTGCTAGCCACCATAAATTACAGGTTACAGCCCTTAGGGGTCTCAGTAAAAAAAAAAAGTTGTACCTGCAGGACTCACTTCTGACCAGATTTCCATGTGCTGTAACTTGCAGTTAGGCTTGAGTGAACCCGAACTGTAAAGTTTGGATTCGTACCGAAGATTACGTTTTTTTGAAACCGGACCCGAACACGAACTTTTCCGTAAAAGTTCGGGTTCATTGTTTGGTGATTTCTTCCCGCTTTTTAAAAGGCGGCAGGGCAGTCAATCAACAAGCGTTTCACTACTTTGGCCATTGAAGCCATCACAGCCATGCCTACTATTGGCATGGCTGTGATTGGCTAAGTGCAGCATGCGACCCAGCCTCTTTTTAAGATAGAGCCACGTAGCGTTGCATGTTACTCTGCTCTTCTCAGTGTAGGGATACGACGCTGCTACTTCTGTGAGGGAAAGATTAGTGGAAAAATCTGTTGAACTTGGTGGTGTTACCTCTTCAAACTACAGCAATAATTTAGGGTGCTATGCTACATATTTGTACCCAGCCCTGAGCCCAGCAATACTGCAAAATAATTTTTATTCCATCTGTTACTGAGGTGGGGGTTGGCGGCCATTTTAGCAACTGCAGTGTCCTTGGAACTGCATGTGACCTGCATGTGTGCCAGCCTGCCAGTGACATCAGTCTAATTATTTTTTGGTAGCTCAGTGGAGGAAAAATTCCTTTTTTTTGGTAGGTCAAGTCCCCCTACATTACCTATTTTATAATTTTGGGGTGGCACAGTGCATTTCTATAGTTGGTGGAATAAACCCTTGCTTTTGTACCACAGGGCACGTTTGCATACAACGCTGAAAAAACTGTTTTAAAATTCTACGGTGAAAAACTGTATTTCTGTAGTTGGGTTAATAAACCCGTACTGTTGTGCCACAGAGCACCTTTGCATACAACGCTGAAAAAACTGTTTTATAATCTTTGGGGTGAAAAACTGCATTTCTGTAGTTGGGTTAAAAAACCCGTACTGTTGTGCCACAGAGCACTTTTGCATACAACGCTGAAAAACCTATTTTAAAATTTAGCAGTGACATACAGCATTTGTGTATTTGGGGGAAATAAAGCATATTGTTGTTCCACAGAGCAGTTTTGCATACAACGCACAAAAACATATTTTAAAATTTAGCAGCGACATACTGCATTTCTGTAGTTTGCTGCAATAAACACTGGTTTTGTGCTACATAGCAGATCTGAGGCCTACCCTGTATTTCAATTATTTTAAGTAACCTTTCGAACTCCGCATTTACATAGTTGGTTGTAAACACACGGGTTTTGTGGTAGACAGCACATTAGCGGTGTACGCTGCATTTCTGACAGTCAAATTAAACCGTTAACTTCTGCTTTTACATTGTTGGTTTGAAAAATCAAATTTTTGGTGAAAGTAAAATAATTGTATTGAATTGCTCCATTACACTGTTGTGTGACCTAAAGAAATTTATTCTGTTTATGACATGGGCACTGCCTTACTGTTAGTGAACTTAGTTGTTGACTATTGGCAGTTAAATTGACACCTGAGATAAACCATCTGTTAGTTTGGTGGGTGAAAGCAAATAATGAGGAGAACATCAAATAAGGGACGTGGGCATGGTCGTGGTGGTGTTGGTGGAGCTACTGTTGCTGGGAAAGGATGTAGCCGTTCAGGGCCAACTACAGGTCCAAGTGAAACACCTTCCTTAGGTGTGAGTAGGCGATAGAACCTGCAGCATTATTTGGTAGGCCCGAATGCCGCTCTACGAATGGTGAGGCCAGAACAAGTGCAGGCGCTAGTAGATTGGGTGGCTGACAGTGCCTCCAGTACCTTAACATTGTCTCCGACTGCTGAAAGTTCAGAGTTGGCACCTGCAGCCCATGCCCATCAGTCTTTCACCTCTCCCCATTGAAAATCAGCCAATCAATCTGAGCCCCAAGTCATGCAGCAGTCACTTATGCTTTTTGATGATTCTTCTGGTAGGGTTTCCCAGGGCCATAACCATAGACCTGCCGCAGAAGTGGAAGACATTGAGTGCACGGATGCCCAACCACTTCGGTTTGAGGATGAGGACATGGTAAGACCACCGCAGCACGTCTCTGGTGATGACGAAACACAGGTTTAAACTGCTGCTGCTTTCTGCAGTGTTCAGACCGACATAGAGGGCAGGGGTGAAGACTGGGTGGAAGATGATGTTGAGAACGATGAGGTCCTACACCCCAAAATATACTACATAAATCCATTTTTCTTCATGGATGGTGAAAAAATCATATTTTTTAAGGCCAGGAATTAGCTTTGTGGCCTGCACTACATATTTGCCGGGGACATTAATATAGTTAATTCATATGGCAGTTCAGGGGTTGACATATTCCAATTTTTTGCTGTCAAGTAACCCTGCACTGCATAGGTGACAGGGACCAAAAATTGGAAAAATCTTCTTTTAAATTGTTGGGTGCAATATTACTATTTTTGCCATGAATAAACCCATCTGTCTGGATGCCAGGGGCCTACATTTTTAAAAATCGTCTGTTCCATTGGTGGGTGACATCAACCCAGTTTTGCCAGTGAAAAACCCCTGCTCTGCCTGGATGCCAGGGACCTACATTTTAAAAAATTGTCTGTTCCATTGGTGGGTGACATGAACCCCGTTTTTCCGTGAATAAACCCCTCCTCTGCCTGGGTGCCAGGGGCCTACAATTTAAAAAATCGTCTGTTCCATTGGTGGGTGACATCAACCCAGTTTTGCCGGTAAAAAAACCCTGCTCTGCCTGGATGCCAGGGGCCTACATTTTTTAAAATTGTCTGTTCCATTGGTGGGTGACATGTACCCCATTTTGCTGTGAATTAACCCCTCATCTGCCTGGGTGCAAGGGGCCTACATTAATAAAAATTGCCTGTTCCATTGGTGGGTGACATGAACCCCGTTTTTCCTTGAATAAACCCCTCCTCTACCTGGGTGCCAGGGGCCTACAATTTTAAAAATTGTCTGTTCCATTAATGGGTGATATGAACCCCGTTTTGCCAGTGAAAAACCCCTGCTGTGCATTGCTGACAGGGAACCAAATTTGGTAAAAACATCTGTTAATGATCGAAAGATGCGTGACTACAAACGCACGCTGGTAGACGGGCTGCTGATGGCATTCCCACCTGACGCCTACTCAACTTCCTACTCCACATCCATTTACTTCTCTTAGATCAAGATTTTTTTTTTTTTAAGTCATTTCCCTATCCACATTTGTTTGAAGGCACTTACCCACATTTTGCTACCTTTAGCAGCCCTTTAGCCCTTTCCAGGATGTTTTTACAGCCATTTTAGTGCCCAAAAATTCGGGTCCCCATTGACTTCAATGGGGTTCGGGGTCAAGTTCGGGTTAAGTTCGGATCCCAAACCTGGACTTTTTTGTGAAGTTCGGCCAAACCCGTTGAATCCAAACTTCCAGATGTCCGCACAACTCTACTTGCAGTTTATTTTGGTTAGCACCACAGTCCTGGTCTTGTTTTTAAAGCTGATACTGTCCAGGATAAAATAGCCATTCTGTATAACTTTTCATGTCCCCAGGATGATGTTAACATGAATTTCTGTGCTATCAACACCCTTTACCAAACAGGGAGTATAGTTGTTCTAATTGAGGTTGTTTTCCAGAAAAGGAGCGTTTAGATGAGCACAGTCATTTAATTACCCCTCTGTGTCCAATTAGGCTGTTGATTGATGCCATGACCCAGACGTTTTCCAGCATCTGGATCACAGCCAGCGAAGTTTAGAAAAATTGTATTTGGCTGCTTCACCAAATTTCACAAAGAAATTTGCTTTGTAATAAATTACTTTGTCACAAAGAGCATGTCTTTGTAACTAGTGGGCACAATGATGGGGAACGGCATTTCACCACTCCCCATCAAAAAACCTTACCTTTTGTCTCAGCTCTCTAGGACTGCATTAGCCAATACAAGCCTGTAAGTCTTTCTCTTCATATCCCAACTGCCATACACACGGTTACATGTCCCTTATCAGCCAATAGAAGCTCGTAGGCCTCAGTCTCCACATACATACAGCTTTACTCCAGGTTTCCATAACAATCCAGCCATTTTTCTTCACTGCTGTAGGTCAGCTTTAAGGTAGGACACAACTACACCGCTACATGCATCCAACGCGATTTTTTTTAAACTGTCGTGTCGCAGTCACAGAATATCGCAGTGCGACACCATAGCCTATCATTATAAAAATTGTTTTCATGTAGCCCTAGACTTAAAGGGGCAGGGCGCTGTGGAGGTCACTGTTAATGGGGTGGGGCCACTATTAAAGGGGCAGGGCGCTGTGGAGATCACTGTTAATGGGGCAGGGGCCACAATTAAAGGGGCAGGCCACTATGGAAGTCAATGTTAAAGGGGTGGGCACTGTGGAGTTCTCTGTTAAGGGGCAGGGGCCACTATTGAAGGGGCAACTGCTGTGGAGGTCACTGTTAACCCTTTAAAGACTCAGCCTTATTTCACCTTAAGGACTCGGCCATATTATTTGCAAATCTGACCAGTGTCACTTTATGTGGTGATAACTTTTAAACGCTTTTACTTATGCAGGCCATTCTGAGACTGTTTTTTTCATCACATATTGTACTTCATAACACTGGTAAAATGGAGTAAAAAAAAGTTCATTTTTATTTATAAAAAAATACCCAATTTACCAAAAATTTTTAAACATTTGCAATTTTCCAAGTTTCAATTTCTTTATTTCTGTAATACATAGTAATACCTCCAAAAATAGTTATTACTTTACATTTTTTGGGGATGTTTCAAGGCTTAGATGTTTTTTTCAGAAATTTTCAAAAACCCACTTTTTAAGGACCAGTTCAGGTCTGAAGTCACTTTGTGAGGCTTACATAATAGAAACCACCCCAAAATGACCCCATTCTAGAAACTACACCCTTCAAGGTATTCAAAAATGATTTTACAAACTTTGTTAACTCTTTAGGTGTTCCACAAGAATTAATGGAAAATAGAGATAACATTTCAAAATTTAACTTTTTTGGCAGATTTTCCATTTTAATAGTTTTTTACCAGTTACAAAGCAAGGGTTAACAGCCAAACAAAATTCAATATTTATTTCCCTGATTCTGTAGTTTACAGAAACACACCATATGTGATCGTAAACTGCTGTACAGGCACACGGCAGGGCGCAGAAGGAAAGGAATGCCATACGGTTTTTGGAAGGCAGATTTTGCTGGACTAGTTTTTGGACACCATGTCCCTTTTGAAGCCGACCTGATGCACCCCAAGAGTAGAAACTCCAAAAAAGTGACCCCATTTTAGAAACTACGGGATAGGGTGGCAGTTTTGTTGGTACTATTTTAGGGTACATATGATTTTTGGTTGCTCTCTATTACATTTTGTGTGAGGCAAGGTAACAAGAAATAGTTGTTTTGGCACTGTTTTTATGTTTTGTTATTTACAAAATTCATCTTACAGATTAGATCATGTGCTATTTTTATAGAGCAGGTTATTACGGACGTGGCAATACCTAATATGTATACTTTTTTAATTATGTAAGTTTTACAGAATGATCTCATTTTTTAAACAAAAAAAAAACATGTTTTAGTGTCTTCATAGTCTGAGAGCCATAGTTTTTTTCAGTTTTTGGGCGATATCTTGTGTAGGGTATGATTTTTATGGGATGAGATGACGGTTTGATTGGCACTATTTTGGGGTGTGTATGACATTTTGATCGCTTGGTATTACACTTTTTGTGATGTAAGGTGACAAAAAATGGCTTTTTTTACACGTTTTTTTTTTTTACAGTGTTCACCTGAGGGGTTAGGACATGTGATATCTTTAGAGATCAGGTTATTGCAGATGTGGCAATACCTAATATGTATATTTTTTATTTACTTAAGTTTTACATAATAACAGCTTTTTTAAAACAAAAAAAAAAATGATGTTTTAGAGTCTCCATATTCTGAGCCATAGTTTTTTATTTTTTGGACGATTGTCTTTGATAGGGGCTCATTTTTTGCGGGATGAGGTGACGGTTAGATTGGTACTTTTTTTGTGGGCCTTTTTGATCCCTTCTGTATCACTTTTATTGATGTAAGGTGACAAAAAAATTGTTTATTTAACACAGTTTTTATTTTTTATTTTTTACGGTGTTCATCTGAGGGGTTAGGTCATGTGATATGTTTATAGGGCCGGTTAATACGGACATGGCGATACTAAATATGTTTTTTTTTTACTTTATTTGGGGAAAATTACGTTTTTGTTTTTTTTACTTGAAACTTTTAATATTTTTTTTTGGGGGGGACTTTATTTTTTCAACTTTTTTTCACTTTATGTCACTTTTTTGTCTTACTTTGGGACTTCAACTTTTGGGGGTCTGATAAACTTCTGTATTGGAATGCATTGGCTGTATTAGTAATACAGTGTATATTACTCATACAGCTTCCTGCCTGTGATATCCAGGGGGCTGAATTTCACAGGCTCTTCACCGGAAGGCAGCCCCGATGCTAAGGAAGGTATCGCGCTGCATTCCCTGCTATCTGGCCCCCATCACAGCAGCACGGGGACCAGATAGCCACCGCACCTGCCGCCCGATCACCCGGAAAAGCCGCAAAAACTGTGTTTGAAAAAGCTCATAGTAGTTTCTAAAATAGTAAGTATTCCTTTACAGAAAGAATACTTACTGAAACAGAAACTGCTATGAGCTTTTTCCAGCACAGTTTATTAGTGGGTTGCATAGCACAGTGGTTAAGATTCTTGCCTCTAATACATAAGGTTGTGAGTTCAAATCCCAGCAGACACTTTTCTGAAATACAGACTAAATTAGATTTAAAAACACTGGGTGTCCCCAACACTGATTCAATATATGGACATAGCTATATATGGAGTCAGACCAGGAACTCTTAAGCCTGAACTAGAGTCCCGACACCCTCCCCTCTTCAAAGCAGAGGGTGGCTGGTTTAATGCTCGGGTTCTTCCATTGTGCTCAGGTGCTCTGTAGAGCACCCAGGAAGTGTTCTACCCGAGCACTTGTGGTATAAGATTTATAGCAACAAATACGGTATCGTCAAAGTTATAATTTCACCCTTGTCTGTCTTTATTCCTACTCATATATGGCCCTTACAAACACTGAAAATACCTGTTAAATATATTTGGGATACAAAAATGTTTGTTGAAATGGAAAAATCTAGACAGTCCTAAGTTTAATAATGAATATCTATATTCAGAAATGTGATATGAAATTTATTTGGAAAATTTATGTAGCTGTTAAAACTATTGTTGAATTACGATAGCTGCTAAGAGCAAAAGATGAGCACATTTGCATTTTGCTTTTATGTTGCCCCATTAAATACGCTTGTATATTTTAATACCTTAATTCAACAAACAAGGCTACTCATCTCCACTGAGAACTATACTTAATTACAACACACTTTTTTTTTTTTTTCTTTCATCAATTTTGGATTTATTTCCCATTTGTAAAATGTTGCATTAAATCTGCTCTATTCTCCCTATAAAGAGTTTTCTTTAATTATACCACAATAAATACATTTTTTCCACGTGCACAGTAACAAGTCTTGTTTTTCCCTACTGTATTAATTTTCTTTAATTTTTCTTTTTAATTCTTTTTTTATTGAATTTTATTTTAGAACAACGTAAACTTGCAAAAGTACATGAATGAATCCATTCAAAAGGTATAGAGAAGTGTTAACATTTAATGCAAAGCTATAAAATAAAAGTTTGCAAAGCATACCAGGAGTTTTAATTAGAAATGAGCAAAGTTTAAAAAAATTAGATTCAGTTGATTTTCCGAAGATTCGATTTGTTACAAATTAGTCACTAATGGTTATAAATCAGGAACAGCATACTGGTATGTCACTGTGACTGAGAAAGTGTATGGAGAGGGCTGCTGCAGTGAGCCTGTTTCATAGGTGGTGGTTGCCAACTGTATCATACAGCAGGCAGCCAGCAGCAATGATAGGGAATTGCGATGGAATGGCGATCCCACCGAACCTTGTGAGTTAACCCCTTAGGTGCCATGATCAACACGGATTGCAGCATCTGTGAAGCAAAGCAGAGGGATTTGGCTCCCTGTGCCTTCTGATTGGAGCCCTGCAGTGAAATTGTGGGGCTCTGATACGTTATCATAACAGTCTGGATGCTTTTAAAGTGTCCCATGGCTGCCATGGTAACCTCCTTGTTGTACTGTGTACAAAGCACAGATAAGCAAGGAGCATGTCAAAATGCTATTCATCCTAGTAGATCTTTATTAAGATATAGGAAAAGGGAGCAAAATATCCCAGGTTTTAGCCCTCTAAGGTGGTTGAAAGTTGTCACTGTAAAAGTAAAAATAAAAAAATAAATAAATAAGCAAGTTAAAACATTAAAAATGTAAATAATCCCTCTTTCCCAATTTTACATATAAATATATATCTGAAAAATGTCTGAACTATTATATTAATAAACATTTCATGTACTCTGATGGCTGCAATGGAAAAAAAATAAAAAACACACTGCTGTTTTAGTCACCTTTTTCCCTACAAAAAATTGAACAACTGTAATGAAAAAGACATATGTGCCACAAAAATTGTACTAATAAAATCCAAATTTTGTCCAAAAAAAAGACCCCAATATAGCTCTGTAGACTGAAATATAAAAAAACGTTATGGCATAAAATGGCAATGCAAAGAAAATGTAGGTTTTTATCTTTTAACCCCTTCCCGACACATGACATACCATTAATAGTAATAGTACGTCATGGAGATCGGGCGGGCACCTTGAACGTTGCGCGTCCGATCACAGCAGGGTTCCGGCGGCCCCTGGTAGCCGGGAACCTGCTGTATCCACCCACATCTCTGTAAAAGCCAATGCTGGAGGATTAACCCCTTCTATGCTGTGGTCCGCGCTGACCATGACATAGAAGGGGTTTGTGTTGGGTGAGGGAGCGCTTCGAGTCCCCGGACTGCTGTGGTGGGGACTCGATGTGTCAGAAGGCAGCCCAATGCCGTGCAGAGGTTGCCCAATGCCTTGCATGGCATCAGGACCTGCCTTCTACAGGTGACGAGGAAATCCAGCCTCAGGCTGGGTCTCCAAGGCAACCTGTTAGTGTACTACTCACTGTAGTACACGAACAGGAAATGCATTACATTACAGATGTATTGGGGATCAGACCCCCAAAAGTAAATGTCAGAAATAAAGTAAAGAAAAAAAAGTTTAAAGTGTCTTTAATAAAATTTATAAAACTCCACTTTTCCCTTACTTTATAACAAAAAACTGAAAAAAAACACACATATTATGTATCGCCACATCCATAATGACTGGCTCTAGAAAATATATTACATAATCCACCCTGTTCGATAAAAAACATAAAAAAATAAAAACAATGTAAAAAAAAACATTTTTGTCACCTTACATCACAAAACGTGCAACACCAAGCGATCAAAAATGTGTGTGTCCGATAAAATGGTATCGATAAAACTGTCACCTCATCCCGCAAAATCACATAGCCCCTACATCACACAAATTGTAACAGCAAGTGATCAAAAAGGTGTATGCCCCCTAATATAGTGCCAATCAAACCGTCACCTCATCCTGCATAAAATGATACCCTAACTTAGAAAATCTGTCAAAAAATAAAAAGGCTATTGCTCTCAGACTATGGAGACACTAAAACACCATTATTTTGTGTTTAAAAAATCCTATAATTGTGTAAAACTTAAATAAATAGGAAAAATAAGACATAGTAGTTATTACCACGTCCATAACCCTCTGCTTAATAAAAATATCACATGACCTAACCCGTCAGATGAATGCTTGAAAAATAAATAAATAAAAACTGCGCCAAACCAACCAATTTTTTGGTCATCCTGCCCCATAAAGTGTAATAATGAATGATCAAAAAATCATATGTACCCAAAAATGGTACCAATAAAAACATCAAATCTTCCTGCAAAAAATGAGCCCCTGTACAAGACGATAAAAAAAATAAAAATAAAAAATAGGGTGTTCAGAAAAAGCAGACACAAAAACATATTTTTTTTCAAAAATGCTTTATTATGTAAAACTGAAAAAAAACAAACATAGAAAGTAGTCATAGTTGTTATCATTGCATCTATTACAAGCTACTTTATAAAAATAGCACATTATTTATCCTGTCAGATGAATGTTGTAAAAAATAAAAAATAAAAACGGTGACAAAACATCCATTTTTTGGTTACCTTGCCTCAAAAAAAATATAATATTGAGCAATTAAAATCATATGTACCTCAATATAGTACCAATAATCACACCTTATCCCATAGTTTCCAAAATGTGGTCACTTTTTTGAGTTTCTACTGTAGGGGTGCATCAGGGGGGCTTCAAATGGGACATGGCATCTAAAAACCAATTCCGCTAAATCTGCCTTCCAAAAACTATATGGCATTCCTTTCTTTCTGCGCCATACAACAGTTTACAACCACATGTGGGATGTTTCTGTAAACCGCAGAATCGGGGTAATAAATATTGAGTTTTGTTTGGCTGTTAACCCTTGCTTTGTTACTGAAAAATATTGATTAAAATGTAAAATCTGCCCAAAAAGTGAAATTCGGAAATTTAATTTCCATTTTCCATTAATTCTTCTGGAACACTTAAAGGGTTAACAAAGTTTGTAAAATCAGTTTTGAATACCTTGATGGGTGTAGTTTCTAAAATGGGGTAATTTTTGAGTGGTTTCTATTATGTAAGCCCCACAATGTGACTTCAGACCTTAACTGGTCCTTAAAAAGTGGGTTTTGGAAATTTTCTGAAAAATTTCAAGATTTGCTTCTAAATTTCTAAGCCTTCTAACGTCCCCCAAAAAATAAAATGTCATTTTTAAAATGATCCAAACATGAAGTAGACATATGGGAAATGTAAAGTAATAACTATTATATGAGGTATCACTATCTATTATAAAAGTGGGAAAATAGAAATTTGAAAATTTGGGAATTTTTCTATATTTATGGCAAATTTGGGATTTTTTCACAAATAAAGGTGAAATATATTGACTTTAAAATTTATGACTATCATGAAGTACAATGTGTCACGATAAAACATTCTCAGAATGGTTTGGATAAGTAAAAATGTTCCATAGCTATTACCACATAAAGTGACACAAGATTTGCAAAACATAGCTTGGGCAGAAAGGTGAAAACTCCCCCCCCCCCCCTTTCCCATCTTTGACAGGCTAAGGGGATCTATGCCAGCTGTCGTCTGCCTGCAGGAAAAGCATTTGGATAGGGACAATTTGAGGTGAATGGAAAAGAGATGGATTGGGGTGGGGTTCCATTCTATATATAGATCATATTCAAGAGGAATATCTATATTGATTCATAAAAAGATCAATTTTGAGTGTGATTCCTGCATTGTATTATAGATAGTGTACAAATGGTGATAGCAAACATTTATAGTCCCCCTCCATATAGGCCGGATGTGATTTATGAATTACAGAATTGTATGACACATAAGCAAAACTGCATGTTTAGTGGGTGACTACAATGTAGTTATAGATGCCAGTAAGGATAGATTAACAAAGAGTAAAACACCGCCCAATAAGAAAAACTTTGTGTATTTACTATCTGAGTAGGATTGGGTGGATATTTGGCGTAAACTACAACCGGAGAATAAAACTTACTCTTGTTACTCTAAAACATATCAGTCATGGTCAAGAATAGATATGATATTAGGTAATAAAAAAATAATGGAGAAATATAATATAAAAATAAAATACGTTCCTATGGAGCTTTCAGCCCATTGTGCTGTAGTGATGGATCTGAATTGTATAATTAGTCAAGGATCATTTACGTTCAAACTAAATCCACACTGGCTAATAGAGATGTCCCGAACTATTCGCCGGCGAACAGTTCCCGGCGAACATCACATAGTCGCGTTCGCCGCGGCGGGCGAACATATGCGATGTTCGGTTCGCCCCCTAAACGTCATCATTGAGCAAACTTTGACCTTGTACCTCAGTCAGCAGACATATTCCAGCCAATCAGCATACCCACTCCCCCAGACCCTCCCACCTCCTATCAAAAAGCAAGGACAGCATCCATCTTAGATTCATTTTGAAGCTACAGTGTAAGTTAGAGCAGGGAGAGTGCTGCTGCTGCTGCTGAATTAAACGGGTTCTTTACTTTGTTACAACTGATGATCTATCCTCAGGATAGATCATGAGCATCTGATCGGCCGGGGTCCGACACCCGGGACCCCCGCCGATCAGCTGTTTGAGACGGCAGTGACGCTGCAGGAGCGCCGCGGCCTTCTCACTGTTTACCGCTACTAGCACCCCGCCCAGTGACGTCACGACTTGTAGCAAGTGGCGTGGGTGGGGCTAAGCTCCATTCAGTGAACAGAGCTTAGCCTCACCCACGTCTCTTAATACAAGTCGCGACGTCACTGGGCGGGGCGCTAGCAGAAGTAAACAGTGAGAAGGCCGCGGCGCTCCTGCAGCGCCACTGCCTTCTTAAACAGCTGATCGGCGGGGGTCCCAGGTGTCGGACCCCGGCCGATCAGATGTTGGTGATCTATCCTGAGGATAGATCATCAGTTGTAACAAAGTGAAGAACCCCTTTAATAGGGAAAGCATTAGCCAGTGTTCTGTGTCCACTCCAGTCCTCAAAGACTCATCTGCTGTAAGGACAGCATCCTGACAGCACCCCAAAAATACCTTTTTAGGGCTGGTACATCAGTCTGCTTTTATTTTATTTTTTATATATATATTGCAGTTGCCTGCACATGTGTGAGAGGCCGCAGGCCAACAGACTGTACTGTGTGCACACCACTCATATAGGGTGGCACAGTACCTTGCAGATAAAAAAAGGCATTTAATTTTTACCCTTTAATATAATTGTAGTTGTCTGCCAGTGTGTGTCAGACCCACGGACTGTACTGTGCCCACTGCCCACCACTCATATAGGGTGTCACAGTACATGGCACGGCGCATGCGCAGTGACCTAAAATTCTAACGAAGCGGAAAGAGCATGGGTCTTTTTCCATCTCCCAGTTCCAAAAATCTATTCACTACACCGGCCCTGGCCCTGATAAGGGACAAAACAGAGATTAAACTGATAGGAATAGTACTTAGTTAACACTAGTTGCATTGGTGGCGAATTCCATTGCAAGGGCCCAAAATTAGAAGGAAGCGGACAGAGCAAGCTATTTTCTCTATCTCCCCATGCAAGGATTCAATTCAATTCACGTCCCCTGATGGGGGACTTAACAAAGATTAAAATTGTAAGAATAGTAGTTCACACTATTTGTATTGGTGGCACAGTACATTGCGCGGCGCACGCGCAGTGCCCCAAATTGAAAGTAAGGGGACCGACCAATCATCTTTTTCCATCTCCCGGTTCCTAAAATCTATTCGATACACGTCCCTTGATAGGGGGCGTAACAGGGATTAGACTGATAGGAATAGTACTACTCAAGACACCACTCATATAGGGTGGCACAGTACATTGCACGGCGCATGCGCAGTGCCCCAAGTTGGGAGGAAGAGGACCGAACAACCATCTTTTTCCATCTCCCGGTTTTTAAAATTACACTGGCCCCTGATAGGGGACAAAACAGAGATTAAACTGGTATGAACATATTTTTTTAATTTAAAAAAAGAGGACAGCCTCTGTAGAGCTGAGTATTGTTTGGTCGTGTTACTTTACGCTCATGCACAATGGCTGTAGGCTCATGTGTCCTTTTGCGGAGGTGAAAAACCTGGTCAGTAAAACCCAAGGCAACATCATCGGCCTCATCCCATATGCGTTTTTTCTGGAGCGTGCCCTATGAAGAGTGCTGGATCAGGCCGTAGATGAGCATGAAGAGGAAGAGTTGTGGTCACCATCACCACCAGAAACAGCCTTGCTGTCGTCGATTGCTGGACCTGCGGCAACGCAGAGAGAGGAGTCTGAAGAAGAGGAGTCGGAGGAGGAAGGTGGCTTTGAGGAGGTGGAAGACCTACCACAGCAGGTGTCCCAGGGGGCTTGTTGTCACCTTTCGGGGACTCTTGGTATTGTACATGGCTGGGTGGAGGAAGAGACCTTTAATGACGTCGGTGAGGACAAGGAACGGTACATGGCTAGCTTGGTATCCAAGCTTGTGCAAATGGGGAGTTTGCGGTTGTGCAAATGGACTGTATGCGGTTGTTTGCTTTGCGTTAAACGGGGAGTTTGGTCTGTCAGAGTTTGGTCTGTCACTCTGAAGCGGGCGTAACCCTTACACTACCTGATCGATACAACATCATACCTGATCGTATACACACACTGGATGTTTTAAAGCACGTTATTCCAAACAATTTAGGAATGTTAGGTGATTTATGCCCTTTATGGATGATCTCGCATTCCTGGACTTCTTATTTTTGGTTTGTTACATGTGCAGCAACTATTTTAGGAAAAACTGATTCGTGACCAAGAAGCGTGAGGGAATTTCGCTTAGTTTTCCTAAGTTTTGGACTGAATTCCGAATTGAATACTTCTCTTCACTCAATACTAGTTTAATATTAACATTAAGATTGTAATTTTTGGTTGTAGTATTACACTGTACACCCAGTGTGCAGGAAAAACTTAAATGGTATGTTTTTCAAATAAAGATTGTCACAAAAGGGGTGTCTGAAAACTCTGTATGTAAAACTACACTGGTTATGTTATTGTCACGGAAGTACCGAGACATATGGACGTCCCCGCGACAGTGAGTAGCAGGAATCTTTGAGACTGGCAACACGTGGTTTGATTTGACATATTTACCTTGTGGATCAATAGGCGTCTTTGTTTTTTTTTCTGGTACTGGGGGCCAGACCCTTAAAGGGGTTGTCCAAGTTATTGCTTACCTGCTGGTGATCGCATCTGGGGTTTCCCTCCCACACTAGAGGGTGACAGTTATTAAATGTCAGTCTGTTATTCACTCAAAATTGTTTATGAAGGAGGAGTATATTTTCTTCTAGGACCAGTGGCATTTGCTTTGAATCCCTTGGCCCCATATTTCTATGTATAAAAATGCTGAAGGGCATGAAGTAAAATTTAGGAATAAAATTATTTATGCCAATTAGGGTGAGTTCACATCAGTTTTTTGGTCAGTAATTTCCATCAGTTAGGCTTTGTTCACACATCAGTGTTTTGGTTTGTGATTTCGATCAGTGTATTGGGTGCAGGTTAAAACCACAGAACAGCAGATCTTTCCATTATACCTTATCTCTGTGTAGGCTTCACTTCAACAGGTGGCGCTATACAGATGCATTTTATTAAATAACTCAGTGGCTATGCACAATTTTTTATTACATGCAATTACAAAAGAATTAAAATCAAGGTACTGGTTTGAAAACTGTAGAGTATTTTACATGAGAAAACCCTTTAACGACTTGACTACCGCCCATAGGATATAAACATCCCATGGGCGGTTGTCTATCTCTGAATGGATGTTTTAGAACGCCCATTAAGAGATGGCAGCTGCTCGCTAATCTTGCAGCTGCCGAGGGGGTTGCCTGCTGTCAGTGACAGCAGGGCAACCCAGAGAGAAGGCAGCGACGGTTCCCAGGTGTCCCAGCCTTCTAGATTGCTGCACACACAGCTCTTAGCTGTGTGTGCAAAGCAGGAAGAGCGATGCATCCCTACATAAGAAAATCACTAAAAAAAAAAAAAAAAACTATAGCTCTCAGAACATAGAGACATTAAAAGATCATTTTTTGTTTAAAAAATGCTATTATTGTGTTAAAGTGAAATAATTAAAAAAGTAGACATATTAGATATCGCCACGCTCGTAACAACCAACTCTATAAAAATATCACAGGACCTAACCATTCACATGAACACCGTAATAAAAATAAAATTAAAACAGTGCCAAAAAAAACAATTTTTTGTCATCTAGCATCAGTTAAAGTGCAACACCAAGCGATCAAAAGGGCATATGCCCCCCATACTAATACCAATAGAACCATCACCTCATCCTGCAAAAAATGAGACCCTATCTAAGACCATCAGTCAAAAAATTCAAAAGCTATGGCTCTCTGACTATGAAGACACTAAAAATTTTTGTTTCAAAAATGCTATTATTGTGTAAAATGTAAATAAATAAGAAAAATTATACATATTAGGTATTTACCCATCCACAACAACCTGCTCTATAAACATATCACATGACCTAACTCCTCAGGTGAACGCTGTAAAAATAAATAAATAAAAACTGTGGAAAGACCTCCAATTTTTTGGTCACCTTGCCCCATAAAGAATAATAATCAATGATCGAAAAATCATATGCACCCAAAAATTATACTAATAAAAACATCAATTCCTTCAAAAAACTAGCCCCTGAAAAAGACGATTGGCCAAAAAAAAAAAAAGAAAATATGGCGTTCAGAAAATTGAGACACAAAAACATTATTATGTAAAACTGAAACAAACAAAAAAAGAAATTAGACATATTTGATATAATTTTGTCCGTAAGAACCTAATCTATAAAAATAGTGCATGATCTACCTTGTTAGATGAATGTTTGAAAAAATAAAAACATTGCCAAAACAGACATTTTTTTGTTACCTTGCCTCACAAAAAACGTAATATAAAGCAATCAAAAATCATATGTACCCACAAATAGTACCAATAAAACTGGCACCTTATCCCCTAGTTTCCCAAATGGGGTAAATTTTTGGGAGTTTCTACTGCATTAGAGGGGCTTCAAATGGGACATGGCAACTAAAATCCAGTTCAGCAAAATTTGCCTTAAAAAAACCATACAATGCTCATTTTCTTCTGCGCCCTGCCGTGTGCCCTTACATCAGTTTACGACCACAAGTGGGGTGTTTCTGTAAACCGCAGAAGCAGGGTAATAAATATTATGCTGTTTTGCTGTTAACCCTCAATGTGTTAAAGAAAGAAAATAGATTAAAATGGAAAATCTGCCAGAAAAGTGAAATTTTGAAATTTCATCTCCATTTTCCTTTAATTCTTGTGGAACAACTAAAGGGTTAACTAAGTTTGTAAAACCAGTTTTGAGTAACTTAAGGGGTGTAGTTTCTACAATGGGGTCATTTTTGTGGGGTTTCCACTATGTAAGCCCCACAAAGTGACTTCAGACCTGAACTGGTCCTTAAAAAGTGGGTTTTGGAAATTTTCTTAAAAATTTTAAGCCTTTTACCATCCTAAAAAAAATAAAGTGTAATTTACAGATGCCAACATAAAGTATACACATGGAGAATGTTAATTAATGAATATTTTATGAGGTATCACTTTCTGTTTTAAAGGCCTCATGCACACGACCGTATGTTTTTTGCGGTCATCAAACCGCTGATCCGCAAAACACGGAAGCTTCTCCACATTCCGTTTCGCAATTTGTGGAACGGAACGCGGCCCATTGTAGAAATGCCTATTCTTGTCTGCAAAACGAACAAGAATAGCACATGCTCTATTTTTTTTGCAGGGCCACAGAACGGAGCAACGGATGCGGACAGCACACGGAGTGCTATCCGCATCATTTGAGGCCCCATTGAAGTGAATGGGTCAGCGCCCGAGCCGCAAAATATGCGGCTCGGACGCGGACCAAAACAACGGCTGTGTGCATGAGGCCAAAAGCAGAGAAATAGAAATTTTTAAAATTGCTAATTTTTCCAACTTTTTGGTAAATTTAGAAATTTTTAAAAAATAAAGGTGAAATATATTGACTCAAATTTATGGCTATCATGAAGTAAAATGTGTCACAATAAAACAGTCTCAGAACGGCGTGGATAAGTAAAAAGGTGTTTGCAAAGCTATTGCCGCATAAAGTGATGCATGTCAGACATGTCAAAATTAGGCCTTGTCAGGAAGGAGGAAAATGGCCCGGTCTGGAAGTGGTTAAGATATCTTGTCTCCTATGATTCTACATTATACCTGGTCCTTAGCTTCCCTAAACAAATCAAATCTGATTCACATTAACTAGGACTAGAAGAATATTACTTGTGCTTGAGAAAACATTTTGGCATATGATTAAATGTCAGTTTATAAGAGGAATACTGAGCGGATGTTGGCAGGGGCATCTGGAGATTCCATATTCTGGGCAGGATCCCAGTTACTGATGATTTTTATTTTCAGATTATCTTTCTGACATGACTTTATTTTTTATTATTATTAGTTGTTATTAACCCTTAGGATACTAGCGCCGTACATGTACGGCGCAGAAATGTGTGACCAAAATCCCAGTGTAGTACAGCTACTGAACGGTGATCGGGAGGGTGCAGGAGCTGAGCCCGCCCGATCAAAGGCGGGGGTCCGACACTCACTGATAGCCGGACCCCTGCATATGTGCTGGTGGAATCACCGATGCCGGTGCATTAACCCTTGCACGGCCGAGGTCAGCACTGATCGTGGCACGTGCGGTATTCTCATGGGTACCGGTGCCCATGGGCTCCCCGCGCTGCTGTGACGGGGACCCCATGGCAGGGAAGGCAGCCCGATGCCTTCCTTAGACATCGTAGCTGCCTTCCAGGAGAGCCTGTGAGATCCAGCCCCCTGGATCTCACAGGAAGCAGGCTGAAAGTGTATTACATTGAGTAATATACTTACAGCCAATATACAGCCAGTATTGTTATGCTTTTTAAAGGGGATCAGAACCCCAAAAGTTGAAGTCCCAGAGTGGGACAAAAAATTAAGTGTAAACAAAAAGTTAAAAAAAGTAAAGTTTTACAAAAAAATTTAGTTAAGTAAAAAAAAAAGTCATTTTCCCAAAATATGTAAAAAAATAAATAAATTAAAAAATAGGGAAAAAAATAAAAATTTGACATATTAGGTATTACCGCGTTCGTATCGACCGGTTTTATAGAAATATCACATGACCTAACCACTGAGGTGAACACTGTCAAAAAAATAAAATAAAAACTGCTAAAAAAACATTTTTTTGTCACATTACATCATTAAAAGTGCAACACCAAGCGATCAAAAAGGCATATGCCCCCCAAAACCTTCACTTCGTTCCACAAAAAATGAGTCCCTACCTAAGACAATCACCCAAAAAATAAAAAAAACTATTTCTCTCAGACTATGGAGACACTAAAACATGATTTTTTTTTATTAAAAAATGCTTTTATTGTGTTAAATGTAAAAATAAAAATGAAAAAAATTAGACATATTATGTATCACTGCATCCGTAACAACCTGCTCTATAAAAATACCACATGACCTAACCCCTCAGGTGAACACTGTAAAATAAATCAAATCTAAATGTGTAAAAAAAAGTCATTTTTTTCACCTTCATCACAAAAAGTGGAATAGCAAGCAATCAAAAAGTCATACACACCCCAAAATCGTACCAATCAGTCATCTCATACTAAAAACGGTGCCAAAACAACAATTTTTTTGTTACCTCCCTCACAAAAAGTGTAATATAAAGCAACCAAAAATCCTATGTACCCTAAAATCGTAGTTTCCAAAATGGGGTCTTTTTTTGGAGTTTCTACTTTAGGGGTGCATCAGGGGGTCTTCAAATGTGACATGGCAGCTTTAAATTATCCCAGTGAAATCTGCCTTCCAAAACCATATGGCTTTCCTTCTGCGCCCTGCCATGTGCCCGTACAGAAGTTTACAACCACATATGGGGTGTTTCTGTAAACTACAGAATCAGGGCAATAAATATGGAGTTTTGATTGACTGTTAACCCTTGCTTTGCTAGCGTAAAAAAAATTGATTAAAATGGAAAATCTGCAAAAAAAGTAAAATTCTGAAACAAAGTTTGTAAAATCAGTTTTGAATACCTTGAGGGGTGTAGTTTATAAAATGGGGTCAATTTTGGGTTGTTTCTAATATGTAAGCCTCACAAAGTGACTTCAGACCTGAACTGGTCCTTAAAAAGTGGGTTTTGGAAATTTTCAGAAAAATTTCAAGATTTCACTGTGAATTGAACATAGGGAGAGACGTGACAAGCGCTTATGTGCTAGGAAGAGTTTTGCAGAAAAAGAATATTGGATAGGGAGAGTGCATGGACAGTGCAGGGATGAAGTGTTTTTTGAGATTGTAGGGAGAGCATAGGGAGACATCAGGGACAATGCAGATTGACTGTAATCACCACGTGCATCTTGTTCAACTGCTTCCACATTGATAGTTAATCTGTAATTTCATACATAGGCTTACTGCGCCTCAGTATTAAAGGGAGGTCTAATATATCACTGCATGTATCTTGTTAAACTGCTGTCATATTCTTAGTTAATCTGTCATTTTACACATAGACTTACTATGTGTCAGACTTGGTATTCAAGGGCGATCTCATATATTGCCATGTGCATCGTGTTCAACTGCTGCAGTATTAATAGTTAATCTGTTATTTTAAACATAGATTTACTGTGCATCAGATTAAGTATTTAAGGGCAGTCTAATATAACATGGCCTGCAGCTTGTTCAACGGCTGCCACATTCTTTTTTTTTATCAGGTATAATTTTTATTGAAAATAAAAAGTCTGAAATTTACAAGCATTTCTTGTACATTGTTTCACTTGAACAAAATAAAGTAGTGTTATATTCAAAGCATTGCGTATCTTGTCAATATTATAAATACCACGGTGCCAAGAGAAATACAGCAAAAAAAAAGAACAACATAACAGACGAAACAAGAGTAACATCCCCGTCCCAACTTTTCTTGAAGAGAGACTGCCAATCTACCCGTATTGTGAAATTATTCTGTTGTAGTGCATGGTGTACATAGTGTATTATTGCATGTATAATTATTTATCTAGCCTGGAATGTCGGTATTGGCCAATGCCACCTGTTCAAATGCTGTTCCTAATGTTTGTCTGATTGCAGAGAGTTGACCCCTTAAACAAACTCTTGTTAATGCCCGCAATGCCAACCCTGGAATTTCAAACTATCCTTTCTAAATATCTAGAAATTTAGCTGGGCACCTTCTTTTTAAATATGTTGCATTTTCATATCTCAATATAGTATTAAGTCTATTTACAAATTCCCGTCTAGTGGGGGATTCTAATCTATCCATCTATCTGATCTATGTTTAGCGATTAATATTCTAGCTTAAAATTGCATTCTTTGTATACATAGGGACATTCCACTTTGTCTGTTAGTTACATCAGTAGGACCTAATATACATACTCAGGTGTCACACAATATCTGTATCTTAGTTGTTTGAGCAATTATCCCCATAACCTCCTCCCAGTATGGTCCCAGCTCACTGCATTCCCAGAACATATGCATCAAGGAAGCTTCTTCCGCTCCACACCTGGGACAGCAAGAATTCGGCGGGATACCTATCTTATGTAGGAATATAGGGGTTTTATTCACTATGTAATTTAGAGGGGCTCCAGGGAGCCAACAGATACATCAGTTGGTTAATGGAGCACACACACTATTAAACTTCTACATGTCTAGTTGTGGGCGGGTGCAGCCTCCATTGGTGACCTTCGGTTGCTGAACCACCCATGTAAGTCAGGTAGCCAGAGTGCATGCCAATTAGATCAACACTCCTCCCAACTACCCCCACATCATTGAGCCCCAAACCACCAATTAGCACGCTGATAACACGCTCACGCCCCCTGTTGATGACAAGGACACAAACCCCAGCGCCACGCCACGCAACCTGTACCCTTACATATACAAGGGTACAATGTAGCAAGTATAGAAAGGGTCATATCACTGTCCCCTTCCATAGAGAAGTACAGAGAAGTCCCATCATCCCAAATCGCCCACAGAGCAATTATAGATGGCATTATGATGTTACAGCATACTAACAAAAGGGGGAAGCGGGTCAGTATTTAATATATTAATACTATTACTGTATTACTAGCACACAATAAAGGAGAGAGGTATTATCAAGTGATGAAATTAGTGTGTGTTCCATTAACCAACAACTGTTACTGCCATCAAAAGATACAAAGGATATACACAGAGATGCTCAAATAAAGAGCTGTCTATTAAATAATAACGTGACACTTCTTGTGTCGATAGCGATTTCTATCACCTATCGGAGGTGAAGCACACTGAATACAGAAAGGAGCTAGCCATACTGAAGGAAAAAAGTGGGCAGAACAAAGCTGACAGACCAGGGGGTCAGATAAAGCAGGAAAAAGTGAGATTCTCATTCAACCCCCTTGGCCCTTTCTAGGAGAGGGTCTCACTAATTCCAAAGCTGAGAATGTCAATGAATTCAGATGCTGACCATGCTGTTCCCACATGTGATTAGCTATTGGGATATTTTTCTTCTTTCTGATATCATTGAAGTGTTCAAGAACGTGTCGATGGAGCTCCCTAAAAGTCTTCCCCACATAATCCATGGGGCACGTACATTGATCCCTTACATCGTACCTTTTATTTGTAACTGAGCAGATATTAATTTTAGTATTCCTCAGAAAACAACAAGCCGAATATGTCCCACAGCGAAAGGTACCAAGCGGTTTTCTCAGGGGCCCGACATGAAATGTGGCTGTGCACCAACCGATCATGTAAACACATCTGCCCCGTCTGAAGGTGATACTTGGGGGGGGGCCTCACTCCCTGACTTTCCACATTAAAGGTGGAGATAATCCTGATGATTTCCTCCCCTTTCACATCAGACCCCCTAGGGACTAGGAGGGTATTACGCTCATGTGTTTCTGCATTTTGAAAAGCCCTTCTTAGGACCCGCTGGGGATAACCTCTCATCCTAAAACGGTCCTGGAGTCTTTTAGGCTGATGGAAACTTTCTGTATCTGAACAATTTCTTCTCATCCTTAAATATTGACCACAAGGTATCCCCCTTTTTAGGTTAATAGGGTGGTGACTGTCTCAATAAAGTAGACTGTTCGTCACGGTGGCCTCTGTATATCTTTTGTATCTTTTGATGGCAGTAACAGTTGTTGGTTAATGGAGCACCCAATAATTTCATCACTTGATGATACCTCTCTCCTTTACTGTGTGCTAGTAATACAGTAATAGTATTAATATATTAAATACTGACCTTCTTGCCCCTTTTGTTAGTATGCTGTAACATCATAATGCCATCTATAATTGCTCCATGGGCGATATGGGATGATGGTATTTCTCTGTATTTCTCTTGGTGTCCCCTCCCGTACTTATGGAAGGGGATAGGGATATTACCCTTTCTATACTTGCTACATTGTCCCCTTGTATATAGAAGGGTACATGTTGACTACCTCCTTTACTGTATGTCTCTCATAGAGTTCCTGTTTGTTATAGTACTCTCGTATTCTCTACTTTTGATATAGATCGGGAGTAATAGGTTAGTACATAATGGTTATAGCATTGGATTGTGTGCCTGTTCTCCCTTGTCAGCCGACCTGGACTCTGCGTTCCACTGTTCATTCTGATGGAGCGCACGGCTATTCCGGTGGGATCACGTGAGCATGTCACGTGATCGTGATTTGAGCGCGCCGTCATCGCGGGAGTATGTCACGGGATCCCGGCACTTCTGGTATGGCCGTGCAACGAACTATCGTGATCTTGTGAAGCGTGGTGCTGGGGTTTGTGTCCTTGTTATAAATGGGGGTGTGAGCATGTTATCAGCATGCTAATTGGTGGTTTGGGACCGTGGGGGTCAATGACGTGGGGGTAATTGGGAGGAGTGGTGACCTAATTGGCATGCACTCTGGCCCCCTGACTTAGATGGGCTGTTCCGCACCCGAAGGTCACCAATGGAGGCTGCACCCACCAACAACTAGACATTTAAAAGTTTGTGTGCTCCATTGATTAAATGAGGCTATATCTGTATATCTGTTGGCGCCCTGGAGCCCCTCCAACCGTGCACTAATGGTCTGTGATTGAGTGATGCTGACTGGATCCATCAGATAAGTACTGTATAAGTGGTCTCTATCTAATTGACCATGTTTAAATGTCTGCACTGACATACACTCACTACAGTTTTTATATCTCATTACAGAATAGTGTGGGTTTGTGGCGCTCCATCTTATTTTTCTTTTTCCTATTTTGTTTTTTTTTTGTGTATTACTGTTCTGGCATCTTATCACCAGTTTTTAATACCAATTGTCCCTGGACCCCTGATAAACCTTGAATATTGTAAGGGGAAACGCGTTGGGACTTTGAATTGTGTATTTTGTATCAGATTAATGTTAGGGCTACATAGGGATAGGTTAGCCGAGGTACGTGGACAGAGTACGCCTACCATCAAGGTGTATCTTTGGGCTGAGCAGATTTTTCTAGGGTAAACACAGGGACAGACATTAGGTATATGGACGTGTTGTCCCATCTGTTTTTCCCTATCCAGTGGCTTACCGTACTGGCTATAATAGCTCCATTTTTTTTTTTTTTTGTACTATGGATATATTAGTCCTGTCTGGGACTTGTTTTATTGATGTACTCTAATAGTTTAAAAGTTAAGTTTTAGGAAGTTGCCTTCAGCGATTGTGTTGTTGTCCTAGCAACTGTCCATGAGATATTACTTTCAGTGATTCTGGTTTTGTCATATAGACCTTGAAGTTCACTAAGTTACTTAAACCTAGCCCAAACTTTCATTATTAACAATATTGTGGAATAGTTCTCAGTACATGCTTGCGGTTTTCCTAATTCTGCCATAGCAATGGGTGCCCTTTGTTTCATGATAAATGTCCCTATTCTGGCCGAGGGTCCCAAACCAGTACTTTGTCCCCATCCCTTAAGATGCTGTAGCTGTGAAGCTACAAAGTATAGCCACGGATTTGGGAGAGACAGACCCCCTCTTCCTTACCCATCTGAAATGTCTCCATATGAATTCTGGGTTGTTTTTTTCATACCAATCATTTTATAAAATACCCTTTTGGGAATCCATACAGGGGAGTTGTGTAATATATACAGCAGTTAGGGCATTAATATCATCTTAATTAAATTGCATCAACCGACTACTGACAGGGGAAGTTTACACCAGGCATTTACCTTGTCTGTAAATTTACAGAGCAGGGGGTCTAAGTTAGCCTTAAAATAGTCTGTAATTATTACTGTAATCACTATTCCTAGATACTTAAAGCTGAGGGTGACTTGTAGTTGGATCTGTATCCAATCGATCTGTGATGGGAGAGGATCAAGAGGAAGAACTACAGATTTGTACCAATTAATTGTTAGTCCAGATCATTTTCCAAATTCAGTAATGCACTTCATAATTGGGCAAATGGAACACATTATATCTCCTGTATATATAAGTGTATCATCAGCATAGAGGAAAACCCTTTCTTCTCGGCCACCCAGAGGAAACCACATCCATTCTAAAGATATGTGCAAAAGACAGGCCAAAGGCTCAATAGCTATGGCAAACGAAAGGGGAGATAACAGAAAGCCCTGTCTTTTACCTCTATACAATGGAAACTGTGCAGATAGCTTCACGTTTGTGCTAATTTTGGCTACTGGCGAGTAGAGATGAGCGAACTTTAAAAAAAATGTGGCTGTGCACCAACCGATCATGTAAACACATCTGCTCCATCTGAAGGTGATACTTGGGGGGGGCCTCACTTTCTGACTTTCCACATTAAAGGTGGAGATAATCCTGATGATTGAACAGCCGAAGGACCTGGGGTGACGTCACCGTCATGTGATCAGTGCAGGGGGCGTGGCTCAGCACGGGATCAAATCCAGTGCTGAGCCACGCCCCCTGCACTGATCACATGACGGTGACGTCACCCCAGGTCCTTCGGCTGTTCAACAGTTCGGGTTGGTGGAAGCCGCCCCTCATGGATTCCATATGCCGCGATAGTGGAATCCATAACGGGATGCGCGAGTTACCACAACCCGAACGCCGAACGCCAAACTTTTTTTTAAAGTTCGCTCATCTCTACTGGCGAGCAATAAAGAAGTTGAATCCATGCCATGAATTCCCGCCCAAACCCCATAGCCCTCATGACTGCCCACAGATAAACCCACTCGACACTGTCAAAGGCCTTGGCAGCGTCAAGGGATATCACTGCACGGCAACCCCCAGTGTCCTTTGCTCTCTGGAGGTTAAGAAAAAGTCTCTGGAGATTAATTGGAGTTCTTTTTTTCTGGCAAAAAACACGATTGGTCTTCATGTATGAGGGAGTTAATAACTTTGTTCAAGCAATTAGCCAAGACCTTTGCCCATATTTTTACATCCGTAGTCAGAAGAGAGATAGGAATCAGGTAAAGTTGGATCCTTTCCAGATTTTGGTAACACTACTACTACAATCTCTCTCATAGATGCATGCAGCCTTACTAGTCGCAGAGAATCTTTACACATATTTAACAAATGAGGGAGAAGAGTTTCCTGATAACGCTTATAGAACTCAATTGGCAGACCATCAAAACCTGGGGCCTTCTTGTTATGAAAGGAGCCAAGAGCCACCCTAAGTTCCTCCAGCTCCCTGGGCCCATCCAGATATCTAGCTGATTCCAATGACATTGTTGGTGCGGGTATGTGGGCTAGGTAAGGCTACTTTCACACTCGAGTTTGGTGCGGATCTGTCATGGATTTGCACAAACGCATCCGTTCAGAAATTCAACCGCATGCATCCGTTCAGAACGGATCGGTTTGTATTATCTTTAACATAGCCAAAATGGACCCGTTTGGCAACGGAGCCAAACTGAACGGAGCGGAGCCAAACTGAGACAAACTGATGCATTCTGAGTGGATTCTTATCCATTCAGAATACATTACGGGCAAAACTGATCCGCTTGTGAGATCCCTGAACGGATCTTTCAAACGGAAACCAAAACGCCAGTGTGAAAGTAGCCTAAGACTGAAGGTCACTAGTTTCCATATCTAGTTTTGAGGTATATAACTCTGCATAGTATCTGTGGAACTCATTAAGAATAGCCAAATCATCTGTAAATTGTGTTCCTTCCCTGGTTCTAATAGTCATTATTCTGGATGGGCCCTCTTGTGAGCGAACCACTCTTGCTAGTAAGCTGCCTGCACTTTCCCCTGCTTCAAAATGTTTCTGTTGCAGGAAAAAGCGTTTGTTGTCTGCAGTTTGGGTCAAATGATCTGTTAATTTCTCCTGCGCTTCCCTCTACTCCATTTCAGTCTGCTTGGAAGGATCTCGTATGTAAGCAGCCTCAGAGTCCACTTCCTGTTGCAGGGTGTCCGGCTGCCACATTTTTAGTTAATCTGTTATTTCACACATAGACTTACTGTGTGTCTGACTCAGTATTAAAGGGCAATGTAATATATCGCTGAGTCCATCTCGTTCAATTGCAGCAGGATTCACAGTTAAACCGTTATTTTACACGTAGACATACAGTGTGTAAGACTGAATATTAAAGGGAGGTGTAAAATATCACTGTGTACATCTTGTTCACCTGCTGCGCCATTCACAGTTAATCTATTTTATACATAGACTTACTGTGCTTCAGACTCATAACGGGCGGTCTTTTTTAATCCATTTTTTTAAAAATAAGCAATCTTGCCTGAAACAGGATCTTACAAAGTGCCTGTTTTACCACTTTTCGAAACATCAGGTGAATTGTTCCCCCCAATATACAAGCTACAGGATCGTCATATATCTGTACTCCTTGGGGCATCTCCAAGTTAATTGTATAAGACCTGCTTGTTCTTCACCACATCTTGGACATTCATCTGTAGCTCTTAAACCCAACATTAAAGGTGTACGATGTAACCTATGAATACGGAAAAACTGAGAAACCCCGTGTGAGACCCTTATTGAGACCAAAGGTCGACTACTCAGAACATCTTCCCATTTCTTATCCGAGAGGCCATCAATATCTTTTTTCCATTTTTCTTTCGTTGGTACAGTGCCTTAAAAAAGTATTCACCTCCCTTGACTTTTTTCGTATTTTGGATACCTGGAATTAACATGAATTGTTTGAGGATTTGCATCATTTAGTTTACAGAACTACTTTGGAGATGTTTTTTTATTTTTATTTTTTGCGAAGCAAACTACAAATAGGACAAAATAACAAAAAAATTCAATGTGCATAACTATTCACCCCCTAAAGTAAATACCTTGTAGAGCCACCTTTTGCGTCAATCACTGCTCCAAGTCGCTTTGGATAAGTCTCTATGAGCTTGCCACATCTTACCACTGGGATTTCTGCCCATTCCTCCATGCAAAACTGCTCCAGCTCCTTCAAGTTGGATGGTTTGCGCTTTTGAACAGCAATGTTTAAGTCTGACGCAAGATTTTCTATTTGATTGAGATCTGGGCTTTGACTAGGCCATTCCAACACATTAACATGTTTCCCCTTAAACCAATCAAGTGTTGATTTAGCAGTGTATTTGGGGTCATTGTCCTGCTGGAAGGGGAACCTCCGTCATAGCCTCAAATTACGCATAGAGTGGTACAGGTTTTGCTCAAGAATATCCCTGAATTTATCACCATCCATCTTTCCCTCAGCTCTGACCAGTTTCCCAGTCCCGGCTGCTAAAAAAACATGGATTTTCTTTGGGGGACATAGTGTTTTCTTTGATGGCAAAAAAGTTCAAATTTTAGTCTCATAAGACCAGAGCACCTTCCTCCATACATTTTGGGAGTCTCTCACATCTGCAAACTCACAACTTGCCTTTTTGTTTTTAGCTGAAAGTAATGGATTTCTTCTGTCTACTCTGCAGATCCTCCAGAGTTACCTGAGGTCTCTGTTCTGCCTCTCTGATTAATGCCCTTCTTGCCCGGTCCTTGAGTTTTGGTGGGCGGCCGTCTCTTGGCAGGTTTGCTGTTGTGCCATGTTCTTTCCATTTTGTTATGATAGATTTGATGGTGCTCCTGGGGCTCATCAAACATTTGGATATTTTTTATAACCTAACCCTGACTTGTACTTCTCAACAATATTGTCCCTTACTTGTTTAGAGAGTTCTTTGGTCTTCGTGGCAGTGTTTGGATAGTGATGTCTCTTGCTTTGGTGTTGCAGCCTCTGGGGCCTTTCAAAAAAGGTGTGTATATGTAATGACAGATTATGTGACACTTAGATTGCACATAAGTGGACATCATTTTACTAATTAGAAACTGAAACTGATCAACATCCCCAGAAGGGGCCTTTTAATATTTCTCTATATCTGCTGATGAATTAATTGCATTTCTTATTTGTAAATATTTAAAATAGTCTTTTCTTAAAATCCCAAATCCCTTAATCAAATGTTCAAAATCATTCAATTTATCCTCCTTAAAAATGTGACAAAGCAGTCAAACACTTTTATTCTCCCAATTTACAAACAATTACATTTTCTGAATTATTCCATATTTACATTAAATTCAAAATTCGGTTATCAAAGCTTGTGCTCCCCAAAGTGCCTGATTCTAAAGCCTCCATCAAACTAACCTGGTTACTCTTAAACCCCTTGTTCAATAACTTACATCTCAACAAAGGGCTTTCTTCACTCACCTTTATGTGCTCAAATTGTGCTACCAAAAATATGAATACCAACTTGGAAGAGTTTAGTAGGAAGTTGAAGCATTTCATTTTTTATCCTAGGTTTTCCGCCATTCCAAATAGATTCCCCTATTAACCCATCCACCATCTTACATACATTATTTGGGAACCAAATTGGGGCATTTTGTAAATTATACAGTATCTTGGGGAGAAAAAACATCTTTATCAAATTAATTTGTCCCATCATTGATAGTGATAACCTTTTCCAGATGTGCATTTTCTTTCTTAACGCCTTTAAAAGTGGAACTACATTTAATTCTACATAATCCCCCAAATTTCTTGAAATATGTTTCCTTAAGTATTTGAGACTCCCTCCTTTAACAATTATATTTACCTCTTGATTCTTACTCAAATCTCCATCCCCCAATTGCATCAAATGTGATTTATCACAATTTATCTTCAAACCTGAAAAATATCCAAACCTATCTATCATACTTATTATTTTATCTAAATCAACTCAATGTTACCTAAGAAGAGCAAGATATCATCAGTGTACAACATTATTTTCTTATTAATACTACCAAACTGAAAGCCCTTAATCTCATCACACTCACAAATTGTGATAGCCAGTGGTTCTTTTGCTATTGCAAAAGGCAGTGACATAACCCCATCCACCATTACTCTTGCACTAGGATGGGAGTATATTAAATTGATCCTATTTATAAAACAATCCCCAAAACCAAAGCACTTGAGAACCTCCTATAAATACTCCCATTCTATACAATTGAACGCTTTAGTCATGTCCAAAGACAATATACCTTTATTACTAGCTTTTTGTCTGTTCGCCTCTATATTAAGAAACACCCTCTTGACATTAGAGTTGATCAGTCCCCCAGGAATAAAGCTAGTTTGATCTTGATTAATTATTGTTTTCATTATTTTTTAAAGTCTAGCCGCTAAAACCTTTGCAAACAATTTTATATCAGTATTCAACATAGATATACAGTAGGTCTATATGATTCTGGCATCAATAAATCCTTACCCTCTTTAAGAATCAAAACAATGATGGCCTCTTCCATAGATTCAGGCAGCTTTCCTGTGCTCATAGCCTCACACAGGGTTTCCTGTAGTTCCGGTAAAAGTATTTGACTGAATTCCTTACAGATTTCAAAGGATAATCCATCTCCTCCTGGTGCTTTTTTATCCTTCACAGATCTCAATGCCCTTTCTAATTCTTCCAGTTGAATCTCTCTCTCTAGTTGGTCTCTATGCTTCAATGTCAATCTTTTAAAGTAAACATTATTCAAATAATGACTTAAGATGTCCTTTTCATAGTGTATTTTGGATCTATATAAATCCTGATAGTAGGTCCTAAAGACCTGACTTATCTGTCCCTGGGTCTTTAAAATCTGGCCCTTATTATTTCTTATGACCCCTATCCATGATTTTTTCTGTTGGTTTTTCACAGTATTGGCTAAAATCTTCCCAACTGTCTCACCCTCTGAAAAAACTTAACCCCTTGAAAAAACATAGCTGTTTGGGATTTTTCCATATATATATTGTAGGAGAGTACCTAGGGTGGTTATAGACAGGAGGTACGTGCCACCCGGGGTCATGGCCTCGGTGGAGTAAGAGCTGGAAAAGTTATCACTGGCTGCCATGGTAAGTACTCCACAGCAGTGTACTTACCTGTCCTGCAGCCGCCGGGTGCTCCTTCATGATGTCAAATGTCCCCGCAGCGCATAGATCAATGCGCCGCCCGGACCTGTGACGTCATGAAGGAGCACCCGGCGGCCGCAGCGCAGGTAAGTACACAGCTGTGGAGTACTTACTATGGAAGCCAGGACTTCAGTAGCGTCCTGGCTGCCATGGTAACCGATCGGAGCCCCAGCTTACACCGGGGCCCCGGTCGGAACTGCTGCTGCGCATGCGCAGAGCTAAACTTCAGACTTGAATTTGCCTCATATCTAGGGCTTAATAAAATGTTAAATAGTTTAAAGGCTGAAAGGGGTCTTGAACCCAGACCCACTGGACTCAAGACAAGTGCATTAGCACTGAGCTATAAGCTTGGTTAGTTTTAACATGGCATTTTATTCATCTATGCCATTTAGTATATAAAAAGTAGAATGAACCTAAATTTAATAGCGAGGCTGACACCTGACTTAGGTCAGTAGTCAGATATCAGCGTCACACATGACTTGAATTGGCCTCATATCTAGGGCTTAATAAAATGTTAAATAGTTTAAAGGCGTCTTGAACCCAGGCCCACTGGAGTCAAGACAAGTGCATTAGCACTGAGCTATAAGCTTGGTTATTTTTAACATGGCATTTTATTCATCTATGCCATTCAGTATATGAAAAGTAGAATGAACCTAAAATTAGGAGCGATGCTCATGCCTGACTTAGGTCACTAGTCATATATCAGCGTCACACATTACTTGAATTTGCAACATATCTAGCGCTTAATAAAATGTTACATTTTTTAAAGGCTGAAAGGGGTCTTGAACCCAAGTCCACTGGAGTCAAGACTAGTACACTACCACTAAGCTATAAGCTTGCTTAGTGGCAGCCTGGGATTTTATTCATCTATGTGATTTTGCATACAAATACATAGTACCGTATTTTTCGCTTTATAAGACGCACCTGATGATAAGACGCACCCAGTTTTCAGAGGAGGAAAATGGAGAAAAAAATAATTTGAACTAAAAGGTGGACTAAAACATTTTAATAAAATAACATATAATGTGCAAACATTACCAGCAGCCAGCAGCAGCATTATGAAACATTAACAATAACAGAAGAGAAAGATTTTCAGTACGACATGACCTCTAGTCATCTGAAAACCCCAAAAACTCTTCACTGCTGTCCGAACTCAGTGGCTCACTGTCAGTGGTATCACTGTCAATGGTGTCTTCATATAGGACACCATCCTCCGAACCATCCAGGGCATTACTGATGCCGCATTTTTTGAAGGATTTGACAACCGTTTCTTCCTTTACTGATTGCCATGATGACTTCACCCACTCGCAGACTTGGGTGATAGTGGGCCTTTTCATCCGTCCACTGGGTGTAAGGTCATGATTCCCAGCAGCCATGCACTTATTCCATTCCTCTCGCATGCAAACCTTAAATGGCTTATTTAATGATACATCAAGAGGCTGCAGCTGGCTGGTAAGCCCCCCAGGAATGACCGCTAGATGAGTGTTCACGTCTTTGAACCTCTATTTTGTGTTTTCGCTGATATGTGCCCTAAACTGGTCAAGCACAAGTAGGGCGGATTTCTTCAGAAGCCCCCCAGGTCGTTTGGACCACATTTTGTCGACCCATATTCTCATGCCATTCTCGTCCATCCACCCTTTCTCATGAACATGGACAATCACTCCTCTTGGGATCACCTCTTTTGGCATATTCTTCCTTTAGAAAATTATCATTGGTGGCAGTTTGGTCCCCTCTGCGCAGCAGGACAATACAACCGTGTAATGGGTTTTCTCGTGCCCTGAGGTCTTCACCGTTACGGTTTTTGCGCCTCTCATATCAACAGTCCTGTTCGATGAAACATCGAACGTTAATGGGACTTCATCCATATTCCCAATCTGGCTTATTTGATAGCCATTTTTCTTTCTTGAATCCAGCACAAATTTGTGAAAAGAAAGAATCTTGGACTCGTATTCTTTTGGCATTTTTTGTGCAATTCTAGTTTTGGTGCGCATAGCAAGGCCACACCTCCTCATAAATCTGTAGCACCATGATGGGGATCCAGTAAACTCATCAATGCCTTTTTCTGCAGCTAGACGCTTGGCTTCATAGATGATCATTTTAGTAGATACGCAGAAGCCATTGTTCCTATGACGTGTGATCCACTCTTTCATTTCCACGTCAATCTATGGCCATTTTGCAGTACGCCCACGAAAAGTGTGTTTGCTTTTATCTGCTTTCTGCATCTGATGCTCCTGTTTCCTCCACTCCCGTATCATTTTTTCTGTTGGAGGCGGCCCGAAATGTCTCTCAGCTGCCCTGTTTCCATGTTCTTTGGCGTATTTTATCACCTCCAGTTTAAAAGGGATCTTATATGAAAGCCTTTTCTGCTTCGACATCTTTCTACAGTAAATTTGGATGCAGCAGGAGACTACAGTATGGTAGTACCGTATTCTACAACAAAATACAGTAATAAAAGCATGTCAGTGTCATGGGGACACTGGCTGAGAAAATCAGTGGATGACACTGTTATGGGGGATCTGTGGACGTCACACGGTTATGGGGGATCTGTGGACGTCACACGGTTATGTGGGATCTGTGGATGACACACTGTTATGGGGGATCTGTGGATGACACACTGTTATGGGGGATCTGTGGATGACGCACTGGTATGGGGGGATCTGTGGATGACACACTGTTATGGGGGATCTGTGGATGACACACTGTTATGGGGGATCTCTGGATGACACACTGTTATGGGGGATCTGTGGATGACACACTGTTATGGGGGGATCTGTGGATGACGCACTGGTATGGGGGGATCTGTGGATGACACACTGTTATGGGGGATCTCTGGATGACACACTGTTATGGGGGATCTCTGGATGACAAACGGGAATCTGTGGATGATACACTATTATGGGGGAATCTGTGGATACTACTGTTATGTGATTATAACTCCCATCATAAAGAATACACTGATGAGGGGAGTTATAGTCACATTAAATATGAACACTGTCCAGGGACTGTACCCTGGACTGTATTACGATAGCTTACGGTAACTGATATGACTACCATATACCGTAACCCACCTCATCCAGTGCACTGCTGTATATGGGTGGATTACTATGGATGAGGGGAGTTATAGTCATATTTACCGTAATATACCATAGACAGATGCCAATTACAGTACCTGGACTATAACCCCCCTCATCCATAGGAATGCACCCATGTACTGTAATATATGGGTGGATTCCTATGGATAAGGGGGGGGTTATAGTTACAGTTTGTTTAAAATGAACACTGTCCAGGGACTGTTCTGTAATTGGCATCTGTCTAGATATGACTATAACCCCCTCATCCATAGGAATTAACCCATATACTGCAGTATATGGGTGGATTTCTATGGATGATGGGGGTTATAGTCATATTTGGCACACAGTTTTTAATTAGGGTACCATAAATTGCCTTAAGATGTCCTCACCTTGGGACTTAGGATGCAATCTATGGTACCCAGAGGGGGGGGGGGGGGTGTCATGTGGCACTGAACAATGTACTGGTAGCTGATTGGTGGAGGAAGGGGGGAGCAGGGCTCACCACCAATCAGCACCGGACAAGTAGAGTAGGGGTGAATAGAAACTGCCCAGGGGGAGAGGAGAAACTGCTGCCTGGGGGGAGAGGAGAAAGTGGGGGTGGGGGGTCTGGAGAGGAGGAGAAAGTGTCAGTAGCTCAAACTTTCATACTGCAGGCTGGCGGCACTACATGGGATACAGAGATGCTGCCAGCCTGCAGAACAGTGGGGCACATGGAGGACGGCAGGAGGTGAGGAGTAACTGCCGAGGGGGGCGTGGGGGCGGTGGCACTGTACTGCGGTAATGCAGGCTGGCGGCACTACATGGGATACAGAGATGCCGCCAGCCTGCAGAACAGTGGGGCACATGGAGGACGGCAGGAGGTGAGGAGTAACAGTCAAGAGACAACAGTATGCGTACACTTATTCAACATAGCAGAATCTGAACGTGCACCTGGCCAAGTTGCAGGAACTACAGGTGAGGAGAGGAGAAAAGGAGGTCTTGTGAGGATCAAAGATTAAATCTGGGGATGTATTGGGAAAGTATCTCAGAGATATATGGAGGGTACAGGTTGTCGACGGCTTTATAAGTATTTGTTAGAATTTTGAACTGGATTTGATGGGCAATGGGGGAGCCAGTGAAGGGATTGGGAGAGGCAGAAGAGTAATGGGGTAAAAGGTGGATTAGTCAAGCAGCAGAGTTGAGGATAGATTGAAGGGGTGTGAGAGTGCTAGATGGAAGGCCACAGAGGAGGATGTTCCAGTAGTCTAGACAATAGATGATGAGGGCATGTACAAGTATTTTTGCAAGCTCATAGTTGTGTCATGAGTAGAGTTGAGCGATCCCGAACTGTATAGTTCGGGTTCGTGCCGAATTTTGGGATGTTCGGGACAAGGACCTGAACCTGAACATTTTCACAAAAGTTCGGGTTCGGGTCCATTGTTCGGCGATTCTTCCCGCTTTTTGAAAGGATGCAGAGCAACCAATCAGCAAGCGTTTTACATCTTTGCCCTAAGAAGCCATCACAGCCATGCCTACTAATGGCATGACTGTGATTGGCTGAGTGCAGCATGTGACTCAGCCTCTTTATAAGCTGGAGTCACGTAGTGCCGCAAGTCACTCTGCTGCTGTTAGTATAGGGAAAGGTTACTGCCAGTGCTCCTAGGGAGAGATTAGGAAATAAATCTGTTGTACCTGGTGGTGTAAAATCTTTAAGCTAAAGCAATTATTGAGGGAGGGTGCTACTGCAATCCTACAGTTTAGTACCCAGCCCTGAGCCAAGTGATACTGCAAAGTGTTTTTGTTTAATCCATCTGTTAATGAGGTGTGCGTCGGCGGCCATTTTAGCCACTGCAATGTCCTTGGAACTGCTTGTGACCTGCATGTGTGCCAGCCTGCCAGGGACATCAGTCTAATCCTTTTTGGTAGCTCAGTGAAGGAAAAAAATCCTTTTTTTCTGGAAGGCCAAGTCCCCTACATTACCTTTTGTATAATTTAGGAGTGACATAGTCCATTTCTGTAGTCTGGGGCAAAATCTGTATTGTGGTGCTATAGAGCACTTGTACATACAATGCACCAAAACTTATTTTCAATTTCAGCAGTGAAATAGGGGATCAGTGTATTTTTTGGAAAAAAACGGTATTCCTTGTCCACAAAGCAGTTTAAAATACACCGCCCAAATACCTATTTTACATTTCTGCAGTGAAATAGTGCATCAGTTTTTTTGGGGAAAAAAGCAGTATTTCTGGTCCACAAAGCAGTTGTGCATACAGCGTACAAATACCAACATTTAATTTCCAGCCGTTAAATAGTGCATTTGTGAATTTTGGGGAAAAAAGTATTCTTGTTTCACACAGCAGTTGTGCATACAGTGTACAAATACTTATTTTAAATTTCTGCACTGAAATAGTGCATTAGAGTTTTTTTGGGAAAAAAAGCCGTATTCTTGGTCCACAGAGCAGTTTTCAATAAACCACACAAATACCTATGTTTAAATTTCAGCAGTAAAATACTGCATTAGTGTATTTTGTGGGAAATAAACCTGTATTGTTACACAGAGCAGTTTGGCATACAACACACAAAAACGTATTTTAAAATTTAGCAGTGACATACTGCATTTCTGTAGTTTGTTGCAATAAACACTGGTTTTGTGATACATAACAGATCTAAGGCCTACCCTGAATTTCAGTCATTTAAAGTAACCTTTTGAACTCTGCATTTACATAGTTGGTTGCAAACACACTGGTTTTGTGGTAGATAGTAGAGATGTCCCGAACTATTCGCCAGCGAACGGTTCCCGGCGAACATAGCTTGTTCGCGTCTGCCGTGGCAGGCGAACATATGCGATGTTCGCATTCGCCCTAATACTTTATCATTGAGCAAACTTTGACCCTGTACCTCACAGTCAGCAGACACATTCCAGCCAATCAGCATACCCTCCCTCCCAGACCCTCCCAACTCCTATCAAAAAGCAAGGACAGCATCCATCTTAGATTCATTCTGAAGCTGTAGTGTTAGTAAATGTAATCGCAATGAGATTAATATAACCTGTATTAATCGCACTGCAAATTTACCTTTGAGCTGGGTTTCCTAATGGTTGTATTGCTAGAATATAACGAAGATTGAGAATATAGCGCTATATTCGTTATATTCGTCAATTCTAGCAATACAACCATTAGGAACTCAGATCTAAATTTTAATCGCAATGCGATTACTATAGCCTGTATTAATTGCATTGCGATTTCAACTTAGATCTGAGTTCCTAATGGTTGTATTGCTAGAATTGACGAATATAACGAATATAGCGCTATATTCTCAATCTTCGTTATATTCTAGCAATACAACCATTAGGAGCCCAGCTTTAAGTTAAATTCGCGATGCGATTAATGCAGGTTATATTAATCGCATTGGGATTACAAATTAGAGCTAGGTTCCTAATGGTTGTATTGCTAGAATTATATAACGAAGATTGAGAATATAGCGCTATATTCTCAATCTTCGTTATATTCTAGCAGTACAACCATTAGGAACGCAGTTCTAAGTTGAATTCGCAAATAAGATGTCCTGAACTACTCACCGGCGGACAGTTCCTGGCGAAAACAGCTTGTGCGTGTTTGCCGCTGTGGGCGAACATATGCGATGTTCGGTCCACCCCCTATTCGTTATCATTGAGCAAACTTTGACCCTGTACCTCACAGTCAGCAGACACATTCCAGCCAATTAGCAACATACCCTCCCTCCCAGACCCTCCCATCTCCTGGACAGCATCCATTTTAGATTCATTCGGAAGCTGCAGTCTTAGTGAGAGGAGGGACAGTGTAGCTGCTGCTGATTTAATAGGGAAATCGATAGCTAGGCTAATGTATTCAGTGTCCACTCCAGTCCTGAAAGACTCATCTGATCTCTGCTGTAAGGACAGCGTCCGGACAGCACCCCAAAAATCCCTTTTTAGGGCTAGTACATCAGTCTCCCTCCCAGACCCTCCCACCTCCTATCAAAAAGCAAGGACGGCGTCCATTTTAGATTCATTCTGAAGCTGCAGTGTTAGTAGTTGTAATCGCAATGCGATTAATATAACCTGTATTAATCACATTGCGATTACAACTTAGATCTGAGTTCCTAATGGTTGTATTGCTAGAATATAACGAAGATTGAGAATATAGTGCTATATTCTCAATCTTCGTTATATTATAGCAATACAACCATTAGAAACTCAGATCTAAGTTGTAATCGCAATGCGATTAATACAGGTTATATTAATCGCATTGCAATTACAACTAAGATCTGAGTTCCTAATGGTTGTATTGCTAGAATATAACGAAGATTGAGAACATAGCACTATATTCTCAATCTTTGTTATATTCTAGAAATACAACCATTAGGAACCCAGCTCTAAGTTGAATTTGCAATGCGATTAATGCAGGATATATTAATCGCATTGCGAATTCAACTTACCACACTCTGCGTCAACTACGTAATTTTCCATGGGAGTTTTGCCATGGATCCCCCTCCGGCATGCCACAGTCCAGATGTTAGTCCCCTTGAAACAACTTTTCCATCACTATTGTGGCCAGAAAGAGTCCCTGTGGGTTTTAAAATTCGACTGTCTATTGAAGTCTATGGCGGTTCGCCCTGTTCGCACGTTCGCGAACATTTGCATACATCTCTAGTAGATAGCACATTTGCGGTGTACGCTGCATTTCTGACAGTCAAATAAAACCGTTAACTTTTGTTTTTACATTGTTGGTTTGAAAACTCAAATTTTTGCTGATAGTGAAGTAATTATATTGAATTGCTCCGTTACCCTGTTGTGTGACCTAAGGAAATTTATTCTGTTTATGACACGGGCACTGCCTTACTGTATAGTGAACTTAATTGTTGACTATTGGCAGTTAAATGCAGCAGTCTCTTTTGCTTCTTTATGACTCTGCTGGCAGGGTTTCCCAGGGCCATAACCATAGTCCTGCCCCAGAAGTGGAAGAGATTGAGTGCACGGATGCCCAACCACTTAGGTTTGAGGATGAGGACAGGGGAAGACTACGGCAGCATGTCTCTGTTGATGACGAAACACAAGTGCAAACCGCTGCCGCTTTCTGCGGTGTGCAGACCGACATAGAGGGCAGGGGTGAAGACTGGGTGGAAGATGATGTTGAGAACAATGATGTCTTACACCCCAAAATGTACTACTGAAATCCATGTTTTCCATGGGTTGTGAAAAAATCATAATTTTTTAGGCCAGAAATTACCTTTTGCGGCCTGCGCTGTATATGTGCCGGGGACAATAATATAGTTAGTCCATCTGGGAGTTCAGGGGTTGACATATTCCAATTATTTGCTGTCAAGTAACTCTGCACTGTATAGGTGACAGTGACCGAAAATGTGAATAATGCTCTTTTAAATTGTTGGGTGCAACATTACCTTTTTTGCCGGGTACAAAGCCCTGCTCCGCATAGGTGACAGTGACCGAAAATGTGAATAATCCTCTTTTAAATTGTTGAGTGAAATATTAACATTTCTGCCAGGTACAAAGCCCTGCACTGCATAGGTGACAGTGACCGAAAATGTGAATAATCCTCTTTTAAATTGTTGGGTGAAATATTACCATTTTTGAAAAGGTACAAACGCCTGCACTGCCTAACTGTCAGGGAACTTACAATTGGCGATTACATTCTTGCATGACATAAGGCCTTTTTGGGCTGTGAAGCCAAAGGTTTAGTCGTCAACAACATGTTTTTTATTTTTTATATTTTTAAATAAATTGCTGTAAACCCCAAAAAATTGGAAAAATAAAAAATAAATAAAACACAGTGTAAGTGCACGGTAGTATAACAATGGTTTGGTGAGGCCGGTATGCATGTCTATTCTGCATAAGGTACAAACAAGTCCTGTGGGATCCATGCCTGGTTCTTTTTTAATAAACAAAAGCTTGCCCACATTGTCTGCGGACAGGCGGCTGTGCTTGTCTGTGATAATGCCCCCAGCCATGCAAAACACACATTCAGACAATACAGTGGCTGCAGGTTAGGCCAGCACCTCTAAGGCGTAAAGGGCAACCTAAGGGCATATGCCCAATTTGAAGACCCAGAAGTTGAATCGGGCAGACCCAGTGGTGTAGCTAGAAATGATTGGGCACCACAGCAAATATTTGACTGGGGCCCCTCCTCCCACAGTAATTTTTGCGCAACCCCTTCCTTTCATACCGCCATTCCTGGGGCTACTAAAGATCGCTCTCTCAGACCAGGCCCAGCAGCTGTTCCATCCACTTTCTACACTGTCTGTACTACCACTGTATATAATTTCATTGAATAATACTGTTGAGGGGGCCCTGACAAAGTCTTTTAGTCCTCCTCGTCTTCCCCCTCCTGGATGGGCTCCTTCTAGGTCAGGGCCCCAAAGAAGTAGCTTCTCCTGTAGCTATGCCCCTGGGCAGACCCATCAGTCAGTACGTAAACTGTTCCACCATTTGCTGAAACGTTGCCTCCTGCTAAGACGTTCCAGATCTGCTGGTGGTGCAGGTTGTTGTGGCTTGATGACAAATCTTTTCCACATTTTGCCCATGATAACCCTGCCTTCTGAGGTGTTGGTGGAGAGCCAGCTGCTTTGGCGACTTCTTTCTCCTCCTCCTCTGCCTTCACCTTGTGCTTCCACTGAGTCCCCGGTGTCAGGTGCGAATGCCACCAGCAGTGTGTCTACTGGCGGGTGTATCTTTCTATCATACTCCAGTGAGGGAATTAAGGACGGCACGTTGTCCTTGTCACGGGGATTCACCAGAGTGGCCACCCAGTAATCAGCACAAGTTAGAATGTGGCAGTAACTAGGCGGTCGTTGCGCATGCACTGAAGCATGTGGTCGCTCATGTGTGCCAGGCTGACCAGAGGCAAGGACAAGCTGTCCTCTTTGAGGGAGGTGTATTGTCTGTGTCCTCTGTATCCACCAGCATTCCTCCTCCTCCTCATCCTCTAGAATTGTGCCCTGGCTGGACAATTGTGTTGCAGGCCAGGGCCTACGTTGGTGCAGGAACCCACCCTCCGAGCCACTTGGATGTCACTGGCCTTAAGTTAAGGATAAGGCATGTATATAGTTTGTTTGTTTATATAGTTAGTTTAGCTGCATTATAGTAATTTTAATATGTTTTTAAGTACATTTGTAAATAGTTTGTTAATGGTTTGTGTGAAAGGGGGGGGGGGTGTTGTGTGTGTTCGATTAACTGAATAGATTTTCACTGTCTAATGTTCAGGAATTTCTGAACCCCAAATTCAGCACATATGACAGGCAGGGGATGTGCTTCAAACCGGCTGGGCCCAGACCTGCTATTATATTTCCCCCATTAGCGCACAACACCAGGCTGGGCTGGAGGCCCGGTGGCACCAACCAATCATCGGTCTGTTGTTCCATACCTTCCACAGCTCCGGCGCGGTGTGGGGTTGGTCCCACAAACACACAAGTTTTAAAACAGCCTGCTGTAGTTTCCCCTGGCTGTGCTGCTGTGGGCGGTGAAGGTGTTACGATGAGTGGATGAGTGGGTGGTAGAGGAGGAGGAGGAGGAAGCCGAGTAGGAGGAGGAGGAGGTAACAGGAGGCAAAGAGAAATGCCCTGCAATCCTCTGGAGCGGGAGGACATTCACAAAAATGCTATGCTCCTCAGGACCAGCCGGCGCTGCATTTACCCAGTGTGCTGTTAAGAGAGATATAACGTCCCTGCCCATGCATACTGGTCCATGTATCGGTTGTTATGTGGATCTTGCCACAGGTAGCGTTTTGCAGTGCACACCTGATTTTGTCTGCCACTTGGTTGTACAGGGAAGGGATGGCTCTCCTGCAAAAGTAGTGGCAGCTGGAATCCACGTACTGTGGGACAGCCACCGCCATACGGTTTTTAAAACTGTCCACCAGACAGAATGACTGCATTTGAAAGGACCAGGAATTTTTAAATCAAGGCATTCAGAACCAGGGATTGCGGGTTGGTGGGGGGGTACTTCCTCTTTCTATTTCTATTTCTCTTTCTCTCCAGTGTTTGGGTGATGGACAGCTGATAGCTGAACACTTCCATGGGATTCGGTGGAGATGCTTGGTGACACATCCTCTGTTTGCTGGGTAGCAGGTGCCACTGTCACTCACTTGGGCTCAGGTTTAGAATGTTAATTTATAATTTTTCTGTATTTTGTGGTATTTTAAGTCATTTCCCTATCCACATTTGTTTGCAGGACATTCACCTACATTTTGCTGCCTTTTGCAGCCCTCTAGCCCCTTCCAGGGCTATTCTTTAGCCATTTTATTGCCCAAAAGTTTGGGTCCCCATTGATTTTAATGGGGTTCGGGTTCGGGGTCAAGTTCGTGTTACGTTTGGATCCCGAACCCAAACTTTTTTGTGAAGTTCGGCTGAACCCGAACTTCCAGGTGTTCACTCAACTATAGTCATGAGCGTATGAAGGAGATATTTTTGAGTTAGAGGTGGCAGGTGGTTGTAAGGGCTTGGATGTGCAGTCTGAAGGAGAGGGCAGAATCCAAGGTCCTTCCAAGGCAGCGGACTTGGTTGACCGGGGAAAGTGTGCAACCATTGATCATCATAGATAGGTCTGTTGGGGGGGTTGAGCAAGATAGGGAAAGATGATAAATTCTGTTTTATCCATGTTAAGTTTGAGGAAACTTAGAGAAGAATAAGGAAGATATGGAATATAGGCATTATGGGATTCTGGATAGTAAAGTGGTGATGCTTGGACCAGAGAAGTAGATTTGTGTGTCATCAGCATAAAAGTAATACTAAAAGGCATCGGACTCTAGAAGCTGTCCCAGGCCGAAGTGGTAGATAGAGAAGAGCAGGGGTCCTAGGACAGATTATTGTGAGACACCAACAGAGAGGGAATGAGACGAGGAGGTAGTGTGGGAGATGCCAAATGTCCGGTCTGTGAGGTATGATGTGATCCAGGAGAGGGCGAGGTCTGTGATGCCAAGAGATGAGATACTTTGTAACTGAAGGGAGTGGACAGGACAGGACAACGAGGAGAACATAGTAATGTTTTTTGGTTTTGGCTGTTAGCATGTCGTTGGTGACTTTGTGAAGGGCAGTTTCAGTTGAGTGGTGGGGTTGGAAGCTAGATTGTAGCTGATCAAAGAGGGAGCAGGAGGGGAGGTCAGAGGACAGTTCAGAATGGACATATTGTTCAAGAAGCTTTGAGGAATACGGAAGAAGTGATAAAGGTGATAACTGGACGAAGATGGGTCAAGTGAAGGCTTTTTGAGTATGGGTGTAATGGTAGAATGTTTAAAACCAGAGGGGAAGACACCAGAGGTTAGGTTGAAGAAATGAGTTAGGGGTGGGATAAACACTGTGGTGAGGTTGAAGATGAGGTGGGATAGGATTGGCTCAAGTGTGCAGGTGGTGAGATGTGATCTGGAGAGTAGAGTGGAAAGTTTTTCTTATGTAATGGTAAAGAAGCAGGTTTTGGAGAAGAGGGCTCAGTAGCTGTGTAGAGCTGCTGTGGGTACTGTGCACTGAAGCCTTCTCTGATATTAACAATATTTTGATTGAAGTATGTGGCAAAGTCCTCAGCTGAGATGAAAAGTAAGGGTGGAGGCACTGAGGGACAGGGAAGAGAGTTGAAAGTGTTAAAAAGTTGTTTAGGGTTGTGGGATAAGGAAGATATGAGAGATGAAAAGTAGGCCTGTTTTGCATCAGCGAGTGCAGATTTGATAATGAGGAGGGAATGCTTGTATGTGCTTTTTTATTGTGTAAAACTTTAATAAATAAATAAATAAATAAAACAGTAAACATATTAGGTATTGCCACATCCATAATGACCAGGTCTACAAAAATATCACATGACCTATCACATTATCTAACCTCTCAGGTGAACACTATAGAATAAAATAAAAACTGTGCCAAAATGCCATTTTTTGTCACCTAACATCACAAAAAGTGTAATACCAAGCGATCAAAAAGTCATACACACCCAAAAATAGTAACAATCAAAGCGTCACCTCATCCCTCAAAAAATGAGCCCCTACATAAGACAATCGCCCACCCCCCCCAAAAAAAAAAAAAAAAAAACTATGGCTTTCAGAATATGGAGACACTAAAAAAATCAGTTTGTTAATGCTTTATTATGTAAATCTGAAACAAACTAAAAGTAGGCATATTTGATATTGCCGCGTCCGTAACAATCTACTCTATAAAAATAGTACATGATCTAACCTGTCAGAGTAACACTGTTTCACAAAAAGCGTAATATAGAGCGATCAAAAATCATATGTACCCAAAATATCAATAAAACTGTCACCTTATATTGTAGTTTCAAAAATGGGGTCACTTTTGGGGAGTTTCTATTGTAGGGGTGCATCAGGGGGGCTTAAAATGGAACATGGTGTCTAAAAATCAGTCCAGCAAAATGTTCCTTCCAAAAACCATGTGGCGCTCCCTTTCTTCTGCTCCCTGCCGTGTGCCTTTGCATCATTACCACCACAAATGGGGGGGTTCTGTAAACGGCAGAATTAGGGTAATAAATATTGAATTTTGTTTGGCCAAAGTGTTCGGGTACTCGGTCCGAACATATAGCAATATGCGTGCGCTCGGCAGAGTACCCGAGTATAATGGAAGTCAATGGGAGACAACCAGGCACCCCCTGCTCGGATGAGGGGAGGGTGCCTGGTCCATTGTAAAAGGTCAGAAAGTGACAGAAACACCACTGAAATGGATCTGGAACAGCATGGGGACGATGTCCGGGTGGATCTTGGACTCCAATATCAACCTGGGAACCATATTGTCCCAGTTGTCCGCCACTTTTACATAGCAACAAAATCACACCCAAAATCCCGCCCACTGAAAAAAAAATATTTGAGGTAAAATTATTAGGAAACATTCTTTCCCCTATATTCAATTGTATATACAGTGCAAATGCTGCTACAATTTCAAGGAAGAAGCACTCCGATAGAGCCTGTATATCACATAAAGGAGTGCCTCATTCACATGGTGCTACAATTGTTCAGGTACAATGCTACACTCATAAAGCATATGCATGCAAGTGAAAGAGCTGGCAAAAATTACAAGGAACCTGCACTCCAATACAACCTTTATTACACATAAAGGAGGGCATTATACACACCCTTGAAAAATTATGAACGATGGCCTGACCCTCAAAAACATTTAGAGCAAGGGTCTGCTGGTTATCTTCTAAATCATTATACTTGTGGGCTTGAAGGTGAGCAGACCCTATAAAATTTTTTAGTGAGGGCCAGAAGCCGAGCAAACCCCATAAAACATTGCAGTGATGGCCTACAGGTAAGCAGACCGTATAAAACATTAGAGCTGAGGGCCTGAAGCTGAGCGTACCCCATAAAACATTGCAGTAATGGCCTACAGGTAAGTAGACCATATAAAACATTGGAGGTGAGGGCCTGAAGCCGAGTGAACCCCATAAAACATTGCAGTGATGGCCTACAGGTGAGCAGACTATATAAAACATTAGAGGTGAGGGCCTGAAGCTGAGCGAACCCCATAAAACATTGCAGTGATGGCCTACAGGTGAACAGACTGTATAAAACATTAGAGGTGAGGGCCTGAAGCCGAGCGAACCCCATAAAACATTGCAGTGATGGACTACAGGTGAGCAGACTGTATAAAACATTAGTGGTGAGGGCCTGAAGCCGAGCGTACCCCATAAAACATTGCAGTAATGGCCTACAGGTGAGCAGACCATATAAAACATTGCAGTGATGGCCTACAGGTGAACAGACTGTATAAAACATTAGAGGTGAAGGCCTGAAGCCGAGCGAACCCCATAAAACATTGCAGTGATGGCCTACAGGTGAGCAGACCGTATAGAACATTAGAGGTGAGTGCCTGAAGCCGAGTGAACCCCATAAAACATTGCAGTGATGGACTACAGGTGAGCAGACTGTATAAAACATTAGAGGTGAGGGCCTGAATCCGAGCGTACCCCATAAAACATTGCAGTAATGGCCTACAGATGAGCAGTCCATATAAAACATTGGAGGTGAGGGCCTGAAGCCGAGCGAACCCCATAAAACATTGCAGTGATGGCCTACAGGTGAACAGACTGTATAAAACATTAGAGGTGAGGGCCTGAAGCCTAGCGAACCCCATAAAACATTGCAGTGATGACCTACAGGTGAGCAGACCATATAGAACATTGGAGGTGAGGGCCTGAAGCCGAGTGAACTCCATAAAACATTGGAGTGATGTAATGCAGTTAAGCAGACTATATAAAACATTAGAGGTGAGGGCCTGAAGCCGAGCGTAGCCCATAAAACATTGCAGTGATGGCCTACAGGTGAACAGACCATATAAAACATTGGAGGTGAGGGCCTGAAGCTGAGCGAACCCCATAAAACATTGCAGTGATGGCCTACAGATGACCAAACCGTATAGAACATTGGAGGTGAGGGCCTGAAGCCGAGTGACGCTCATAAAACATTGCAGTGATGGACTACAGGTGAGCAGACTGTATACAACATTAGAGGTGAGGGCCTGAAGCCGAGCATACCCCATAAAACATTGCAGTAATGGCCTACAGTTGAGCAGACCATATAAAACATTGGAGGTGAGGGCCTAAAGCCGAGCGAACCCCATAAAACATTGCAGTGATGGCCTACAGGTGAACAGACTCTATAAAACATTAGAGGTGAGGGCCTGAAGCCGAGTGAACCCCATAAAACATTGGAGTGATGGACTACAGGTAAGCAGACTATATAAAACATTAGAGGTGAGGGCCTGAAGCTGAGCGTACCCCATAAAACATAGTGATGGCCTACAGGTGAGCAGACCATATAAAACATTAGAGGTGAGGGCCTGAAGCTGAGCGTACCCCATAAAACATTACAGTAATGGCCCACAGGTGAGCAGTATAGTCTAGAAGATTGTACCACAGCACTTCTGTAGTTGGTCTTTAACTCCTCTTTATTGCCCAAGAATGCGATGTTTCGACTCCTCAGAGTCTTTTTCAAGCATAGTGAATTACACACAGTGAGCATACATTTATATATAAGTGTACACCCCTAACATTCTACCAACCTGGCACATTTTACAAACATCATCGTGATAACCACCAATATTAAAGTGTCTTACTGGAGGTTGAGAAGGATCCAATTTGCATGGCACAGTCCAGTGTGTTCCCTGCTCCTCCAGGTGGCACATGTTTTCAGCGTCTAGTGCGGCCGGTGCGGCACTTCCGCTCGCCGCATTACATCATTTACGGTCACATGTTTCAATGCTTTCAGCGTCTCATGCAGCCGGATGAGTGCTTCCGCCCGCTGAATTGCATCACTTCCCGTCACATGTTCCAGTATGTCGCATTCTAGGGCAATAAAGAGGAGTTAAAGACCAACTACAGGAGTGCTGTGGTACAATCTTCTTGACTATATGAAACAGTGATCAGAGACCGGGATCCAACACCACTTGCACCGCCACATCGTCACAAGGGACTGACTTATGATCAAGGTTTGTGCTGTCCCTTCGCTTGTGTTCTTGACTTATGAGCTGGTCTGAGGACGTGCACACCAGGACCTGGGGAGAGACAAGAGGATCCAGGTAACCAAGAAGTGGCTTTAGAATAATGGAAGCACCCAGTAGTCTACTTTACACCGACGAGCAGATTAGTCGTATCTTACATGGGAAAGAAAGTGAGGGAACGTTCCTCAGTAAACCTACTGTAGAACTAATTAAAAGAAAATGGGAATCAGAGCAAAGGCAATGTATAATTGCTGAACTCCATCTCTCAACAATGAGGGAATACTACAAAGCTGATTGAATACCGCGTGGACATACCTCAGACCTATTCTGTTTCCAAACAATCCAGAATTTCATGAGAAATCTTGCTTTATAGCTAATAGATTCTCTAGAGACGTTATACTACTCAACATGGATTTCCTCCAGAAAGACCTACAGGATATGAATAAACGCATAAAAAATTATGAACAACAATTAAAAGATCTGATGATGGCCAAGAGCTTACCACTCTTATGGAGCACTCTGCTTTAGAACTGAACCAGCAAAATATTGAGGTCACTAAACGGCAGAAGTGGTTTAGGGACCTGGTGGACTATAATAAAGGTGACATCTATAAGAAGATACCCACAGAGGGCAATAACACTAGGAAGTATAAACGAAAAGGTACCCCCAGGAATAAGGGACGTCGACTGAACTGGACTGACACGGAGTCTTCAGGAGAACAATCAGAGGGCCCTGTTTTTTTAGGAATAAAAGACGCACCAGGAGGGGAAGACGGAAACATGGAAAGAATAAGACAGTGATTCCACACGTATGACACGATCAAGGAAACCACCTACCGGGATAAAGACTCACATACCCCTGAAGGAAGGCCAGCCGACAGTGGACCATCAAGAATGGAAGACAACTTGGTGGTAAATATATCTTCTTTTGAACTCTCCAAAGAGGAGATGCATGTTCTTAATAGAGGACTTTCGTTCTGTCCCCAGGCCCAAGTGGACTGGTTCCAGAACGAAATAGACTTACTACAGTTCCTTAAACGTATTAAACTCAGAGTGTATTTTAAAGATCAAGACAAGACTGAGATTCCCATAGAGGGCAGACCCAAAATTAGAGGGATCTATGCATTAACACTAAGTGAAGTAGGACTGAGGGTTAACAGTGAGTTCAAGCCACCTGTTTACCATAAGGAAATAGAGACTTTCATGGCTCTAGTCAGGACAGGGCTCACTAAACTCAAAAACTCACCAGTGGGTCCACCTACCTTCAACCTCACAAAAGGGGAAGTAATAGCCCTCAGGACGCTCCAAAGGAGGAAGGAAATAACAATAAAGGCAGCGGATAAGGGGGGAGCCATAGTTGTCATGGACACTGATAAATATGTGGCAGAGTTCAATAGACAATTACAAGAAGTGGAGATATATGATGAATTAGAAAATGACCTGAAATTTGTTTTTCAGCGAAGAATGAAACTATTGATAGATGATAACCAACAAAACAACATAAAAAAAGTATACGTGACTAATCATATAGAGCACCAACAAACCATAAAGGGACACGTATATAAAGATGCAAAAAAGTTTTTATTGAAATAATCAATCTAATACACAAAAAACAATATAATTAAAATATACCATAAGAAAAGGCGGCAACCTCAGATGGTGAAAATGGCTAGTGGCTCACTAGCGCACCAGGAGGGGCATATAAAAAGGAGCAAACCCAGACAAAATGTTATTACAGCAATTGCAGCCAATAATGCCTATTATATACATGACCAAACACCATGGTCTATTACAAAAAGAAAAGCAAGCACACAAGCTGATAACAATACCTGGGAAACACAGCACGCTATAGTAGACCCTCCCGGTTGCAGGAGCTCACCCCAACGTACGTTTCGCACCTGCTTTATCAAGGGGCGTATCTATGCAGATCCCACCACTTCCATATATACCCAAATAATAAGGCTAAATAATGCGCAACAGATGTACAGAGGGAGGGGAGAGGAAGAAAAGGGAGGAAGAGGCGAGGAGGAACTACGTAACAGTATTCAAACCTACCAATGTGTGGACTCGCAATTGCGCGCGGCAGGTGACATCACACACCATCACAGGAGCGCGACACCAAAAAATCAGGAAGCGTGTAAAAATACATACGTCACTGAAAGTCGACAGAACACGTGATACCAAAAGGGCTAAGACGCGCAATCACGCGATATTTGCCAGGTTCGCGTTACGTCACTGCAGTGCGAGACTACGCTGCCACACAGAGCAGGACAGAGTAGGATGAGTGAGCGTGATCATGTGGCCCTGTGCTGCAACACTGCAACAAAAACCTGCGCGCCACCATCAAACACATTGGACTGAGGAGGCGCCGCCACATGATACACCTATAATGTCCTAATATATGTCACCGCTTATAATTACAGCATAAACACACCTCCAACTATAAGTATGAAAACACGGACCCACATAAATTGTCTCCATACATGATTTACCAAATAAATAAAGTGTTAAAAGAATTTAAGTATAAAAAGTGCTTAAATATAACCATCTCATTTAAATTACAAACATACATAATAAATACAAAATATAAAAATATATATATATATATCTATCATTCATAGTGTAACAAATGTATAAAGTGGAATACATATAATATAAAATACAAATAGTTCATAAAGTATGAAATGTAGTATAAAATAATATATAAAACACTCATGTGCAATAATAAAACAAAACAGTGCAAAAATAAAGTGCTCAAGTGCAAGTGCAAAAGTGAAACATGCAGTGAGGTGACCAAATAATTAAAAATATAATATATAATAGGAAAATCACATATGTAATATAAAGGTGAACAATTATTTTTACATCAATGTATATAAAAACATTAGGAGAAAATATAATGTCTGGAGTATTCATATTATTGCCCTCATAAGCCATAAAATATGAACACAATACCAAAAGGGGTCCTCTATCTCATATCTTAGGCATGTACACCTCCATCCTACAACAAGGGTTTTATACTCTCAGTCCATCCTTATAGTGATACTCGTCCAACCCACACCATTTAAAATGCGCATCAAATGAAAAAGAGCCTAAAATAAGAAAAAAATAGAAATAGTGAGAATCATAAATAACTTATGTTGAAAACCTGTTAAAAAATGAATGAAAAATTAAATCATGATAAAAACAACAGTTAAAACCAACATACTAGTACGGTATAGAACTCCGAACCACAGGGGTACAAGGTAAATATACAACTCGAAGGTACAAGGCAAGTACATAAATATAGGGATATAGACCCATCATCATGTGATATATATTATATGAAGGGAGCGTAACTAATCCCTTCATTTAGACCAAATGGGGAGACCGTATTCAGGATGAAAATCCACTTTACCTCCCGCTGGGCCAAAAGCTTCTTCCAATTTCCTCCCTAGGTGAAATGATAACCCTGTCTATTCCACGGACCCTTAATAACGATCCATCTGAATTGTGTTTTTCTTTGAAATGCTTTGGTAGGGTCTTCAATACTGTTATATCATTTTCCTCCTTTGCTGCATTGATGGCAAGTATATGCTCTCTTACCCTTCTTCGCAGAGGGCGTGAGGTCATGCCCACATAGATTAGGTCACACGGGCAAATTGCCCAATATATGACCCCTATGGTAGCACAATTGATTGAATGTGTAATCCTGAAAGATTTATCCTGGGAGGAATTGTGGAAGTGGGACGCTCTTTCCATATTTTCACAGGCAACACAGTTGCCACATTCTTTACTCCCCATGGGGGTCCCTTTGTTCCAAAAAATGCTTATTGTCCTTTCCGGCATAGAAGCTGCGGACCAGCTGGTCACGCAGGTTCTTTGCCCTACGATAAGTGGTCGAGGGACGTGATGGTAGCACATCTCTCAATTGGGGATCATGCATTAGCACCTCCCAATATTTTGTCAAAGCCGCGTTAATCTCCCTCCATTTGTTGTTATAACCAGTGACAAACCTGATGGTCTGTTTGTCTTCCTTTCTCACCTTTTTATGTAGAAGATCCCTTCTAGTGGTTGATCTTGCTCTTTTATAGGCACGCTCAATAACTCGTGTGAGTATAGATTTTTGGACATATCCTTTCGAGTTGGTCCAGAGGGAGAAATCTCCACTGACCTGTATAGAAAGGAGACATCTGTCAATGCTTTATTGCATGCTAGTTCCTCCCATCCAGGTAATCTTATTAAAAATATCCCGGTGGGACAATTTCTGCGGGCCCGCAGAATTTGTTCGTCTGATGTGACATTTGAATTGCAGGCAGAGGACCTTAGGAGAAGATTTGAGGAGAGGGGTTATGGACAACGTTGTATTGAGCGTGCCTATAAAAGAGCAAGATCAACCACTAGAAGGGATCTTCTACATAAAAAGGTGAGAAAGGAAGACAAACAGACCATCAGGTTTGTCACTGGTTATAACAACAAATGGAGGGAGATTAACGCGGCTTTGACAAAATATTGGGAGGTGCTAATGCATGATCCCCAATTGAGAGATGTGCTACCATCACGTCCTCGACCACTTACCGTAGGGCAAAGAACCTGCGTGACCAGCTGGTCCGCAGCTTCTATGCCGGAAAGGACAATAAGCATTTTTTGGAACAAAGGGACCCCCATGGGGAGTAAAGAATGTGGCAACTGTGTTGCCTGTGAAAATATGGAAAGAGCGTCCCACTTCCACAATTCCTCCCAGGATAAATCTTTCAGGATTACACATTCAATCAATTGTGCTACCATAGGGGTCATATATTGGGCAATTTGCCCGTGTGACCTAATCTATGTGGGCATGACCTCACGCCCTCTGCGAAGAAGGGTAAGAGAGCATATACTTGCCATCAATGCAGCAAAGGAGGAAAATGATATAACAGTATTGAAGACCCTACCAAAGCATTTCAAAGAAAAACACAATTCAGATGGATCGTTATTAAGGGTCCGTGGAATAGACAGGGTTATCATTTCACCTAGGGAGGAAATTGGAAGAAGCTTTTGGCCCAGCGGGAGGTAAAGTGGATTTTCATCCTGAATACGGTCTCCCATTTGGTCTAAATGAAGGGATTAGTTACGCTCCCTTCATATAATATATATCACATGATGATGGGTCTATATCCCTATATTTATGTACTTGCCTTGTACCTTCGAGTTGTATATTTACCTTGTACCCCTGTGGTTCGGAGTTCTATACCGTACTAGTATGTTGGTTTTAACTGTTGTTTTTATCATGATTTAATTTTTCATTCATTTTTTAACAGGTTTTCAACATAAGTTATTTATGATTCTCACTATTTCTATTTTTTTCTTATTTTAGGCTCTTTTTCATTTGATGCGCATTTTAAATGGTGTGGGTTGGACGAGTATCACTATAAGGATGGACTGAGAGTATAAAACCCTTGTTGTAGGATGGAGGTGTACATGCCTAAGATATGAGATAGAGGACCCCTTTGGTATTGTGTTCATATTTTATGGCTTATGAGGGCAATAATATGAATACTCCAGACATTATATTTTCTCCTAATGTTTTTATATACATTGATGTAAAAATAATTGTTCACCTTTATATTACATATGTGATTTTCCCTATTATATATTATATTTTCAATTATTTGGTCACCTCACTGCATGTTTCACTTTTGCACTTGCACTTGAGCACTTTATTTTTGCACTGTTTTGTTTTATTATTGCACATGAGTGTTTTATATATTATTTTATACTACATTTCATACTTTATGAACTATTTGTATTTTATATTATATGTATTCCACTTTATACATTTGTTACACTATGAATGATAGATATATATATATATTTTTTATATTTTGTATTTATTATGTATGTTTGTAATTTAAATGAGATGGTTATATTTAAGCACTTTTTATACTTAAATTCTTTTAACACTTTATTTATTTGGTAAATCATGTATGGAGACAATTTATGTGGGTCCGTGTTTTCATACTTATAGTTGGAGGTGTGTTTATGCTGTAATTATAAGCGGTGACATATATTAGGACATTATAGGTGTATCATGTGGCGGCGCCTCCTCAGTCCAATGTGTTTGATGGTGGCGCGCAGGTTTTTGTTGCAGTGTTGCAGCACAGGGCCACATGATCACGCTCACTCATCCTACTCTGTCCTGCTCTGTGTGGCAGCGTAGTCTCGCACTGCAGTGACGTCACGCGAACCTGGCAAATATCGCGTGATTGCGCGTCTTAGCCCTTTTGGTATCACGTGTTCTGTCGACTTTCAGTGACGTATGTATTTTTACACGCTTCCTGATTTTTTGGTGTCGCGCTCCTGTGATGGTGTGTGATGTCACCTGCCGCGCGCAATTGCGAGTCCACACATTGGTAGGTTTGAATACTGTTACGTAGTTCCTCCTCGCCTCTTCCTCCCTTTTCTTCCTCTCCCTCCCTCTGTACATCTGTTGCGCATTATTTAGCCTTATTATTTGGGTATATATGGAAGTGGTGGGATCTGCATAGATACGCCCTTGATAAAGCAGGTGCGAAACGTACGTTGGGGTGAGCTCCTGCAACCGGGAGGGTCTACTATAGCGTGCTGTGTTTCCCAGGTATTGTTATCAGCTTGTGTGCTTGCTTTTCCTTTTGTAATAGACCATGGTGTTTGGTCATGTATATAATAGGCATTTTTGGCTACAATTGCTGTAATAACATTTTGTCTGGGTTTGCTCCTTTTTATATGCCCCTCCTGGTGCGCTAGTGAGCCACTAGCCATTTTCACCATCTGAGGTTGCCGCCTTTTCTTATGGTATATTTTAATTATATTGTTTTTTGTGTATTAGATTGATTATTTCAATAAAAACTTTTTTGCATCTTTATATACGTGTCCCTTTATGGTTTGTTGGTGCTCTATTGATAGATGATGCCTATGCAAATGATGTTATTGATGAGTCGCTTCATATTTACCTGATTCAGAAACATACAGTTACCCCTATCCTATACATAATGCCCAAAATCCATAAGGACCTGAGGAACCCTCCAGGGAGACCGATTGTCTTGGGCATTGATTCTTTCTTTGCCCCTGCAGCAGTCTTCCTGGATAGGGTACTCAGATCCTATGCAGTAGGAGCTAAATCCTATGTGAGAGACACCACAGATTTTTTATTAAAACTGGGTGAAGTAGATTTCAGCGAGCAAGGACTACTGTTGTCGTTTGATGTTGTGAGACTATACATTAGTATAGACAATAACTTGGGCCTGGAGGCTGTGAAATGGGCTCTACAACAATCAGAAAATAATATTGAGCTTTGTGAGTTTCTGTTATCCAATTTGGAAATTATTTTGACTTGCAATTATTTTCGCTTCCAGGACCGGTTCTTCGTGCAGCGTCGGGGTACCGCAATGGGTTCCAATATGGCCCTGAAGTATGCAAATCTATACATGGCGTACATTGAGGAGAATTATGTGTACCCTTCCACCCACTTCAAAAAGCAAGTGGGTGGATGAGGTACATTGATGATATTTTCGTAACCTGGAGAGGGATGGTGAATGAGTTGAATGCATTCCATGAGTCCCTTAATGAGCTAAATCCACAACTTAAGTTCACTAAGGTTTATTCTGAACAGTCCCTACAATTTTTAGATATTCTAGTGTACGTGGAATTGGGAAGACCAAAGACGGATATCTTTTTTAAGCCGACTGATCGCAACAGCATCCTTAGATTTGATAGTTCCCATCCTAAAGGGATGCTGGATGCCTTACCGTACAGTCAACTGGTTAGGGCTAAACAAATAGTCTCGGACGAAGACCGATTGAATGATAGATTGATTGAAATGGGGCAGAAATTTATCCAAAGGAGGTACCCAAAGAGTCTGATAGGAAGACACCTTGAGAAAACTTGGGGACTGGACAGGAAGGACCTCCTTACGCCAAAAGTGAGGACACAAACAAGCAAGAGAATTCCATTTGTCTCTACCTATTCGGGCATGAGCGGTCAGGTAGCAAAGATAATAAGACAGAACTCGCACATTCTGTCTGAATCTTTTCCAGATGTAGCTGAATTTCAGGTACCACCACTCATGTCATATAGGAGAGGCAAAAACCTTGCTGATAGTTTGGTACATGCTGACATGGATGGACCCAGGCCAAAATTACACAAAAAAAAGTAGGTAGTTATCTATGTTTAAACTGTACCAATTGTAATGCCATATTAAAAGGAAGAGAGTTAAACCATCCCAGGACAGGTCAGAAATATAAAATCAGGTATTACTTTACCTGCTCTTCTGAGCACGTAATCTACATACTACAGTGCCCTTGCGGACTATTGTATGTTGCGGACTATTGTATTGTACGGAAGGCACTTACCAGACAACAAAATAATGATTCAGACACAGATGACATAGAGAAACCGGTACCTGAGCATTTTGTCAAATTCCAACACGGTGTGGCACAATTGAGGTTTAAAATTATTGATGGCGTTCCGCAGTTGAAAAGAGGTGGAGACAGAGAAAGAGCTTTAAAAAGGCTTGAACTCAAATGGATTTACGAACTAGATACTCTAGAACCAAAGGGTATGAACCGTGAGTTCAAAGTAGGTACCCTTTTTTGATATATTAACTTTCCCATTGTAGTTACGTGGCTTTGATGTAACATTAAGAATTCTACCCAACATATACAGTCGTGTTTTCAATACTTGATTTCTGTTATGTTGTTTAGATCGCAAAAGAGCACTGATGAGGAGGCTGAGAGGGACACCAAAGGGCGTAGTTACCAAACTTCATTAGATGGATATTCACTACATTGGAGGGCCAGCTGGAGTGGGGATATTTCTGAAAACTGATGGGTTGTTGAGGTAGTCTGGAATAAACATACTTAATTAAGATATTTCTACCTACACTATGAAGTGGCTATTTTTATAAAGTCAAGGAGGCGATAGTAAGCCATCATTCGAGTAGACACAGCTGTGGGATGGTTACACTGATAATAGCGTTATCGCCCCTAACCATCTGTGTTGATTCACATAAGTCTGACATCAATGCCGACTCCTCACTTGTTAATAGTGGCAGTTGACTGGAAAGGCGGTTACCATGTTCCAGCTGGTATTCCACAAATGCCCTCTGCTGCTCACAACATGTAGAACTTAGAGTTCCACCGCGTGCTCACGTCGCACAACAGTCGGTAAGCTGGAAGCCGCAAGCGTTGCTGCAGCATTGACAGACCAGCTGCAGCTGTGGACGACTTCCGGAAATGGGATAGGCATAGAATGTGTATCAGGTTGCCGAACTCCAAAGCCGCCACCAAGTTACGGCCATTGTCAGACACAACCATGCCTGGTTGTCGGTTGAGTGGCGAGAGACACAGCTCGGTCTGGTCCCTTATACCCTGCCACAGCTCTGCGGCGGTGTGCTATTTGTCCCCTAAGCAGATCAGCTTCAGCACTGCCTGTTGACGCTTACCCACAGCAGTGCTACACTGCTTCCAGCTAGCGACTGATGGCTGACTGCTGTTGGAGGTGGAAGTGGAGGAGGAGGCGGTGGAGGAGGAGAAGTGGGGTTGGAGCCAGTAACATAGCTGCTGGCGGAGACTCTTATGGATGTAGGGCCCGCAATCCTGTGCGTGAGTAGCACCTCTGCCATCCCAGGGTACGACTTACTCCCGTCCTCCACAACATTCACCCAGTGTGCGGTCAGGGAAATGTAGCGTTCCTGGCCACCAGCACTTGTCCATGTGTCTGTGGTGAGGTGGACCTTCCCAGTAAGTGCGTTGATCAGGTCATGGGTGATGTTCTGGGACACATGTTGGTGTAAGGCGGGCATGGCACACCGTGAAAAAAAGTGGCGGCTGGGGACTGTGTACTGAGAGATGGCTGCTGACATCAGGCTGCCGAAGGCCTCAGTGTCCACAAGCCTAAATGGCAACATTTCAAAGGCGAGTAATTTCGAAAGTTGCACATTTAGTTCTATGGCCAGTGGGTGGGTATTTGAGCTTGCATTCAAATGCCTGTGTTATCGACATTTGGATACTGCACTGGGACAGGGAAATGGATGTTGTTGCTGACAGTTAATGCAAAGGTCCAGGTGCAGGGTGAGGGGCATCCGGGCCTGCGCCTTTGACAGGGGAGCAGTTTGTAATACAGGGGAAGAGGAGGCAGTGGTGGGTCCTCAGACTCAGAATGTGGACCCAGGCGTTCGGCCCACTTATTAGGGTGCTTGGATGCCATGTGGCGGATCATGCTGGTGGTGGTGAGGTTGCTAGTGTTCAAGCCCCGGCTCATTTTGGTACGGCACAGTTTGCAAACTACCACTCTTTTGTTGTCTGCGCTTTCCTCAAAAAATCCCCATACTGCGGAACAACTACCCCTTGGAAAGGTAGATTTACGCATGGGGTGCTCGGTGTAACGGTTGAGGGCCTGTTTAGTATGGGCTGATATCTCCCTTTAGCAACCCCACCGCCTCTTCCAGACTGTTGCGGTGCTGCGGATCCCTCCCCCACAGTACTGCTGTCCTCGCTCGGCTTTTCACTTCCCATGTTGGGTCAGTGACCTCATCGTCCACCATCTCCTCTTCCACTTCCTCACTCTGCTCATCCTCCTGACTTGACCTAACCACCATCTCAGTGATTGGCAACTGTGTCTCATCATCATCCACCTCGTGAACGAATGATTGCCGTTTACCACCGCCATTTTCTTGAGACTGTGAAGGCTCAAGAGGTTGGTAATCAGGGCACAATATCTCAGGTACCTCTTCAAGTGTGCTTGTCGAGAGAGCCAAACAAAGTACTGGCGATGAAAAGATGTCATGTGAATATCCGAGTGTGGGATCACTTGTTTGGCCAGAGGCAACATGGTGGGAGGAAGGAGGATCAGAGTGAGGATTCGGTTCCCCAGACTCTTGGCTACAGAGACTGGACTTCGTGGAAGAGAGGGTGGTGCTTAACTGACTGGAAGCATTATCTTCTGCAATCCAACTGACCACCTGTTTGCACTGGTCCGACTTGGACAGTGTTGTCCTGCGCCGCCTAGCTAAGTTGGACATGAAGCTGGGTAAGGTGGATTTTTTTGTTTTTTTCTGGTGCACTGGCAGCAGGCACAGTTTTATTGCGCCAAGGGCCACGGCCTCTGCTTGCACCATCAGCATCATGCCCAGGGCCATGTCATATGCTTGCCCCATCAGCATTACACCAACTTCCCCCTCCCTTTATGCTCGCCTTCTTCATATTAATGGTTTTGTCTGTAGATGTGGTGCAGAATGTTTTACTGTCCGCCCAAGACACAGTTTTCTGATGCAGGACAGTACTGGATACAGAAAAATACAGATTTTGGGCACTACACTAGGCCAGAGATAATGTAATTTTGACAACACACACTCTAGTGACTTGCTGTAAAGTACTGGATACAGAAAAATTACAGATTTTGGGCAATAAACTATACCAGAGATAATGTAATTTTTACAATACACACTGTATTGGCTTCCAGTAAGGTACTGGATATAGAAAAATACAGATTTTGGGTACTACACTAGGCCAGAGATAATGTCATTTTGACAATACACAATCTATTGACTTGCTGTAAGGTATTAAATACAGAAAAATACAGATTTTGGGCAAAAAACTAGCCCAGAGATAATGTAATTTTGACAATACACACTCTATTGACTTGCAGTTACATACTGGATACAAAAAAATACGGATTTTGCGCAATACCCTAGCCCAGAGATAATGTAATTTTGACAATACACACTGTATTGACTTGCTTTAAAGTATTGGATACAGAAACATGCAGATTTTGGGCAAAACGCTAGCCCAGAGATAATGTAATTTTTACAATACACACTGTATTGGCTTCCAGTATGGTACCGGATACAGAAAAATACACATTTAGGGCACTACACTAGGCCAGAGATAATGTAATTTTTTACAATACACACTGTTTTGGCTTCCAGTAAGGTACTGGATACAGAAAAATACAGATTTTGGGCACTACACTAGGCCAGAGATAGCCAGAGATAGTGTAATTTTGACAATACACATTCTATTGACTTGCTGTAAGGTACTGGATACAGAAAAATACAGATTTGGGGCAATAAACTAGACCAGAGATAATGTGATTTTTACAATACACACTGTATTGGCTTCCAGTATGGTACTGGATACAAAAAAATACAGATTTTGGGCACTACACTAGGCCAGAGATAATGTAATTTTGACAATACACACTCTAGTGACTTGCTGTAAGGTACTGGATACAGAAAAATACAGATTTTGGGAACTACACTAGGCCAGAGATAATGTAATTTTGACAATAAACACTCCGTTGACTTGCTGTAAGGTATTGGATACAGAAAAATACAGATTTTGGGCACTACACTAGTCCAGAGATAATGACATTTTGACAATACACACTCTAGTGACTTGCTATAAGGTACTGGATACAGAAAAATAAAGATTTTGGGCACTACATTAGGCCATAGAGAATGTAATTTTGACAAAATACAATGTATTGACTTGCAGTAAGGTACTGGATACAGAAAAATACAGATTTGGGGCACTACACTAGGCCAGAGATAATGTAATTTTTAATATACACAAAGTATTCGGATGTAGTTCTATATTGGATACAAATTTTTCCAAAATAAAACGTATTCTCTGCTGGAATACTGTATATACGGTTATGGCCTAAATGCACACACAGATGTGCCCAAAACTAGTTTACTATGGCCAAAAGATAAATAACTCTCTGCTGGAGTAATTAATATAACAGTTGCAGATTGAACGCACACACAGATGGGGCACAAGTTAGGTTAATTTCCCCCGAAAAAAGAATTTCTCTGATGATGCAGTGTATAACTCAGTACCAGGCACACAGTAGTGAATAACCCCCTTTTTATAATGTCTGCCCAACACACTGCTTTATAATGGTGCAGTGTATACCTCAGTACCAGGCACACTGTAGTGAATAAGCCCCTTTTTATAATGTCTGCCCAACACGCTGCTTTATGATGGTGCAGTGTATATCTCAGTACCAGGCACACTTTAGTGAATAAGCACCTTTTTATAATATCTGCCCAACACACTGCTTTATGATGGCGTATTGTGGATGTCACTAATCTGAAATCTTTCTGTCTTTTAGAAGTTTGGGTAGTTAAAAAACTGATTTTCAAGCCCTGCACTATCTGTACCTTCCTGGTGACGCCTGTCCCTGATAGTGCAGAAGCAAACCCCTTCTTAAAAAAAAAAATGGAGCTGCACTGCAGTCAAACACACACCGTGGTCCTTACAAGGACTGTTAGGTCTTTCAATAAGGTTTTTGGAGTAAAATCAGTAAGTTTAGAGCAAACCGCTATCTGTCCCTGCCTACTGTCTGCTCTCTCTGATGCTGAATGAGCCGAGTGCCGTACCTCAGCTCCTATATGAAATGGTATTACAGTTTACATTGCTATGGCCTTAAACTGAGGTGAATTACTTACCTGGACCTTGATTGGCTGCTTAGAAGGTGCCAAACGTGAGGGGACTCGATCAATGCGACAAATACACGTGGTGCTCTGCCGAGTAAAGCTGAGCACCGAGCATATTAATGTTCGAGCTGAACCAATACTCGGCTGAGCATTCTCGCTCATTACTAGTAATTTCTAAAATTGTTTAATTTTTGGGTGGTAAGCACCAAAAAATGACTTCAGAACTGAACTGGTCCTTAAAAAGTGGGTTTTGGAAATTTTCTTTCCTGTCCAAAAAAATAAAATGACATTTTGAAAATTATGCCAACTTGAATGGGAATGTTAAGTAAAATATTTTATGAGGTATGACTTTCTATTTTAAATTAGGACAGTTTTGTCCAAATTCATACTGAATGGAAAGCAATCCGTTCAGTATGCATCAGGATGTCTTCCGTTGCATTCCTTTTACGGTATTTTGCCTGAGAAAATACCGCAGCATAATGCAGCATTTTATCCGGCCAAAATTCCGGAAAACTTGCATTTCCATTGAAATGTATTATTGCTGGATCCGGTACCAAGTGTTCAGGAAATTGACGCTTTGGCAGATCCGGCTTTCCGGTCTGCACATGTGCAGACCCTTATAAATATGAAAAAAAAAATACCGGATCCGTTTTTCTGGATGACACTGGAGAGATGGATCTGGTATTTCAATGCATTTGTCAGACAGATCCAGATCCGAAAACAAATGATATCCGTTTGCATATGGATTTCCGGATCCGGCAGGCAGTTCCGGCAACAGAACTGACTGCCAGATCCTCACAACGCTAGTGTGAAAGTACCCATAGATAATTTTCAGTTATAGCAAAAGCATTTACAACAACCACAAAACATTTTGCACCAATATTATATAAACATGCTATCAAATGCATTGCATATTACTGCAAGATAATGGGTAGTTATTAGTGATGAGCAAGCATGCTCGGCCGAGCTGGAGCACAATGCTCGAGTCTCCGCCCCGCACGTTTCGCGGGTTTTAAGCAGCCAATAAAGGTGCAGGTAAGTACTGCCCTCACTGTAATGCCAGTAGCCATGTTGGCTGCTGGCATTACAGTGATTGGCTGGCCGGAACGTGTCATTGGGTGCTATATAGCACCCGATGACGCATGTTCAGCTCACACATAGACAGGGAGAGCAGAACGTAGGAAAGGAAAGAAGGTGTAGGGAGCGATTTTCACAGTTTTTATTCTGAGAAAGATTTTCCAAGACACAAAAGTCCTTTTAAGGACTCTTGTGTGTGTGTGTTTAAGTGCAGCAATCTATTTACCTTCTGCAGTATCAGGGACAGTGCTTCGGAAGAGACAGAAAGTGCAGGGAGAGAAATTTGCAATTTTTACTACTAAAAACTTTTCAAAGACCCCAAAGTCCTTTTAAGGACTACTGTGTGTGTTTGACAGCAGCAAGATATTTTTCTTTTATACTTTTTATTTACATATACTGTACACCATCCACGGACTCTGTCTTTAATAATCTGGGCCACATAATCTGTGGTGTTCTGTAACCAATACTGTACAACATCTGCAAAGAGTGTCTGCATTACAAATTCCAAAAATCTGTGCCTAATATAGTGTTCATAATCTGTGGTGTTCTGTAACCAATACTGTACAAGATCTGCAAAGAGTGTCTGTATTATAAATTCCAATAATCTGGGCCTAATAGTGTCCATATTCTGTGCGTTTCTGTGATATATACTGTCCTGCATCCAAAAACAGTGTCTGTAGCGCAAAATTTAAATAATCTGGGCATAATGTAGTGTCCATATTTGTGTCTTTCTGTGACAGATTCTGTGCTACATCATAAAACAGTGTTTTTAGCGCAAATTTAAATAATCTACTGTGTGTGCGTTTAATACATATCACTGACATATACTATACTTTACCCGTAGACGGTGTATGCTAGTCTGTGAAATTATCAGGGCTACATCTCCTGTGTAATGTGTGCGCATCCCAAATACCTTTTTTAATTTATTGGCTCACACACTTACAAATCCTATGCTACTGTATGTGTCACATACTTTTAAGTATATATAACATTTAATATTAAGAAGGCGGCCAGTAAGGGCCGTGGAAATCGCCGTAATACTGATGGTGAAAGCAAAAGCTGTGGCTCTGGGAGCGATGAAACTGAGTAAAAGAATGTACCTGAGAGCCTCCAGGTGCGCTAACCCTCAAAAACATTATTTGGGAGGGCCTTCTGCTCAGCTGACCGTCTAATAATACATCATTTGCGAGTGCCTTCAGGTCAGCGGCCCCTCTAAAACATCATTTCTGAGTGCCTTCAGGGCAGCTGACCCTCTAAAACATCATTTGTGATTTACCTTCTGGGCAGCTGACCCTACTAAAACATCATTTGCGAGTGCCTTCAGTGCAGCTGACCCTGTAAAACATTATATGTGAGGGCCTACAGGGGAGTTCACCCTCTAAAACATTATATGTGAGGGCCTGCAGGTGAGCTGAACCTGTTAAACATTATATGTGAGGGCCTGCAGATGAAATTAACTGAAAAAACATGAATTACGAGGGCCTGAAGGTGAGCTGACCATGTTAAACATTGTATGTGAGGGTCTGCATGTGAGCTGACCCTCTAAAACATTATATGTGAGTGCCTGAAGGTGAGCTGGCCCTCTAAAACATTACATGTGAGGGCCTGCAAGTGAGCTGACCCTCTAAAACATTATATGTTAGGGCCTGCAGGTGAGCTGACCCTCTAAAACATTATGAGTGAGGGCAGCCCAAAAAGCATGTTGATATAATGGAGGAGGAGTAGTTGAGAAGTCAGTGGCAATCCAGGCCTTGTTCATTTTTATAAGAGTTGACCTGTTAGCCTTTTCAGTTGGCAGACGGATGCGCTTATCAGTTATTATGCCCCCAGCAACACTAAATACGCACTCTGACAAAACACTGGCGTCAGGGCAGCACCTCTGAGGCGTAGAGTGGCAGTATGTGCCACGTGTCCAGCTTGGACACCCAATAGTTATAAGGCACAGGGGCATCACTGAGGACGCTGACATGGTCTGCTTTGTACTCCTTCACCATCTTCCAAAATTTTTCCTACCTTGTGACACTAGGCCGCGCATCAGGGTAAGGTTGTTGGCGGGGTGTCATGAAACTGTTCCAGGCCTTAGAGAGTGTTTATAGTTGTAAAATATGTTATGGTTATTTGGTTATTTATGAGTTAATTGAAAGGCCATGCCATTGGTCTACCTCCACTTTCATGTGTTATGTTTTTAGTTATATTAATGTATAAGTTTGGGATGTTTGTTGTGCATGGGACATATATGCTGTATTATTGCCATGTGTGTGAGCTTGCCAAGCTCCAAAGCTGCCAACAAGTTATGGCCATTATCAGACACAACCATCCATGCCTGGTTGTAGTTTGAGTGGTGAGAGCCACAGCTCAGTCTGGTCCCTTATACCCTGCCACAGCTCTGAGTGGGTGGGTGGCTGGGTATTTGCTCTTACGTTCAAAGGCCCGGGTTAAGGACATCTGTACTTGGGCCTATTTGGTGTGGCCCGCCTACTCCCTTTTGTCATCCCACAGCCTCCTCCAGCCTGTTGCGGTGTTGTGGATCCCTCCCCCTCTGTACTGCTGTCCTCGCTTGCTTGCCACCTTCCTAGGTTGGGTCAGTGATGTCATCGTCCACGGCCCTCTCTTCCACTTCCTCGCTTGGGTCATCCTCCTGACTTGTGTTGTTAACCTAACAAGACCCTCACTTATTGACAACTGTGTCTCATCCGCATCATCCAACTCATGAAACACTAATTGCATTCCCCATTGTCTTCTTCTTCTGACTGTGGATGCTGAAGAGTTTGGGAATCAGTGCACAAGATCTCCTCATGTCCCTCTTCTGGGATAGTCACCTCACCTGCAGGCCCTCACCTACAATATTTGAGAGGGTCAGCTCACCTGCAGGCCCTTCCCTACAATATTTAAGAGGGTCACCTCACCTGCAGGCCCCCTTAATGATAGTATTGCCCACTGTGCTAGTAATGCCCTCTGTGCCCCCTCCGTAGTAGAAATCCCGATTGTGCCCCCTTCACAGTAATAATGCCCACTGTGCCCCCCTCATAGTAATAATGCCCATTGTGCCCCCTTTACAGTAATAATCCCCATTGTGCCCCCTTCACAGTAATAATCCCCATTGTGTCCCCTTCATAATAATAAACCCCATTGTGCCCCCTTCATAGCAATAATCCCTATTGTGCCCCCTTTACAGTAATAATGCCCACTGTGCCCCCTCTATAGTAATAATTGCCCATTGTACCCCCTTAATAGCAGTATTGCCCACTTTGCTAGTAATGCCCTCTGTGCTCCCTCCATAGTAGAAATCCTGATTGTGTCCCCTTCACATTAGTAATGCCCTCTGTGCCCCCTTCATAGTAATAAAGTCCTCTATGCCCCCTCCAGTCCTTAGTAAAAAAAAAGTCTTCTGTGCCCTATACATAGTAATAAAGTCCTCTGTGCCCCCTCTGTATTACAAAAAACACAGTAACTACTAACCTTGTCCCTTTCCTGAAGCTCACATATCTCTCTTCCTTGCAGGCACAAATCGCTCTGCAGCACTATGTGGGCAGAGCTTATGCAGATTTCCAGGCTGAAGGCTCCACCCACACATGATGGCAGCACGATCCGTGCCTGCAGGCTGAAAGGTAGAGCGGGGAAAGGTCTTCCTGCTTCACCATTCAGAGCGCTGCCAGCCTGAAGGAGGGGAGAAGCGCGGGGAGCTGAGCTTTGAGTGACAGGACCCAGCTCCCTGCACTCCAGCAATGAGCTCTTACATTTGTATTGATGGAAGCGCTCATTGCTTCTGGTATCTCCCTTAAGCGGGCACACGGGGCAGACCTCCCACAATTCCCCCCCACATGGAACCCCACGTTAAGCTTCTGGACCGATTTTCAGGAGACCATAGAAGCGTTTTGGCTGTAAGCTTTATTTTCGCTTAAATCCCTATTCCTCTGGATCTGAGCAACAGAGGGTGGGGATCATTATTTCCTTATTACAGGGGACCCCCAGGACTGGGCATTCTCCTTGCCTTTCGATTCGCAATGCCTCAGATCCGTTGACACATTTTTTCAGGCACTAGGTGTGTTATATGACGAACCTGAGTACAGTACCTGAGGAGTACAGTACCTTATTCCGTAAATGGTGCTTTCCCTCCGAGTGGAACGAACCTGCCCTCAAATGTCAATTTAAATCTGGTTTGTCTGACACCCTCTGATCCCTGACAGAAGCGCAGGCTGGCGGCAGAAGCCTTCAGTGAAGCCGCCATCCCGCCCAACAGTTTAATGGCAGGCTCAGGAGCTGTTAGTGAGAGCTCCTGAGACACTTAATTTGTGTCGCATTCGTTTTATAAGACACAGTGACTTTTTCCCTCAACTTTGGAGGGAAAAAAGTGACCCTTATAAAATGTAAAATACGGTATATATATATATATATAGATATATATATATATATATATATATATATATATTTGTAATTATATGTATATATATTGTAATTACACATTTATTTTGTGCCATACATTTTTTACAATTACTAAAAACATATAAAATTTAATTTACTCTCCATTTCTGAAATGTATCTGCGGGGGTTTGAACTCACAACCTTTTGCATTAGAGGCAAGAACCTTAACCACTGGGCTATACAACCCAATGATAAACTGCACTGGAAAAACATCATAATAGTTCCTAAAGTAGTAATTATTCATATTCAGAAGGAATACTTGGTGATATAGAGTTTTTTCCAGCACAGTTTATCATTGGGTTGTATAGCCCAGTAGTTAAGATGCTTGCCTCTCATACAGAAGGTCTTGAGTTCAAATCCAAGCAGAAACTTTTCTGAAATACACACTAAGTTAGATTTGAATACACTGGGTATCCCCAAGCACTGACTCCATACATGGACAAAGCTATATATGTTGTCAGAGCAAGGAATCCTAGACTCCCTAGAGTCTTCAGAGCAGGGGGTGCTTGGTTTAATGCTCGGGTTCTTCCATTGTGCTGGGGTGCTCTGTAGAGATGAAAGATGCTATGTAGAGCACCCGAGCATCAGGAAGTCTTCTACCCGAGCACTAGTGCTCGATCAACACTAGCAATAATGTCATTATAATTACCTATTATATTGCATATAATAGGTAATTATAGCAAAAGCATTTTACGCAAGTACACCATTAGTATACATTTATTGAGTAGAAAGACTGGCACTCATGCATGTGGCACTGTATCTCAGTATCAATAGATCAAGATATAAATTAAAATATACAGATTTTATTTATAAATAGTGTGCAAATAAGGATATTTCCCGCTCTGTAATCAGGCAGTATTGGATTAAGCCATTAAAAACATCTCTTATTTCTCTCTTAAATTACAGGTACCTGTAAGTTATTTTGATCCTTTTTAGATATTCCTCCGTATGGCATGCAAGCGTGGTATTTATCTTACCAGCTCTGGATATGGTGTGGCGTCCTTGCCTGTCTGGCAAACCGTGTAGTTCGGCGTCTCTTCTCTGTTACCGCGGCTGTTGCTCACCCGTCCTCACGCTGTCTGTGATCCTAGGTTGATAACATGGGTCGGGGCAGCTGCTTTGCGGGAAGAAGATAACTGTATGAAAAAAAACTGTGCAATCTCAGAGCGCTACAATAATTTCGATCTAGCACAGTCTCTTTCCAACACTTCTGTGTGTATCCAAATATGTTAGTGCCAAGGGGTATTCCTTTTCTGCCTATATGCGTTTCGGGGATTGCTTTCCCCTTCCTCCTCCCCTTACCACTGAGGAAGGGGAAAGCAATCCCCGAAACGCGTTTGGACCCAGGATCACAGACAGCGTGAGGATGGGTGAGCAACAGCCGCAGTAACAGAGAAGAGACGCCGAACTACACGGTTTGCCAGACAGGCAGGGATGCCGCACCACATCCAGAGCTGCTGTCCCGACCCACGTGACCAACCTATGATCACAGACAGCATGAGGAAGGGTGAACAACAGCCACGGTGACAGAGAAAAGACGCCGAACTACACGGTTTGCCAGACAGGCAAGGACGCCGCACCACATCCAGAGCTGGTAAGATAAATACCACGCTTGCATGCCATAAGGAGGAATATCTACAAAAGGAACAAAATAACTTACAGGTACCTGTAATTTAAGAGAGAACTAAAAGATGTTTTTTATGGCTTAATACAATACTGCCTGATTACAGCGCAGGAAATATCCTTATTGGCACACTCTCAGAAAGTGAGGGACCAAGTGGGACTACAAGTGCCATCCATTACTACTGCATCATTCATGTTACATTTGGAATTTTTTTTAATATAAATAAGGATATCTCAAAGTACCTAAAGTGACCACAAATGATAAAAAAGTTACCCTGGATATGAATCTAGGATAACATGTGGATTTTAGAACTGGACATGATTTAGATACATATCTTAGCCTATATGGGGATTAGTTTATCTATTTAGTTACCACAATACCCACTTGCATTTTGTTGGCTATTGTAACCTTATGTGATTTATTATATTTAAAGTTCTTGAGAATTTTACTTGAGAAGTATTTTATGAAGAAAATCTGTATATTTTAATTTATATCTTGATCTATTGATACTGAGATACAGTGCCACACGCATTAGTGCCAGTCTTTCTACTCAATATTTGTTCACATACTTTCTGAAGGGGTGATTCAGTTTAGACTAGATCACCTAATCCATAACTGAAAAGGAGTGAGCTTTTTACCGATTATTTTATTAGTATACCTTCGTCATTAAAGGGGTTGTCTTATCTCGCTGTTACTAAGGCGAGATAAGATACAGTCCTGACCACCTGCCGAGAGCTCCTGAAAAAATGTAGCACAGCAAGCTATGCTGTTTCCCTAACTCAAAAACAGCATAGCTTGATATTCTATGCTGTTTCAGTAGCTCTCATGGACAGCAATGAGAGCTACTGAAACAGCAGAGCGTCAGAGCGCATTGCTGTTTTCCAGCCTGGAGGTGGTCAGGACTGTGTCTCATCTCGCCTTAGTAACTGCAAGATGAGAAAAGCCATTTAACTGCATTGAATATTACTGCAAGATAACATTCAGTTATAGCAAAAATATTTTAGGGTAATAACGCCATTATTATACCCCTGTTATTAAAAGATTTTCATATTATTGCAAGATAATGTTCAATTATGGCAAAATCATTTTAAGACAATAACTCCATTACTATATCTGTGTTATTAAATGCATTTCATATTACTGCAAGATAATTGGTAGTCATAGAAAAAGCAATACTATAATAATGCCATTTTTATACAAGTATTATTGAACACATAGTTTACCACTAAGACAATTTACCACTAACCTTGCATTGTTATATCCCTGGTAGTAAACACTTTACTGCATTAGACCATGTAGTTTAAATACATTTTACTTCAAAAATTGTATTGTTATACCCATGTTAGTAAACATGTTACTATATCTTATAGGCATACATATTACTATATCTTATAAGACTATATATTATATGCAACACATTATTATTAAGGACAAAGAGGATGAGATGAGATTGTGAACTAGATGGCTCACTCATCATCTCAGTCACAGCAGGATGATGTGGATGTAACTTCTGTGTCTAACATTGTGCCTTGGAGCCAAGGGTTACAGCATTCCTCCTGCTCTTTATCCTTGCAAACCCAGAGAAGCCTTTCAGTTTAATTCTATCTGTGATGTCAGTAGGGGTAGTATAGTGACAGTGGCAAATACAGAGCAGGAAATTGAGAGGGGGTCAAGGAACCTATGATGATATAACACAGTCTGATAAGTGGCATGGGGGGTTAGGATGACAATGATGATTGTGTGTTGGAAAGAACCTGAGAACCGGATGGCGGTGCTGAGAAGGAGGTAACATCGGAGGAGAAAGGTGGTGCCTATGGGAACAATAAAAAGCAGAGGCAACGTACAGCCAGAGCCTCCCAAAAAACTGCCAGGGCCAGATCTGCTTCTATTATGGTAAGTAGTGATGAGCGAATGAGACATTGATCTGAATTTCAGGATGAATTTGATAAATTGATAAAATGAAAGCCAAATGTACTTCGGATTTAACCTGAAATAGTGGGAAAAAATAAAAACTTACCTAATCCATTTGCTCGCGAAGGGCCGGCCCCCACCATCTTGCTTGAAGATCTAGGCTTAAATCCCATGCAAGTTGACATATTACGTCACCACGCCAGCCAGCGTGATGATGTCATCTCAGGTCGCACAATATTTTGTGCCAGACTTTCAAGCAAGATGGTGGCGGCTGGCCCTTTGCAAGCAAATGGATCAGGTAAGTGTTATTAATTTTTTATTTTTCTGTTTTATTCCTATCTGATGCTGCAATGAGCTATGAATGGGGCATCTGTGGGGTACAATGACTGGGAGCTGCACAATCATCGCTCCCTGTCATTGCACCCACTACTTACAAAGAAATGCGCTTTTTTTTGTAAAATTCGATTTGACTGCCTCGCTGAATTTTACAAAACTTTGCTCATTTCTAATGGTCAGCTTGGGAACTGGTGATGCTGCTGATACTGTGCATACAACAATATACAAAAGAAACTGACACCACAGAAATAATTGTAGGGTGCTGTCCTGTGTAAAACAGTATCCACACAAAATTAAAAGTACACAGGTACTAAAAGCACATCAAAACTATATACAAAGTCACAATAGTTTATTAAGGATGCAAAGAAAAAACAGAAACATGTAAAACAATGAAAACAATTCAAAAACATCCACAACAGGATGCACCAATCCCCCACAAACAGCACAAGCCCTGAATAGTAGTGATGATCGAGCACCCCGATGCTCGGGTGCTCTGCCCGAGCAAATCGGGATGCTCGGGTGCTCTACCAAGCACCCGAGCCCTATTGAAGTCAATGGGAGAACCCGAGCATTAAACCAGACACCCCCTGCCCTGAAGAGGGGAGGGTGCCTGGTTCATAGGAAAAGGTCAGAAATGGATAGAAACACCAACGAAATGGGTCTTGGACAGCATGGGGAGGATGTCTGGATGCATCTTGGACTACAATGTCTCTGCTAGGAACGATGTTGCCCGAGTTGTACGTCACTTTTACAGACTGACCATAAAACTCACAAAACCGATAAAAGCGATTTTAGATGAAAAATTGTTAGAAAACATTTTTTCCTGTATATTTACTTTTATATAAATAGCAAGTTCAGACAAAAATGTTCATGATTTTCGGAACTGGGGCCATGACTAAGAGGGATAGCCGGTGGCTTCGATTGTGTTGACCGGACTATCATCTGATGATAATGAACGGACGTTGAGCTGACCAGTGACCGTGTATATAAAATTGTAGGTGAGGGTCTGCTGCCACTTTGTTATCTCTAGATAACTTCTAAGGTGATCACATGTCCCCGTGATGTTGACGATCTATCGATGTCTGCTTTTCAACTTTCAATGTTCTTTTATGCGCCTACCATGGTAACCACGAGTAATGGGGAATCAGGGTTCACTTCCAGAGAGGGAGCCTGAGGGATGGCCACTTCCAAGAAAGGCAGGTGGGGGCGCTCCAATTCCCCAGTACCGCCTCAGTGAGGTAGTGACGATAAATAACAATACAGAACTCTTAAGAGAGCCTGTCATTGGAACGAGTACAAAAAAATTACAGGGAATGTCATGGGTATTTAGGATGAGGAAACGTTATACAGGAGGAGAGGTAAAGTATGATTGATGGCCTGCTGGTGACCCACTAAAACATTAGGGGTGTAGGTCATCAGCTGAGCTGACCTTCTAAAACATTATGGGTGAGGGCATGCGGGTGAGCTGCTCATCCAAAACATTATATGCGAGGGCTTGTGGATGAGCTGACCATCGAAAACATTATTTATGCGAGGGCCTGCGGGTGAGCTGACCATTGAAAACATTATTTATGTGAGGGCCTGGGGGTGTGCTGACCATCTGAAAAATTATATGAGAAGGCATATAAGTGATGGCATTATATTCAACAATTAAGCATGTAGATATGATGGACGAGGAGAAGGAGGATGATAAAAGGAAGATTCAACCATATACCCTTTTTTGTGGCAGAAGGGGTGCATGGGAATACAGAGTATTCAGTACATTCTAAACAACACATTTAATGTGCCTTGATGTTCAGTTGTGGCTTTCCTCTGGTGGAGTGGAGAAGTCAGGGGCAATCCAAGCCTTGTTCATTTTATTCTGAGTCAATCTGTCAGCATTTTAAGTTGACAGCCGGATACGCTTAACTGTTATAATGCCACCAGCAGCACTAATTACCCGCTCAGACAAAACGCTGGTGGCAGGGCAGGCCAGCACCTCCAAGGTGCCAGTTTGTACCAAGTGTCCAGCTTGGACACCCAGTAGTTGTAAGGCACTGAGGGATCACTGAGGACGCAGACACGGTCTAGAAATAAGTGTAGATTTGCATCTCACTGCTCACAGCAAGCAGAGTTTGTGGAATACGGAAAATGACTGTGTGTCACTGGTATTTTTGAAAATAATATAGTCCGCACACAGTCTAGATATAAGTGTAGATTTGCGTCTCACTGCTCACAGCAACCAGACTTTGTGGAATACAGAAAATGTCTGTCACTGTTATTTGAATTAAATATAGGCCGCACACAGTCTAGATATAAGTGTATATTTGCGTCTCACTGCTCACAGCAAGCAAAGTTTGTGGAATATAGAAAATGACTGTCTGTAACTAGGGTTAAGCGAACAGTTCGAGCATAGTTCGGGTTCGTACCAAATTTTGAGGTGTTCGAACCCGGACCCAGACCCGAACATTTTCAAAAAAGTTTGGGTTTGGGTCCGTTGTTCTTCCCGCTTTCTGAAGGGCTGCACAGCAGCCAATCAGCTAGCGTTTTACTTCTCGCCCTAAGAAGCCATCACAGCCATGCCTACTAATGGCATGGCTGTGATTGGAAAAGTGCAGCATGTGACCCAGCCTCTATTTAAGCTGGAGTCACGTAGCGCCGCACATCACACTGCTCTGATTAGTGTAGGGAAAGGACGCAGCTTCTGTGAGGGCGAGATTAGGCAGGGAAAAGTCAGCAAAAACACGTAATGAAGTGATCGATCTACAGCTGTGAATCATTCAACTTCTGCTAGTTAATTGCTCACTGGTTTTTAGACTGCACAGAGCGTTTTTCTGTCACTTTTTTCTTGGGTGATCGGCGGCCATTTTGTGACTTGTGGTGCACCAGCACAAGCTGCCACCAAGTCCATCAATCCATCAATACTTTTTTTTGCTATATCCTATATCAGGGGCTGGGCTGTGCTTATTGTCACCCCTAGAAACTCAAGATAGCAGTTTCTATATTTTATTAAGGGGTTAAGTACAATTGCCAAAACACCAATCCACTAAATCTGGTGTTCAAGCTTTGGCTAGCCAAGTGTAATACTGTCTGCTGTCTGGCAAAGGATTCAATTTTTTCCTGTGGTGAAATTAAATTGCCAAAATAGCAATCCCCTAAATCTAGTGTCCCAGCAGTGGCTGGCAAAGTTTAATAGTGTTCGGCAAAGGATAGATAATTTTCTGGGGTGAAGTTCAATTGTCAAAATAGCAATACCATAAATCTGATGTCCCAGCAGTGGCTGGCCAAGTTCAATAGTGTCTGGCAAAGGATAGATAATTTTCTGGGGTGAAATTCAGTTGCAAAAATAGAAATACTGTAAATCTGCTGTTCCAGCTATGACTGGACAAGCTTCATAGTGTCTGTCATAGGATATATTATTTTCTGCTGTGAAATTAAGTTGCAAAAATTGAAATACCGTAAATCTGGTGTTCCAGCTGTGACTGGACAAGTTTAATAGTGTCCGGCAAAGTATTTATTATTTTCTGGGGTGAAATTCAGTTGCCAAAATAGCAATACCATAAATCAGTGGTTTCAGCTGTTGCTGGCCAAGTTTAATAGGGTCCGGCAAAGGATATATTTTGTTCTGGGGTGAAATTAAATTTCCAAAATAGCAATACCAGAATTCAGTGGTTTCAGCTATGGCTGGCCAAGTTTAATAGTGTCCGGCAAAGGATGTATTTTGTTCTGGGGTGAAATTCAATTGCCAAAATAGCAATACCATATATCAGTGGTTTCATCTGTGGCTGGCCAAGTTTAATAGTGTCCGGCAAAGGATATATTTTGTTCTGGGGTGAAATTCAGTTGCCAAATTAGCAATACCATAAATCAGTGGTTTCAGCTGTGGCTGACCAAGTTTATTAGTGTCCGGCAAAGGATATATTTTATTCTGGGGTGAAATTCAGTTGCCAAAATAGCAATACCATAAATCAGTGGTTTCAGCTGTGGCTGGCCAAGTTTAATATTGTCCGGCAAAGGATATATTTTGTTCTGGGGTGAAATTCAATTGCCAAAATAGCAATACCGTAAATCTGGTGTCCCAGCAGTGGCTGGCCAAGTTTAATAGTGTCCTTCAAAGGATTTATTATTTTCTGCGGTGAAATTCAGTTGCTAAAATAGCAATACAATAAATCAGTGGTTTTAGCTGTGGCTGGCCAAGTTTAATAGTGTACGGCAAAGGATATTTTTTTTTCTGGGGTGAAAATCAATTTCCCAAAAAGCAAAACCGTAAATCTGGTGTCCCAGCAGTGGCTGGACAAGTTTCATAGTGTCCGTCATAGGGTATATTATTTTCTGCGGTGAAATTCAGTTGCAAAAATAGAAATACAGTAAAACTGTTGTTCCAGCTGTTGCAGGCTTTGTTTAAATCTGTCCGTAAAAGGGTATATTTTTTTCTGGGGTGACACTTAATTGCCAAAATAGCAATACCCTGAATCTGGTGTTCCAGCTGTTGCAGGCCTAGTTTAGATCTGTCCGTAAAAGGGTATATTTTTTTCTGGGGTGAAATTTTATTGCCAAAATAGCAATACCCTGAATCTGGTGTTCCAGCTGTTGCAGGCCTAGTTTAGATCTGTCAGTAAAAGGGTATATTTTTTTTGTGTGTGAAATTTAATTGCAAAAATAGCAATACCCTAAATCTGGTGTTCCAGCTGTTGCAGGCCTAGTTTAAATCTTTCCGTAAAAGGGTATATTTTTTTCTGGGGTGAAATTGATCTGCCAAAATAGCAATACCCTGAATCTGGTGTTCCAGCTGTTGCAGGCCTAGTTTAAATCTGTCCGTAAAAGGGTATATTTTTTTCTGGGGTGAAATTTAATTGCCAAAATAGCAATACCCTGAATCTGGTGTTCCAGCTGTTGCAGGCCTAGTTTAAATCTGTCCGTAAAAGGGTATATTTTTTTCTGGGGTTAAATTCAGTTGCCAAAATAGAAATACAGTAAATCTGGTGTTCCAGCTGTGACTGGATAAGTTTAATAGTATCCGTCAAAGGATAGATTTTGTTCTGGGGTGAAATTCACTTGCCAAGATAGCAATACCCTGAATCTGGTGTTCCAGCTGTTGCTGGCCAAGTATTAATCTGTCCGTAAAAGGGTATATACAAGTGCTGAGAGGGTCATCCTCAATAACTTCACACGCTACCGTGCATCTCCCATTGTATTTCTGTCCGTTAAACGGTATATTACACAAAGTGTTAAAATACAATTGCTGAAGGCATAATCACACGCTACTGTGCATCTCCAAGTGTAAATCTATCCATAAAAGGATACCTTTCATAAAGTGCCTAAATACTAGACCTACAAATGATATTCCCTTAAATCAGTGGTTACTGCTGTGCCTGGATTAGTGTAATGCGGTACATAAATAAATAGGCAGATAGTGTTAGGTGCCTATAAAAAAAGACCTGAATTTGAAATCAATATATTGGGCCAAATATTTTTTTCTTATTGTGTTGCTTGGTGAACGGTAACAATGAGGAAAACATCTAGTAAGGGACGCGGTCGTGGTGGTGGTAGTGGACCATCTGGTGCTGGGAGAGGATGTGGCCATTCTGCCACAGCCACACATCCTAGTGAACCAACTACCTCAGGTTACAGTACCCGCAAGAATTGAGAGCGATATTTGGTGCGGCCCAATGCCGTTCTAAGGATGGTAAGGCCTGAGCAGGTACAGGCGCTAGTCAATTGGGTGGCCGCGAGGAGGAGGAGGATAAGGGGTCATTTTTAGCACTTTCAGGCCAGTCTGTTAGAAGTGGCACAGAGGGAGGTTTTTTGCAACAGCAAAGGCCAGGTACAAATATGGCCAGCCAGGACCCACTACTGGAGGACGATGAGGAGGAGGTGTAGAAGGATGAGGATGAAGCAGGTTCACAGCGGGGTGGCACCCAACACAGCTCAGGCCCATCACTGGTGCGTGGCTGGGGGGATACGGAAGACAATGTTGATACGCCTCCCACAGAGGACAGCTTGTCCTTACCTCTGTGAAGCGAAAAATCCCAGCAGACGTGGCTCAATGCTCAACAAGAATTTATTGCAAAGTAAAAACATGTCCCATATTCCAGGACACGTTTCGGCTAACCAGCCTTTTTCAACAGGTAAGCCTGTTCAATTACCTGTTGAAAAAGGCTGGTTAGCCGAAACGCGTCCTGGAATATGGGACATATTGTTACTTTGCAATACATTCTTGTTAAGCATTGAGCCACGTCTGCTGGGATTTTTCGCTTCATTGAACGTGGAATTGGTTCTATCCCGTGCAGCGTGCAACAGGTGAGTGCTGGCCGATTTATCCCCACACCTGTCCTTACCTCTGGGCAGCCTGGCACACATGAGCGACTACATGCTGCAGTGCTTGCGCAACGACAGCAGAGTTGACCACATTTTAACGTGTGCGGACTACTGGCTTGCCACTCTGCTGGATCCACAAAGACAATATGCTCACCTTACTTCCTGCACTGGAGCGTGATAGGAAGATGCGCGAGAACTAGCCCACGCTGGTATATGCGCTCCTGAGAGCATTCCCAAATGTCACAGGGGAACAAGTGGAAGCCCAAGGCGAAGGCAAAGGAGGAATAAGAGGTCGCCAATGCAGCTGTGTCACGGCCAGCTCCTCTGAGGGCAGGGTTAGCATGGCAGAAATGTGAAAAAGTTTTGTCACCACGCCACAGCTAACTGCACCACCACCTGATACGGAACGTGTTAGCAGGAGGCAGCATTTCACTAACATGGTTGAATAGTTCGTGCGCACACCCCTCCACGTACTGACTGATGGTTAGGTCCCATTCAACTTCTGGGTCTCCAAATTGTCCACTTTGCAAGAGCTAGCCTTTTATGCCTTGGAGGTGCTGGCCTGCCCGGCAGCCAGCGTTTTGTCTGAACGTGTATTCAGCATGGCAGGTGGCGTCATTACTGACAAACGCAGCCGCCTGTCCACAGCCAACGTGGACAAGCTGACGTTCATAAAAATGAACCAGGCATGGATCCCACAAGACCTGTCCATCCCTTGTGCAGAATAGACATTTATAACTGCCTCCCTCTCAACCATGTATTCTTGTACTCCGGGGAACTTCTTTGGAATCCTCTTTTTTAATTGTACCATTAAATTGCGGTGCAACCAAAAGTTTAATGAACCTCTCCTCCGTCTAGGTGCCAGGGGCCTAATTATCTAAAAGTGGTCTTCTCTATTGGTGGGTGACATGACGCCTGATTCTCTGCTATGCGACCTCTGTCCTTGTCTGGGTGCTGGGGCCTAAATAAATGAAACTGGCCTTCTCCATTAGTGGGTGACTTGAAGCCTAATTCTCTGCTATGGGACCTCTCTCCAATTGATATTGCTTAATTTTTATTTATTCTATTTTAATTCATTTCCCTATCCACATTTGTTTGGGGGAGGGGGGGATTTACCTACATTTTGCTGCCTTTTGAAGCCCTCTAGCCCTTTCCTGGACTATTTTACAGCCTTTTTAGTGCCCAAAAATTCGGGTCCCCATTGACTTCAATGGGGTTCTGGTTCGGGATGAAGTACGGGTCGAGTTCGGATTCCGAACCCAAACATTTTCGGGAAGTTCGGCCGAACTTCTCGAACCTGAACATCCAGGTGTTCGCTCAACTCTATCTGTCACTGGTATTTATGAATTAAATATGGGCCGCACACAGTCTAGATATAAGTGTAGGTTTGTGTCTCACTGCTCACAGAAAGAAGAGTTTGTGGAATACAGAAAATGTCACTAACGGTCGCCCTGACAAAAAATAAATAAAAAATTTCCCCAAAACAATTTTGGCTGCCTGCCACCTCTAACAATAGTCCTTAAAAGGTCTTTTAGTTCTTTGAAACATCTTCTCAATGATAATTTTTAGATGAAATTTGCCCTAAACTGACTGTCCCTTACTAACAGCAGCTCTCCCTGACTCGCAATGATTCGAACACACGTGACTGGGTGCTACATAACACCCGATGACACATTCCAGCCAGCCAATCACTGTAATGAAAATACAAAACATGTCTAATGGCATTACAGTGATGGCAATACTTACCTGCACGTTTATTGGCTGCTTAGCAAGCGCCAAACATGCGGGGAGGAGACTCGAGCATGTCGCTCGAGCACATGTGGTACTCGGCGAAGTGCTCGGATCTGCCGAGCATAGCGATGCTCGAGCCGAACCGGTACTCGGCCGAGCATGGTCGCTCAACACTACTGAATAGGGCACTATAAGGAGACCAAAATATAAATAACATAATTTTTAAAAGCATTGTAACATCTAATTGTGAGAGGTACATACCTTATAGGAATAAAAGGCTAAGGAACAATAAGAAACCAATGTGGATAAATGCAACCATAAAGATAGCAATAAATGACAAAAAGAAAGCATATAAATCACTAAAACAGGAGGGGAGCCAGGAAGCACTGATAAACTATAAAGAAAAAAATATAATATGTAAAAAACGAATAAAATTTGCCAAACTAGAGACCGAGAGATTAATTGCCAAAGAGAGTAAAACTAACCCTAAAATGTTCTTCAATTATATAAATAGTAAACAATATAAATCTGAAGGAGTCGGCCCTCTACATAGCAATGAGGGGGGTGTTACAGAGAGCGACGAGGATAAAGCAAAACTATGAAATATTTTTTTCTCCACTATATTCACTGAGGAAAATAAACTGTCAGATGAAATGCAGATTGTAAAAGTAAATTCCCCAATCAAAGTCTGACCCAGGAAGAAGTACAACAGCGACTTAAAAAGAGTAAAATAGACAAATCGCCAGGACTGGATGGCATACACCCCCGTATCCTAAGCGAATTAAGTGATGTCATAGCCAGACCTTTATTTCTGATATTTACGGACTCTATACTGACAGGGAATGTTCCACAGGATTGGGGAATAGCAAATGTGGTGCCAATATTCAAAAAGGGTCCAAAAACAGAACCTGGAAATTATAGGCCGGTAAGTTTAACATCTATTGTTGGTAAATTGTTTGAAGGGTTTCTAAGAGATGCTATTTTGGAGTATCTCAAATAACGCCATATCAGCATGGCTTCATGAGGGATCAGTCATGCCAAACGAATTTAATCAGCTTCTATGAGGAGGTAAGTTCTAGACTTGACAGCGGCGAATCAATAGATGTCATATATCTGGACTTCTCCAAAGCATTTGACACTATACCTCATAAAAGGTTAGTATATAAAATGAGGATGCTCGGACTGGGAGAAAATGTCTGTATGTGGGTAAGTAACTGGTTGAGTGACAGAAAACAGAGGGTGATTATTAACGGTAGATACAAAGATTGGGTCACTGTCACTAGTGGGGTACCTCAGGGGTTAGTATTGGGACCGATTCTCTTCAATATATTTATTAATGATCTTGTAGAAAGCCTGCACAGTAAAATATCTATTTTTGCAGATGACACTAAACTGTGTAAAGTAATTAACACTGAAGAGGACAATATACTGCTACAGAGGGATCTGGATAGATTGGAGGCTTGGGTAGAGAAATGTCAGATGAGGTTTAACACTGACAAATGTAAAGTTATGCACATGGGAAGGAACAATGCAAGTCACCCATACATACTAAATGGTAAAACACTCGGTAACACTGACATGGAAAATGATCTAGGAATTTTAATAAACAGCAAATTAAGCTGCAAAAACCAGTGTCAGGCAGCTACTGCCAAGGCCAATAAGATAATGGGTTGCATCAAAAGGGGCATAGATGCCCGTGATGAGAACATAGTACTACCACTTTACAAATCACTAGTCAGACCACACATGGAGTACTGTGTACAGTTCTGGGCTACTGTGAGCAAGGCAGACATAGCAGGGCTGGAGAGGGTTCAGAGGAGGGCAACTAAAGTAATAACTGGAATGGGGCAACTACAGTACCCTGAAAGGTTATCAAAATTAGGGTTATTCACTTTAGAAAAAAGACGACTGAGGGGAGATCTAATAACTATGTATAAATATATCAGGGGTCAGTACAGAGATCTGTCCCATCATCTATTTATCCCCAGGACTGTGACTGTGACGAGGGGACATACTCTGCGTCTGGAGGAAAGAAGGTTTGTACACAAACATAAATAAGGATTCTTTACTGTAATAGCAGTGAGACTATGGAACTCTCTGCCTGAGGAGGTGGTGATGGTGAGTACAATAAAGGAATTCAAGAGGGGACTGGATGTATTTCTGGAGTGTAATAATATCACAGGCTACAGCTACTAGAAAGGGGTCATTGATATAGGGAGTTATTCTGATTGCCTGATTGGAGTCGGGAAGGAATTTTTTTCCCCGTAAGTGGCGAAAATTGGCTTCTGCCTCACAGGGGTTTTTTGCCTTCCTCTGGATCAACTTGTAGGAAACAGGCCGAACTGGATGGACAAATGTCTTTTTTCGGTCCTATATACTATGTTACTATGTTAATGATAATGTGAAAGTCACATGAAAGAACAGGACATAGGAGATGCCTCACATGTGTCACCACCTATCAGCTTCTTCTGGGGTTAAAAATGTGCTGCCGATACTGTGGGAGAATAAAAATGGCCACATGAATGTATCCCCAGTTTTCTTTGCGCAGCCAGGCCTCATCCATGGACAGTACAGTGTCCTTGTCATCATCATGGACATATAAGCAGCATGGTGGCTCAGTGGTATAGCTTTGGTGCCTTGCTGTGCTGGGGTCTTAGATTTGAATCCGACCAAGGATAACATCTGCATGGAGTTTCTATGTTCTGCCTGTGTTTGCATGAGTTTCCTCTGAATACTCCAGTTTCCTCCCACACTCCAAAGACATACAGATAGGGAACTTAGATTGTGAGCCCCAGATTGATGCTAATGTCAGTAAAACACTGTGGAATAAGTGTGCAAAATAAATAGAGATGAGAGAATTTTTCAAAAATCCAATACTGCAGGTTTGCCAAATTTTTGGAGAAGAGTTCAACTTGAACTTATTTGCGGCAAATCGCGTTAAAAAATGGCTATTTCCTGGCTGCAGAGAGCCTTTATAGTGGTGTAAAACACTGTGCCTTGCAGTAAAACACATAGGGAGTCTGCTGTGGTAGTAAAATAATACTGTGAGTCAGAGTAACATGCAAATGACAGGCGTCGCTCTTAGAATCACTGCACACTTCACTTATTAGGGCAGTCACGGGGCCAAAACTGACCAAATAACTAAACTATGAACTCAGCCTTACAGGTCGATGTTAGCGCCAAGAAGAAGCACACTCCTTTTACATCGTCATCAGCTGATTCCACATAGATGTCTACAGAATCTATTATATTAAATGCTTATACAAGTAGAGCCTCCCGACAGAGTGAAGACAGTATCAGCAGTAAGTTGGTGTTGATGTCACTGATTATTTTGCCCTTCCTCTGATCCCTCAGAACAATAACCCCCAAAAAACAGACCCTGTCTGTTGAGCATTTGCCTTTAGAATATATAACTGCATCGCTAAATGTCAAATATATTTTTATTTTGCCACTATTATACAACAAAAATGGCTTTATAACATAAAACTGCACCACTGGACAGCAAATATATTTTTCTTTTGCCACTAATGCATGCCACAAAAGGCTTTTGAACATATAACTGCACCGCTGAACGGAAAACATATTTTTATTTTGCCGCTATTACATGACAAAAATGGCTTTATAACATAAAACTGCATCGCTGAACGGAAAAATAGGCCCTTATTTCTTTCCACTTATACATGACACAGAAGGCTTTAGAACATAAAACTGCACCTCTGAACGGCAAGTATATTTTACTTTTGCCACTAATACACAACAAAAATGGCTTTAGAACATATAACTGCACCGCTAAACGGCAAATAGGCCCTTATTTATTTCCACTTATATACGCCACAGAAGGCTTTAGAACATATAACTGCACAGCTGAATGGCAAATAAATTTTAAATTTGCCACTATTACACGATACAAAAGGCTTTAGAACGTTTGACTGCACCACTGAACGGCAAACATATTTTATTTTGCCACTAATACATGCCACAAAAGGCTTTAGAACATGTAACTTCACTGCTGATCGGCAAATATATTTTTATTTTGCCACTAATACATGCATCAAAAGGCTTTAGAACATGTAACTGCACTGCTGAATGGCAAATATTTTTTTCTTTTTCCACTTATACACTCCACAAAAGGCTTTAGAAGATATAACTGAACCGCTAAATGACAAATAGGCCCTTATTTTTTTCTACTTATACATGCCACAGAAGGCTTTAGAACATATAACCTCACCTCTGAACGGCAAATATAATTTTATTTTGCCACTATTACATGACAAAAAGGGCTAATTCACATATAACGGCACCGTTGAACGGCAAATATATTTTTATTTTTCCACTATTACTTGCAACAAAAGGCTTTAGAACGTATAACTACACCACTGAACGGCAAAAATATTTTTATTTTGCCACTATTACACGCCATAAAAGGCTTTAGAACGTAAAACTGCACCGCTGAACAGCAAATATATTTTTCTTTTTCCACTATTTCACAACAAAAATGGCTTTAGAACATATAATTGCACCGCTTAACGGCAAATATATATTTCTTTTGCCACTAATACATGCCACAAAAGGCTTCAGAACAGATATCTTCACCACTGAATGGCAAATATATCTTCCTTTTGCCACACAACAAAAAGGGCTGTAATTTTAGCACTTCACCACACAACGGCTAATAAACCCTTTTTTCTAATAAAATCCAAAATGCTTTAGAACATATAACTGCACCGCACAATGCCAAAAAAGACTTAGAAATATTTCCTTGTAATAAACCCTAATAATGACTGTATCAAACAGGACTTGCACCCCAATAACAAGAACAGTTTGCTGAAATTACAGAGCTATATAATGGCAACTTGTGTCTCCAGTCCCTCCCTATCCTTTCCCTGCACCTTGAATAATCTTTCCTTTCACTTGTAAATCATTTTTGTAGCACAATAAAGTTTTTTCTAGCACTGTCCCTAGCGCCTGCTGACATCTCTCCCTGCAGTAAGTGGAGGAAAATGCAAGAATCCAAGATGGCTGAGGCTATTTATAGGGCTGTGACATCACAGGGCTGGCTGATCATCAGCTGCATGCATGGCATTATGGGTGATCCCGCCTTCCCAGAGTTCCTTGTTCCATGTCCTCACACATGCAGAAGCCATTTTATGAAAAAATATGATTCGTTACCATGAAGCGTGAGGAAATTCGAGGCAAATCTAATTTTTCCTTAAATTTGGATAGAATTCAACGTTGTCGGTTCGGTTTGGACTTGAATTGATTCGGAACAAACCAAAGTTGTTCTGTATCTGTCTTCTCCAAATTCTCCTCATCAATATATTACCATCTGTATCAGAAGCAGGGCAGAGAGTTTCTCCTCCTTCCACCTATCATATATGTAAAGTGAAGCTTTGTCATGCCGTAATAGAGCTGATCAGCCTTGGCAAGAGTAGCTACACAGCCAATCACTTGCTAAAGTGCAACAAGCAGCAAATGTCCCACTGGCTGTCTTCCCACCAATTCCAACTGAGCAAGGTGGTTAACCGCTATGGCAGGAATATTGTGGCCATGCAGCATTTGGAGGTAAAAGCACATGGTGCACATAATAAATGTAATTATGTGGCATAACTAAAGATTAAAGAATAAAACTAGATATAGATGTGCTTAAAGAATTAAGCAAGGTTGTAGAAATGAGTGAACCAGTAGAGATTTGTTTTGGGTCCTGTACACCAATTTTTTTTATAAAGTTCGGTTTGGACTTGAATTGATTCGGAACAAACCAAAGTTGTTCCAATTGTCTTAAAGTTGGTATATAATCCCCTCAAGCCTCCTAGGGCTCATACATTTTAGGAAAACTTGTTCTCTCTTTTTATTTATTTTTTATTATTTTTTTCCCTCCTCCTTTTTACCTCCCCAAACTCTGGCAGTAAATGATGTATGAGTGACACTAGGGGCATTGTAGTGCAAACACTAGGGGCATTGTAGTTGTAAACACTAGGGGCATTGCTAGGGTCTCAAAAGATCCAGGGCCCAAGCCCCAATGAATATGGCCCAATTTTCTAAGTAGACCCTCCCTCAGCACAGAGCATTTTACTGTATTTGCTATACAGCAGGACATACCTCTCAAATCCAGGGCCTCCCAGGTGATGTCTCCTCTGATGTGAATCTTCTCTGTCATCATCTTCTCCATTTGGTCCAGACAACTTCTTTCAGCCATGCCTCTTCTCTGCAGATTTTGACACACAGACATCTTCCTCATATTTCTATCATTATCCCCCAACCTCGAGTCCCAACAGTGTTATTCTGCTGCTCACTGTGCTTCCTAATACCCTCAAATACTACCCTGAAGAAAAATTAGCACCAGAAAGATAGCTCCTCCCATAGCAATAGTGCTCCTCAAAGTCCCACCAATAGTAATTCCCTTCTAGAATGCCCTCCTTAGTAATACTGGCCCCTACAGTGCCCCCAACAGTGATAATGATCCCCAAGAGTCTTTCCAATAGTAGAAGATAATTAGTATTAGAAAATAATAAGTATTAATAATGCCCTTCCAGAGCCCCCAGTAGAAATAAGGCCCCCTATTGTTCCCCAAGTAGTAATACAGCTCTCTACAGACCCCTCAGTAGTAAAAAGGACCCCATAGTGCTCTTATAGATCTGCCTTATTTCTACTAAGTCCCTCCTATAGAGCCCCCAGTAGTAATAAGAAGACTTATAATATCCCCTGGATTTAAAATGGCCTTACAGTGCCCCCGGTATTTACATTGCCCCCTACTGTTATAATGCTCACCCTGAAGTGCCCCCAGTATTTATAATGCACCCTGCAGTGCCCCCTGTAGTTATGGTCCTCCCTTTAGTGTCTTCAGAAATTATAACTCTTCAGCCTCTTCACCATACAGTCCCATGTAAATAACACTATTTTCCTCCCTCCGTCGTAGAGCACCATGTAAATAACATCACACCATCTCCCAGCCCCCTCCAACATACAGTCTCATGCAAATAATATCACTTCCCTCCCTTCAGCCCCTCCAATATACAGTCTCATGTAATAGAACAAAAGATGATTTCCAGCTTCCTTAAAATCCACAATATTCTTTATTGATTTCCAAAATACGTTTAAGATCCAGTTCACATGTCACACGAAAAACATACTGCGATTGTGACGCGTTTCGGGCTATGACATGAAGCCCTTCATCAAGACAATACATCCAGATTAAAACAAACTTTATATAGCGCAATGTAGGTGATAGCACCCTCTCTGATTGGATTCCCTTATGGGAATTCAGGTGACCCGAATACAAAATAGATTAATGGGTGCGAATACCAGCCAGGGGGGTGGAGGCACCTATTTAGCATGAAGCCCACATTTACATATACTGCAATGTTAAATCATGTTTTTTATTCAAACCTTTTGGAAAACACGTTTCTAGCATGAACATCCAATATGTTTCCCTGCTCAGAAGTTTTTGTCTACGGTTTCCACCTCTAATAGGGGCAGTCACTACCTCAATTCCTTGTGCAGAAAAACCTGATGTATTGTATTTGTGAACAGTGGCGAAGTGCAAACTCGCCGCTGAAACATTGCGAGAAGCCGCATGCGGAATATCGCTTAAATGTTTCCTGATACGCACTTTTAGTTCATTCGTTGTACATCCTACATACTGCAGATTGCAGTCCCTGCATGTAATAACATACACTACAAATGTGGTATTGCAATTGATGTATTGTCGCAACAAGAATTTCTTGTCATTTGCTGTTGAAGTAGTTTCTTTAGTAATGTTCATATATTTGCAGCAAATACATTTCTTACTACCACATTTGTAGTTTCCATTGGTTTTAGGCCAAGAACAAATTTTAGGTATATTGTCTAGAAATAGACTAGGGCTGATTTTTTGGCCGATAGTGGGGGCTCTCCTTGCTATGCATCTAAAACCTGTTGTTGCGATTTCACTCCATTCTGTGTCAAAACTTAATACTGGCAAATGTTTTTTTATTATTTTACAGATATTAAAGTAGTCTTTGCTGTACCTAGTAATAAAAGTAACAGGTTCTTTGCTATTTTCTATTGTGTTTTTATTTTTGTTCTTTGATTTTTTATTTTTGTTTGGGAAAACTAGCGTTTCCCTATTTTTTTGGCTGGCATGATCAATTCCATTTTTTATACTTCTAGCTGAAAAACCCCGTACTTTTAATCTCTCTGAGATGGCTCTGGATTCTATTTCAAAAAGGTTGTCAGACGAACAATTCCTTTTTGCTCGTACCATTTCACCTTTCGGGATGTTTTTTATGACATGTGGGGGATGGCAGGAGGAGGCATGAAGAACAGTATTACCTGAAGTTGGTTTTCTATATGTATAGGTATTTACTTCACCATCTTTACCCTCCAGGCACAGATCTAGGAAATTAATCCTATGACTGTCCCTGGAAAAGGTCAATTTAATGGAGGAAGTACAATCATTAAGATATTGAATACACTTCAGTATGTTCTCCTCCTCCCCCTGCCAAACCCACAACATGTCATCTATAAAGCGACCATACCATTTGAACTGCTCTTTGTACTTATTTTTTTCGGAGAACAAAAAATTGCTCTCCCACCATGCCATGTATATATTTGCTATAGATGGAGAATATTTCGCCCCCATAGATACTCCAGACAATTGGAGATAGAATTTTCTATTAAACATAAAATAATTATGTCTCATTAAAAAATCAATAACCATACATAGATAATCTTGCAGTTCAATGGTATAGTCACTATAGGTTTCCAGAAACCACCTCAGGGAGATATTTACTGATTCATGAGGAATGCTAGTGTATAAAGAGGTTATATCAGCAGTAACCCATGTATATTCTGGATGCCATACAAAATTGTAAAGATTTTGCAGCACTGTACCCGTGTCCTGCAAAAAACCAGGTATCATAGATATAAGAGGTTGTAACAGGGAATCTGCCCATTCTGACAATTTTTCAGAGTAAGAGCCTATTCCTGCAACAATAGGGCGGAGCGGTGGAGGAAAGCAATTTTTATGTGTTTTAGGCAGGGCATGGAAAATGGGGGTAACAGCATGTTCTACATAAATGTATTCTACCTCTTTTTCAGAAAAAATGCCCAATGTAAGACTTTTTTCTAAGATGTTGTGTAGTAGTTTCTGATAAGGGAGGAGGGGTCATAATCCAATCGTAGGTATGTATTATGGTCATTTAACATTTTGAGTATTTTATTCTTATAAACTTCCTTATCCATAATGACCACAGCTCCTCCCTTATCAGCCTTACGCACCACAACATCCTCATTATTTTTTAGATCTTGTAAGGCCTCTGCTTCTTTTTTAGTTAAATTGTTCCGTGTTTTTTTACAGTTATTTTTTGCCTCCAAAGCACATAAATCTCTCTGCACCAATTCCTGAAATCTATCCAGTGCTACAGATCTGGATTGAATTGGATAAAAATTTTCATTTCTAGTTTTATAGGTTTTAGATTTATTACAGGAATAAGTTTTTTCTGAGTTTGCACTCATTTCTTGAAGCTGAGAGATATGTGCTAGCTCAGAGAAGTCAAACACAGGACTGTAATCACAGTCCCGCATTGTGTCTTCCTGAGAGGAGGCAATATGGGTGTCAGCAATATCTGGAGAAACAACATCGTCTTTGATAGAAGCAAAATGTTTTTTTAGCGTCATTTTTCTAGCAAGACGGTTAACATCAATAATTGTATGATAGAGGTCAAAATTGCAGGACGGGGAGAAAGAAAAACCTTTCCTCAGGACTTCCTCCTGTACAGGGGAGATCGTCACCGAAGAAAGGTTGATTACCTGTATGTTACTATTCATTTCCTGCGATTCGGATATCGCCAGTTTTTTTCTTCTATGTTTTCTCCCCGCTCTGCGTTTTTTGACTGCATTTTATGACATGCACCCTCCCGTGTATCACCATCTCTGTTTTTTCTCGAATGTTCAATGCTATCAGGAATGGAGTCAGCTGAGTCCATATCTGTCGAGCTGAAGGAAACTCCTGAGCTTTTCTTTTTCCCTTTTGATCGATTCATTTTCTTCAGGATAGATCGTGGAATACCTGCTTTAGTATTAGTCCAGGTGTATACTGAGTCTGTGCTGTAATCCAACAAATCCCGGTTAAATTTGCTTTGTTTGAAGTCTGTAAGCGCTTTTTCCAATTTATTTAGATTGTCATTTAGTTTTGAATCCATGGCTTGAAAATTTTCATACGTTTCAAATGTTTTTATTTCATCTTGTAGTGTTTTAATTTCAATTCGTACTTGGTTCAGGGCATCCTCCTCATATTCTATTATCAGTTGCATTAGTTTCAGTGAGCATTCAGATAGAATGTTATGCCATTGCGTTAAAAAAAGTTCAGAGTAGATCGTGGTTGGTTTTTTCTTTATCCGCAAACCCCTGGGAATCATTTTCTTTTCCAAATATTTTTTCAGGGATGTGCAGTCCCACCACGTACGCAACTCTTTTGTTAAAAGTTTTTCCAGTGACATCATTTTTATCTTTAGATCCATTTCTCCTTGTTTAGGTGTACTTGTCATATTGAAGATATTGTCCATTATTTTCATTCGGTCATCACACATTTCTACTGACCGTAATGCTGTGGACATATTTCCTTTTGCTCAAGTCACCTCTTTTCTCTCGGAAATCAATCAGTATTTGAAGTAGTTGAAAGCAGAGGGAGTGCACGACAGTTCAACGTGATTCACAAACAAAGCTTTAGATGCAGCTCTCACCTCAATGCAACCAGGTAGCACGGAAAGGAACGCCCAACTTCGGCTGTAGTACGTCTTAGAACAAAAGATGATTTCCAGCTTCCTTAAAATCCACAATATTCTTTATTGATTTCCAAAATACGTTTAAGATCCAGTTCACATGTCACACGAAAAACATACTGCGATTGTGACGCGTTTCAGGCTATGACATGAAGCCCTTCATCAAGGCAATACATCCAGATTAAAACAAACTTTATATAGCGCAATGTAGGTGATAGCACCCTCTCTGATTGGATTCCCTTATGGGAATTCAGGTGACCCGAATACAAAATAGATTAATGGGTGTGAATACCAGCCAGAGGGGTGGAGGCACCTATTTAGCATGAAGCCCACATTTACATATACTGCAATGTTAAATCATGTTTTTTATTCAAACCTTTTGGAAAACACGTTTCTAGCATGAACATCCAATATGTTTCCCTGCTCAGAAGTTTTTGTCTACGGTTTCCACCTCTAATAGGGGCAGTCACTACCTCAATTCCTTGTGCAGAAAAACCTGATGTATTGCCTTTGTGAAAAGTGGCGAAGTGCAAACTCGCCGCTGAAACATTGCGAGAAGCCGCATGCGGAATATCGCTTAAATGTTTCCTGATACGCACTTTTAGTTCATTCGTTGTAAATAACATCACACCATCTCCCAGCCCCCTCCAACATACAGTCTCATGCAAATAATATCACTTCCCTCCCTTCAGCCCCTCCAATATACAGTCTCATGTAAGTAACACTTCCCCTCGGGAGACACCTTCAACATACTGCCCCCTCGCCAGCTGCCTTCAACAGGGAGTCCCATATAAATAACATTGCCCCCTTAACATTCAATAGCATGTAAATAGCATCCTTCCCTCTCACAGCCACCATCAACATACAGTCCCATGTAAATAACATCACCACCCTCCCCAGCCACCTCCAACACACAGTCCAATATAAATAACATCACTTCCTCCCTCAGCCCAGAATGTGATGGTTGGGAAGTGGCAGAAGTGGCATGATGTAGGCCGCAGCCGCCATACAGAACATGCAGGTAAACAGACAGCAGTAGCAGGACACCATTGGCAGCAGCAGCCTTATAGAAGATGATGGTTGGAAAGTGGCATGATGTAGGCTGCAGCAGCAGTCATACAGAATATGATGGTAGGCAGACAGACAGCAACAGTGGCAAGATGGGGCACCAACATGAAGGAAAGGTCTATTCATTGGAATCAGCTGTAGCAGAAATCATGTATATATGCTGCTTAATTAAATTGAACCCCACAAAAAAAAAAGAATTTTAACCGTGTGGAAACTGAATATTTTTAAATAGAATGTTGAGGCTTGACGCTCAATTTCACGTTAATACACTCAAGTAGATTGCTACTAAACCTTGCGTATTGCTGCAGTAATCAAGTATATATACTGCTCAATTAAATTGAAACCTACAAAATTTAAATTGCAACCATGTTGAAACAATATACATAAATAGACGATTGAGGCTTGACTCTCAATTTCACGTTAATACACACAGATGGATTGCATATACACCTTGGGTATTGATGCAGTAATCAGGTATATATGGCGCTTAATTAAATTTAACCCCTCCCCCCAAAAAAAATATTACTTTGCAACCGTGTGGAAACTGAATAAATGTAAAAAGTTTATTGAGGTTTGATGCTCAATTTCACGTTAATACACACTGGTAGATTGCTGCTACACCTTGGGGATTGGTGCAGTTATCAGGTATATATGCAGCTTAATTAAATTGCACAAAAGAAGGATTTCTGCGAAAATGGGGGAAAAATAAAAGTATTTGCTTGTAGGTATCTGCGTTTGAGGTCTGCACTGTAGCACCTGCATTTCTGATAGCCTACAAAGCCAACCGCAGCTCCTGTCTTCCACCCTCATTCAGAGCCCAGCACAGAATGACATTCTTCCTGTTCTAAGGCACCTCCCAGCCTGCTGCAGCATTGATTGGCTCATCTGGGCTGTCTATCAGCCTGGGACACAAATTGTTCTGACAAGTCAATCGTCAGCAGGTCGGAGATAAATAGTGATGTATCAGCCTTGGAGCCAATCAGGACGAGTACCCCCCACACACACACACTTTCTCTCAGGGTCATGTGAACACCTTTTTATTTCTCCTTAGTGTTTTTTTTCCTGCTGACACGTGCACTAAAATGGTTTGCTATGCACCATTATAGTGGATTCATCTGAAACGAACTCAGAAAGATTCGGGTTCGCCTGCTGTCTGAAAAATAGGACAGTAGGTTCATTCCAAACTGGTTAGCTCATCCTTACATGGTGGTTTTAACTACTGTCACTTTTTTGTGGTATTGTAAAAGTGAAATGTACACCATAAGTAGTGTTGGGCGCGAATATTCAAATTTTAATCGCAAATATCGCCACTTCGAGAATTTGCAAAGATTTTGAATATAGTGCTATATATTTGTATTCGCGAATATTCTAGATTTATCGCAAATTCGAATATTGCCCCTTTCGCTCATCACTAACCACAAGGAATAAAGTCATTACAAAATAAAAATAGTCCAGTGAGAGTAAGGATTATACTCACTTCCTTTCAATCTTTTATTTAACCTTTAAGGTGTGTGGATTCATCAATATGATTTAGGACAGGGGTAGGCAACCTTTGGCTCCCAGCTGTTGTGAAACTACAACTCCCAGCATGCATAGTTGCTCTGCTCTTCTAAGAACTTACATAGAAATGAATGGAGCAATTTGGGAATTGTAGTTTCACAACAGCTGGGAGCCGAAGGTTGCTGATGCCTGATTTAGATATAGATCAGGGCTCATAGAAGCCCAACGTTTTGCTCTTAGCTGTTCTTGGTTGTTTTTAGCTGTCTTCTTTGGGTCGTAATCCTGTTGGAGGTCCTATAACCTGAAACTGAGACCAGGCATTCTGAAACTGGGCAGCACATTTGCTTCAAAATGCTTTGATAGGCTTGCGATTTCATTGTAACACGCACAGATACAAGTCACCCTGTGCAATATGCAGCAAAGTAGCCCCAAAACGGAGCATCCTCCATGTTTCACAGTAGGTGCAATGTTCTTTTATTTTTATGCTTCATTTTTGTAAACATAGACCTGATACGACTTGCCAAACAGTTTTGTCTCATCTGTCCAAAGCACATTCTCCCAGAAGCTTTGTGGCTTGTCAATATGCATTTTGCAAATTGCAGTTTCCTTATCATTTGTGTTCCATTAAGTCCACTTTGGCTAATACAGGGACAGATGGTGCAAACTGACACTGATGAACCTTGACCTTGGAGTTCACCTCTAATTTGTTTATACTGTGTTCTGGGCTCTTTAGTTACCATTCGTATTAGCCGTCTCTTCAATTTTTTTCATCAATTTTCCTGAATAATTAGTGCAATTGAAACATCAAGCTGTTTGGTCTTACAGCCTTTACCTTTAACATGCTTGTTCTAATCTCCTGAATCTATTCTCTCCTCAGCTTTCTTTGGTCCATGTTAGGGATAAGCGAATCAACTTCGGATGCTTCAGCCGAAGTCGATTCACATAAAAATTTGTTAGAATACTGTACGGAGCGAGCACACTGTACAGTATTAGAATGTATTGGCTCCGATGAGCCGAATGTATTACTTTGCGAAGTCTCGAAAGACTTCAGGTAATAACTTCGAAAATGAATTTCTACTGTAAAAAACCTTTGTACCGAACTCGGGTTTGGTTCCAGATGAAGCATCTGAAGTCGATTCGCTCATCCCTAGTACCCACCATGATACTAATCAGCAAGGTAACTACTTTTGACCCTTTACAGACCTTAATTTACATATCCCTATGGTCGAATTAGTATTTTCAATGTTCTCTAGGAGTACTATCATTTTTATCCAGATTATTATTATTATTATTATTATTATTATTATTATCATCATCATTATTATTATTATCTGTTAAATCAGAATTTAAAATAAATGTTTGATGTTGTTTCATTTTCTGATTTTCAGTAAATTTATATCACTCTTGTCAGCTTTAAGTTATCTTAATGACCATTGTGGGTTTTTCTTTTTTAACAGAAGGGTACTAACAATTATATATATATATATATATATATATATATATATATATATATATATATATATAATGGTGAAGTGCACAGTAGGGGTGTATATTTCCCCTGGTATCCCAGTTTAGTTGGATGAGGTAACAGAGACCCAGAGATGTTTTACTTCACCAAGGCATGACTTGATGGTTTGTTTAAGTTATATGGTCTGGATTTCTTTGAACTGGGAGACAGGTTGGTAGTGGGAGTCTCTCAGTCCACACCCCTAGACCACTACAGGTATTTACCTAGCCTGAGATGAGGCCAGCTGTAAATAATCACTGAGGAATAAATCAATCCCCAGTGTGTGTCTGGGCAAAGAGTTGAGGAATTGAAAATGAAGCCTACAGAGGTACAGGGGGGTTCCAGCCAGGAGGGTTGGTGGGCCGCAAGACTTTTTTTTTTTTTTTTTTGGGGGGTGGGGGTGATGCTTTAGGAAAAGAGGTATCACGCGGTAAGAGTCGGGAGGACTGCAGGACCATATCCTCCCAAGGTATTTTGTGGTTACTGTCAGGAGGACTGGTGGTCTGAGACACCAATGGGTTTCATTGGTCACAGCTAGGAAGCTGTCTGACTGCATGGCTGAGTGTGAACGAGTGTGAGAGCGATCCCTATAAATATAAATATATATATATATATATATATATATATTAACAACAAATCAAAAGATCCACTTTACCATGACATTGATTCCGTGTAGGAATGGTGTCAATATACAGTAGATCGTACAGAATAAATGCTGCACAAACTGTGTCATTATATAAAATTTAGCATTGGGAGTTGTTTTATGGTTCACTATTGGCTTCTTCTACACAGTAAATGTCAATGTTATATTATTCAACATTAATTGTAACTGAGACTCAGACTCATAAAAGGGACTAATAAATGTCAAACTATCATTATCATAGTGTGAGTATTTAACAATAAATGATCATGTAGACATTTATTTCTTGTTGTGATAATATGTCTTATTAAAACTATGCTTTATCTGTAAATTGAACAAAATATTAATTTGTTCTTTTTACCAATGCAGGTTTTAAAAATAATATTTTATTTCATTGTTTTTAGCAAAGAAAACAAATAACAGTATTTGTCAAAATTTTATTTTTAGGAAAGTTAATTCAGATTTTTTTATATCTTTAGTTAATGTTTAATATCTTTAAGCTTAAATAGTTTTTTGTCATACTGTATTTTAAAACATTTTTCTAAACATTTTGTCTTTGAGTACTTAAAATGGGAACTGCAGAACCATCAAATCTGTTGTATGAGTGATTGTGCACATTGTTTGCAATGGTTTTAGTCTGTTCCAAGTAAACAAATAAAATAAATATGAAGTAAAGAACAAATGTTAACTTAAGTTGCGATGAGCCAAGAGACAGTCCTGCCAGTTACTATGTCAAGCAATGTTAATCAAATTTCATTAGAGCTGAGACACTACACACTTAGTCACTTTGGAATAGTATCAAAAACTTATACTATACATTATTTATAAGAGTTATTCTCAGAAGGTTTACAGTTACATATACTGAATTTATTCACATTAAACATGTTTCTAACTAAAAAAAAATGACACTTTAGTAGTTGATATTTTTAATGTTTGCCCATCTTTTAATTGCAAAGATATCGCCAATAATAAAGCTGTAATAAACGAAGGGTGCGACCTCATATATAGTTTGTCTTATAGTTTATGTACTCCAGCTACAACAAATCATACAGTTTTAACACTGGTCACTAGGCCTAATATTATGCCAAGCTTCCTGTTATTTGAGAGCAGCAACATGGGCCAAAGATACAATGGAAAGGATTGGACTTCCCTGATATCCATGGGAGTTTTTCCTGGCATAATCTGTGGCCTGCTCAGAGGTCAGGATTCTGTGTTATGTACACAGTGGTGTTATTTCTCATTGTAATTCTGCCTACGGTGATAAAAAGATATCTGTAAAGAACAAGAAGTTTTGACATATATTAGGCCTAGTCAGCAGAGAAAGTTGCATTATGTAGGTTTTTTAGATGAAATTTAAATAGTAGAGACGAAAAAAATCTTCAAAAACTTGTGGGTCTAATTTGCTGCTACGCAGCCAATAAACATGCATGTAAATACTGTCATTCACTGTAATGTCATAGCATGTTGGCTGCTGGCATTACAGTCATTGACTGGCTAAACGAGTCAGGCTCAGTCTTAGTCAGGGAGAGCTGGAGAGCAGAAGGGAGAGATAGTTTAGGGAGGGAAATAGAAAATTTTTTGTTTTTATACTCATTATAGACCCAAAAGTCCTTTTAAGGACTATTGTGTGTGGCAGCAATATATATTTTTAGCACAACTTGCACTAAATTGCTAAAACTTGTTAGAGACCCAAAAGTCCTTTTAAGCAATACAGTATAGTTGTATCTGGCAGAAATATATGTTTTTAGCGCAACCTGCGCTAAATAGCTTGCAATTGTTTGGCTGCTGCAGACAGTGACATTATCTACGCTACATCTCCTGTCTAACATGTGCACAGCCTAAAAATATTCAGTATGTGGAGAACAATCAAAAACATAACCATAGCAAAGGCAGGTGCACTCTGCGGCAATACTAAACCCTCACACTGATAAAATTGAGAGGTTAGTTCAACATATCCTACTAGGAGGACATGTCTTAAGCTCGGACATCATGGCAAGGTCTCTCAAGTAGCCCGAGGCCCTACCACTCAACCTACCTGTGCAGTATGGGCGATACCAGGAGCCGTTGGGCATTTGCTATGTTTATGTTTTTGATTGTTCTCCACATCCACATTATCGTAATCGTATGTAGGATGGTTATTGTGGTACTTGTAGTCCATTGTTGGCATCTTCCATTGCATGCATTTTTTGCTGTTGATTGCCCCTAGCAACAGACTACAAGTGCATATACATGCACAACTGCATATGGGTTGAGCATATCCTGCTTGGTAAACACCACACCACGTTTTCTAATGCTTTGTATAATATGTTTGGAGGTGTATAAACTCTGATTTAAATGTGCCTGCTTTTCATCTACAGCAGGGGTGCACAACCTTTTTTGGTCTGAGGGCCGCATTGTCACATCACTCTGTTTCAAGGGGCCGCAAATAAAAACACGTTAATCGGCGCTCATTTGCATCAGCCTATTACACAAGCAAATGCAAAGTGATTGGGGAGGAATGATCACTATCACAGTCATTCTGCCTTCATTTAGTTATATTGATTATTGGTGTCCCATCCCTGATTACACAGCGAGATGTGCTGCCGATAATTGTAAACCTTTGATCCTGATAAAATATGCAAATCAGCCAAAAAACGAATGATTCCGTATTTATCGACTGATCAGCGGCACGATTATACCGGCCAGATATAAGACATGAGTGCTATGAACACTTTTTCCCAGTAATTGTCGCAAATATCATTCTGCAGCATGGCCTCTTAAACCAAAGAGTTATACTTACCTGCTCCCCAGATCTGTGGTCCTCTGCACTGCCCCCATCTTCCGAGCTCCACGCAGTTTACACCTGGCAGTGCATGTGCAATGACTGGCTCAGCAGTGATGTGGCAACAAGCAGCGTGTTACTGCTAAAGCCAGTCAATGGCTAGAGAGGTGCATCTAACCATGGCCATGCACTGGCAAGTGTAAACAGTGCGGGGACCGGAAGATGGAGGCAGTGGGGGCAGCGCAGAAGCCAGGAGCGGCAGGGGAGCAGGTAAGCATGAACCTTTTGTTTCAGGGACCATGCCGCAGGAACTGGTTAAAAATATTTTTTACCGGAAAAGTGGAGACATTTCCTTCCATCCTACCTCCTATTCATAAATCAGTGTTTTCCTTCACTGCGGAGAATGCCACTCACTGGTTGTTACTGCCTCCTGCCGTTATAGGGGCCCTCCAATAACCAGTAAGCACTTTCCTTCACTGCGGAGACTGGCACTCACTGGTTATTACCGCCTCCTGCCGTTATAGGGGCCCTGCAATAATCAGTAAGCACTTTCCTTCATTGCGGAGACTGGCGCTCACTGGGTATTACCGCCTCCTGCCCCCAGTTATAGAGACCCTGCAATAACCAGCAAGTACTTTCCCTCACTGCAGAGGACGGCGCTCACTGGTTATTACCACCTCCTGCCGTTATAGGGGCCCTGCAATAATCAGTAAGCACTTTCCTTTGCTGCGGAGACTGGCGCTCACTGGTTATTACTGCCTCCTGCCCCCAGTTATAGGGACCCTGCAATAACCAGCAAGTACTTTCCCTCACTGCAGAGGACGGCACTCACTGGTTATTACCGCTTCCTGCCGCCAGCTATAGGGGCCCTGCAATAGCCAGTAAGCACTTTCCTTCACTGTGGAGACTGCTGCTCACTGGTTATTACCGCCTCCTGCCCCCAGTTATAGGGGCCCTGCAATAACCAGTAAGCACTTTCCTTCACTGCGGAGACTGCCGCTCACTGGTTATTACCGCCTCCTGCTCCCAGTTATAGGGGCCCTGCAATACCCAGTAAGCACTTTCCTTCACTGCGGAGACTGCTGCTCATTGGTTATTACCGCCTCCTGCCCCCAGTTATAGGGGCCCTGCAATAGCCAGTAAGCACTTTCCTTCACTGCGGAGACTGCCACTCACTGGTTATTACTGCCTCCTACTCCCAGTTATAGGGGCCCTGCAATAGCCAGTAAGCACTTTCCCTCACTGCAGAGGACGGCGCTCACTGGTTATTACCACCTCCTGCCGTTATAGGGGCCCTGCAATAACCAGTAATCGCTGTAACTTACTAGTAGGGAAGGAGCTCATTGGTTAACCCTTTAATGACCAGACACTATTTTGTGATTTAGCACCAGTGGTTCAAACGTCTGTAACTATCTTATTTGTTAAATTACCAAATTAAGTTTTGCGACAATTTTTTAACTGACACATACGGTACAGGTCGGTTGAGTGGTATGGCCTCGGGCTACTTGAGAGACCTTGCCGTGGTGTCCGAGCTTAAGACATGTCCTCCTAGTAGGATATGTCGAACTAACCTCTCAATTTTATCAGTGTGAGGGTTTAGTATTGCCGCTGAGTGCACCTGCCTTTGCTATGGTTATGACTTTATGTTAGGCTGCCTTTCTCGTGACCCTCACGTTGTACGCATTTTGGCCAACACCGATTACTGGTTGTTCACCCTTCTCGATCCCCGCTACAAAGTGAACTTCTCATTTCTCATTCCTATGGTGGAGAGAAAGAGCAAAATGATGCAATACCAGAAGGTCCTTGTGAAAAAATTGCTCCAAATATTTCTAGCTGACAACGCTGGCTGCTGGGTACTTATTTCCTTGGCCAACCAAGGAGGGGAGATGAGGGGAACACACAGCCGTTCCAACAGAGGCATGGCAACACTCTCCAGGCCTGGGACAGTTTTATGACACCCCACTAGTACCCTCAACCTGATGCGCGACCTATTGTCACAAGGAGGGAAACATTTTGGAAGATGGTGAAGGAGTACGTAGCATACCGTGTCAATGTCCTCAATGATCCCTCTGTGCCTTACAACTATTGGTTGTCCAAGCTGGACATGTGGCACGAACTGGAGCTCTACACCGTGGAGGTGCTGGACTGCCCCGCTGCCATCGTTTTGTTAGAGCGTGTATTTAGTGCTGCTGGGTGCATAATGACTGATAAGCGAATCCGCCTGTCAACTGAAAATGCTGACCGATTGACGCTTATAAAAATGAACAAGGCCTGGATTGCCTCTGACTTCTCTACTCTACCAGAGAAAAGTGGCTGAACATAAAGGCACTCTAAATGTGGCTTTTATGGTGTATTGAATACACTGTATTCCCATGCACCCCTTCCACCACTAAAAAGGGTATATTGTTGTATCTCCCTTTTCTCGTCCTCCTCCTCCATCATATCAACATGCTTATTAGGCTGCCCTCGCTCCTAATGTTTGAGAGGGTCAGCTCAGCAGTGGGCTCTCACCCATAATGTTTTTGAGGGTCACCAGCAGGCCCTCACCCATAATGTTTTGGAGGGTCACCAGCAGGCCCTCAATCATAATCTTTTGGAGGGTCACCAGCAGGCCCTCGCCCATAATGTTTTTGAGGGTCACCAGCAGGCCCTTGTTCATAATGTTTTAGAGGGGCACCAGCAGGCCCTCGCTCTTAATGTTTTAGATGATCAGATCAGCAGCAGGCACTCGCCCCAAATGTTTCAGAGCAGGGATGCTCCACCTGTGGCCCTCCAGCTGTTGCAAAACTACAACTCCCAGCATGCCCTAGTAGCTGAAGGCTATCCAGGCATGCTGGGAGTTGTACTTTGGCAACAGCTGGAGGGCCGCAGGTTGGGCATCTCTGTTTTAGAGGATCAGCTCAGCAGCAGACCATTACCCCTAATTCTTTAGATGGTCAGCTCGTCAGCATGCCCTCGCTCCTAATGTTTTAGAGGGTCAGCTCAGCAGCAGACCCTCACCCCTAATGTTTTAGTGGGTCAGTTAAGCAGCAGACCCTCACCCCCAATTTTTTAGATGGTCATCTCTGCAGCAGGCCCTTGCCCATAATGTTTTAGATGGTCAGCTCGGCAACAGGCCCTGGCACATAATGCTTTAGATGGTCAGATCAGCAGCAGGCACTCACCTATAATGTTTTAGATGGTCAGCTCAACAGCAGGCCCTTGCCCATAATGCTTTAGATGGTCAGCTCAGCAGCAGGCCCTCGCCCATAATGTTTTTGATGGTTGGATCAGCAGCAAGCACTCACCCCTAATGTTTTAGAGGGTCAGCTGAGCAGCAGACTCTCACCCGTAATGTTTTAGATGGTCAGATCAGCATCAGACCCTTGTCTATAAGGTTTTAGAGGGTCACCAGCAGGTCATAAATCATAATTTCAAGGGTGTGTATGATGCCCTCCTTTATGTGCAATAAATGGTGTATTGTAGTGCCGGTTCCATGTAATTTTTGGCAGCCTTTTCACTTAGTACAAAGGCTTTATGAGTGTAGGAGTCCCACTACCTGAACAATTGTACCACAATGTGAATAAGGCCCTCCAATATGTGATATACTGGTTGGACAACCTCATTTCCAGCAGCAACATGGGAGTCCAAGATGCATCCAGACATTGTCCCCATGCTGTTCCCAAACCATTTCAGTGGTGTTTCCATCAATTTCTGACCTTTTCCTGTGAACTAGACACCCTCCCCTCTTAAGGGCAGGGGGTGCCTGGTTTAATGCTCGGGTTCTCCCATTGACTTCCATTGTGCTAGGTAGAGTACCCGAGCATCCCGAGGTGTTCTACTCGAGCACCTGAGCACTTTGGTGTATGTACACTAATGAGTATGTATCAATATGTGTAAACAGATGGTAGCCTTTGGTGACAAATAGCATGTTTTTTCAACTATCTTATTATGGTTTATTTTGGTTTATTATGGTTTTAAGCAAGTACAGACATGGTTAGTGCACCATAACAATAACGAGTTAGACACAGTGATAAGTTTACAAGGAAAGAGAGGTCAGTGTTATCAAGGAAAATGAAAAGGAGTATATCCATAGTAAAAGGCATCAACACAAAACAGTCAGATCTAAGAATTTAGGATAAAGGAAATAAATCATAAACATATGAAGGGTATATTACATGAACAGGGGGAGGACTAGGGGGGAGGGACAGTGGCATCACACGTCAAGAAAGGTGGAGGAAATAGCCTGGAGGAAGGTGCTGGAGGTACAATATTTTATCTAGCTATTCCAGGTTTTGGTGAATGAGTGTGTTCTCTAGTCTCCCAAGTTCTTCCATGTGAAAAATATTAACAACTGTTAGCAACTATTGGAAAGCTGTAGGGACAGAGATGATTCCAGTGTCATAAGTAAATTTAGGGGAAAAAAAATGGCAGTACTATTGGGGCACTAAGATTTAACCACACTTTATTTTAGTATAAAACTAGACATAAACAAAGTGATTGGGTCTTAGTTTAGCTACTCGTTTCACCGACGCTCCTTCGGCTTCTTCAGGCTGACCCAGAGGAGTGACACACACCAGAAATTACACAAAAAAACAGGAAATGAAATCATTAGATTGACAGGTTCAGTCCACAGATACGTTTAGTAGCATAAGTAATGAAAAGGTGAATGAAACAATGTGCAAATATATTAAATAAAGGCAAATAATTTATATATATATATATATATATATATATATATATATCGTGGCAATTAGAGATGTCGCGAACATAACATTTTCGCGAACTTGCGGGAATGTTCGCGAATGGGCGAACCGGGCGAACCGCAATAGACTTCAATAGGCAGGCAAATTTTAAAACCCACAGGGACTCTTTCTGGCCACAATAATGATGGAAAAGTTTTTTCAAGGGGACTAACCCTGGACTGTGGCATGCCGGAGGGGGTTCCATGGCAAAACTCCCATGGAAAATTACGCAGTTGACGCAGAGTCGGGTTTTAATCCATAAAGGGCATAAATCACCTAACATTCCTAAATTGTTTGGAATAACGTGCTTTAAAACATCCAGTGTGTGTATACGATCAGGTATGATGTTGTATCGATCAGGTAGTGTAAGGGTTACGCCCGCTTCACAGTGACAGACCAAACTACCCGTTTAATGCACCGCAAACAACCGCAAACAGTCCATTTGCACAACCGCAAACTCCCCATTTGCACAAGTTTGGATACCAAGCTAGCCATGTCCCGTTCCTTGTCCTCACTGACGTAATTGAAGGTCTCTTCCTCCACCCAGTCACGTACAACACCAAGGGTCTCCGAAAGGTGACAACAAGCCCCCTGGCATGCCTGCTGTGGTTGGTCTTCCATCTCCTCAAAGCCACCTTCCTCCTCTGACTTCTCTTCTTCAGACTCCTCTCCCTGCGTTGCCGCATGTCCAGCAATCGACGACGAAAAGGCTGCTTCTGGTGGTGATGGTGACCACAACTCTTCCTCTTCATGCTCATCTACGACCTGATCCAGCACTCTTTGCAGGGCACGCTCCAGAAAAAATGCATATGGGATGAGGTCGATGATGTTGCCTTGGGTTTGACTGACCAGGTTTTCCACCTCTGCAAAAGGATGCATGAGCCTACAGCCATTGTGCATGAACGTTCAGTAACGCGCCCAAAAAATACCCAGCTCCGCAGAGGCTGTCCTCTTTTTTTTAAATGAAAAAAATCTGTTCTTACCAGTTTAATCTCTGTTTTGTCCCCTATCAGCAGCCGGTGTATGGAATAGATTTTAGGAACCGGGAGATGGAAAAAGATGATTGGTCGGTTCTCTTACTTCCAGTTTGGGGCACTGCGCATGCGCCGTGCAATGTACTGTACCACCCTATATGAGTGGTGTGTTAAGTAGTACTATTCCTATCAGTTTAATCCCTGTTACGTCCCCTATCAGGGAACGTGAATAGATTTTAGGAACTGGGAGATGGAAATAGATGATTGGCCGGTCCTCTTCCTTCCAATTTGGGGCACTGCGCGTGCGCAGTGCAATGTGCTGTACCACCCTATATGAGTGGTGTGTTAAGTAGTACTATTCCTATTAGTTTATTCCCTGTTACGTGCCCTATCAGGGGACGTGTATCAAATAGATTTTAGACAACTGAAAAGAGTTGTCAATAGTTGACACACTCATGACATAAATTTTATTCCTCTATGCGTCAATCTTGGTATAGTTTGGGAGATTGCAGGCAATGGCGGTTTTTCAAAGCCTATGGTCGTGCTGAGGTAGTTCAGTGACAGTTAAGTGACCCAGAAAACAATGATTCTGCAGTGTGGGCCCATTGTTGGCCTAGTAGGCTTTAATGATCACCTTAGATGATCACAAAGAAAATTAATGTTTTTTCTATGAAAAAATTATCCAGCCGATCGCTTTTGGTCTGTTTACAATGAAGCAAAGACCTTATCATCTGGGGTGTGCCCACATTGCCAACACACTCATAGGGGTGATTGCTTAATTGTGATACGCAAGCCCCTTAACCACAACAAGGTAACAATCACGAAGGGGAATTGAAACATGTATGTGCCTTTTTTTTGTTTTGTTTTTGCAGCCACAGTGCAGCACCAGAGGCCAGAAAAATTAGGCATGTACACATGCCTGAAAAAATGGGTATTGTTGCAGCCGCTGCAAAAAAATTGATGTTTTCCAGGAAGAAAGTGTACTAAAACATTGATTGCTCAGGCCACAGGTCAAGCCTGCACACCCAGTAGTCAAGGGGTTCATCGCTCCTCAGAGTGTCGATATCTGCAGTTAAGGTGAGGTTTTCTGCTACCTGTCGGTCGAGTCGTTCTCTGAGGGTGGACCAAGAAGGGCTGTGGCCATGCATAGGACCTATAAAGCTCCGCATGTCCTCTATCAACAACAAGTCTGTAAGGCGTCCTGTCCTTGCCGGCGTGGTCGTGGTAGGAGGAGGATTACTTTCACCTCTTCCCCTGTTAGATTCCCGTTGTGCTCTGACATCACCCTTATACGCTGTGTAAAGCATACTTTTTAACTTGTTTTGGAACTGCTGCATCCTTTCCGACTTCTGGTAATTCGGTAACATTTCAGCCACTTTCTTCTTATACCGGGGGTTTAGTAGCGTGGCCACCCAGTACAGGTCGTTCTCCTTCAGCCTTTTTATACGAGCGTCCCTCAAAAGGCATGACAGCATGAAATACCCCATTTGCACAAGGTTGGATGCCGAGCTACTTATCTCCTGTTACTCGTCCTCACTGATCTCATTGAAGGTCTGTTCTTCCCCCCAGCCACGTACAACACCACGGGTCCCAGATAGTTGACAACAACGAGCACCCTGATATGCCTGCTGTGGTTGATCTTCATCCTCCTCAAAGCCACATTCCTCCTCTGACTCCCCTTCCTCAGATTCCTCTTCCAGCATTGCCCCAGGTCCAGCAAGTGATGATAATAAGGTTGTTTCTGGTGGTGATGGTGACCACAACTTCCTCTTTCTCTTCACGCTCATCTACGGCCTTATCCAGCACTCTTCGCAGGGAACACTCCAGGAAGAAAACAAATGTAATGAGGTCATTGATGGTGCCTTCTGTGCGACTAGGTTTGTAACCTCCTCAAAAGGACGCATGAACCTACAGGCATTGCGCATGAGCGTCCAGTAACGTGGCAAAAAAATACCCAGCTCCGCAGAGGCTGTTCTAGCACCCCGGTCATAGAAATAGTTGTTTACGGCTTTTTCTTGTTGGAGCAGGCGGTCGAACATTAGGAGTGTTGAATTCCAACGTGTCAGGCTGTCGCAAATCAAGCGCCTAACTGGCATGTTGTTTCGCTGCCGAATATCGGAAAAGTTCGCCATGGCCGTATAGGAACGCCTGAAATGGCCACACACCTTCCTGGCCTGCTTGAGGACGTCCTGTAAGCCTGGGTACTTACACACAAAGCGTTGTACGATCAGATTCAACACATGTGCCATCACGGCACATGTGTCAACTTGCCCAAATTCAATGCCGCCAACAGATTGCTTCCGTTGTCACACACCACTTTGCCGATCTCCAGTTGGTGCAGGGTCAGCCACTGATCCACCTGTGCGTTCAGGGCGGACAGGTGTGCTGGTCCGGTGTGACTCTCTGCTTTCAGGCAAGACAACCCCAAGACGGCGTGACACTGTCGTATACGGGATGTGGAATAGCCCCCGGAGATCTGGGGGGGGGGGGTGCAGTTTATGTGGAGCAAGACGTAGCAGCAGAAGAGGACTCAGCCGAGGAGGTTAGCGAAGAGGATGGAGTAGGAGGAGTAGAGGAGGTGGCAGCAGGACTGCCTGCAAGTCATGGCGGTGTCACCAACTCCGCTGGAGAACCACTTATTCCATGCTTGGCAGCCATCAGCAGGTTTACCCAATGCGCAGTGTACGTGATATACCTGCCCTGACCATGCTTTGCAGACCAGGTATCAGTGGTCATATGGACCCTTGCCCCAACACTGTGTGCCAGACATGCCATGACTTCCTTTTCCACAATAGAGTACAGGTTGGGGATTGCCTTTTGTGAAAACAAAATTGGACCGGGTACCTTCCACTGCAGTTTTCCAATAGCTACAAATTTTTTGAAGGCCTCAGACTCCTCCAGCTTGTATGGTAAAGGCTTGCGGGCTAAGAGTTCCGACAAGCCAGCTGTCAGACGCCGGTCAAGGGGGTGACTCTGTGACATTGGCTTCTTACGCTCAAACATTTCCTTTAAAGACACCTGACTGTGGGCAGATGAGCAGGAACTGCTGAAGGTAACTGCGGAGTGGAGGGTGGTTGAGAGTGGGCAAGGAGGACAGCAGTGGTTGATGTGGCTGAAAATGATGGACCAGCAGGAGGATGGTGGATTTAAGTTTGTGTGCTGCTTATGCTCATGTGTTGATCCCATAGGCATTTGTGATGTGAGATCATGTGCCTTCGCAAAGCAGTTGTACCTAAGTGGGTGTTGGACTTCCCACAACTCAGTTTCTTTTGGCACAGGTTGCAAATGGCATTGCTGTTATCAGAGACAGACACACAAAAAAAGCCACACTGCTGAGCTTTGCAATGACGGCATTCTGGTGGTGGCAACAGCATGCATTGATTGGCATGCTGTCTGGCTGACCCCGGGTGCCGATACATGCTGTCTGACTGTGCCACTAGCTCCTTGCGATGACCTCCCCCTGCTTCCAACTCGTCTCCTCCTCTCTGTCTCAACAGTGCAAGATACTTTGCCCCCCTATATGAGTGGTGGGCACTGGCAGTGGGCACAGTACAGTCTGAGGGCCTGAAACACACTGGCAGGCAACTGAAATTATATTAAAGGGTAAAAATGACTTTTTTATCTGCAAGGTACTGTGCCACCCGATATGAGTGGTGGGCACTGGCAGTGGGCACAGTACAGTCTGTGTTGGCCTGACACACACTGGCAGGCAACTGAAATCATATTAAAGGGTAAAAATTAAATGACCTTTTTATCTGCAAGATACTGTGCCACCCGATATGAGTGGTGGGCACTGGCAGTGGGCACTGGGCACAGTACACTCTGTGTGGGCCTGAAACACACTGGCAGTGGCAGGCAACTGAAATTATATTAAAGGATAAAAATTAAATGACCTTTTTTCTGCAAGGTACTGTGCCACCCAATATGAGTGGTGGGCACTTGCAGTGGGCACAGTACAGTCTGTGTGGGCCTGACACACTGGCAGGAAACTGAAATTATATTAGTGGCAATGTGAACATTGATGTGTGCAGTAAAGTCTCGGGAAGCATGATAAAAAGGGTGTTGTTTGCACCAGTAGCGTGTCAACAAGAGGACGAGCCTTGGTGGAGTAAAGGCCCCTAGATAGGTGGCCACTAAGTTAACTGGTGGACAAAAAACAGTTAGAATAGCTGGTTCCAGCTAGTCCGAGGCGGGCTTTGACTGGGAACAGTCAATGTGCTGGGTGGGTGCCTGTTCCCCATGCTCCAGTCTAGGACTTAGGACATGCTCATGTCCAGGGATTCCATTTAATCTGGTTGCTGGACTTGGGTGTGTTTGAGTGTGAAGAAAGAGGCCTGGTGAGGCTCTGTCAGTGTGGTCTCAGCAAGGGAAGGCTGAGGGACCACAACGCTATGCAATAGCCTGGACTTGGGGGGGGGGGGACACTCAGCAACACCCGGGAACAAGGGTCGAAAGGACGGAGTCGGGAGGACTGCTAGACTACAACCCACAACCCCCTCCAAAGGTATTGCAATTGTTACAGCCTGAGGGCTGGTGTACTGTATGGCTGGGGTAAGCCGCACCTGGTTCCATGTGTAAATGCTATCATATAGCCGAGTTAGGGATACAATGTTTTTTATGTTTAGGTGGAGCCCAGACTGGCAGGCTTTTGTTTCTTTGCCATGGGGAGTATGAAGAGTGTTAAATAAATCACACTGTTTGGACCTGAAACCCAGTGGTTATGAAGATAATTCTGTGAGAATAACCCCCAAATAAGAGACAATCCCTACAATATACATATATATATATATACACACACACACACACTATGTAAAATTAGACTTAAAAGTGCAGCAATATACTGTGTTGGTAACAAATTCTAATTAAAAAAATAAATTATTAAATTAAATAAATAAATAAAAATCAAGATGGTTGACATAAAATCATTATTTATGATAGAAAGCTCTGTTAAAATAATTATTTATTCTTCTATAGTGAATATTTAAGTGCTTGTGGTAGAAAGCCTGAATACTTTTTATTTAGTATGTTCTATGACTTAATTGAGACCTTCAAGTGGCAGGGTCTGCAGGCGAAATATCCAGTAGGATTCTTTATTTACTAATTGTTGGACTCTATTTTTAGTGTTTGGAGGAATTCAGTCGATGATGGTGAGTTTTAGAACAGATATATTGCAATTGTGCTGTGTATCAAAATGTCTAGAAACACTAAGGCCCCTTTCACACGGGCGAGTTTTCCGCGCGGGTGCAATGCGTGAGGAGGACGCATTGCACCCGCACTGAATCCGGACCCATTCATTTCTATGAGGCTGTGCACATGAGCGGTGCTTTTCACGCATCACTTCTGCGTTGCGTGAAAATCGCAGCATGTTCTATATTCTGCGTTTTTCACGCAACGCAGGCCCCATAGAAGTGAATGGGGCTGCGGGAAAATCGCAAGCATCCGCAACCAAGTGCGGATGCGTTGCGATTTTCCGCATTGTTGCTTAGCAACGGGACCCAATCTCTATTATTTCCCTTATAACATGGTTATAAGGGAAATAATAGCATTGTTAATAAAGAATGCATTGTTAAATGATGAGGAAGGGGTTAAAAATAATAAAAGTTAACTTACCTTAGCCACTTGATCGCGTGAGTCGCGATCTCTCCTCTCTTTCCTGCAGCATCTAAGATGTAAAGGACCTGTGATGATGTCACAGCATCACATGGCCCAATCACCTGCTCCATCACTATGGTGATGGAGCATGTGATGGTCCATGTGACCATGTGACATCATCCAAGGTCCTAACCACTATCCTCAGGCTGTGGATAGTGGTTAGGACCTTGGATGATGTCACATGGTCACATGGACCAATCACATGCTCCATCACCATAGTGAAGGAGCAGGTGATTGGGCCATGTGATGCTGTGACATCATCACAGGTCCTTTACATCTTTCAAGCTAACGGAGAGGAGGCCGGGCTTCGCGATCAAATGGAACAGGTAAGTAATTATTAGTTTATTATTTTAACCCATTCTGCACCAGTTTAAACATTAGGGAGATGGCCAAGGGTATTATTTTACATTATAACTATGTTATAATGTGAAATAATACCAGCGGGACAATTTCTGACCCAAACATGCACTTCTGTGAAGAAGTGCAGGTTCGGGTCTGGGTACCAAAAGTGCCGATTTTTCTCCCTCGCGTGCAAAACGCATGACAGCGCTTTGCACTCGCAGGGAAAAATCGCGGCGATTCCTGCAACGCACCCGCACTGTTTGACGGAGTGCACCCGCAACGCCCGTGTGAAAGAGGCCTTAGGTGTTGTTTTTAGTTAGCCCGCAGCCCAAGTGTGTTTTTATTTAAAAATTTGCCCCTGTGATAGATGATGTAAAATCTGATTGTCCAGGGGAGATGTTCCTGCAGCATAAACATTTTATGTGTTTGCATCGGTAATTTCTGATGGTATCCTAAATATTTGTGGGCTTAGTTTTTTTATTTTTTATTCACCAAACTCGGTGCCAAGAAGCTTTTTAAGGTTATGTTTCTTCTGTATGTGATATTTGTTTTCTTTGGTAATATTTTTTTTCAAGATATTTTTTATTTCATTATGGGCACTGTTAAAGGACCATAAAGAGATTGGCAAAACTTGCTGCCATTTGCGTGCCCATCACATAGCCCCTTATCTGTTGGTATAGAGTGTCATTGAATGAAAATATGTTATTGCAAAAAATAAACTTAATTCTTTTGAGAAGGAAATTAATCTGTTCAATGTTAAGTCTGTTATGACTGATTAGAGTTTCTTCTACTGCTTTTAGTCCTAATTGGTGTGACATGTTAGAATATAGAGAGGTGACGTCCAGTGTGAAGAAGGAATAACAAGCCGGAAACTCGACTGTTTGTAGTTCAGTTATTAATTGTGTGGAGTCTTTTAGGTAGGTAGGTAATTCTAGAACATATTCTTGGAGAAACAGGACTATATAGTGAGATAAATTGGATGTGATGGACCCTATCCCTGAAATGGTGGGTCTGCCAGGTTGTCGTTGTAGGATTTTATGCATTTTTGGTAAGAAGTGGAAGTACGGAGTTTGGTGATGCTTGACAGTGAGGAACTCTTTTTCTTTTTTATTGAGTATATCATGATCAAATTTATAATCTTCCAGAATGGAACCAGTGGGGTCAATTAATGGAGGACTTTAAAACGCATCATGAGACAGTATTCACTTAGATTCCAATAGATAATCGTCTTTGTTTAGAAGTACGACACCACCTCCATTATCTGCAGAGTGAAGAATCAGGTCCGGATTGTCTCTCAAAGATTTAACAGCTGATTTTAAATTTCTACTAAGATTATTACGTGTGATATAATGTTCTATTTCTAACTGAAGAAATTTTATGGACACACTGGATTGGAATGTCTCTAAATGGTTCCCTCTGTGGTGTATTGGATAGGAATTAGATGGAGGTTTGACTGGTAAATGTAAAAACTCTGTAGTTGTACTTTGGGAATTACTAGTCGAAGAGTTCTCTTTGGAAGAACAATTTAAGGAGTTGTCTCTCTTTTTTATTTCAAAATGTCGATTTAATGTAAGCTTTCTGAATCCAAAAACTATGTGACAGCACTAGGAGGGGTGCTTGGGCAGAAAGATAAGACCCGACCTGATAATTTTATTTCACTGTTATTTAGGAGGTGATTGGATAGATCGAATATTTTTATGTGCACATTTTGTTTTTCTTGTGGCTGGTAATTTTGAGCGCGAATATTCGAATTGTCAATTTTTATCGCGAATACCGGCACTTCAAGAATATTTCAAATATAGTGATATATATTCTAGTGAAGAGCGAGCACCAAAGTGTTCTGGTGTTCGGGTACTCGAACCCGTCCGAACACATAGCGATATCCATGCGCTCGGCCGAGCACCCGAGTATAATGGAAGTCAATGGGAGACAAACAGGCACCCCCTGCTCTAAAGAGGGGAGGGTGCCTGGTCCATTGGAAAGGGTCTGAAAGTGACAGAGAAACCACCAAAATGGATTGGGAACAGCATGGGGACAATGTATGGATGCATCTTGGACTCCCAGGTCGAAGCAGGACACCATGTTATCCGAGTTGTACGCCACTTTTACAGACTGACAAAAATACGTACAAACCCCCCGCCCCCCCCCCAAAAAAAAAAAAAAAAAAAAACTATTTCACATGAAAAATTGTTAGGAAACATTCTATTCTGTATATTCAATAGCATATAAAGTGCAAGTGCTGCAAAAAATTACAATCAAAACATTTGGAGCAAGGGCCTGCTTTTGACCCTCTAAAACATTACGGTCGAGGGCCTGCTGGTAAGCTAACCTATAAAACATTAAGGTTGAGGGCCTGATGGTGAACTGACCCTGTAAAACATTAGGGGCGAGGGACTGCTGGTGAGCTGACCTTATAAAACATTATGGTTGAGGGCCTGCTGGTGAGCTAACCCTGTAAAACAATATGGCTGAGGGCCTACTGGTGAGCTGACCCTGTAAAACATTATGGTTGAAGGCCTGCTGGTGAGTTGACCCTGTAAAACATTATGGTTAAGGTCCTGCTGGTGAGCTGACCCTGCAAATCATTATGGTTGAGGGCCTGCTGGTGAACTGACCCTGTAAAACATTACGGGTAAGGGCCTGCTGGTGAGCTGACCTATTTATAAAACATTATGGTTGAGGGCCTGCTGGTCATCTGACCCTGTAAAACAATATGGTTGAGGGCCTGTTGGTGAGTTGACCCTGTAAAACATTATGGTTAAGGGCCTGCTGGTGAGCTGACCCTGTAAATCATTATTTTTGAGGGCCTGTTGGTGAGCTGACCCTGTAAAACATTATGGTTGAGGGCCTGCTGGTGAGCTGACCCCGTAAAACATTATGGTTGAGGGCATGTTGGTGAGCTGACCCTGTAAAACATTATGGTTGAGGGCCTGTTGGTGAGATGACCCTGTAAAACACTATGGTTGACGACCTGCTGGTGGGCTGACCCTCTTTAAAAATTGTAGTGGAGGCAATATATACAATCTGGATGAGGATGAGGAGTAGAAGATATGATTTAACCATATACACTTTTTTGTGGTGGAATAGGTGCATGGAAATACACTACAGTAGACTAAGTACATTATAAACAATACATTGAGATTGCCTTTATGTTCATCATCAATCATCTCAGCTCTCCTCTTGTGGACTTGAGAAGTCATTGGCAATCCAGGTCTTGTTCATTTTTATCTGAGTCAACCTGTCAGCATTGTCAGTGGACAAGCGGATACGCTTATCAGTTATAATGCCACCATCAGCACTAAATACAAAACACTGGCAGCAAGGCAGGCCAGCAACTCCAAGGCATAGAGCGCAAGTTCGTGCCATGTGTGCAGCTTGGACACCCAGTAGTTGTAAAGCACTGAGGGATCATTTAGGACGCTGACACGGTCTGCGGTGTACTCTTTCGCCATCTATCCAAAAACTTTTACTCCTGGTAGCACTAGGCCGCGCTTCAGGGTGAGGTTGCTGGCGGGGTATCATGAAAGTGTCCCATGTCTTGGAGAGTGTTGCCCTGCCACTGTTGGAACTGCTGTGGGTTCCCCTTGACACACTTCCTCGGTTGCCTAAGGAAGTACGGACTCTGGCGGTCGCGTTGTCAGATGGAAAATTCTGTCAACAGGTACCTTCTACCTTTTTACTTGTCCTCTCCACCACAGGAATGAGAGATGAGAAGTTCTCTTTGCGGTTGAGAAGGGTGAACACCCAGTAATCTGTGTTATTTAAAATGCATATAACGTGAGGGTCATGGGAAAGGCAGACTAACATGAAGTCAGCCATGTTTGCCAGAGTATCAATAGTCAAGACCTCAATGTCAACATCAGGATGACTCTCCATCCCTCTCCATCCCCTCATCCTCGTCGTCCTCTTCCTCTTCTGCCCATCCACACTGAACAGAGGGAATTAAAGCTCCATGGGTACTACCCTCTGTAGCAGAGGCAACTGTCTCCAGCTCCTCCTCCTCCTCTTCATGGCCCAATTCGCTCTGAGAAGACCCTGTGTAATTTTCGCCGCCATTTCCTCGTCTGTCACATTCAGAGTGTCCTCCTTAATTGTGAGCAGCGAGATGGTTATGCTGATAATAGCATTATCACCACTAACCATCTGTGTGGATTCATCAAAGTTTGCTGCTCACAAAGCCCGGCCAACATGTAGAATGTTGAGTTCCACCACGTGCTCACGACGCACAACAATCGGTGAGCAGGAAGCCGCAAGCGCTGCTTCAGCATTGACAGACCGACGGAAGCTGTTTACGGCATCAGGTTGTGAAAGGCCTCAAAGTCCACAAGTCTAAATGGCAACATTTTAAGGGCCAGTAATTTTGAAAGTTGCGCATTTAGTGCTATGGCCTGTTTGGGTATTTGCGCTTGCATTCAAATGCCTGTGTTATCGACATTTGTACGGTACGTTGGGAAAGGGAAGTGAATGTTGTTGCTGACAGTTAATGCGAAGGTCCAGGTGAAGGCCGAGGGCCATCTGGGCCTGCGCCCTTCGGCAGGGGATTGGTTAGCTGTGCTTATCATAGGGGAAAAGGAGGCAGTGGTGGGACCCACAGAACCAGATTGTGGACCCAGGTGTTCAGCCCACTTATTTGGGTGCTTGGATGCCATGTGGCAGATCATGCTGATGGTGGTGAGGTTGCTAGTCTTCACTCCCCGGCTCCTAATGGTACAGCACAGGTTGCAAACTACTACTCTTTTGTCGTCTGCCCGTTCCTCAAAAAAGTGCCATACTGCAGAACACCTACCCCATGGCAAGTTAGAATTATGCATGCGGTGCTCGGTGTAACCGTTGCGGGCCTGTTTGGTGTTGGCCGACGTCTCTCTTTTGCAACCCTACTGCCTCCTCCAGACTGTTGCGGTGCTGCAGATCCCTCCCACTCTGTACTGCTGTCCCAGATCGGCTTTTCACCTTCACATGTTGGGTCAGTGACCTCATCGTCCACTACCTCCTCTTCCACTTCCTCACTCTGCTCATCCTCCTGACTTGACCTAACCATAACCTCAGTGATTGACAACTGTGTCTCATCATCATCCACCTTGTGAACGAATGATTGACGACCACCGTCACCTTCTTGAGACTGTGAAGGCTTAAGAGGCTGGGAATCAGGGCACAATATCTGAGGTACCTCTTCAAGCGTGCTTGGCGAGAGAGTCAAACCAAGTACTGGCGATGAAAAGAGGTTATGTGAATATTCGAGTGTGGGATCACTTGTTAGGCCAGACGCGACAAGGTGGGAGGATTCTCTGCTGGAGTGATGAATATAATGGTTGCGGACTGAACGCACACACAGATGTGCCCAAAACTAGTTAAATTTGCCCAACATATAAATAGTTATCTGCTGGAGTAATGAATATTAATGGTTGCGGACTGAATGCACACACAGATGTGGCACAAATTAGGTTAATTTCCCCAGAAAAATAAAATTCTCACGGTGGCGCGATGGCATGGTGTATATCTCACTAGCAGGCACACTTTAGTGAATAAGCCTCATTTTAAAATGTCTGCTAAACACACTGCTTTCTGATGGCGTACTGTAGATTTCACTTGAAGACATACTCTAGTGAATAAGCCCGTTTTTATAATGTCTGCTAAAAACACTGCTTCCTGATGGTGTACTGTAGCTCACTAATATCAAATCTTTCAGTCTTTTAAAAGCTTATGGGTATTTAACCCATACTTCCACCACAGTTTTGCGGGTTTTTAAATTCCGACGTTCGATGTGCAATAAAACTGACCAGTTATTTTTACTCCTCAGGTCAGTACGAATCCGGCGGTACCCTATATGTATAGGTTTTCTTGCGTTTTAATATTTAAAAAAAAATTAAAAAGTGGGAAAAAATCTGTTTTGCTTTCTTTGTCACCATGTTTTGACCCCTATAACTTTTTTGTACTTATATGTACCGAGCTGTATGGGGGCTAATTTTTTGCGTCATAATCTTATCTTTTTATTGATACCATTCTGGGGTGTGTATCACTTCTTGATCACCTTTTATGTAATTTTTGGTGTAAAATTAAGCGACCAAAAATGGTGACTCTGCCATTTGGACGCTATTTTCCGTTTTGCTGTTTGACGTATGGGGAATATTTTTTTATATTTTTATAGTATGGGCATTTTCTCACATTGCAACACCCATGATGTGTATTTTTTTTTTTGTTTATTTTAGCAAAAGGGGGGTGATTTAAACTTTTATGTTTAAAAAAAAGAATAAACAAACTTTTTTTTATACTTTCATATAGTACCTATAGGGAACTATAATTTACAATAATCTGATTGCGATTTTCATACATTCCAATGCAATAGCATAGCTACACCCTCTAGTTGTTTTCTTTGTGTTGCTTTGTTTGTGAGGGGGATGGGGAGGAGAGGCATTAGAGTTATGGTGGTAATGTTGCTGGGTAGAGGGATGAAAGTTAGTGTCCCAGCTGTTTTGATGGATGGTTTGGATGATAGGGGGTTTGTATGTGGTATTTTCTTTGTTGTCATTTTGGACGGTAATGGTGGGGTTTGTGTCGGATTGGCAGTGAGGGAAGATGCATGACGGTAGTCTAAAAAAGTAGTTGTGGAAAGATTAGGAAGATAATCAGAGCTCTGATTTGATATGGCTGGAACTGAAGAGTTAGGAGACAGATCTGTCTGGTTTTAAAAAATGATGTCATCATCAATGAGGTCTTTCAGTACTCCAGGTGTGTTTGAAGGTGTGGATAAAACAGGTTTGGAGATGTTGGGAGAGAGTCTCTGTTTGTCTAGATTCCTATTGTTGCTGAAAGAACTGTTCTGTATGGTAGGTTTTATAGAACTAGTATTGGATAATGTGGACGTGTCCGGACATGATATGAGACTGCTAGCAGGTTGGGGTGCATGTTGTTGATGTTTGTGTTGTGCTATTGGTAATGGTGCGACTATTTGGGAGTAAATTGTGTTGGTGTCTGTTTTTTGTTGGAATGCTCCTTTATGTCGATAGTGCCAGGAGTAGGAGTAGATGGATGAACTGGTTTGTCCATGTGGTTCTGAGGTTTCTGATTAGATTTGTTTATTTGAGAATTGGATTTCTGATTTCTCTTGGGCCATTTGTCTATATGATTGTTGAGAAAATCTTCCCTATCTTAGTTGAATTTTTCAGGTTTATTAGCGATTAGCTCTAGCTCAAAGTTCTGTAATCTCTGGAAAATTTAGAGAGTCAGTTTCTGTAAGTCAATGTAACTATTGTATTGTGTTAATTGATTTATTTTTTTTTTCAATATTACAAATCACTGAAATAGTGATCTCTCTCCTTTAATGTATTTATTTGTTAGCAGGACTGAATGAACATTGCATTAAATATTTGTCCCATTCTTTGGTAAAGAGATCATCATCAGGAAAGGAAGATTGGAGGGGAAACCTTAAACTCCTAGGTATAATCTGTTCCTTCAAATACATCTGGAGGAACAGAATATCAATGGTATGATATTTTTCTATTTGTGTGTGTGGCGAAACTAACCTCGCCACTGGGTTTTGGAGCAGCCGGTTTGCCAGCCTTTTGCCTCAGGAATATGGCCCAAATACTAAAACTCTGTTTTCTCTCAATAAAAAGGCTTGTTTGTGGCTTTTTTCTATGTGGTTCAACAAATGTGATTTACCGAACACATTACCAAACAAGACACTTTCAACGAAAGTATGCACAAACTGATCTGTTCGTGCAATTGCTACAGTTTTTGAAGAAGAAGGTGGACCGGCTGCACAGCCTACATCTGTGGAACTGTTTTGGGCAATAAAGCCATGCTTGCCGTCGGTCAAATGTGACTACCATGGAATTCGGAAACCCCTGCTCAGATCTGGGTGATTTCTGGATATGTTGTTAGCCCAGATCAGAGCTATCCAGGAATGTATAATTTATGGGGATAAGTGGGGCTCTGGGTGTTTTCTGTGTTTTCGGAAAAAAATGTGTGTTTTCTGCTGGGGAGTAACTAAAAGCTCTTTGTGTTCGTTAATTGTATCACAGTGTGCATCTTCAAGTACAAGAAAAAGTTCAGTCATTCTTTTGAGTTCTGGAGAGATTGTTTCCTCCTGGTTTACATGCATTTGAGTTGTTCCAATCAATCCAATTGTCTGTGCAATAAGATGTCCATGGGTTTCTTGCCAGTTAGTAAGGCAATCCATGTTAATAAAAGAAGGGGATGGACGGTAAATCCGTTCACTAGATGCACCGCTGGTCCTCCAGAAAAAATTGAACTTGATGTCCCACAATACCACAAATGGTTCATCCTGGAATTAGAAGAGAACATACCTCTGATCATTGGGACCTATACTGGATGCCCGCAGCAGAATGGAGCTGCTTCAATATCGCAAAAGTTATTCCACATACGCTTCCCAGCATTGTACCTGCCGTCCACAACCTGATCTGGTGAGTTGCGATCCTCGACAATTAGGGGCATTCTCCGAAAAACAGTTCGCACACAGAGGGCGAGGTTCTTCTCGATTTTCTTCTAATTCCAGTGTCATGGGACTAAGGACTTGGAGATGGATGCTAAAAAGAGTTTTTGCTTACACTTTATCTCCTTGAGTCTTATAGTTAACAAAACATGGTTAGAGAGGGAATGGTAGTGAGAGAGCAAATGTGTTTGATCAATGAAAGAATGTCTTTCCAAAATAATTGCAATATTGCACAGTTCCGCCAAGTAAGTCCTTGATTCTAGGGAAAATTTCCAGTGTAAGCCTGAGCTCAAGCATTTTATCAATTTTAGTCTGACTGGGGTGAGGTACCATCTGAAGATTAGTTTAAAGAAGTTTTCCTGAAGCTTTATATTACAAGGAAGGTATAGGGAGTATCTGAACAGCTGTTTTATTTCAGTAAGTCACAAATGTACAGTTAGTTGGCTAGCTCAGTTGCTAAAGGAGTCCATAGATCTTTGATAAGAGATATTTAGGACGTTGTTTGCTAGCTATTAATTGTTCACTCAAAGTTAAATCTCTGGGTGTCATCGTGTTCAGTCTGTTTTGCGAGAGAAGGAATAGGACATGAGTTGTACAAGTGGTGGATAGAGGAGAAAAGAGCGAGATCTGGCTTGTCTGATGATGTGCATTGGTCAAAAAGAGTGAAAATGATAAACTTGGGGTATAAAACATAGTTTTTCAGGTAGATGTATACATATTTAGGAAGGTTAATTTCAGTAATGTCTGCAATTGTCATCCAGGGAGATGGGCTGAGAAAAACGTCTCATTTATCATTTTCTATGCCTGTTTTAGGCTTAGAAAATGGTCTAAATCTACACCAGCAAGGGAGATGGCATATATTTAGACACCTGGTGGATACACCGAAGTTATGTAGAGGCATGCGCCTATACATAAATTCGGCACATCCACCGCCAGCTAAAGGGGTATTAAGACTGTCATCTCTAATGCCAGTCCTAATAAATGAACCCCTAAGTCCATGAGGCATCTAGCTCAGAGTGAGTTAGACTAATCAATATTTCCAATTTAGAGTAATTTATTTTAAAGTACAAAAGGGTTATATATATTTGTAGAAAATATGTTGGATCAAGATCAAGGAGAAGGTTTTGTAATGCAAACTATAGAAAACATCTGGGCCTGGGGCTTAGTCCACTGGGCACTTTAAAAGGATGGAACAGACCTCCTTAACAGTGAAAGGCTTAAGTATTGAGGTGTCTGTAGCGGTGGGGAGAGATGGAAGTGTAAAGTCTGTGATTAAAATTACACAATTTGGAGGAGAGTCAGAACCTAGAAGAGAGTTGGTAGGCTCTGGACTATGCACTTGAGTCATAGAAGAAGTCTATAAAGGATTATTCTATGGCTCCTTGTTTATGTAGAGCCTCCAGCCTTGCCACTGTAAGAAACTATTGTGTATAAATACATTTTAAATGTATACTATATATGATATAACCTCTTACTGGGTCTGATTCTTTAAGTTGGGTGTAATAAATGAGACAAAAGAGTGAGATTATAAACAATAGGTATATAGTACAGTATGGAAAAATTGATGTTACAATTATTGTTATTGCTGACTATATATGGAGATATAGTGGAACAACAAAGACATTACAAAATTACCATATAAAATTAATCTCAACAAGAGAATTTGGTAACTAGACAACTAAATTCTTTAAACATTACATCCGAATTTAAGGATAAATTTGATTTGCTACAAAGCCAAATTTCCTTGCGCTTTGTGGTAGCAAATTGATTTAATCTGAAATAGTGGAAAAACAAAAAAAAAACATACTTATCTGATCCATTTGCTTGCGACTGGCCAGCCGCCGCCATCTTGCATGAAGAGCTCGGACAAAATCCCATCCGCTGTAACGTTTGACTTTACCACCCGCACCAAATCTTCAAGCAAGATGGCAGCGACTGGCCCGTCACGAGCAAATGGATCAGGTAAATATGTTTTTTTATTTTATTTTACACTCTGATTTATATCAGATGGGTACGAAGACAGAGCCTGTCATTGCACCCACTACTTACAAAGAAATACGCTTTGTGACAAAGTAATTTGTCACAAAGCAAATTTTTTTTTTGAAAGTTTGGCGAAGCAACCAAATTGAATTTTCCAATAATTTGCTCTTCTCTACTTACAGTATATAGTAGTTAACATACATAGGTCTTTATAGGATTCTCAACAAGTCCTTCATGTGGCCCCTTTTAATTTTCAGCTTCTCTGTCTTTTCTTCTGTGTCTCTGCTCTCCTCTGTTCTTCCTCTGCTTCCTATTCTTCTTCCTCTTTTCCTCCTTCCTCCTTTAGTTAAAACCCCAGCTTTTTATATATTTGAAAGCTAGTTCCAGAGTGTTCCATCATACAAATTCCTATTGTAGCATTATGTTTAAATTCTAGCAAGTTCCAGGTAGTTTTTTAAATGTTTCTAGAAAAATTTGAAGTCCTGTGTTTACAGGAAGTCCTAGTACTTTCCTAACTGATGATCTCAACAACTACTGGATTAGTATTGTGGCTGTTGCTACAATAAACTACTAACAACTATTTATTTCCATTGAGATGTTAATGGACCTTTTTCAGATAGACAGTGCTCATACTGGCTTTGAGAGAAAAAGTAAAGACACAAATTAACCAAAAGTTGCTAAAAACCTATAAGTGATATTTTGGGTGATAATTTACTGAGACAAACTTGATCTGACAACCTTCAATATCCTTTCACATTCTGTGTAGGGTTGAGCGATCCCAAACTGTAAAGTTCGGGTTCGTACCGAACTTTAAGGTTTTTGGTACCCGGACCCCAACATTTCCGTAAAAGTTTGGGTTTGAGTTAGTTGTTCGGTGATTTGATAGCGCTTGTTGAAAGGCTGCAGGGCAGCCACTCAACAAGCGTTTAACTAGTGTGCCCTTAGAAGCCATCACAGCCATGCCTACTAACGGCATGGCTGTTATTGGCCAGTGCAGCATGTGACCCAGCCTCTATATAAGCTGGAGTCACGTAGTGCCGCACGTCACGTCAGCTCTTACTAGTGTAGGGATAGGATGCTGCTGCTGTGACTGAGAGATTAGGAAACAATTCTAGTGTACTAGGTGTTGTTAAATCTGCAAACTACAGCAATTATTTTTGTGGGTGCTATGCTACATTTTTGTACCCATGAGTCCAGTGCCACAGAGAAATAAGCTTTAATCAATCTGTTTGTTAGGTTGGCATTGGAGAACATTTTTGTAAGTGTAGTGCACTTGCAACTGCATGTGTGCCAGGGACATTACTTTAATCCTGTTCTGGTAGCTCACTGGACGACATCTAGCCATTTTTTAAGGACACCTACACTGCCTATGTGCCAGGAGAAGGAAAAATAATATAGGTAATCCGTCTGTGACTTCAGGGCCGCAGGAAGGGGACATATTCCCACTTTTTTCTGTGAACTACCCCTGTTCTGAATATATGACAGGGAAAATATATTCATTAAATCCATCTGTTAGATTTTAGGGGGACAAATTCCCTGAGGCCTGCAGTGCATACCTGGCAGTGAATTTTTTTTTTTTAATTACATTAGTCTGTCACATATTTGTGTGACCTAAAGAGATTTTGATTCTCTTTCTGACGCCGGCACTGCATATCTGACAGTCCAATAAAACCAGTAAATACTGCTGTTGCATTGTCGGTTGACAAATTCCCATTTTTTGTGCTAGAAAGTACATTTTTTGGCCTGTGCTGCATTTCTGACAGTCCAATAAAACCGTTAAATACTGCAGTTACATTGTTGTTTGAAAAAAACCACACTTTTTGTGCTAGATAGTACATTTTCAGCCTGTTCTGCTTTTCTGAAAGTGCAATATAACCAGTAAATACTACTGTGACATTGTTGGTGAAAAAAAATCACTTATTTTTTGCCATAAAATATATTTGCGGCCTGCACAATAGTACATTTGCAGTCTGCGCTGCATTTCTGACAGTCCCATAAAAACAGTAAATACTGCTGTTACATTGTCGGCTGAAAAAAAGCAAACTTTTTGTGCTAGATACAGTAGTACATTTGCAGCCTGTGCTGCATTTCTGAAAGTGCAATATAACCAGTAAATACTACTGTGACATTGTTGGTGAAAAAAAATCACTTATTTTTTGCCATAAAATATATTTGCGGCCTGCACTGAATTTCTGACAGTGAAATATAACCAGTAAATACAACTGTGACATTGTTGGTAAAAAACAACACTTTTTTGCCATAAAGTACACTGCATTTCTGAGGGTGAAATTTAATCAGTAAATCCAGCTCTCTGATTGTGGGTGGACATATCCACGATTATCAGACCAGTCATTCACAAGTGGCTTGGAGGGTGTGTTCCTGCTGCACTGCATACCTGACAGGGAAATAAATTCTGTAAATTTGGCGGCGTTTAGATTGTTGGGTGATCTATACCCCGTTTTTCTTCCATGCTACCCCTGCATTGCATACCTGACTGGGAAATATATTCTGTAAATTCGGCATTTACATTTTGGGTGCTAGTTATATGCTGTAAAATCTCCATGATGTCTCCATAATAACTCTGCAGCGTGGGGCCTCCGTGTGGCTTCTACACGCTTTCAAAATAATCCTTCAGTGGGGCGAATAGATGCCGGATGACGGGGACTGCTCCATGGTTCTTTTTTTTTCTTTCAAACTACCCCACAGTGAAATATGTTCTGTAAATTCGGCGGCATTTAGATTGCTGGGTGATCTGTAGAGATGTCGCGAACATAAATTTTTCTGCAAATGTTCGCGAACGGGTGAACCAGGCGAACCATAATAGACTTCAATAGACAGGCAAATTTTAAAACCCACAGGGATTCTTTCTGGCCACAATAGTGATGGAAAAGTTGTTTCAAGGGGACTAACACCTGGACTGTGGCATGCCGGAGGGGGATCCATGGCAAAACTCCCATGGAAAATTATGCAGTTGATGCAGAGTCGGGATTTAATCCATAAAGGGCATAAATCACCCAACATATCTAAATTGTTTGGAATAACGTGCTTTAAAACTTCCAGTGTGTGTATGCGATCAGGTATGATGTTGTATCGATCAGGTAGTGCAAGGGTTAAGCCCACTTCACAGTGAAATACCAAACTCTGATAGACCAAACTCCCCGTTTAACGCAATGCAAACAACCGCAAACAGTCCATTTGCACAACCGCAAACTCCCCATTTGCACAAGTTTGGATACCAAGCTAGCCATGTCCTGTTCCTTGTCCTCACTGACATCATGAAGGTCTCTTTCTCCACCCAGCCACGTACAACACCAAGGGTCCCCGAAAGGTGACAACAAGCCCCCTGGGATGCCTGCTGTGGTTGGTCTTCCACCACCTCAAAGCCACTTTCCTCCTCTGACTCCTCTTCTTCAGACACCTCTCTCTGCGTTGCCGCAGGTCCAGCAATCGACGACGACAAGGCTGCTTCTGGTGGTGATGGTGACCACAACTCTTCCTCTTCATGCTCATCTATGGCCTGATCCAGCACTATTCGCAGGTCACGCTCCAGAAAAAACACAAATGGCATGAGGTCGATGATGCTGCCTTGGGTTTGACTGACCAGGTTTGTCAGGTCAGGACGCATGAGCCTACAGCCATTGTGCATGAGCGTTCAGTAATGTGGCCAAAAAAAAAAAAACAGCTCCGCAGAGGCTGTCCTCTTTGTTTTAAATTTTAAAAAATCTGTTCTTACCAGTTTATTCTCTGTTTTGTCCCATATCAGGGACCTGTGGATAGAATAGATTTTAGGAACCAGGAGATGGAAAAAGATGGTTGGTCGGTCCTCTTCCTTTCAATTTGGGGCACTGCGCGTGTGCTGTGCAATGTACTGTGCCACCCTATATGAGTGGTGTGTTAAGTAGTACTATTCCTATCAATTTAATTCCTTTCAGGGGACGTGTATCGAAAAGATTTTAGGAACCAGGAGATGGAAAAAGATGATTGGTCGGTCCTCTTACTTCCAATTTGGGGCACTGGGCGTGCGCCGCTCAATGTACTGTGCCACCAATACAAATAGTGTGAACTACTATTCTTACCATTTTAATCTTTGTTAAGTCCCCTATCAGGGAACGTGTATTAAATTGAATCATTGCGGAGATAGAGAAAAAGCTTGCTCTGTCCGCTTCCTTCTAATTTTGGGCACTTGCAATGGAATTTGCCACCAATGCAACTAGTGTTAACTAAGTACTATTCCTATCAGTTTAATCTCTGTTTTGTCCCTTATCAGGGCCAGGGCCGGTGTAGTGAATAGATTTTTGGAACCGGGAGATGGAAAAAGACCCATCCTTGGTCCGCTTTGTTTGAATTTTAGGTCACTGCACATGCGCCGTGGAAGGTACTGTGCCACCCTATATGAGTGGTAGGCAATGGGCACAGTACAGTCTGTGGGCCTGACACTCACTGGCAGGCAACTGAAATTAAATTAAAGGGTAAAAATTAAATGACTTTTTTATCTGCAAGGTACTGTGCCACCCGATATGAGTGGTGGGCACTGGCAGTAGGCACACTACAGTCTGTGGACCTGACACAAACTGGCAGGAAACTGCAATTATATTAAAGGGTAAAAATTTAATTACTTTATCTGCCAGGTACTGGGCCACCCTATATGAGTGGTGGGCAGCGGGCACACAGACTGACACACTCTAGCAGGCAACTGCAATAATATTAAAGGGTAAAAATTTAATGACTTTATGTGCAAGGTACTGTGCCACCCAATATGAGTGGTGGGCCCTGGCAGTTGGGACAGTACAGTCTGTGGGCCTGACACACACTGGCAGGCAACTGCAATTATATTAAAGGGTATACATTAAATGACTTTTTTATCTGCAAGGTACTGTGCCACCCGATATGAGTGGTGGGCACTGGCAGTGGGCACAGTACAGTCTGTGGGCCTGACACACACTGGCAGGCAATTGCAATTATATTAAAGGGTAAGAACTAAATGACTTTTTTATATGCAAGGTACTGTGCCACCCTATATGAGTGGTGTGAACACGGTACAGTCTGTGGGCCTGCGGCCTTTCACACATGTGCAGGAAACTGCAATATATATTGTAGGTATTAGCTTTGGTCTCGGTGATCATTTGCACAAAGATTGTCGTCCACCGCAGCTTTAGGGGCCAAACATTGCTTTTATTGTGACACATGGCATAGCAGAGATAACAAAATACAAAATAAATCACCTTGCCCATCTGGGCTCTAACTGAACAGGGATAATCCTACCTCACTGAACAAACGTCGTTCACACACGGTACCAACATGCGGCTTTTTCACCCCTGCAGTCCAGCAGCCTCCCGACTGTAGCAAGTTCAGTGCCTTTTGGGAGTGTGGCCCAGTAGTTTTCCCGACTCTGGCATTGTGACCCTTGTACCCGCTGCATCCCCAAAGTTCAGGCTATCGCCTAGCCTCATGGCCCCTCAGCCAACCTGGCTGAGACCACTTACACAGAGCCTCTGCCAGACTCTGTTTCCAAAGCTCTCTCCAGAGTGGGACACACCTTGTCCAGCAGCAGGACTAAATGGACACGAACATGTCCGAAACCCCGGACTGGATCATGGGGAACAGGAACCCAGCCAGCACATTACCTGTTCTCAGTAAAAGTCCGCCCTGGACCTAGCTGGAGCCAGCTATACTAATTATTTTAGTGACCACCAACTAGCTTAGTGGCTACTTAACTTGGGGCTTTCACTGCACCAAGGCCGGGCACCTTGGTGACACGCTCTCGGTGCAAACAACAGCCCTGTCTGAAGGTTTCCCCTGTGCTTCACCGCACACATCAATGTTCACATTGCCACAATATATAGAAAAAATATATATAAAAGTAGACTGATGTATCAGCCCTGAAAAGGGCTTTTTGGGGTCAGGACGCTGTCTTTACAGCAGATGAGTCTTTGAGGACTGGAGTGGACACAGAACATTGGCCTAGCTAACGCTTTCCCTATATTAATTCAGCAGCAGCAGCACTCTCCCTGCTCTAACTAGCACTGCAGCTTCAGAATTAATCTAAGATGGATGCTGTCCTTGCTTTTTGATAGGAGGTAGGAGTGTCTGGGAGGGAGGGTATGCTGATTTGCTGGAATGTGTCTGCTGACTGTGAGGTACAGGGTCAAAGTTTGCTCATTGAGGATGTATAGGGGGCAGACCGAACATCGCATATGTTCGCCCACCACGACAAATGCGAACATGCGATGTTCGCCGCCAAATACTTCGAGACATCTCTAGTGATCTCTACCCCTTTTTTCTTTCAAACTACCCCTGCACTGCATACCAGACTGGCTTTGTCAGCATTCCACAAGAACCAGCACCACCAGCTGATATGGAACGTCTTAGCAGGAGGCAGCATTTCAGCAACATGGTGGAACAGTATGTGTGCACACATCTAATCGTATTGACTGATGGGTCTGCCCCATTCAACTTCTGGGTCTCCAAATTGGACACATGGCCTGAGCTTGCCCTGTACACCTTAGAGGTGCTGGCTTGCCCTGCAGCCAGTGTATTGTCTGAACGTGTGTTTAGCATAACAGGGGGCGTTATCACAGACAAGCGCAGCTTCCTGTCAACAGCCAATGTGGACAAGCTCACGTTCATTAAAATGAACCAGGCATGGATCCCACAGGTCTTGTCTGTACCTTGTGCAGAATAGACATGTATACCGGCCTCACCCAGCCTTTGTTATACTCCAGCGCACTTTCTATTTGTTTTCTTTTCTATATTTTCCAATGTTTTGGGGTCTAACCAAATTTAAAAACAAAAACTGTAAAAAAGAAAAAACAGTGTTTTTGGCGACTGCCTCCTCCACCTCTGCTTCCACCTACACCGCCACATCCACCACCTCCTCAACCTCCTAATCCATTTGGGCCTGCTCCTCCTAGTTCAAGATTATTGTTTTTAACTAGATATTAGGCCAGTTACAATAACGGGCGCTAGAACATTAGTTCTGACAGTTTTATGGGCGATCTGTGGATGACACTATTATGGGGGGATCTGTGAATGACACTGTTATGGGGGATATCTGTGGATGACACTGTTATGGGGGATCTGTGGATGACATTGTTATGGAGGGGATCTGTGGCTGACACTGTTATGGGGGGATCTGTGGATGACACTGTTATGGGAGGGATCTGTGGATGACACTGTTATGGGGGATCTGTGGCTAACACTGTTAAGGGGGATCTGAGGCTGACACCGTTATGGTGGATCTGTGGCTGACACTGTTAAGGGGGATCTGAGGCTGACACTGTTGTGGGGGAAACACAACAATAGCTGATCTCAGGGAGACCAGCTACAAAAAACACCGCGGAGCCTCACTTAAGAGTCTCAACACAGCAATCCGAAGTGCAAAGTTCCCTGGGAAACAGGAATATGCAAAATAAATGTGGAGCCCCAGTTATGGGTCTACAACACAATGAAAGCCAGATATCCCTCAAAGGAAGGAAAACCAAGCAAAGGGGTGTCTCCATTACAGAGATCACCAAATCCACCATATTAAGTGGCCCCTATGTCAAGATCCCGCTTTTTACAAGCTTTAAGGATGTGACAGGGAAAACCTAAGCTAGGTATCCATCCACAGACAGCTGTTTCAGGGTGTTGCCCCTCATCAGTGTGGAGTAGGATTCTGGCTAACCGGGAGCAATGCCTCGGAGACTACTCAAACACAACAATAGCTGATCTCAGGAGACCAGCTACAAAAAACACCGCGGAGCCTCACTTAAGAGTCTCAACACAGCAATCCGAAGTGCAAAGTTCCCTGGGAAACAGGAATATGCAAAACAAATGTGGAGCCCCAGTTATGGGTCTACAACACAATGAAAGCCAGATATCCCTCAAGGAAGGAAAACCAAGCAAAGGGGTGTCTCCATTACAGAGATCACCAAATCCACCATATTAAGTGGCCCCTATGTCAAGATCCCACTTTTTACAAGCTTTAAGGATGTGACAGGAAAACCTAAGCTAGGTATCCATCCACAGACAGCTGTTTCAGGGTGTTGCCCCTCATCAGTGTGGAGTAGGATTCTGGCTAACCGGGAGCAATGCCTCGGAGACTACTCAAACACAACAATAGCTGATCTCAGGGAGACCAGCTACAAAAAGCACCGCGGAGCCTCACTTAAGAGTCTCAACACAGCAATCCAGTGCAAAGTTCCCTGGGAAACAGGAATATGCAAAACAAATGTGGAGCCCCAGTTATGGGTCTACAACACAATGAAAGCCAGATATCCCTCAAAGGAAGGAACTCTACTCCACACTGATGAGGGGCAACACCCTGAAACAGCTGTCTGTGGATGGATACCTAGCTTAGGTTTTCCCTGTCACATCCTTAAAGCTTGTAAAAAGCGGGATCTTGACATAGGGGCCACTTAATATGGTGGATTTGGTGATCTCTGTAATGGAGACACCCCTTTGCTTGGTTTTCCTTCCTTTGAGGGATATCTGGCTTTCATTGTGTTGTAGACCCATAACTGGGGCTCCACATTTATTTTGCATATTCCTGTTTCCCAGGGAACTTTGCACTTCGGATTGCTGTGTTGAGACTCTTAAGTGAGGCTCCGCGGTGTTTTGTAGCTGGTCTCCCTGAGATCAGCTATTGTTGTGTTTGAGTAGTCTCCGAGGCATTGCTCCCGGTTAGCCAGAATCCTACTCCACACTGATGAGGGCAACACCCTGAAACAGCTGTCTGTGGATGGATACCTAGCTTAGGTTTTCCCTGTCACATCCTTAAAGCTTGTAAAAAAGCGGGATCTTGACATAGGGGCCACTTAATATGGTGGATTTGGTGATCTCTGTAATGGAGACACCCCTTTGCTTAGTTTTCCTTCCTTTGAGGGATATCTGGCTTTCATTGTGTTGTAGACCCATAACTGGGGCTCCACATTTATTTTGCATATTCCTGTTTCCCAGGGAACTTTGCACTTCGGATTGCTGTGTTGAGACTCTTAAGTGAGGCTCAGCGGTGTTTTTGTAGCTGGTCTCCCTGAGATCAGCTATTGTTGTGTTTGAGTAGTCTCCGAGGCATTGCTCCCGGTTAGCCAGAATCCTACTCCACACTGATGAGGGGCAACACCCTGAAACAGCTGTCTGTGGATGGATACCTAGCTTAGGTTTTCCCTGTCACATCCTTAAAGCTTGTAAAAAGCGGGATCTTGACATAGGGGCCACTTAATATGGTGGATTTGGTGATCTCTGTAATGGAGACACCCCTTTGCTAGTTTTCCTTCCTTTGAGGGATATCTGGCTTTCATTGTGTTGTAGACCCATAACTGGGGCTCCACATTTATTTTGCATATTCCTGTTTCCCAGGGAACTTTGCACTTCGGATTGCTGTGTTGAGACTCTTAAGTGAGGCTCCGCGGTGTTTTGTAGCTGGTCTCCCTGAGATCAGCTATTGTTATGTTTGAGTAGTCTCCGAGGCATTGCTCCCGGTTAGCCAGAATCCTACTCCACACTGATGAGGGCAACACCCTGAAACAGCTGTCTGTGAATGGATACCTAGCTTAGGTTTTCCCTGTCACATCCTTAAAGCTTGTAAAAAAGCGGGATCTTGACATAGGGGCCACTTAATATGGTGGATTTGGTGATCTCTGTAATGGAGACACCCCTTTGCTTAGTTTTCCTTCCTTTGAGGGATATCTGGCTTTCATTGTGTTGTAGACCCATAACTGGGGCTCCACATTTATTTTGCATATTCCTGTTTCCCAGGGAACTTTGCACTTCGGATTGCTGTGTTGAGACTCTTAAGTGAGGCTCCGCGGTGTTTTGTAGCTGGTCTCCCTGAGATCAGCTATTGTTGTGTTTGAGTAGTCTCCGAGGCATTGCTCCCGGTTAGCCAGAATCCTACTCCACACTGATGAGGGGCAACACCCCGAAACAGCTGTCTGTGGATGGATACCTAGCTTAGGTTTTCCCTGTCACATCCTTAAAGCTTGTAAAAAAGCGGGATCTTGACATAGGGGCCACTTAATATGGTGGATTTGGTGATCTCTGTAATGGAGACACCCCTTTGCTTGGTTTTCCTTCCTTTGAGGGATATCTGGCTTTCATTGTGTTGTAGACCCATAACTGGGGCTCCACATTTATTTTGCATACTGTTGTGGGGGATCTGTGGCTGAAACTGTTATGGTGGTCTGTGGTTGACACTGTTATGGGGGTCTGTGGCTGACACTGTTATGGGGGTCTGTGGTCAACACTGTTATGGGGGGTCTGTGGCTGACACTGTTATGGGGGTTTGTGGCTGACACTGTTATGGGGGATATGTGGCTGACACTGTTATGAGGGATCTGTGTCTGACACTGTTATGGGGGATCTGTTGCTGACACTGTTATGGGGGAGTCTGTGGCTGACACTGTTATGGGGGGTCTGTGGCTGACACTGTTATGGGGGTCTGTGGCTGACACTGTTATGGGGGGGTCCGTGGCTGACACTGTTATGGGGGTTCTGTGGCTGACACTGTTATGGGGGGTCTGTGGCTGACACTGTTATGGGGGGTCTGTGGATGACACTGTTATGGGGGGGTCTGGGGATGACACTGTTATGGTGAGGTCTGTGGCTGACACGTTTATGGGAGGTCTGTGGCTAACACTGTTATGGGGGGGATCTGTGGATTACACTGTTATGGGGGATCTGTGGATGACACTGTTATGGAGGATCTGTGGCTGACACTTATGGGGGATCTGTGGCTAACACTGTTAAGGGGGATCTGAGGCTGACACTGTTTTTGGGGATCTGTGGCTGACACTGTTATGGGGGACTGTGGTTGACACTGTTATGGGGGTCTGTGGCTGACACTGTTATGGGGGGTCTGTGGCTGACACTGTTATGGGGGGTCTGTGGCTGACACTGTTATGGGGGGGATCTGTGGATGACACTGTAATGGGGGATCTGTGGATGACACTGTTATGGAGGGGATCTGTGGCTGACACTGTTATGGGGGTATCTGTGGCTGACACTGTTATGGGAGGGATCTGTGGATGGCACTGTTATGGGAGGGATCTGTGGATGGCACTGTTATGGGAGATCTTTGGCTGACACTGTTATGGGGGATCTGTGGCTCAGACTGTTATAGGGGATCTGTTTCTGACACTGTTATGGGGTTCTGAGGCTGAGACTGTTATGGGGGATTTGTGGATGGCACTGTTATGGGGGGTCTGTGGATGACACTGTTATGGGGTGTCTGTGGCTGACACTTTTATAGGGGGGGTCTGTGGCTGAAACTGTTATGGTGGTCTGTGGTTGACACTGTTATGGGGGTCTGTGGCTGACACTGTTATAGGGGGGGGTCTGTGGCTGAAACTGTTATGGTGGTCTGTGGTTGACACTGTTATGGGGGTCTGTGGCTGGCACTGTTACTGTTATGGGGGTCTGTGGTCAAAACTGTTATGGGGGTCTGTGGCTGACACTGTTATGGGGGATCTGTGGCTGACACTGTTATAGGGAGTCTGTGGCTGAAACTGTTATGGTGGTCTGTGGTTGACACTGTTATGGGGGTCTGTGGCTGGCACTGTTACTGTTATGGGGGTCTGTGGTCAAAACTGTTATGGGGGGGTCTGTGGCTGACACTGTTATGGGGGATCTGTGGCTGACACGGTTATGGGGGAGTCTGTGGCTGAAACTGTTATGGGGGGCCTCTGGCTGACACTGTTATGGGGGTCTGTGGCTGACACTGTTATGGGGGGTCTGTGGCTGACACAGTTATGGGGGTCTGTGGCTGACACTGTTATGGGGGTCTGTGGCTGACACTGTTATGGGAGGTCTGTGGCTGACACTGTTATGGGAGTCTGTGGCTGACACTGTTATGGGGAGTCTGTGGCTGACACTGTTATGGGGGTCTGTGGCTGACACTGTTATGGGGGAGTCTGTGGCTGACACTGTTATGGGGGAGTCTGTGGCTGACACTGTTATGGGGGGGGGTCTGTGGCTGACACTGTTATGGGGGTTCTGTGGCTGACACTGTTATGGGGGTTCTGTGGCTGACACTGTTATGGGGGTCTGTAGATGATACTGTTATGGGGGGGTCTGTTGATGAAACTGTTATGGAGCACCTGTGGATGAAACTGTTATGGAGCATCTGTGGCTGACACTGTCATGGGGGTCTGTGGCTGACACTGTTATGGGGGGTCTGTGGCTGACACTGTTATGGGGGTCTGTGACTGACACTGTTATAGGGGGTCTGTGGCTGAAACTGTTATGGTGGTCTGTGGTTGACACTGTTATGGGGGTCTGTGGCTGACACTTTTATGGGGTTCTGTGGTCAACACTTTTATATGGGCGGTCTGTGGCTGACACTGTTATGGGGGGGTTTGTGGCTGACACTGTTATGGGGGATATGTGGCTGACACTGTTATGAGGGATCTGTGTCTGACACTGTTATGGGGGATCTGTGGCTGACACTGTTATGGGGGGTCTGTGGCTGACACTGTTATGGGGGTCTGTGGCTGACACTGTTATGGGGGGGTCCGTGGCTGACACTGTTATGGGGGTTCTGTGGCTGACACTGTTATGGTGGGTCTGTGGCTGACACTGTTATGGGGGGGTCTGGGGATGACACTGTTATGGTGGGGTCTGTGGCTGACACGTTTATGGGAGGTCTGTGGCTGACACTGTTATGGGGGCCTGTGGCTGACACTGTTATGAGGGGGTCTGTGGCTGACACTGTTATAGGGGGGATCTGTGGCTGACACTGTTATGGGGGTCTGTGGTTGACACTGTTATGGGGGTCTGTGGTTGACACTGTTATGGAGATCTGTGGCTGACACTGTTATGGGTGGTCTGTGGCTGACACTGTTATGGGGGTCTGTGGTTGACACTGTTATGGGGGTCTGTGGCTGACACAGTTATGGGGGTCTTTGGCTGACACTGTTATGGGGGGTCTGTGTCTGACACTGTTATGGGGGGTCTCTGGCTGACACTGTTATGGGGGAGTCTGTGGCTGACACTGTTATGGGGGAGTCTGTGGCTGACACTGTTATGGGGTGGTCTGCGGCTGACACAGTTATGGGGGGTCTGTGGCTGACACTGTTATGGGGGGTCTGTGGCTGACACTGTTATGGGGGGTCTGTGGCTGACACTGTTATGGGGGGGTCTGTTGTCGACACTGTTATGGGGACTGTGGCTGACACTGTTATGAGGGGTCTGTGGCTGACACTATTATGGGTGATATGTGGCTGACACTGCTATGGGGGATCTGTGGCTGACACTGTTATGGGGGATCTGTGGCTGACACTGTTATGGGGGTCTGTGGCTGACACTGTTATGGAGGTCTGTGGCTGGCACTGTTATGGGGGTCTGTGGCTGACACTGTTATGGGGGTCTGTGGCTGACATTGTTATGGGGGGTCTGTGGCTGACACTGTTGTGGGGGATCTGTGGCTGACACTGTTATGGGGGGGTCTGTGTCTAACACTGTTATGGGGGGTCTGCGGCTGACACTGTTATGGGGGGTCTGTGGCTGACACTGTTATGGGGGTCTGTGGCTGACACTTATGGGGGTCTGTGGCTGACACTGTTATGGGGGGAGTCTGTGGCTGACAATGTTATGGGGTGGTCTGCGGCTGACACTGTTATGGGGGGTCTGTGGCTGACACTGTTATGGGGGGTCTGTTGACGACACTGTTATGGGGACTGTGGCTGACACTGTTATGGGGGGTCTGTGGCTGACACTATTATGGGTGATATGTGGCTGACACTGCTATGGGGAATCTGTGGCTGACACTGTTATGGGGGATCTGTGGCTGACACTGTTATGGGGGGTCTGTGGCTGACACTGTTATGGAGGTCTGTGGCTGGCACTGTTATGGGGGTCTGTGGCTGACACTGTTATGTGGGTCTGTGGCTGACATTGTTATGGGGGGTCTGTGGCTGACACTGTTGTGGGGGGATCTGTGGCTGACACTGTTATGGGGGGTCTGTGGCTGACACTGTTATGGGGGGTCTGTGGCTGACACTGTTATGGGGGTCTGTGGCTGACACTTATGGGGGTCTGTGGCTGACACTGTTATGGGGGTCTGTGGCTGACACTTTTATGGTGGTCTTTGGCTGACACTGTTATGGGAGTATCTTTAGGAATCACATAGCATCATATGCTATGTTTCCTCCACAGATTCCCCCATAACCGTGTCGATTGGAGTTTTCTCCCCATAACAGTGTCGATTGGAGCTTTCTCCAATCCGATGGTATATTTTAACTTCAAGTGTCCCCATCACCGTGGGAACACCTCTGTGTTAGAATATATAATCGGATCTGAATTAGATCGTGAAAACTCAGATCCGACAATATATTCTAACACAGAGGCGTTCCCATAGTGATGGGGATGCTTCAAGTTAGAATATACTGAGATGTGTGTACGGACCGGCCCCCTGCTGCCTGGCAGCACCCAACCTCTTACAGGGGGCTGTGATCCGCACAATTAACCCCTCCCCCCATTAAAATCATTGATGGCCAGTGTGCGTCCTCCCCTTCCCCCCCATTAAACTCATTGGTGGCCAGTGTGTGGCCTCCCCCCCCATTAAAATCAGTGGTGGCCAGTGTGCGGCCTTCCTCCCCCACCCCTATTAAAATCATTGGTGGCCAGTGTGCGGCATCCCCTCCCCCCTATTAAAATCATTGGTGGCCAGTGTGCGGCCTCCCCTTCCCCCCCTTTAAAATCATTGGGGGCCAGTGTGCGGGCTCCCCCCCCCCTCAATAAAATTAATTGGTGGCCAGTGTGTGCGGTCTCCCCTCCCCCTCCTATTAAAATCATTGATGGCCAGTGTGCGGCTTCCCCCCCCATTAAAATCACTGGTGGCCAGTGTGTGCGGCCTCCCCATTAAAATCATTTGTGGCCAGTGTGTGCGTCCCCCCCCCCCTATTAAAATCATCGAGTGGGGGCTTGGCCGGATGCCGAGAGCAGCAGACGTGTGAGGGAGAAGCTCTGTAAGGATCCTCCAGTAAGCAGCTCACAGCGGCGTTTACCGGCACCTACCATCCCTCAGCATCTCACCCCTGGAGTCTGGTCTCAGTCAGGGCACCATCCACCATGGCCAGAGGAAGGAAAAAGGCTCCAGGCCCACAGAAACTGATGGCCTTCTTCTCTGCAGCCATGAGTGGCGCGCAAGATGGCGCCGACTCCCACCAGCAGGAGAACACAACGCACTCCTCGCCTGGGTCCAGAGGTTCCCGCTCACCTCCTACTCTACCAGGTCTGCCAGAACCAGCACAAACACTGGACAGCACGCTCTTGCCGGCCAAAAAACGCCATAGAAGGGTGAGTGAATCCTCCCTCCGTACCTCGCCATTCATATCAGCGCCAGATGCTATTTCAAATACAAGTGACTCTGTATTATCTGTCCCCATAATGTGGGAAATGCTTCTGGACCTTAAGAGGTCCATTCATAAAGATTTTAAAGAGACAATTACCACCATACATGCAGAGCTGGTTGCTATTGGTGATAGAACGGCTCATTTAGAAAGCAAGATGGAGGAATTTGTATCTGCCCATAACTCTCTAGTTGATGTTCATAATACTATGGAAGATGATATGGTAGCTATTAGACTGAAAATTGCAGACCTTGAAGATAGGTCCCGCAGAAACAATGTTCGCTTCCGCAATATTCCTGAAACTGTGACAGACCTCCAGCTCTGTGAATTTGCTGCAGACCTTATTGTTGCCTATCTGCCAGATACCCCAGCTTCTGAGCTGATAATTGACAGAATTCACCGTATTCCAAAGCCAAAGTCACTGCCGGCGTCTGTTCCTAGGGATGTTCTGGCTAGGATCCATTTCTACCATGTAAAAGATGCCTTGATGAAAGCTTCCATACACAAACACCAATTACCTGAGAGATTTCAACCTATTTCTCTATTCACGGATCTTTCAGCAGCCACTCTTTCCAGGAGGAGAGAATTTCTGCAAACTACTAAAATTCTACGTGAAAATAGCATCTCTTATAAGTGGGGTTATCCTGTTAAACTAATTGTAAGGTATCAAAACTCCACCTCTATCTTCACATCACCCAGGAAGCTGCTGACGCTCTGGTTAATTGGAACATCTCGTCACGGCAAGTGACCACTGGTAAAGACTCTGCTAATGTAGAAGAACCCACAATAAAGAAGAAACCGCTAAACCTCACCCATGACTGGCTGTCAAATGACTGAACTTTTTGAATCTCATCCTGACTTTTTTTTTTTTGCCATGATCTACAGTCAAGGATCCTACACTTTTTCTCTCCCGTCCTGAGATCTTCTGTTATCTCACTCTCATATCCTTCACTTGTTCACCCCCCTAGAAGGCATATCCTAGGCTTTCAGGACTTGTTGGGTCCCGGTTGGACCATACTGTATTTTATGTTCATGCTCTGTTGGTCTTTTCTATTTTTTTTGTTTGTTTTACGTTTAGAGAGATTACGTCTACTCAGATTCTCACAGATGACAATCCGAATAAACTTCGTCATATTAAGAAGAAGACACTGTCAAGCTGATTCCTTCCTAGTAATGTATGTAAATACACCTCACACTTGCAGTAGGTACACCTACATAGGTTCTATGTTGGTCAGCTGTCACATTAGCAACAACATCTTTTTTCATTATGGGAATTAAAATCCTGTCCTACAATGTAAAAGGGTTAAATAGTCCATTCAAAAGGTCCATGTTTTGGTCTGAGGTCAAAATACAAAAATGTGATGTAGTATGTGTACAGGAGACACATCTTAATGTATCTGATAATAGGAGAATGAAACATAAATCCTTCCCTTCCCTCTTTTTTGCTCCTGCACAGGACAAGAAGAGAGGAGTGATGATTGGTTTCAGTAATACTGTCTCTTTTCAATGTCTTAATACTATTTCTGATGAAGAGGGGAGATATCTAATCATAACCTGTGATATTAACAATTCGCGATACACAATTGTTAATTTATATGCCCCCAATAAAAGGCAACTTAGCTTTATTAAAAAAAATTGTCCAGTTAGCTCAGGACAACAAACAGGGCTCATTAATACTCTGTGGTGATTTTTAACCTTTGCCCAAATGCTGACATAGATAAAACTGGGCATTCCTCACGCCCAACTAAGGAAGCATCCTTACAAGATTTCCTTTTCCAGGAGGGACTCTATGATACATGGAGAGTCTTTCACGCTAATGAAAAAGACTTCACTTTTTTTTCTAACCCTCATGACTCCTTCTCTAGGATTGATCTTTTTGTTGTGGATAAATGGCTCCTTCAACATATACAACAGACCGCTATTTACAATATCACCTGGTCGGACCATGCTCCCATCTCACTAACGATAAAAGATAACTGTCCCAACCAAATCTACTCCCCATGGAGAGTTAATAATTTCCTTCTCCAGAACCACTCAGTGCACTCCAGTTTATCTGACGCACTCAAGGAATACTTTTCCCTTAATGACAATAACTCAGTAAATGACACCACCTTGTGGTGCGCCCATAAGGCTTTTATTAGGGGCCACCTATTAAAACATGCTGCCATTCAAAAAAAGGAAAGGGAAAAGGTCACATCTGCCTTATTGGAGTCAATTAAGACTCTGGAACGCAAACATAAAATCTCCTTGAACCCTACTATTAAAGAAGAGTTAAAAATTGCTAGGCATAAATTATATATCCATCTGCACCAAAGACATGAATTTCACTTACGCAAACTTAAAGCTAATCAGTATTGGCAAGGTAACAAGGTGTCTAAACTACTAGCAAATAGGATAAAAAAAGAGAAGCTAAAACAAAAATTAAATTTCTATATGATAACGGTGGGAATAAGATAATCAACCCTAAACTTATTGATGAGTTTGCAAATTACTACTCAGATCTTTACAATATTCAGTCCTCTGACAACGTTACTCATCCTAACTTGACAACTATTAACGACTTTTTATCAGGAATCTCCCTCCCCACTCTTCCAGAGCCCCAACTTTCCTCCTTAAATGAAGGTATCACTAATTCAGAAGTTGAGAAAGCAATCCGATCTTTGAAACCAAACAAGTCCCCGGGCCCAGACAGGCTATCCAATGAATACTTTAAACTATTCTCCACTATCCTATCCCCCTACCTTTCCAGAACATTTAACCTAATTGCTTCCCAAGGTGAGGCCCCAAGAGACATGCTAAACGCTTTAATAGTCACATTGCCAAAACCTGGCAAACCTAGTGATAAACCCGCCAACTTCAGACCAATATCTCTTTGCTGGCGTTCTCCCCTTCCTGGTTAACACTCACCAAATCGGTTTTGTTGCAGGCAGACAATCCTCAGATGGTACAAGAAGATTTATTGATTTAATTGACGTGGCCTATGACCGCTGAGAAGGCGTTCGATAGAATTCACTGGGACTATGTCCGAGAAACATTGAAAAAGTTTGGTTTTGGAGGCTTATTTTTATCTGCAGTTATGGCCCTATATTCTCATCCTTGCGCCTCAGTGTACACATCCGTTTTTTTTATCTAGATCTTTTAACATTAGGAACGGGACCAGACAGGATTGCCCTATGTCCCCCCTGATTTTTGCCCTCTCTATGGAACCGTTTGCCGAGCATGTTAGGACTTTCCCTTTAATCCAAGGTATCCAAATAGGACGCCAGGACCATCAAATTGGATTATTTGCTGATGATGTCCTTATCATCACGTCTAATCCCTTAAATTCTCTTCCTGCCATTAATGATATTATTACACGGTTCGGGAACGCTTCCTATTACAAGATAAACCCTAGTAAATCCCAAATGCTAGATCTAGGACTACCTTCCCATATTAAACAAAAAATTTCCCTATCCCATCAATATCAATGGGCCCAGGACTCACTCACTTATTTGGGTATCAATCTAACCTTGCCCTCTAATAAATTATTTTCCCTTAATTATTCACCACTTCTGGACAAGATAAGCTCCAGTCTGAATGACATTAAATTACATACACTGTCATGGCTTGGTAAGATAGCGGGAATTAAAATGGTAATTCTTCCCAAAATACTCTATGTTTTCAGAAACGTTCCAATTATTGTTCCAAACTACTTTTTAGGTAAACTACAATCACTAATCAACCGACATGCCTGGGGTAAACGCAAACCTAGAGTCAAGGCAGATATTCTATATCTACCATTACATAAAGGAGGTCTAAATCTACCCTCTATTTCCAACTATTATAAAGCAAATATACTGGACCAACTTAGATATTTACTGAAATCTGATCCCTCTAAGCAATGGGTGCTCATAGAACTACACAACTTGAGGATACCAAACATGTACCTCAACTTACTGTCCCAAAGTATTTTTGGCACAAGACTTGATTCTAAATTTGTAACGGTTCAGGCTGCTTCACACATTTGGAAACAAATTACTAGAACAGAAAAACGGGTATCTATTTCCTACTCAGACGCCTCTATAGAACTATGTGAACTAGCTATTCCAAATCTCTCTTTATCAAATTGGATTAAAGCTGGCATAACAAAGTGTTCCCAATTTTGGCGTAAAGGCGTCATGGTTGACTTCTCAACATTACATTCAACATATGACATCTCCAACAAAGAATTTTACAAATTCCTTCAAATCAGACATCTTTTCCAATCTCCCCACATTTTCTCTTGTAATTCTGTTGATATATCTTTGAAAAACTGGTTGTTTTCTTCCAGAGCAGTGGACAGGGGTATATTAAATGGATACCAGATCTTAAAGATCTCTCCTTCTGATCCCCTTGCCCATATTCTGGAACTCTGGCATACGGACCTCCAATCTACATTTTCTACGGAAGAATGGAGGGGGTCATTCTCAATAGCGTCTAAATTATCGAGATGTGCAGACCATCTTGAAAATACTAGAAAAGTTTTATACAGATGGTATAAAACTCCCCTCTCTCTTAGTACCATTTTTCCAGAAATGTCCCCTTTATGTTGAAGATGTCATAAAACTAATGGTACTTACATACACATGTGGTGGGGTTGTCCCATTGTGGCCAAACTATGGCAAGAAGCTTTCTCGTTTATGTCAAGAGTTTGTAATTTTCATATAGAACCATCACCTCAGTTGGCTCTTCTCTCCATGGGCGTAGACTCATTTCTACCAATCTATAGGGTTTTTATTTTCCATGTATTAACAGCTACACGTCTGAAAATTGCAAATGGTTGGAAGTCTGATTCCATGCCCAATGTTAGGAGAATTTCTAGAACACTGGATTTTGCATGCTTAAACGAAGGGATTTGGGCCTCTGGAAATAATAGAAAGGTTACATTCCTTGAAAAGTGGAAAATATGGTTAAATAACCCACTGTGCCTGATTGATAAGGACTCTTTCATTAGAAAATGACTCTCTTGGTTGTCTCTATATCTGCCTTTATTTGTTTAATGTTTATTCCGTTTCCATGACTTGGTATCCATATATGGAAAAGACACAAGCGTTATTCAATTGTCTTATTTTATTTATTAGACAAGTGTTAAGATATGTATCCCATTTTCTATTTTTTTCTGACTCCGATTGTAACATCGTCTCATTTTCTTGATACTTGCAATATCGATGTAACTCTCTACATTGTTCTTTACTATATTTGAAAAATCTTTTCAATAAAAATATAATGTTCAAAAAAAAAAAAAAAACATTGAGGGGCAGTGGCCACAGGTTAACACCCGCCCCTCCCCCCCCCCCCCATTATTGGTGGCAGCGGAGCGGCAGTTTTAATCGGAGTCCCAGTGTAATGCTGGGGCTACGATCGGTTACCATGGCAGCCAGGACACTACTGAAGTCCTGGCTGCCATGGTCACTCTGCAGCCTTATACTTACCTGCGCTGTCTGTGTCCGCCTGGTGATCCTTCTGCTGGAAGTGATAGGTCTGTGCAGCGCACTGCTTATAGCACAGACCTGTCATTTACCAGCAGAAGGAGCACCGGGCAGACAAAGACAGCGCAGGTAAGTATAACGCTGCTAAGTGACCATGGCAGCCAGGAATTCAGTAGCGTCCTGGCTGCCATGATAACTGATCGGAGCCCCAGCGATTACACTGGGACTCCGATCAGAACGGCCGCTCAACTGCCACCAATGATGGGGGGGCGAGTGTTAACCTGTGGCCACTGCCACCAATAATTTTAATAGGGGGGGGAGAGGAGGACGCACTGGCCACCAATGATTTTAATAGGGGGGGGGGGCGCGCACTGGCCAATTATATTAATGCTGAGGAGGGAGGGGCGACGCTTCAAGTTAGAATATACTGAGAAGTCTGTATATACCGGCCCCCTGCAGCCTGCCAGCATCTGAACAGTGTCCGCTGAGTGTGTGGTGAATCGTCTGTGCGCCGCACATGTGCACTTTAAAATTCGGCACACACGCACGGACGTCAGGGACACAGGGATTTTATTAGTATAGATTTTAGCTCTTACCCAAATTTTGCTGCCTTTTGCAGCCCTCTAGCCCTTTCCATGACTCTTTTAGAGCCATTTTAGTGCCCTAAAGGTCAGGTCCCCATTGACTTCAATGGGGTTTGGGGTCAAGTTCGGGTCCCGAACCCAGACTTTGTGGGGAAGTTCGGCCGAACTCGGTGAACCCGAACTTCCAAGTGTTCTCTCAACTCTAATTCTGTGAAGTTAAATATTTACTCCTTAATATTATTTAGAACACACATATAAGCTTTACATTCAACACAAAATAGTCCACACTTTAACACACTTGTGATCACCACCCTTATGCAAGCTAAATATTAAAAAATGGAGTAAGTGAACGGGAAGATAAAGATGCAGGACGGAGGAGGAGGTGTGGGGAGGCAGGGGAAAGTTGGGGAAGTGGAACGTAGAAAGGAAGGTGTTCAGGAAACAGGGAAAGGAACGCAAAATGAGATATTTTAACCAATGGATAAAAGAAGTATGGTAATGAATGAAGGTAGGCTGCTACCCACTAAAGAACATTGCAGGCTCCCTATAGAAAGTAGACCGCAATAAGTATAGGGAAGAGGAGTGTGTGGGACGCCAAGCTTAGTGCTGTTGAGGGTGTACGTGTGGTCCCAATAAGGTTAGGATATACGCGCTAATTGATGGAAGGTGGATACAATAGATAGGACTAATTTCTTTTGAAAGTCTTTGTGGATGGGCACATGGAGATAGGCGTTGTAACGGATCAATGGGTGTGGACCCGGGTGTGGAACTTGGGAGCGGAGTCTAAGTGTCCCCCTGGTTTTCACCCTTTATCCCGCTCCAGGATGCGGAAGCTGGACTCAGATGCACGGGAGACACCAGGTCGCTACCGCAATAGTGGTCCCGGTTAAGTGGCAGCTGGCCGGGCAGGCCAGAAAGCCCCGATGCTAGCACTGGGGAACAGGCAATATAGCAGACAGCCGCAGGATAATGCAGAGCTGAACAAGCGGTATAGCAGAGCTAGTGCTGTGAGAACAGCAGAGCTGAGTTAGTCCAGGTGGAGCTGGTGGAACGATCTGCACAGCAGACAGAGGCGTGGTCGACAGTCCGGGTCTTTAACTTGAGAGCAGCGAGGTACAAGAGGATCAAAGAGAGATGAGGTCAGGATACAGGCAGAGGTCATAAACAGGATATCGAATGCAGGAACAACAGGAGCCTTAGCTGTAGGAAGTACAATATTGCTCAGGCATTGCAGGAAGGGGGAAGCACCCTTATAAAGGTGGTGCCTGGCCAGGATTGGAGAGAGGGTGGAATCAGGGGCGTGCATTAACCCTTAAGGTACCAGGACGCCTGCGGCTCCTACAAGATATAACAGAAGCTGTCGTAACCTGAGACAGCGCAGGAAAGCGGGTCTGGAGCCTGCAGCGAAGAGGAGGAGCCCCGCGTGCAGCTTGACTGAGGTACGTAGTCGGACGCACTGCACGCTGGAGGCTGCCAACTGCCATTGTTACAGGCGTCTCTTAAATCTAGAGACTAGAATTGAGCGAACACCTGGATGTTCAGGTTCGAGAAGTTCGGCCGAACTTCTCGAAAATGTTCAGGATCCGAACTCGACCCGAACTTCCCCCGAACCCGAACCCCATTGAAGTCAATGGGGACCCGAACTTTTGGGAACTAAAAAGGCTGTAAAATAGCCCAGGAAAGGGATAGAGGGCTGGGAAAGGCAGCAAAATGTAGGTAAATCCTCCGCAAACAAATGTGGATAGGGAAATGAATTAAAATAAAATAAATAAAAATTAACCAATATCAAATGGAGAGAGGTCCCATAGCAGAGAATCAGGCTTCATGTCACCCACCATATGAACAGGCCACTTTACGATATTTATGCCCATGGCACCCAGACGAAGGAGAGGTTCATTCAACTTTGGTTTGCCCCACAATATAATGGTAAAATTAAAAAAAGAGGATTGAATGAAGAAGTGCCCTGGAGTCTAAAAATATATGGTTAAGGGGAGGTAGTTATAAATGTCTAATCTGCACAAGGATTGGACAGGTCTTGTGGGATCCATGCCTGGTTCATTTTTATAAACGTCAGCTTGTCCATATTGGCTGTGGACAGGCGGCTGCGTTTGTCTTTAATGACCACCTCTGCCGTGCTGAATACACGTTCAGACAAAACACTGGCCGCGGGGCAGGCCAGCACCTCCAAGGCAAGGCTAACTCTGGTCACATGGACAATTTTGAGACCCGGAAGTTGAATGGGGCCGAACCATCAATCAATACGTGGAGGGGTGTGCACACATACTGTTCAACCATGTTAGTGAAATGCTGCCTCCTGCTAACATGTTCCGTATCAGGTGGTGGTGCAGTTAGCTGTGGCATGGTGATAAAACTTTTCCACATTTCTGCCATGCTAACCCTGCCCTCAGAGGAGCTGGCCGTGACACAGCTGCGTTGGCGACCTCTTGCTCCTCCTCTGCCTTCGCCTTGGGCTTCCACTTGTTCCCCTGTGACATTTGGGAATGCTCTCAGTAGCACGTCTACCAGCGTGCGCTTGTACTTGAGCATCTTCCTATCACGCTCCAGTGCAGGAAGTAAGGTGGGCACATTGTCTTTTTACCGGGCATCTAGCAGGGTGGCAACCCCGTAGTCCGCACATGTTAAAATGTGGGCAACACTGCTGTCATTGCGCAAGCACTGCAGCATGTAGTCGCTCATGTGTGCCAGGCTGCCCAGAGGTATGGACAAGCTGTCCTCTGTGGGAGGTGTATCGTCATCATCCTCCGTATCCCCCCAGCCACGCACCAGTGATGGGCCTGAGCTGTGTTGGGTGCCACCCCGCTGTGAACCTGCTTCATCCTCATCCTCCTCCACCTCCTCCTCCTCGTCCTCCAGTAGTGGGCCCTGGCTGGCCACATTTGTACCTGGCATCTGCTGTTGAAAAACCTCCCTCTGAGGCACTTCTAACAGACTTGCCTGAAAGAGCTAAAAATGACCGCTCATCCTCTTCCTCCTCCTGGGACACCTCCTCTTCCTTCATCGCACTAAGTGTTTTCTCAAGGAGACATAGAAGTGGTATTGTAACGCTGATAACAGCGTCATCGCCACTGGCCATGTTGGTGGAATACTCGAAACAGCGCAACAGGGCACACAGGTCTCGCATGGAGGCCCAATCATTGGTGGTGAAGTGGTGCTGTTCCACAGTGCGACCGACCCGTGCTGCAGCTGAAACTCCACTATGGCCTGCTGCTGCTCGCACAGTCTCTACAGCATGTGCAAGGTGGAGTTCCACCTGGTGGGCACGTCGCATATGAGGCGGTGAGTGGGAAGGCCGAAGTAACAGACGAGCAGCGACAGACGAGCAGCAGCAGGATGTGAACGCCGGAAGCGCGCACAGACGGCCCGCACTTTATGCAGCAGCTCTGACATGTAGGAGTAGTTGTGAATGAACTTCTGCGCCACCAAATTCAGCACATGCGCCAGGCAAGGGATGTGTGTCAAACCGGCTAGTCCCAGAGCTGCGACGAGATTTCGCCCATTATCGCACACCACCAGGCCAGGCTTGAGGCCCACCGGCAGGAACCACTTGTCGGTCTGCTGTTAAATACCCCACCACAACTCCTGCGCGGTGTGGGGCCTGTCCCCCAAATAAATGAGTTTCAGAACGGCCTGCTGACGTTTACCCCGGGCTGTGCTGAAGTTGGTGGTGAAGATGTGTGGCTGACTGGATGAGCAGGTGGAAGCAGAGCAGGAGGAAGCCGAGTAGGAGGAGGAGGCTAGAGGAGGCAAAGAATAATGCTCTGCGATTCTTGGCGGCGGAAGGACGTGAGCCACAGAACTCTTCGCCTGGGGCCCAGCTGCCACTACATTTACCCAGTGTGCAGTTAGGGAGATATAGCGTCCCTGGCCGTGGTTACTGGTCCAAGTATCTGTGGTTAGGTGGACCTTGCCACAGATGGCGTTGGGCAGTGCACACTTTATTTTATCAGATACTTGGTTGTGCAGGAAAGGCACGGCTCTCTTGGCGAAGTAGTGGCAGCTGGGAACAACATACTGTGGGAAGGCCATCGCCATCAACTGTTTGAAGCGGTCTGTGTCCACCAGCCTTAATGACAGCATTTCAAAGGCCAGTAGTTTAGAAATGCTGGCATTCAGGCCCAGGGCTCGAGGGTGGGTAGGTGGGAATTTAAGCTTTTTCTCCAAGGTTTGTGAGATGGAGAGCTGAAGGCTGCCGTGTGACATGGTGGAGATGCTTGGTGACGGAGGTGGTGGTGTTGGTAATACATCCTCTGTTTGGTGGGCGGCAGGTGTCAACATTCCTCCCCAGGCGGAGGAAGAGGCCGAGGCAGCAGCAGAAGAGGGAGCAGGGGAAACCAGAGTGAGTTCCTTGTTTTTAAGGTGTTTACTCCACTGCAGTTCATGCTTTGCATGTAGATGCCTGGTCATGCAGGTTGTGCTAATTTTCAGAACGTTAATGCCTCGCTTCAGGCTCTGATGGCACAGCGTGCAAACCACTCGGGTCTTGTCGTCAGCGCTTTGTTTAAATAAGTGCCATGCCAGGGAACTCCTTGAAGCTGCCTTTGGGGTGGTGGGTCCCTAGTGGAGGTGGCCAGTAGCAGGCGAACTCTCTTGGCAGCGGCTGTCCTGCTTTTGCCCCCTGCTCCCTCTTTTGCTATGCTGTTGGCTCGATCTCACCACTGCCTCTTCCTTTGAACTATGAAAGTCAGTGGCACGACTTTCATTCCATGTGGGGTCTAGGACCTCATCGTCCCCTGCATCGTCTTCCACACAGTCTTCCTCCCTGACCTCCTGTTTGGTCAGACGCAGCATTTGGCACCTGTGTTTCGTCGTCATCATCAGAGACGTGCGGACTCCGATGAGGTGGTATTCCCATGTCCTCATCATCAGGAAACATCAGTGGTTGTGCATTAGTGCATTCTATGTCTTCCACCACTGAGGAAGGGCTAGGTGGATTTCCTTGGGAAACCCTGGCAGCAGAGTCTTCAAACAGCATAAAAGACTGCTGCATAACTTGAGGCTCTGACAATTTCCCTGATATGCATGGGGGTGATGTGACAGACTGATGGGCTTTGTTTTCAGGCGCCACCTGTGCGCTTTCTGCAGAAGACTGGGTGGGAGATAATGTTGGTAAGGTAATGAACCTGCTGGATCCACTGTTGGCCATCCAATTGACTAGCGCCTGTACTTTCTCGGGCCTTACCATCCTTAGAACTGCTTTAGGCCCCACCAAATATCGCTGTAAATTCTGGTGGGTACTGGAACCTGAGGTAGTTGGTTCACTAGGACGTGTGGTTGGGGCAGAATGGCCACGTCCTGTCCCAGCACCAGAGGGTCCACTAACAGCACCACGACCGCGTCCGCGTCCGTTACTAGATGTTTTCCTCATTGTTACCGTTCACCAAGCACCACAATAAGAAAAAAAAATATTTGGCCCAATGTATTGATTTCAAATTCAGGCCTTTTTTTACAGGCACCTAACACTATCTGCCTAGATATTTATGTATCGTATTACACTAATCCAGGCACAGCAGTAACCACTGATTTAGGGGAATATCAATTGTAGGCCTAGTATTTAGGCCCTGGATGAAAGGTAACCTTTTATGGACAGATTTACACTTGGAGATGCACAGTAGCGTGTGAAAAAATATGTAGGATTATGCCTTTAGCAATTGTATTTTAACACTTTGTGTAATATACCCTTTTAAAAACAGAAATACACTTGGAGATGCACGGTAGCATGTGAAGTTATTGAGGATGACCCTCTCAGCACTTGTATATACACCTTGAGTGTAATATACCCTTTTACGGACAGAAATACACTATGAGATGCACAATAGTGCGTGCAGATTTACAGGATTATGCTTTCAGCAATTGTAATGTAACACTTTTTGTAATATACCCTTTTACGGAAAGATATATACTTGGAGATGCACACTGAGTGTAATATACCCTTTTAAAGACAGATTAACACTTGGCTTGCAACAGCTGGAACACCAGATTCAGGGTATTGCTATATTGGCAAGTGAATTTAGCCTCAGAACAAAATCTATCCTTTGACGGATACTATTAAACTTGGCCAGCCACAGCAGAAACCACTGATTTATGGTATTGCTATTTGGGCAATTGAATTTCACCCCAGAAAAATATATATACTTTGCCGGACACTATTAAACTTGTCCAGCCACAGCTGGAACACCAGATTTACTGTATTTCTATTTTTGCTACTGACTTTAACCCCAGAAAATAATATATCCTTTGACGGACACTAGGGAAATTGTCCAGTCACAGCTGGAACACCAGATTCAGGGTATTGCTATTTTGGCAATTAATTTTCACCACAGAACAAAATCTATCCTGTGACGGACACTATTAAACTTGGTCAGCCACAGCTGAAACCACTAATTTATGGTATTGCTATTTTGGCAATTGAATTTCACCCCAGAAAAAAATAATATCACTTGCCGGACACTATTAAACTTGTCCAGCCACAGCTGGAACACCAGATTTATGGTATTTATATTTTTGCAACTGTATTTCTCCCCAGAAAATAATATATCCTTTGCCGGATACTATTAAACTTGGCAGCCCCTGCTGGGACACCAGATTTATGGTATTGCTATTTTGGCTATTAAATTTCACCCCAGAACAAAATATATCCTTTGCTGGACCCTATTAAACTTTGCTTGCCACTGCTGGGACACCAGATTTAGGGGATTGCTATTTTGGCAATTGAATTTCACCACAGAAAAAAATCTATCCTTTGCCAGACAGCAGACAGTATTACACTTGGCTAGCCACAGCTGGAACACCAGATTTAGGGGATTCTTCAACAAGAATATAGAATAACATGCGGCACTCATCATGCGCTTAAAACTTCTCTTTATTTTTTCTTTGTTTCGTCATATGGTGTATGACAGCAAGTCAAGGGAATAGGTAGCGGACACGATCCACAGATAGTCAGCGGCTACGGCCGTTTTGCGCGCACACACGTGCTTCCTCAGGCCACACTGATGACCCGGCGTGATTCCACGCTATTTAGTAGGAACGCCCCCCCATTTGTCATAGCAACACTGGGACGCTTCAACATGATTGGGACATTAAAAACAAACATGCGTATGAGAAGGATACATTCAGCAAACATCATTAACTTTAGCATATGTAGATGGCTTGTTATCAGCATACTCCCGCTATATATATCTGGCACTAGGTTACCACGGACTCCACATAAATCGCAAGTCACCAACCTTCACAAAAATACTGACATATCATTTTTGTCATTGAGTCCATTTGCTCCCATTGCTCCTGTATGTAGGATCCACCTTGCCTTCCTCTGCAAGAGTAGACGGTGCTGGTCCCCCCCACGACGGATAGGTTTCACCACCTCCACTCCCGCAAAGGTCAGGCAAAGTGGACTCCCATCATGGGTGCTATGAACATGCTCGATCAGCCACGGGGAACCTTTCCCCATGCGGATCGAGTTCACATGCTCACGTATACGCTCAAATAAGGGAAGTATGGTCTTACCAATATAAAACATCCTACAGGGACAGAAGATAACGTAGACAACAAATGAGGTATGACAATTTATAAAATCGTTAACCTTGTGTGTTACTCCTCCTATCTGTAACCATTTGCTACGTGAATTCTGGGGACATAGCGAACATCTCCCACACCTGTAGTTTCCAACTGACCGACTACTGGATAGCCATGTAGTGTGTTCTGGTTGGTGCAACACAGTATGGACCAACTTACAGTAGAGGATGGTAGGCTACACACTGTGGATACCGCAAACCTACCGCTACTAACTCGCTGCTTCACCAGACCAGTTTTTACGCGGTTACAGATAGGAGGAGTAACACACAAGGTTAACGATTTTATAAATTGTCATACCTCATTTGTTGTCTACGTTATCTTCTGTCCCTGTAGGATGTTTTATATTGGTAAGACCATACGTCCCTTATTTGAGCGTATACGTGAGCATGTGAACTCGATCCGCACGGGGAAAGGTTCCCCGCGGCTGATCGAGCATGTTCATAGCACCCATGATGGGAGTCCACTTTGCCTGACCTTTGCGGGAGTGGAGGTGGTGAAACCTATCCGTCGTGGGGGGGACCAGCACCGTCTACTCTTGCAGAGGAAGGCAAGGTGGATCCTACATACAGGAGCAATGGGAGCAAATGGACTCAATGACAAAAATGATATGTCAGTATTTTTGTGAAGGTTGGTGACTTGCGATTTATGTGGAGTCCGTGGTAACTTAGTGACAGATATAAATAGCGGGAGTATGCTGATAACAAGTAGAGATGGCCCGAACTATTCGCCGGCGAACAGTTCCCGGCGAACATAGCTTGTTCGCGTTCGCCTCTGCCGGGCGAACATATGCGATGTTCTGTCCGCCGCCTATACATCATCATTGAGCAAACTTTGACCCTGTACCTCACAGTCAGCAGACACATTCCAGCCAATCAGCAGCATACCCTCCCTCCAAGACCCTCCCACCTCCTGCACAGCATCCATTTTAGATTCATTTGGAATTTGCAGTCTTAGTGAGAGGAGGGAGAGTGTAATTGCTGCTGATTTAATAGGGAAATTGATAGCTAGGCTAGTGAATTCAGTGTCCACTCCAGTCCTGAAAGACTCATCTGATCTCTGCTGTAAGGACAGCGTCCTGACAGCACCCCAAAAAGCCCTTTTTAGGGCTGCAACATTAGTCTGCTTTTTTTTTCCTTTATATGCATATTGCAGTTGCATGGCCTGCCTGTGTGTGAGGAGCTGCAGGCCCACAGACTGTGGTGTGCCCACTGCCAGTGCCCACCCCTGTCATCCCGTGTGGCACAGGACTTTGCATCAAAAAAAGGCATTTAATTTTTACACTTTAATCTAAGGTTAGTTGCCTGCCAGTGTGTGTCAGGCTGACTTCCAGTGACTGTAGTGTGCCCACTGCCAGTGCCCACCACTCATACCGGCTGGCACAGGACTTTGCATAAAAAAAGGCATTTAATTTTTACACTTTAGTGTAATTTCAGCTGCTTGCCTGCTGCTAGTGTGTGTCAGGCCGACTTCCACTGACTGTAGTGTGCCCACTGCCAGTGCCCACCCCTGTCATCCCGTGTGGTACAGGACTTTGCATCTAAAAAAGGCATTTAATTTTTACACTTTAATCTAAGGTTCGTTGCCTGCCAGTGTGTGTCAGGCTGACTTCCAGTGACTGTAGTGTGCCCACTGCCAGTGCCTACCACTCATACCGGCTGACAGAGGACTTTGCATCAAAAAAGGCATTTCATTTTTACAATTTAGTGTAATTTCAGCTGCTTGCCTGCTGCTAGTGTGTGTCAGGCCGACTTCCACTGACTGTAGTGTGCCCACTGCCAGTGTCCACCCCTGTCATCCCGTGTGGCACAGGACTTTGCATCAAAAAAAGGCATTTAATTTTTACACTTTAATCTAAGGTTAGTTGCCTGCCAGTGTGTGTCAGGCTGACTTCCAGTGACTGTAGTGTGCCCACTGCCAGTGCCTACCACTCATACCGGCTGGCAGAGGACTTTGCATCAAAATAGGCATTTAATTTTTACACTTTAGTGTAATTTCAGCTGCTTGCCTGCTGCTAGTGTGTGTCAGGCCGACTTCCACTGACTGTAGTGTGCCCACTGCCAGTGCCCACCCCTGTGATCCCATGTGGCACAGGACTTTGCATCAAAAAAAGTCATTTAATTTTTACACTTTAATCTAAGTTTAGTTGCTTGCCAGTGTGTGTCAGGCTGACTTCCAGTGACTATAGTGTGCCCACTGCCAGTGCCCACTACTCATACCGGCTGGCACAGGACTTTGCATAAAAAAAGGCATTTAATTTTTACACATTAGTCTAATTTCAGTTGCTTGCCTGCTGCCAGTGCGTGTCAGGCCCACTTCCACTGACTGTAGTGTGCCCACTGCCAGTGCCAACCACTGATACCGGGTGGCACAGTAGCTTGCCGATAAATAAGGCATTTCATTTTTACACATTAGTCTAATTTCAGTTGCTTGCCTCCTGCCAGTGTGTGTCAGGCCCACCTCCACAGACTGTAGTGTGCCCACTGCCAGTGCCAACCACTGATACCGGGTGGCACAGTAGCTTGACGATAAATAAGGCATTTAATTTTTACACATTAGTCTAATTTCAGTTGCTTGCCTGCTGCCAGTGTGTGTCAGGCCCACTTCCACAGACTGTAGCGTGCCCACTGCCAGTGCCCACCACTGATAAAGGGTGGCACAGTACCACTTATCGAAAAAAAAATGACAGGCAGAGGCAGGCCACCCCGCAGGGGCCGTCGTGGTCGTGGTGCTGTGATTTCCACTGTCCCTAGAATAATGCCTAGTGTGCAGAGGCCATGTACCCTGAACCCGAAAAATTCTGAGGACGTAGTTGACTGGCTTAGACAGGACACCCAATCTTCAACAGCTTCCGCTAAGAACCTTGACGCACCATCTTCCTCCAGCTCAGCTTTGGTCACCTGCTCTCAAGTTACCACGCACCCGCCCGCCGCTGATAGGAATAGTACTAGTTAAGACACCACTCATATAGGGTGTCACAGCACATTGCTCTGTGCACGTGCAGTGCCCCAATTTGGGAGTATGAGGACCGACCAAGCTGCTTTTTCCATCTCCCGTTTCCTGAAATAATTCAGTTTGGTGTATGAGAGTTTGGTCTGTCATTGTGAAGGCAGTCGAAGGTACCAGGCCTAAATTTTTTTTCACAAAAGGCAATCCCTGATATGGGATTTAACAGGGATTAAACTGATGAGAATAGTACTACAGAAAATACCACTCATATCGGGTGTGACAGTAAATTGCACGGCGCAGACGCAGTGACCGTGGATTAAAACAGAGTGGAGGGAGCCAGCGTTTTTTTAACCATCTCCCCGTTCGAAAAATCTATTCAATAAATGGCCCCCAGATTGGGGACGTTAGAGGGATTAAACTGATGAGAATAGTACTACAGAAAATACCACTCATATCGGGTGTGACAGTAAATTGCACGGCGCAGACGCAGTGACCGTGGATTAAAACAGAGTGGAGGGAGCCAGCGTTTTTAACCATCTCCCGTTCGAAAAATCTATTCAATAAATGGCCCCCAGATTGGGGACGTTAGAGGGATTAAACTGATGAGAATAGTACTACAGAAAATACCACTCATATCGGGTGTGAGAGTAAATTGCACGGTGCAGAAGCAGTGACCGTGGATTAAAACAAAGGGGAGGGAGACAGCGTTTTTTTAACCATCTCCCCGTTCGAAAAATCAATTCAATTGACCTTTCGGGGACCCTTGGTGTTGTACGTGGCTGGGTGGAGGAAGAAACCTTCAATGACATCACCGGGACGTGGCTAGCTTGGTATCCAACCTTGTGCAAATGGGGAGGTTGCGGTTGTGCAAATGGACTGTTTGCGGTGCATTAAAAGAGGAGTTTGGTATGTCAATGTCTGAGAATCGGGCGTAACCCTTACACTACCTGATCGATACAACATCATACCTGATCGTATACACACACTGGATGTTTTAAAGCATGTTATTCCAAACAATTTAGGAATGTTAGTTGATTTATGCCCTTTATGGATTAAAACCCGACTCTGCGTCCACTACGTAATTTTCCATGGGAGTTTTGCTATGGATCCCCCTCCGGCATGCCACAGTCCAGGTGTTAGTCCCCTTGAAACAACTTTTCCATCACTATTGTTGCCAGAAAGAGTCCCTTTGGTTTTTAAAATTCGCCTGTCTATTGAAGTCTATGGCGGTTCGCCCGGTTCGCCTGTTCGCGAACATTTGCGGAAGTTCGCGTTCGCTGTTCGCGAACTGAAAATTTTATGTTCGCGACATCACTAATAACAAGCCATCTACAAATGCTAAAGTTAATGATGTTTGTTGAATGTATCCTTCTCACACGCATTTTGTTTTTAATGTCCCAATCATGTTGAAGCGTCCCAGTGTCTCCATGACAATTTGGGGGGGCGTTCCTTATAAATAGCGTGGAATCACGCCGGGACGTCAGTGCGGCCTGACGAAGCGCGTGTGTGCGCGCGAAACAGCCGTAGCCGCTGACTATCTGTGGATCGTGTCCGCTACCTATTCCCTTGACTTGCTGTTATAAATCATATGACGAAACAAAGAAAAAATAAAGAGAAGTTTTAAGCGCATGGTGAGTGCCGCATGTTATTCTATATTCTTGTTGAAGAATCAGATGAACCTTCCTTTGCTTATTGATTGCTGAGCACCGCAATACTGCCCCATTACACTGGGTGCTTTTTCAGCTGTATGCACTTTGGTCTGTGCGACTTTTAAGTGTGGTATTCTTGGACTAGCAGTGCCACTGTTTTCTCCTTTCCTTTGCTACACCAGATTTAGGGGATTTCTATTTTGGCAATTGAATTTAACCCCTTGATAAAATATAGAAATCTCTATCCTGAGTTTCTAGGGGTGACAATAAGCACAGGCAAGCCCCTGATGTAGGATATAGCAAAAAAAAAATACCTAGTATTGATGGATTGATGGACTTGGTGGCAGCTTGTGCTGGTGCACTACAAGACACAAAATGGCCGCCGATCAAAGTGACAGAAAAACGCTCTGTGCAGCCTAAAAACCAGTGAGCAATTAACTAGCAGAAGTTGAATGATTCACAGCTGTAGATCGATCACTTCATTACGTGTTTTTTCTGACTTTTCGCTGCCTAATCTCACCCTCACAGAAGCTGCGTCCTCTCCCTACACTAATCAGAGCAGTGTGACGTGCGGCGCTACGTGACTCCAGCTCAAATAGAGGCTGGGTCACATGCTACACTTGGCCAATCACAGCCATGCCATTAGTAGGCATGGCTGTGATGGCTTCCTAGGGCAAGAAGTGAAACGCTAGCTGATTGGCTGCTGTGCAGCCCTTCAGAAAGCGGGAAGAAATCGCCGAACAACGGACCCGAACCCGAACTTTTTTGAAAATGTTCGGGTCCGGGTCCCGAGCACCCCAAAATTCGGTACGAACTCGAACTATGCAGTTCGGGTTCGCTCATCCCTACTGGTAACCCTCGAAAACATTATGGTTTAGGGCCTGCTGGTGACCCTCAAAAACATTATGGGTGAGGGCCTACCAGGTGACCCTAAAAAACATTATGGGTGAGGGCCAGCTCCTGAGCTGACCCTCTGAAACATTAGGAGCGAGGGAAGCCTAATAAGTATGTTGATATGATGGAGGAGGAGGACGAAAAAAGGAAGATGGAGCCATATACCCTTTTTAGTGGTGGAAGGGGTGCATGGAAATACAGTGTATTCGATACACCATAAAAGCCACATTTAGAGTGCCTTTATGTTCAGCCGCTTTCCTCTGGTGGAGTAGAGCAATCATGGGCAATCCAGGCCTTGCTCATTCTTATAAGAGTCAATCGGTCAGCATTTTCAGTTGACAGGTGAATGCGCTTATCAGTTATTATGCCCCCAGCAGCACTAAATACACGCTCTGACAAAACGCTGGCGGCCGGGCAGGCCTGCACCTCCAAGGCGTAGAGCGCCAGTTTGTGCCACGTGTCCAACTTAGACACCAAATAGTTGTAAGGCCCAGATGGATCACTGAGGATGCTGACATGGTCTGCTATGTACTCCTTCACCATCTTCAAAACTTTTTCCCTCCTTGTGACACTAGGCCGTGCATCAAGTTGAGGTTGCTGGCGGGGTGTTATAAAACTGTCCCAGGACTTGGAGAAAGTGTTGCCCTGCTTCTGTTGGAACTGCTGTGTGTTCCCCTCGTCTCCCCTCCTCAGTTGGCCAAGGAGCTACATACTCTGCAGCCAGTGTTGTCAGCTGGAAATTTGTGAAGCAATTTTTCCACAAGGACCTCTGGTATTGCACCATTTTGCTCGTCCTCTCCAACATAGGAATGAGAGATGAGAAGTTCTCTTTGTAGCAGGGGTCGAGAAGGGTGAACAACCAGTAATTGGAGTTGGCCAAAATGCATACAATGCGAGGCTCACGGGAAAGGCAGCCTAACATAAAATCGGCCATGTATGCCAGAGTCCCAACAGACAAGACTTCGCTGTCCTCATCAGGAGGATGACTCTCAATTTCCTCATCCTCTTCCTCCACTTCTACCCATCCACGCTGAACAGATGGAATAAAACTTCCATAGGTACTACCCTCTGTAGCTGATGCAGCTGTCTCCTGCTCCTCCTTTTCCTCCTCATCATCCAATTTGCGCTGAGAAGACGAACTGAGAGTGGTCTCGCTATCACCCTGTGTACTGTCTTCCCCCATTTCCACCTCTTCCCCATGCAAAGCATCCGCCTTAATTGTAGTGATGAGCGGGAGGTGCCATATTCGATTTTGAGATATTTCGCAAATATCCGATTGAATATTCGTCAAAATCAAATATTCATCATTATTTTATCTATTGCGAATGTTACGCAAATTTATATTCGTGTATTGCGATTTGGACTTTGAACAGTGTATACAGGCAAATTTCCTATTGGGTTAGCTTAGTAGAATGAACGAAGATATCAAATATAGCACTATATTCTCAATCTTCGTTATATTCTGCAAGCCAACCATTAGTAACTCAGTTCTAAGTTGAATTCACAATGCGAGTATACGTTCGCATTGCGAATTCAACTTAGAACTAAGTTCCTAATAGTGTTATTGCTAAAATATACCGAAGATTGAGAATTTAGTGCTATATTCGATATCTTCGTTATCTTCGTCAATTCTAGCAATCCAACCATTAGAGACCCAGCTCTAAGTTGAATTCGCAATGCAAACATATACTCGCATTGCGAATTCAACTTAGAACTGAGTTCCTAATCGTTGTATTGCTAGAATATAATGAAGATTGAGAATATAGTGCTATATTCAATATCTTCTTTATCTTCGTCAATTCTAGCAATCCAACCATTAGAGACCCAGCTCTAAGTTGAATTGCAATGCGAACATATACTCGCATTGCGAATTCAACTTAGAGCTGAGTTCCTAATGGTTGTATTGCTAGAATATAATGAAGATAACGAATATCGAATATAGCACAATATTCTCAATCTTCATTATATTCTAGCAAGCCAACCATTAGGAACTTAGCTCTAAGTAGAATTCACAATGCAAGTATAATTTTGCTTTGCGAATTCAACTTAGAGCTGGGTTCCTAATGGTTGGTTAGCTAGAATATAACTAAGATTAAGAATATAGTGCTATATTCTCAATATTAGTTAATTCTACACAGATGCAAGTTGAATGTGCAATGCAAGTAATACAGGTTATATTAATCGCGCTGCAAATACAAATTTGTGAGATAATGATTTTCACATCTGAAAGTACATTTTAGCATGGAGGCGCTCCCATTGTGATGGGGACGCTCCATGCACACGGGAAGTCGGCAGAAGCGGCAACGGGCATTGACTGGAGCGGGCAAGGAGCCAGGAATCCTCTGGACAGGTAAGAACAGCTTTTGGGAAGTGGGAAGACAACCAGGGAGCAACAAGGATTAACAACTTTAAAAAAAAACTAAAGCTAATGTTTGAAATAGCAAATATATAGCACTATATTCAAAATATTCTCAAATTAGTGAAGCACCGATATTCGATAAAAAAATACTTTATTCGAATATTCATGCTCAACACTACTTAATTGCGAGCAGCGAGCGTTTGAGTAGACACAGAAGTGGGATGGTTATGCTGATAGTAGCATTATCGCCGCTCACCATCTATGTTGATTCCTCAAAGTTGCGTAAAACCTCACAGAGGTCAGACATCAATGCCCAATCGTCGCTTGTTTAGAGCGGAAGCTGACTGGAAAGGCGACAACCATGTTGCAGCTGGAATTCCACTACTGCCCTCTGCTGCTCACAAAGCCTGGCCAACATATGGAACGTCGAGTTCCAGAGCGTGCTCACGTCGCACAACAGTCGGTGAGCTGGCAATTGCAAGCGCTGCTGCAGCGTTACCAGACAGGCGGAAGCTGTCGATGACTAGTGGAAATGGGCACACACACGGCGCACCTTCACCAGTAGCGCAGGCAAATAGGGGTAGGTTTTGAGAAACTGCTAAACCACTAGGTTGAACTCGTGGGCTAGGCATGGTATGTGTGTGAGCTTGCCGAGCTCCAAAGCCGCCACCAAGTTACGAACATTATCAGACACAAACATGCCTGGTTGTAGGTTTAGTGGCGAGAGCTATGGCTCAGTCTGGTTCCTTATCCGCTGTCACAGCTCTGCGGCTGTGTGCTGTTTGTCACCTAAGCAGATCAGTTTAACACGGCCTGTTGCTGATTCTCCTGCTACACTGCTTCCAGCTGCTGACTGGTGCTGCAAAACAATTCAGAGGTGGAAGTGGAGGAGGAGGCGGAGGAGGAGAAGGGGGGTTTACAGTCACCCAGTGTGCAGTCAGGGAAATGTAGCGTCACTGGCCAAAAGCACTTGTCCATGTGTCAGTTGTTTAGTGGACCTTCACAATAACTGTGTTGGTCAGGGCACGGGTGATGTTACGGGACACATGCTAGTGTAAGGCTGGGACTGCACACCGTGAAAAATATTGGTGGCTGGGGACAGATTAACGCGGGAAAGCCGCCGCCATCAGGCTGTGGAAAACCTCAGTTTCCACAACCCTAAATGGCAAAATTTCCAGGGCCAGTAATTTTGAAAGGTGCACATTTACTGCCATGGACGGTGGGTGGGTGGCTGGGTATTTGTGCTTTCGTTCAAAGGCCTGGGGTGTAGACACATGGTGCTTGCAAAGCTCAAGGTGCATGGCGGGAGGCATCCGGGCCTGCGTCTTGGACAGGGGATTGGCCAGCACGTAATACAGGGGAAGAGGAGGCCGTGGTGTGACCCACAGACAATGATTGTGGATCCAGGCGTTCGGCCCACCTATTAGGGTGCTTTGATGCCATGTGGCTTATCATGCTCGTGATGTTGCTAGTGTTCACACACCTGCTCATTTTGGTACGGCACAGGTTGCAAATGACAATTCTTTTATCATTCGCACTTTCCTAAAGAAAGAGTCAGTCTGTGAAACACCTACCCCTGGCAAGGGAGATTTCCGGAAGAAGGTGGTCTGAGGTAGAGTTGCAGGCCTGTTTGGCTTGGCCCGCCTTCTCTCTTTTGCCACCCCACTGTCTCTTCCAGCCTGTTGCGGTGCAGCGGATCCCTACCCCTCTGTCCTCGCTCGGCTTGCCACCTTCCCAGGTTGGGTCAGTGACTTCATCGTCCACCACCTCCTCTTCCACTTCCTCAATCTGGTCATCCTCCTGACTTGTTGACCTAACAACATCCTCAGTCATTGACAACTGTGTCTTATCCTCATCATGAACCTCTTAAGACACTAATTGCGGTTGACTTATCGGCAACTGTGTCTCATCATATTCCTCCAACTGGTGAAACACTAATTGCTGTTCCCCACTGTCATCTTCTTATGACTGTGGATGAACAAGAGTTTGGGAATCAGGGCACAAAATCTCCTCATGTCCCTCTTCAAGCAGGCTTGGCGAGAGGCCCAATTTAAGTAATGGCGATGAGTGTGGGATCATGTGTTTGCCAAGACTCTCCATGGTGGGAGGAAGGAGGATCAGAGTGAGGATTCTGTTGACCAGATTCTTGGCTACTGAGACTTCTTGGAAGACACGGTGGTGCTTAACCGACTGGAAGCATTATCTGCTGCAATCCAACTGACCACCTGGTCGCCCTGGTCTGAATTTGAGTGTGGTGTCCTGCGCTGCCCTGCAAACAGGGGCATGAAGCTAGGTATCGTGGATGAGTGTATTTCTTGTGCTCTGGCAGCAGGCACAGTTTCACTGCACCCAGGGCTAAGGCCTCTGTGTGCACCATCAGCAGCACGGCCACTTCCCCATCCCTTACTGCTCGCCTTGCGCAAATTAAATAGTATATATGCCTGTAAGTATGTCCCACGTACAGTAGCGCAGGTTTTGTACAAGTATGCGCAAATAAATTACCCAAAATGTCACAGATACCTTGGGCTAGGATGCCCACACATTATACAGGAGGTATAGCGCAAGTATTGTCGCTGTCACCGCGGTCTAATAAAAAAATACACTGAATGAATGTCACTGATATTTATGATGCACACTTGATATACAGGAGGTATAGCGCAAGTAATGTCGCTGTCACCACGGGCTAATAAAAAATTACACTGAATGAATGTCACTGATATTTAGGATGCACACACGTTATACAGAAGATGTAGCACAGATAATGTCACTGCCGCCTAATAAAAATTACACTGAATGAATGTCATTGATATTTAGAATGTGCACATGTTATACAGGAGGTATAGCGCAAGTAATGTTGCTGTCACCACTGGCCAATAAAAAATGACACTGAATGAATGTCCTAATATTTGGATGCGCACACGTTATACAGGAGGTATAACACAAGTAATGTCGCTGTCACCACCAGCAAATAAAAAATGACACTGAATTAATGTTACTGATATTTAGGATGTGCATACGTTATACAGGAGGTATAGTACACACCAAAATGTGGCGCTGGGCAAGCACCTGTCACCGGACCGCCCACTTAACCCCTTAAGGACTCAGCCCTATTTCACCCTAAGGACTCGGCCATTTTTTGCAAATCTGACCAGTGTCACTTTATGTGGTGATAACTTTAAAACGCTTTTTCTTATCCAGGCCATTCTGAGATTGTTTTTTCGTCACATATTGTACTTCATAACAGTGGTAAAATAAAGTCGAAAAATTTAATTTTTATTTATAAAAAAATACTAAATTTACCAAAAATTTTGAAAAATTAGCAATTTTCCAAGTTTCAATTTCTCTACTTCTATAATACATAGTAATACCACCAAAAAAAGTTATTGATTTACATTCCCCATATGTCTACTTCATGTATCGATCATTTTGGGAATGCTATTTCATTTTTTGGGGACGTTACAAGGCTTAGAAGTTTAGAAGAAAATCTTGAAATTTTTCAGAAATTTTCAAAACCCACTTTTTAGGGACCAGTTCAGGTCTGAAGTCACTTTGTGAGGCTTACATAATAGAAACCACCCAAAAATTACCCCATTCTAGAAACTACACCCCTCAAGGTATTCAAAACTGATTTTACAAACGTAATTAACCCTTTAGGTTTTCCACAAAAGTCAATGGCAAATGGAGATAAAATTTCAGAATTTCGATTTTTTGAAAAATTTTCCATTTCAGTCCATTTTTTCCAGTAACAAAGCAAGGGTTAACAGCCAAACAAATCTTAATATTTATTCCCACAATTCTGTAGTTTGCACGAACACCCAATATGTGGTCGTAAACTGCTGTATGGCCAAACGGCAGGGCGCAGAAGGAAAGGAGCGCCATATGGTTTTTGGAAGGTGGATTTTGCAGGACTGTTTTTTTGACACCATGTCCCATTTGAAGCCCCCCGATGCACCCCTAGAGTAGAATCTCCATAAAAGTGACTCCATCTAAGAAACTACACCCTTCAAGGTATTCAAAACCAGTTTTACAAACTTTGTTAACCCTTTAGGTGTTCCACAAGAGTTATTGGCAAATGGAGATGAAATTTCAGAATTTCTATTTTTTGTTACCTTGTCTCAAAACAAGTGTAATATAGAGCAACCAAAAATCATAGTTACCCTAAAATAATACCAACAAAACTGACACCTTATCCCGTAGTTTCCAAAATGGGGTCAAAAAACCAGTCCAGCAAAATCTGCCTTCCAAAAACCATATGGCGTTCCCTTCCTTCTGTGCCCTGCCGTTTGGCCATACAGCAGTTTACGACCACATATGGGGTGTTTGTGCAAACAAGAGAATCAGGGCAATAAATATTGAGTTTTGTTTGGCTGTTAACCCTTGCTTTGTTACTGGAAAAATTGATTAAAATGGAAAATTTGCAAAAAAATTGCTGTTTTGGGACTGTTTTTATTTTTTGCTATTTACATTGTTGAAGTGACAGGTTAGATTGTGTGCTACAGTATTTCTATAGAGCAGGTTGTAACGGACACGACAATACCAAATATGACTACTTTTTAGGGGTTTTTGTTTCAGTTTTACATAATAAAGCATTTTTGAACAAAATTATTTTTTAGTGTCTCCACATTCTGAAAGCCATAGTTTATTTTTTATTTTTTGGGCGACTGTCTTATGTAGGGGCTCATTTTTTGCGGGATGAGATGGCGGTTTGATTGGCACTATCTTGGGGTGCATATGACATTTTGGTCGCTTGCTATTACACTTTTTGAGATGTAAGGTGACAAAAATGGCTTTTGACACCGTATTGATTATTATTTTTTGATGTGTTCAGCTGAGGGGTTAGGTCATGTGTTATTTTTATAGAGCAGGTTGTGACGGACGCGGCAATACCTAATATGTATACTTTTATTTATTTATATAAGTTTTACACAATAATATCATTTTTTAAAACAAAAATAAATCATGTTTTAGTGTCTCCATAGTTTGAGAGCCATATATTTTTTTTTTTTTTGGGCGATTGTCCTATGTAGGGGCTCGTTTTTTGCAGGATGAGGTGGCGGTTAGATTGACACTATTTGGGGGTCATATGAATTTTTGATCGCTTGCTATTACACTTTTGTGATGTAAGGTGACAAAAAATGGCTTTTTGACAAAGTTTTTATTTAATTTTTTTACAGCTTTTACTTGAGGGGTTAGGTCAGGTGATATTTTTATAGAGCAGATTCTTACGGACGTGGAGATACCCAATATGTCTACCTTTTAGTTTTTTTATACATTTAACACTAAAAAGCATTTTTGAAACAAAAAAAATCATGTTTTAGTCTGAGAAGCATATTTTTTTTATTTTTTGGCCAATTGTTTTAGGTAGGGGCTCATTTTTTGAGGGATGAGATGGCGGTTTGATTGGTACTATTTTGGGAGGCATACGCTTTTTGATCGCTTTGTATTACACTTTTAGTGATGTAAGTTGCCCAAAAATGGCTTATTTACACCATTTTTATTTTTTTTTATGGCGTTCACCTGACGAGTTCAGTCATGTGATATTTTTATAGAGCAGATTTTTACGGACGCGAGATACCTAATATGTGTAGTGTATTTTATTTTTTTAATTTTTATTCAGTGATATGTGTTTTCTTTCATTTTAACTTTTTTTCACTTTTTACATTTTTTGACCCAGACCCACTTGGTTCTGAAAGATCCAGTGGATCTGGTGTCTGTATAATACAGTACAGTACACTATATAGTGCACTGTGCTGTATTTTGTACTTTAGAAAGTCTGAATAGACCTTTAGCAGGTCTATTCAGACTTTCAGCACCATGGAGACAGGACGCTTCTGAAAGCGTCCTGTCTCCATGGCAACCATCACCCGCTGCCATAAGAGGGCAGCGGGTGATTGAAGCAGAAGGAGTGGAGCCCCCTCCCTCTGCGGGTTGGGGCCACAGGAGATTGTCACGTGTTTACATCAGGTAGTCTGACCTTGTTTTGAGGTTATTCTCATTTTACTCATGTCACACTAGGCACTTTACATTGTATCATGTGTTTCCTTATATAGGTTGATTACCATACGCTATACGCTGTTATTTGCACATTATTATTCTCCTGATATTCCTCTGGTGCTCTTTATACCACCAGTTCTTGTTTACTGCTATTTCTATGTCTTTATCATGTTTTTATATCTATGAATATATTAATAAAGATAATTATTTTGTTTATTCCGGATGCATTTTTTGGTGTTCTACAGGAGGTATAGTGCAAGTAATGTCGCTGTCACCACGAGCTAATAAAAAAGTAGACTGAATGAATGTCACCGATATTTAGGATGCCACACGTTATACAGGAGGTATAGTGCAAGTAATGTCGCTGTCTCCATGGGCTAATAAAAGAGTACACTAAATGAATGTCACTGATATTTAGGATGCGCACACGTTATACAGGTGGTATAGCGCAAGTAATGTCGCTTTCACTGGTGTTGATCGCAAATATTCTAATCGTGAATTTTTATCACGAACATTGGCAATTCGAGAATTCACAAATATCTAGAATATAGTGCTATATCTTCGTAATTACGAATATTCTAGATTTTTTTTCGATTGCCGATTTTTGCAATCAAGAAAATAATGACTGGAGATCATGAATTCTCAAATTCGTGAATATATGACGAATATTTGCCCAAATATTCGCGAAATATCGCAAATTCGGATATTGCGCCTGACGCTCATCACTGGCTGAAGATGAAGGATCGGCACTCGAGATTTGTAGTGAATCAAATGCTAGTTTATTGTCACATAATATACACTGTGACGCGTTTCGGCAAAAGATATGCCTTTATCAAACAGTACATACAAAACGCAATCATCTGATCAAAATGTAAATAATGCCTCTTCTATAGCATGCAGTATAGGGGGCAGTACATTAAATATTGCGCCGAGAGGCGATATTAATTTTGCTGAGAAGCAGTCAAAGATCAGAAGCTGAGCTTGTGGATGTGCGATTCTACCCATTTGCTTTTTCTTTTTTGTAAAACGCAATCATGCATTTAAACTGCTCTGGACCGCCGCACGCAGGATCACGTGATCTCGGCGGCCAAGTTACTCCTCCTTGACGCGTCGGCGCGTCATATCGTGAGAGGCAAGATTTGCTGTGAACGCGCGCGTGTTCACAGCAGCTCGCAACTCGGAAGGTATACTACAGCCTGCTAGTGATGATCAATCGCTGGCAGGCTGTAGAAGTTAAACAAATGAAATCAAACAGGTATATCAGATGCTGTTTTGTTAACAGCGTCTGATATACCTGCTACCTGGTCCTCTGGTGGTCCCATTTGCTGGGATCGACCACCATAGGACCAGGTAGCTACAGTTGTGTTCAAAATTATTCAACCCCCACTGAAATTGAGTGTTTTGGCCAGTTTAACATTGATTTTGATCATTTCAGTCATCTTGTTTACAATTAAATCAAAGAGGCACTTGTAAGTCAGACAAATATAACATAACATTTATAATGAAATAACCACAAATATCTTTTCTGTGCTCACATCATTATCAGTTTTATTCAACCCCCAAGTGACATTCAATCTTAGTACTTAGTACAACATCCTTTTCCAGTTATAACAGCTTTTAAACGTGAAGCATAGATTGACACAAGTGTCTTGCAGCGATCTACGGGTATCTTCGCCCATTGTTCATGGGCAAAAGCCTCCAGTTCAGTCACATTCTTAGGCTTGCGCGTTGCAACTGCTTTCTTTAAGTCCCACCAAAGGTTCTCAATCGGATTTAAGTCTGGTGACTGCGATGGCCGCTTCAAAATGTTCCAGCCTTTAATCTGCAACCACTTGGGGGTTTCTAAAATGGGGTCATTCGTGGGATATGTAGACTGCCCTTGCATTTTAGGGGTCTCAAAAGCTTGAGAAGAAGTCTGGAATCCAAATGCGTAAAAATGCCCTGTGAAATCCTAAAGGTACTCATTGGAATTTGGGCCCCTTTGCGCACGCAGGCTGCAAAAAAGTGTCACTCATGTGGTATCGCCATACTCAGGAGAAGTAGGGCAATGTGTTTTGGGGTGTATTTTTATATATACCCATACTTTATGTGAGAAATATCTGTGTAAATGACAACTTTTTTTAAAAATTTATACAAAGTTGTCAATTTACAGAGATATTTCTCTCACCCAGCATGGGTATATGTAAAAATACATGGCAAAACACATTGCCCTACTTCTCCTGAGTACGGCGATACCACATGAGTGACACTTTTTTGCAGCTTAAGTGCGTAAAGGGGCCCAAATTCCAATGAGTACCTTTAGGTTTTACAGGGCTGCTCACAATTTAGCCCCGCCCAAAATTCCAGAACAGTAAACACACCCCACAAATGACCCCATTTCGGAAAGTAGACACCCCAAGGTATTCACTGAGGGGCATAGTGAGTTCATGGGAGATTTTTTTTTTTTCCAGAAGTTAGCAGAAATGGAAACTTTATTATTATTTTTTTTTCCTCAGAAAGTGTCATTTTCCGCTAACTTGTGAAAAAAATTTAAATGATACATGAACTCACCATGCCCCTCCGCGAATACTTTGGGGTGTCTTCTTTCTAAAATGCCAGGCTGCAAAAAAGTGTCACTCATGTGGTATCGCCATACCGAAGAAGTAGGGCAATGTGTTTTGGGGTGTATTTTTACATATTCCCATGTTGGGTGAGAGAAATATCTCTGTAAACTGACAACTTTGTATAAAAAAATTTAAAAAGTTGTCGTTTACAGCGATATTTCTCACACAAAGTATGGGTATATATAAAAATACACCCCAAAACTTATTGCCTTACTTCTCCTGAGTATGGCAATACCACATGTGTGACACTTTTTTGCAGCCAAGATGCGCAAAGGGACTTCTCACACTTTAGGGGCCCCTAAAATGCCAGGACAGTATAAATACCCCACATGTGACCCCATTTTAGAAAGAAGACACCCCAAGGTATTCTGTGAGGGGTATGGTGAGTTCATGTAAAATTTTATTTTTTGTCACAATTTAGTGAAATATGAGACTTTGTAAAAAAAAAAATATATCAATTTCCGCTAACTTGTGCCAAAAAAAAATTATTATAAAAAAAAATTATTGTAATGTTTGGTGCAAACCAAACCCAGTAAATGGGACCACCAGAGGACCAGGTAGCAGGTATATCAGACGCTGTTAACAAAACAGCGTCTGATATACCTCTTTGATCTAATTTATTTTACATTTACAGCCTGCCAGCGATTGATCATCTCTGGCAGGCTGTAGAATCACTGCAGAGCCGAGCTCTGCTGTGAACGCGCGCGCGTTCACAGCAAATCTCGCCTCTCGCTAGCTGACGCACGGATGCGTCCAGGAGGAACAAACTTGCCGCCACCTGGACGCATCCGTGCGTTAGGCGGTCGGCAAGCGGTTAAGGGTGTTTAAGCTAGGGCGGCTGATGTGGTTAAATAGCCCGCATCCCACTGTTGCAGCCAATCAGAGTGACGGTGAGGTCATGTCGCTATGACAATCCCGTAAAACAGGAAGTGAAAAAAGAAAAAAAGGGGAAACTTTTTTTGCAAAAACTGTATAAAGTATGCAGCTTGCCATCTTGTGATGCATACCATGTTAAAGGATAGCAGGGTATAGAATATTTGATCCCTGTGTTTCACACTGTAATACAATAATAAAACGTAAATTACAGATCGCTTATAGGAAACTATATAATGCATACTCGCGATACAGACCCTTAGGTTCCAGGGTCTGAAGGTGATGTATCCAATATGCCTCTCGTTTCAATAGTAATGCATTTCTATTCTGCCCTTTTTGGCGCCGATTCATAGACAGAATTTTTTGTATATGGTGGGGCGACATTCGAACTCTTCGAGAGTTCAATTCTTCAATTAATGGCTATGGTGTATGGATTCTGTATGAGCTGCAGTGAAAAGTAGTACAGAAAAGCCCAAACTTCAGTGGGTTTTGCTAGAAAAACAATAAAATAAATTAATAAAATATATTATAAAAATTATTAGGGTAGTTGTAACAGTTAAAATATGTTTAAACATATACGCTTTAATTAAATGTATTATTGTGTTAGTATACTAACAAATACATTAATAATTTCAATCATAATACTTATTAGTAGTAGTAGTTGTAATAGTAGTAGTAGAATTATATTGTTAAAAACTGGAGATTTCAGTTTTCATATTATGACAGTCTGCAGTATCCTTTCTTGTTAGTTCTAGAGACACGAGTAGGTCATTGCAATAGATCGTAACAGTGCCATTACTCTATTAAAAAAATATTTTACATGATATATTCAATTACAAATTTAAACCCTGTAGGGATTTATTGCAAAATTTTCCACAACTTCCCTATTCATACGAATAGGGCTTTCAGAAATTATTGCCAGCAAAACAGCCTTATTCAGACAAATCCAAATGATTTTCTGCAACAAATTTGCAGAATGTGAATCTACCCAAATACTGAAGTAGTAGCAGTTCCCTGTCACATTGTCACTTATAACAAAAGAGCACTAAATAAAAACACTTCAATCTTTGCACTTTTAACATAATGATGATGTACATTTACTGTGCAGAAAATGAACCCTATTCTTGTACTTATTGAATAATAATTATCAGTCATTTGTACATTCAAATAATGATCTGACGAGAAAATGATCTTATTACTTCATACTCTAAGCTTTTCTTTGGTCAGAAAACTCAATAGTGAAATGTCATGGCTGTAATAGAAAAGACTGAGTAATGTCTTCTTTAATATCTTCCAATTAGGAAGTAGTGGGATTTGATTAATTTGCAATTATGTCTAATAGTAAAATATAGCATTTTTTATAATGGGTATCCTATATTTATCAAGTTACATTATCTAGAATACTATATACTTATGAAACATTGCATTTTATAATGAAAAGAAATTACATTTTAAGAAATATTAGTATTTCCACTGCAGTCATTTTACCAATAGCAAAATCTTATGGTTTCAGTAAAATAAGTTTATTCATAGCAATGAGCACATAAATTCTAAACTAATTTGGATTCCAGTCATATCCAAATCTTTTGAAATTAGATGTGAACAAATATCTCAAAATAGTGTTCACTATTTGCCAAATGCAAGAGTGTAATGTGTTTTTAAACAGGCTGTTTGTTATAACCGGCTACTAAGTTGAATTTCCTCACACTTTGTGGTAACAATTGTATTTTTTCTAAAATGGCTGATGCACATGTTAGGAAGCAGAATTAAGAAGCCTGGGAATGATTGATCATGATCACCCATGATGCCATGCAGCAAGCCAGTTGGCAGAAAGCCAGCCCTGTGATGGCACAGCCTTTTAAAAAGTCTCCTCCTGCCCAGTCTCTGTTATTTTCCAGTGAACTTAGTACAGGGAGAGATGTTACAGGCACTAGAGACAGTGTTTAGGAAAGACTTTATTAACATAGAATTACTATTCAGCAGTTCAGGGACAGATTATTCATAGTGTAAGGATATTATAGGGAGGCATTATCCACACTATAGGGAAGAGAGCAGGGACTAATAGAAGAGTGTAAAGCTTGGCTATGAGGGCTATTCTATTCTCACACCTTGCTGAACTAATTTGGGGTTAAAAAGTGTTCTAATACTACTGATTTTAGGTTGTTTGCATTCTTTATACATAAGTAATTCCAATAATCCTTGATTCTGTTATTGGGTTGAAACTGCTGTCTGATATTACAGTTTCTTTTATACATTAATAACAAAAAAAGGAAAATATCACCAGTCCTACGAAAGCAACCGCTGCGAGTCCGTAATGTGTTGTGGGTATTGAACACTCCTGCAATTTCAAAAACAGGATTCAGAACGCGCGTTTAAATAGAAAGTCCCAAAAACAGTTCACCTCTCCCTTCAGAAAATGCCGAGGTCTGCAGATATCCTATGTTCTGATATCCTGCAACTTGTCAAAAGATACACAATAGTGAAGTTCCGTGAGGCTCCTACCCTTTTGTTGCGCAAAGATTATACTCACAAAGGTGACAGATTTTACAGGCACATCAAATCATCTGTTGCAACTTCAGGCACACTCCCACAGTAGCAGGAAAGGATTCAGCGTGGACTTAGGAACACACCAAAACCAGAGGAAGCTTTCTTTCTCTCAGAGACTGCAAATAAGAAGCGCTCCAACCATAGTGAGGATCCGATGATTTCATCAAGCTTTTTATTACAAAGGTACTTACAAACAGATTCTTTTAAAATCACATTAAAAATCCCAGCGTTTATCCTCTCGCCCGACCCGGGTTTCGCTCCCAGAGCTTCATCAGGGGCTCAGAAAATGTGCATGCAAAATATGTCCTCCTTAAGCTGCAAAGGCAGAATATCATTTCCCAACATCACCTGATATGCAATGTTTCCACCTATTGGATCCTCACCCTCCACATGTAGGACCGACTATATGAGCAGAGGAAGGCCTTAAACAAGATCTTGATGAAGCAGGCAGACAAGAGCACTTCCCTGTGTAACTTCAACATTAGCCATTGGGAGCTCATGTGTGACACCTGCCGTTTTCTCAGGCCCTTTTATTTGTCAGTCGCTAGGACTACAGGACGAATGATGTTATCCCACTCCTTCATGACCTGGAGCAGATGCTGATGGCCACCTGCTTTAGCCACTATTCTAAAGCTGCCACTCACCTGATGCCATATATCTGCTGCCATCTTCTCCAGTTTCCAATCAACATCTTGTGCTGCCCACCTCCCCACTCTGTGACTGGGCCACTATGTTGTCTCCTCATGCGGTTGCCAGTCTCATCACTTTGTCACCAGGTCACTGTGTTGACTCTAGATGCGGTTGCCTCCCTCACCACTGTGATTGGTACACTGTGTTGAATTCTCATGTAGTTGCCATCCTCACCACTATGTGATGGGACCACTATGTTGACTCCTCATGCGGTTTCCACCCTCCCCACTCTGTGACAGTGCCGATAGTGTCTAGTGTTGAGCAAGAATATTGGCACTTTGAGAATCTATGTATATTTAGAATATAGTGCTATATATTTGTATTTGCGAATAGAGTTGATATTCTGATCGCGAATTTATCGCAAAGTTATTGTGAATTTATCACGAATATCGGCACTTAGCAACAACCCTAGCAACTAAAAAAAAAGTTGCCTACCCCTTAGTGGTGATCGCGAATATTCTAATCGTGAATTTTTATCACGAATATATTACATTGCCAATTTTCGCAATCGTAAATAATGACTGGATATCACAATTTCTCGAATATCGCAAATTCGAATATTGCTTATGCTATTCATAACTAATAGTGTCCCTCTTTGGCTTTGTTGACATCACCATTTATTTTATTCTTCTTCTGATCTGTCTGAAGGACGGAAAATCAAACTTAATGCTGACACAGTCTCCACTCTGTCATGTGGCCACTACTTGTAGCATCATGTAACAGAACAGTTTCTGTACAAATCTATGTAGAATCAGCTGACAGTATAAAAGGAGTGAGCTCTTTCACTCTATAGTAGAAATTTGGGCCACTGCACGGTTCTTTATACCTGGCGCTAACATTGAGCTGTAAGTCTGAGTTCACACTTGAGTTATTAGATCAGTTTTGACCCCGTAACTGACCAAATAAGTGAAGTGTGAAGTAATTCTAAGCTTGACGCCTGTCAACTGCCTGTCATACAGACGCACAGTAACTGTTTCACAACCACAGCAGACTAGCTATAAGTGTTAATTGAGCACCAAAGTGCTCAGGAGCTCTGGTGCTCGAGTAGAACACTTCGGGATGCTCGGGTGCTCTACAGAGCACCCGAGCACAATAGAAGTCAATGGGAGAACCCGAACATTAAACCAGGCACCCCCTGCTCTGAAGAGGGGAGAGTGCCGGGTCCCACTGAGGTCTATGCAGAAGATCGCTGTACAGTGAGGTAATCCCCCAGTGTGAGTTCATGGCTTAGGATTACCTTCTCTGACTCCATATATAGCTATGTCCATATATGGAGTCAATGCTTGGGGATACCTAGTGTATTTAAATCTAATTTAGCCTCTATTTCTGAAAAGTTTCTGCTGGAATTTGAACTCAAAACCTTCTACATTTGAGGCAAAGACCTTAACCACTCAGCTATAAATGTGAATGATGGATGATTAATGATGAATGATAAACTGTGTCAGAAAAACCTCATAGTAGTTTGTCATATTCTAAGTATTCCTATTCAGCAGTAGTATAATTTCATATTTCAATGCAGGTTAACATTTAGCTGTATAGCGTAGTGGTTAAGGTTCTTTGCTGCAATGTAGAAGGTTGTGAGTTCAAATCCCGGCAGAAACTTTTCAGAAATAGAGGCTAAATTAAAACATACATACATATTTTATATATTTTTTATTAATTAGAAGCCAATTCTTTGTTGATTTTAATGTATGCTTTGGGACGTTGTCATGGTGAAATATGAAGTTCGTCTTCACATTCAGCTTTCTAGTAGAAGCCTGAAGGTTTTGTGCTAATGTTGACTATTTGTGCCAGTATTTGGAACTGTTCATAATTCCCTCTATCTTAACTAAGGCCCCAGTTCCAGCTGAAGAAAAACAGGCCCAAAGAATGATGCTGCCACCACCATGTTTCACTGTGGGTATGGTGTTCCTTTGGTGATGTGCAGTGTTGTTTTTGCGCCAAATATTTTCACACATGCTTTTGGAAGACTTCAGATGTGTTTTTGCAAAATGTAGCCTGGCTTGGATGTTTTTCTTCATAATAAAATGCTTTTGTTTTACCACTCTACCCCATAGCCCAGAGATATGAAGAATATGGGAGATTGTTGTCAAATGTACCACACAGCCAGTACTTGCCAGATATTCTTGCAGCTTCTTTAATGTTGCTATATGCCTCTTGGTAGCCTCGCAGACCAGTTTTCTTCTTGTCTTTTCATAAATTTTGGGGGGATGTTCAGTTCTTGGTAATATGAAAGGAAAAAGACAGGCACTCGTATATAGATTTTCTGGATGCAGGTTTATTCAGTCACATATTATATCATAGTGAAGCGTTTCAGCACAACATGTGCTTTCCTCAGACTACTTCTTAATGGGTGGGATCTGGAATTCCTCAATTTGAGGATATGATCTAGAGACAATATGCCAGTGCTTTTTCACAATACCATTTAGGCTCTGTGTCCAAGGGTGGTATTTCACTACCAGTGGGATACGTGGAGATTTGTCAGTTTTGTCTTCTGTGGATGGGTCACCTAATTTGTCCCTTTGTTCCTGCAGTATTTGTCTAGGGTAGCCTCTCTCTAGAAGTTTATTAGTCATCTCATTGACTCTTTTTTGTAAGTTTTAGGATCACTCATGATCTGTTTGACCCGCTGATACTGGGAGAAAGGGATAGATTTCTTTGTCGCAGGGGGATGGCTACTTGTGAAGGAAAGCAGGCTGTTCCTGTCAGTGTCCTTTATGAAAAGTTCAGTATATATCCTGCCATCATCTCCTTCGAGGACCCATGTATCCAAAAATGAGATTTTATCTCTGTCATGATGCATAGTAAACTGGAGCTCAGTCCAGATAGAGTTCAGGTATGCAGAAAATTCCATGAGGGATCGAACGTCGCCCCGCCAAACGCAAAAAATGTCGTCGATAAATCTACGCCAAAATATGCTATGCTGTAAATACAGCGGACTAGAGTAAACGAAATGGCTCTCAAAGAATGACATATAGCTATTTGCGTACAGCAGTGTGATGTTCGATCCCATTGTGGTCTCGCAGCTTTATTGGAAGAAAGTATCCTGGAACAGAAAATAATAATTTTCTAAAACAATTCTCAAAACTGTCAGAATTTTTTTTTCTGGGGTGCTGTGTGATTACTAGTGTTTAATATTCTAGAGGCAGCTTCCAAGCCCTTCTCATGAGTTATAGAAGTGTAGAGGCTGCATATGTCAAAGGTGACTAGTATGCAGTCTCTCTCTATCTTTAGGGGGCGGATCTCTGACAAAAAATGTCCCATATCATGTATGAATGAGGGAGATTTTGAGTCAATGGTGTGAAGATCTTCTCTAAGAAGATGGCTGGAGGGGAGAGGATGGAGTCCGTTGAAGCTACAATGGGTCCGCCAGGTGGCCTTGTCATGGACTTATTTACTTTCGGAAGGGTGTAAAACACCGGAGTACTAGGGTGTTGGTTGATTCAAAATTCACCCAGTTTAGTATCAATGACTCCATCCTCTCTAGTCTCTTTGACTACCTTTTGTAATATTTCTTTAATCTGGTAGACGGGATCGCTTTGTAAGATTTTGTATGTGTCAGTATCATTTAACTGTTCCAGGATCTCTGTCACATAGTATTCCTTGTCAAGGACCACTAGGGCTCGCCCCTTGTCCGCCGGCTTGAATATAAGGGATTTGTCATCAAGGATGTGGTTAAGGGCATGTTTTTCCTCTTTGGTTAGATTGTGTCTAATTTGAAACTTCCTCTGCTTACATGGTTGCAACAATATACTAACATCGCGTTGCACTAAATCAATAAGGGTCTCCACAGGATGGTGAATTTTTTGGGGGGTAAATGTACTTTTTGTCCTCAGGTTAAATTGCTTTAGAGTTAACTGATAAGGCAAGTTAAGGCAATCTTCAGAGACAGCAGTGTTTACATCAGAAGCGTCCATGTCCTTACAAAAATGAGCTTTTAAGCATACATTATGGTAAAACCGTTGTAGGTCCATGTCTAGGGAGAAGGTATCTAGTGTCCCAGTGGGACTAAAGGACAAGCCCTTCCTTAGTAAGTTCATTTGCGCCGGGCTTAAAGTTTTACATGATAGATTAAGTATCAAGTTCTGTGCCGTACCTGGGATCGCGTCTTTCTTGATGCATCCACTTCTACGATGATGACGCCCGGCTCTCCTGGTGTTTGATTTCTTGCGCCAGGATTTTTGGCTAAAAAAGGAGCCGATATTCCACCCGAGGTATCGCTGCCAGAGCCGGAGGATGCAGAGCGGACTCTGCGGCTTCTTGTACGCGATGAAAAGGTCGCTGTTCCAGAGGCGTCCTGCCATCTGTAAACCCGGCGTGATGAATAATCCTCCACGTCTCTCAGGTATATCGAGCGCTTGGTTGCTTCTATTTGCTTCTGAGGTCCTTGCATTGTTTCTCCACTTTTTCCTGTAGAAGTGTCATTTCCTCCAGTTTTAGGCAGTCTCTTAGTTGGTCCTTGGCAGCTGCAATGTTGGCGTTGCATTCGCCAATGGCCGCATTTAAATATTCCACTGTAAGAACTATTAAGTCCAGTGAACATTTGTTCAAAATATTTGCGAACCGCGTGCAGTATTCCAAGTTATTATAAAAGAATGTCGGTCTCAAGTTTACCTTCAGTCCGCGCAGGATTCTCTGTGTGAAGTGATACTCTGCTAGAGTTTCGGTGTGCAGCTCTAAGGCAACCAGATGCTTGGCTTCTTTGATGAGGTTCCTGCTCTTCAATTCACTTGGCGGAATCTTGAAAGTCGGAAGCGGCTGTGACTTGTGCCACAATATTGTGGGCTTCATCTTCCGTGTAGGCAAAGGTATTCATCTGTGATAGGATTTTATGGGGGCGTGCTCGTATCCAAAAGGCCAAAGTATAGGGTCGGCACTGCTCTCTGGAGTTAACGGTGTACGTTTCAGCAGGTAGGCATCCCAGTAGACACCATTAAAGGAAAAAGACTGACACTCATATACAGATTTTCTGGATGCAGGTTTATTCAGTCACATATTATATCATAGTGATGCGTTTCAGCACAACATGTGCCTTCCTCAGACTATGTAGAAACCGTCCTACCTATTGTACCATAGGTAGGACGGGTAGGAAGAAAGATGCTATCCCAGGTACGGCAAAGAGCTTGATACTTAATCTATCATGTAAAACTTTAAGCCCGGCGCAAATGAACTTACTAAGGAAAGGTTTGTCCTTTTGTCCAACTGGGACACTAGACACCTTCTCACTAGACATGGACCTACAACGGTTTTACCGTAATGTACGCTTAAAAGCTCATTTTTGTAAGGACATGGACGCTTCTGATGTAAACTTGTCGGGATTCTAATAATTCAATTAAGAATTATTAATTAGGGTCATAAAAAAATTAATCAAGAATTTTCCATAACTTGTCGAAATTATGACCTGGTGAATTGTAGATAACCCAATCGATACAATTCACATCTGAGGCCGACTATTTCCTCAGATAATAAGTTCTTTTCATGAGAGATGACATTAATGCTAAAGATGTAGTTTTGACATTAAATAATACGCAGATATTATAAAAACATGCAGATTTTATTAGTTACATTATTATAAACAAATAGGTATATAAACACGATTATATATGCCAAGGAATATATATGGCAGTGATATATGAAGCAGTACAAGCTTATCATAAGTAAATAAAAATGATATATGCCAATTAATATACATGCCATTGATATCAGGCACTAGAAGCTTCACAATAAGTAAATAAACACATGTGGGTAGGAGCAGCTTGTCACATTATAACAAAGCTATTTGGTTAGGATATCAAAACAAGAAGTTAAATTACAGTATATACATCACTTCTGTTCAGAGGAAACCTCATGATATCAGGATGGGCATGTCTAATCCTAGACACCAATATCGAATGCTAACTACATTCTGCCCTCCTCTAACCAACTACACCTCACATGACTTCAGGAATGGGCAAATCCATCCAAGGATATAACTTAGAAGAGATAACTGTATCCTTCCGCCCTATCCTGGACTATTTTCACATCTATGAAACTTGGTAAGACTATTAAGACAAACAGAAATTGGAAGAACTTGGAACAAATCTTCCAGTGGGAATTTATCATCTAGCTTGGCGAAGAATGCTACTATCAATATATTATATATGTGTATATATATATACAATCATTTAATACTTTGCTAGATTATGAGTCTTGATTCTTCTGCAGGTAGAATAAAGCCTCACAATATCCTAAGACTACATCTCAATATGGAGATGACCAATTAATTAATGTGTTTATGTATTCGCCAATCTAGATGGTATGACTTCACCCACATTATCCAATTAGTCTTAATAAAATGAAATATCATTCTTCATGTCTCTTACCAAGTCCTAGCAGGAATCTCACTTCTGCTCCTAGGAAAGCTGGGTGGTCCATCATCGCATGTCTCACCATGACTTTCATATTGATAGACCCCTCTCTCTTGAGCGTTCTGCTGAATCCTGGAATGTTCTTGTTCTTTGCTTGTTGCTTCTCCTTCTTGCCTCCCTCACTTCTTCCTTTCTCCTCTCTCTCTCATGCCCTCCTGATGCTGATCTATCCAGGGTAATTATCTGCCTTGTAATCTAACATTACCACCCCCTGGATTAGTATTGAGGGGGTGTAAACATATGTAATAAGATCCTATGAGATCATGTTTACCCATAATGCAACTATGGAGGATGGTGTAACGATATCGATATCTGTCTCCGGATGGCACTGTTGTGCAAGCTATTAACACCATACCATGAAGAGTTAACTAGGGTATTTTTGCATCATATACATTTGACCCTCATCGTCGTAAATTAGAGATAAGGATTAGTTTAGACAACTTTGAAACAACTAAAGACAGACCTTTAGGCGTCTCTCTGAATGTTTCTCACACTGTTGATCTATGGACCATAATGATATGAATGGGCCTTGTTCTCTTCAGACGGACATGTCTGGAGAATCCAGTGTACTCCCAACAGATAAGACCACATTTGTGGCAATAACTCTTTTAAAATACAATGTTCTTTGTATTCAGTATTCGGCAAACTTTTTCACATACTGAACTCTGTGTGACTTCAAATCTTGGCCTGTTCCAGCCGTGTATGAAAACTTTGGTTCAACTTCAGCCTGTCTCTTAAAGACAATGAGCATGCATTTTGAATATAATATGATCAGGTATCAATATATATGTCTATGAAAATGCCTGACAAATCCCCCCCATTTCAGCGTGTTCACCTTCGTTTTTAGAAGGTTGAATAGGCTGAAATGCAATACAGAGCATTTTCCAAATCATTATGGATTGGGGAACACAATTTTTACCTTTAAATAAATGTATCACTATTTTATGTGTACTTTTTACGACACATATCTAATGCACAAACTCTGTTTGGTTTTATTACAAATATGTTACGTCCTTTTATGACCACTGTAGAGAGAAAGACGTTCCGTTCATTTTCTGGACTTTCCGGAAACGTGTCTTGCGTGAAGATATTTCTTTGGTCCTCTAACTTATAACATTGCTGCTAAAACGAAAAACTCGAAGTAATGGCTTTCTGGCTTGTCAGCAACTTGGTTACTCTTTTTAGCGAGCGGTGTTGGCAACATATCTTCATATCTGCGATCTCAAATACTTTGTCATGTTGAATCGGCATGAAACACTCTTGTCGTGGCTGTCGAATCCCCCGGGGCTCTGTCCACTTGTCACTCCTGGATACCTTTTGGATTCATCTAGGTGGCTCCGACTGGACGTCTCTTGCGTCTCGGATAGCCCTGACCTCAGGTTCTCTTGGTTCCGGATACTAAGACTTTTAGGGTTCCGCCATCAACATGTGATCCCATATTGGGCAATCATCTAAACTTAAGAAAACAACAGACAGTATGAGTAAAACGCAGAAAAACTTTATCAAACATATACCTGCCTACCTTAGGCCTTTGACTTATGCCATACTTTAGCCAGCAGCTAGTTGAGGATTTTTATATATTTTTTTTTCCTAAGAAAAGCAAACTACAGGGTATCATGAATAGATATAACTTTTCTTCCTCTGCCAGGCTAATACAGCCGTAGGTGTTATGCCTATTTAGGATCATAACCCAATCAATACTTTGAGACTACCTCGAAACAGAGTAATATATATGTGTCCATACATCTGCATGGAATACAATGACGACAAGTTAGTCACAATTGATTAGTATAACTTTTCAAATTTTTTTTTTTTATACGATACCATCACCAATCATATGAAATTTATGATGTGTCTCCATCTTCAAATCTTTGATTTTCCAATATCAGTTCAGCTCTTGCGTTTTTTAGCACTAAAATAAAAACTCTACACAAACATCATGTTAATGATCCTGTGGAAAAATTTGATTAGTAATCAATATCATCAATCATTTATTGACTTGCTATGATTAATAGCTCAATGAAGCACTTTGTTTCGTTTACGGGACATTCCCATCTCAGGGAAGTATTAAATAACTTTTTCTTTTCTCTTTATTCACTTCATGAAGTAAAGAATTTAAATGCAATGGATTTGGGAGAATCTTACTCCTCCTTTGCTTGAGCTGATTCAGCTCAGAGTGCAGCGCAGCTTTGCGACCTCTGACCTCTTCGCTGACATGTACCTAGGACTTAGGAATGTGCTCCTTCCCCCCTCCCATCTCTAGGATGGTGGAGAAAATTTTGAAAAATGCAGCATCTAAAAAAACTGCTTGTACATATGATCAGCTCTGTGATCCTGGGAATATACTGTGGTCTGCTGATACCACAAACTACCCCTCATCCCCCCTTGGGGATTATCATATCTGCGGCAATTACAGATTATATGAAAATTCTGAGTCAAAATATGGACGATAGCCATAGACTCACTTTCTTATCTAGGCTTGCAAAGCCTGTGATCGTTCCCTTAAGTGACTTAACTTTTTGGGAACAATTATATCAATTTTAGGTGATTTACACACTTATGTTTCATAGACAATACGGCTTCTTATAGCCGGTTTATATGTCTTGCATTTATGCAACTTAGAATCAAGAACATTAAAAAGAAGAACAGGGTTACATCAACATTATTAACCTGTTTAAACTGTTCTCTTATAGATTCTATTTATCAATAACATCGGGTCAGAACTTTATGTATAAAGTTCCTCTATTATCCTGTAATGCCCTGAGCTACTGAGCTCAACTTCCCTGTAATCTAGGACCTCAATAAAATCAACTTTTGTGATCTGAGTCCATTACATATATGGGATAAATCTCCAACAATGGGAGCTAATGGGCAGGAATTAATAGGAAGGTTCCTGAGTCAAACAAAGGACTAGAACCAGACCCAGTATCGCCCAGGCTAACGAAACCTACATCTGTTCCCTATCTTGGGACAATTTACTGTTAATTTCTGGCGATACAAAAACATCACTTGTGTTTAGCATAGACAAACAACTCCTGAGTTGATTTACATGTCATGCACTGGTTGCATCCGTGTAATAACACTTTACTGCAACTACTCATCTGCGGTTCTGGTACGGGCTTAACCCCTTCAGTACCAGGACAGTGATATTGACTATATATGGACCACGCCCTTCTAAGGGTTGTAACCGTGATCTGGCTGTAGCATTCTAATGCCAGCAACAATATACATGACAATTAATCATCAATATGTCATCTCATCAATATCTCAACAATATATAATATCATCAACAATCTTAGCAATATGTCATCTCATCAATATCTCACTGGAGCCTCCATTTTTGTCGGGATTATAATAATTCAATTAAGAATTATTAATTAGGGTCATAAAAAAATTAATCAAGAATTTTCCATAACTTGTCGAAATTATGACCTGGTGAATTGTAGATAACCCAATCGATACAATTCACATCTGAGGCCGACTATTTCCTCAGATAATAAGTTCTTTTCATGAGAGATGACATTAATGCTAAAGATGTAGTTTTGACATTAAATAATACGCAGATATTATAAAAACATGCAGATTTTATTAGTTACATTATTATAAACAAATAGGTATATAAACACGATTATATATGCCAAGGAATATATATGGCAGTGATATATGAAGCAGTACAAGCTTATCATAAGTAAATAAAAATGATATATGCCAATTAATATATATGCCATTGATATCAGGCACTAGAAGCTTCACAATAAGTAAATAAACACATGTGGGTAGGAGCAGCTTGTCACATTATAACAAAGCTATTTGGTTAGGATATCAAAACAAGAAGTTAAATTACAGTATATACATCACTTCTGTTCAGAGGAAACCTCATGATATCAGGATGGGCATGTATAATCCTAGACACCAATATCGAATGCTAACTACATTCTGCCCTCCTCTAACCAACTACACCTCACATGACTTCAGGAATGGGCAAATCCATCCAAGGATATAACTTAGAAGAGATAACTGTATCCTTCCGCCCTATCCTGGACTATTTTCACATCTATGACTTGGTAAGACTATTAAGACAACAGAAATTGGAAGAACTTGGAACAAATCTTCCAGTGGGAATTTATCATCTAGCTTGGCAAAGAATGCTACTATCAATATATTTACATGTGTATATATATACAATCATTTAATACTTTGCTAGATTATGAGTCTTGATTCTTCTGCAGGTAGAATAAAGCCTCACAATATCCTAAGACTACATCTCAATATGGAGATGACCAATTAATTAATGTGTTTATGTATTCGCCAATCTAGATGGTATGACTTCACCCACATTATCCAATTAGTCTTAATAAAATGAAATATCATTCTTCATGTCTCTTACCAAGTCCTAGCAGGAATCACACTTCTGCTCCTAGGAAAGCTGGGTGGTCCATCATCGCATGTCTCACCATGACTTTCATATTGATAGACCCCTCTCTCTTGAGCGTTCTGCTGAATCCTGGAATGTTCTTGTTCTTTGCTTGTTGCTTGTTCTTTGCTTTCCTCCTTCTTTGCTTTCCTCCAAGTTGTCTATCTTTAGTTGTTTCAAAGTTTTCTAAACTAATCCTCATCTCTAATTTACGACGACGAGGGTCAAATGTATATGATGCAAAAATACCCTAGTTAACTCTTCATGGTATGGTGTTAATAGCTTGCACAACAGTGCCATCCGGAGACAGATATCGATATCGTTACACCATCCTCCATAGTTGCATTATGGGTAAACATGATCTCATAGGATCTTATTACATATGTTTACACCCCCTCCATTGATTGGAGAATACTAATCCAGGGGGTGGTAATGTTAGATTACAAGGGAGATAATTACCCTAGATAGAGAGGCAAGAGGGAAGAAGCAGAACAAGCAACAACAAAGAGCATTTCAGGTGCCAAAACCCAAGATGAAAGCCATGGTGATGGACCATCCAGCTTTCCTAGGAGCAGAAGTGAGATTCCTGCTAGGACTTGGTAAGAAACACAAAGAATGATGTTTCATTTTATTAAGACTATTTAGATAATGTGGGTAAAATCATAGCATCTATGTTGGCGAACATATTAATTTATTTATCATCTCTTTATATGAGATGTAGCCTTAGATATAGAATAATTGTGAGCCTTCATTCTACCTGCAGAAGAATCAAGTTTCATAATTTATCAGAGTATTAAATGATTGCATACATATATGCATAGATGGAGATATATTGATAGTAGCATTCTTCGCCAAGCTAGATGATAAATTCCCACTGGAAGATTTGTTCCAAGTTCTTCCAATGTCTGTTGTCTTAATAGTTTTACCAGGTTATACAGATATGAAAGTAGTCCAGGATAGGGCGGAAGGATACAATTATCTCTTCTAAGTTTTATATCCTTGGATGGATTTGCCCATTCCTGAAGTCATGTGAGGTGTAGTTGGTTAGAGGAGGGCAGAATGTAGTTAGCATTCAATATTGGTGTCTAGGATTAGACAGGCCCATCCTGATATCATGAGGTTTCCTCTGAACAGAAGTGATGTATATACTGTAATTTAACTTCTTGTTTTGATATCCTAACCAAATAGCTTTGTTATAATGTGACAAGCTGCTCTTACCCACATGTGTTTATTTACTTATTGTGAAGCTTCTAGTGCCTGATATCAATGCCATGTATATTAATTGGCACATATCATTTTTTTATTTACTTATGATAAGCTTGTAATGCTTCATATATCATTGCCATATATATTCCTTGGCATATATAATCGTGTTTATATACCTATTTGTTTATAATCGTGTAACTAATAAAATCTGCATATTTTTATAATATCTGCGTATTATTTAATGTCAAAACTACATCTTTAGCATTAATGTCATCTCTCATGAAAAGAACTTATTATCTGAGGAAATAGTCGGCCTCAGATGTGAATTGTATCGATTGGGTTATCTACAATTCACCAGGTCATAATTTCGACAAGCTATGAAAAATTTATGATTAATTTTTTATGACCATAATTAATAATTCTTAATTGGATTATTATAAACCCGACAAAAAAAGAAAGCAATTATAAATCCCTCTTAAAGAAACCATCACTGGATCCTTATTCTGTGGCCAACTACAGACCTGTGGCAAACTTACTATTCCTTTCAAAAGTTATAGAGAAGGCAGTCGCCAAACAGCTAGAAGCCAGGCTTACAAATGACAACATATTTGATTCCTTTCAGTCAGGATTCAGGAAAAGGCACAGCACTTAAACGGCACTAGTCCGAGTAATGAATGATCTACTTACAGCAAGAGACAAAGTTGACTGCTCAATTCTGATTCCTCTTGACTTGTCTGCAGCTTTTGATACCTTGGATCATGTAATATTAATCCAGCGATTGAAGAATTACTGTGGCCTAGGGGGTGCTGTTCTCAGCTTGTTTCAATCCTTCCTATCTGGCAGGTCACAGCAAGTGTGCCTGGGCTTCCTCTACTGTAATCCTGTGCCACTTGCTTATGGAGTCCCACAGGGGTTGGTATTTTCGCCGTTACTCTTTGCAGTCTACAAGCTCCCAGTGGGCAAAATTGTCAAGAACTATGGTCTAGTTTACCATTGTTATGGAGACGACACAAAACTGTATCTTTCCTTTAAGCCTGGCACTCAAGACTCATCAGCATCCATCAATGCCTGTCTAGTGGAATTACAAAACTGGATGAACACCAGCTGGCTGAGGCTGAACTCTGACAAAACAGAGGTTTTGGTAGTAGGCGGTCCACACATGATGGTTAAAGTCCAAAAGTCCTCTCACTTCAAACTAGCAATTGGGGGAGATACCGTGCAGTATAAAGACTCTGTGCGAAACCTGGGGGTGATCCTGGATAGAAAGCTAACACTAAGACAACAGGCATCAGTTGTCGTCAAATCCTCTTTCCTCCATCTGAGAAATATAGCGAGAATTAAACACCTTATCCCAGCGGAAGACCTGCCTACACTAATTCATGCATTTGTATCCTCCCGCCTGGACTACTGCAATGCCCTATTCATCAGATTCCCGGATAAAGTTCTGCGCCCCTTACAACTAGTACAGAATGCAGCAACCAGACTCCTAGCCAACGCCCCACGTGGCTCACACATCTCCCCAGTACTGCAAACTCTTCACTGGTTGCCAGTAAAATGGAGAATCCATTTTAAGACCTGCCTGATGACATTCAAGGCACTAAACCACAGGGGGCCCAAGTACATAGCAGATCTATTGGCGCTATATGCCCCTACACACTCCGCCAATAAGATGAATTTGGTTATTCCCAGGATCCACTTAAAATCATTTGGTGCACTGGCATTTTCCTATGCAGCCCCTACTCTGTGGAACTCACTCCCACAATCAGTGTGAGAGGCCCCTTCTGTGGACAGCTTTAAGATAAGGCAAAAAACCCATCTCTTTTCCCGAGCCTTTGAGACTGCAGAACGCAGGGTCACAGCGCTTTGAGTCCACAGGGAGAAAAGCGCTATAAAAATATTATTATTACAATTATTATTATTATTATTATTATTATTATTATTATTATTATCTTTTCTCCAATTGATGATGACTGTCTTCACTGTACTTTTGTACCCTTCTCCTGACTAATACCTTTTAACAATGAGATCCCACTGATACTTTGGAAGCTCTGTGTGGACCATGGCTTTTGCTGTGGGATGCAACCTGGCAAAGTTGCTGGTGTGGCTGTGCAGGAACCACATTCACCCAGTGGGCAATACAGGACATGAATTGTCCCTGACCATAGTTAAAGCTCCACACGTCGGCGCTGACTTGGACTTTGGCAGACACTGACATGCTCAAGGACTAGCCCACCTTCTGTTCTACATACGTGTGCAGGGCTGGTACTGCCTTTTTGGCAAAGAAATGATGGCTTGGGACTCTCCACCTTAGATAATGTCAATAATGTCACCAGCGGCTAAAAAAAAATTACAGGGAATGCCACAGGTATTTGGGATGAGGAAACGTTGTACAGGAAAGGTACCACTAGAGATGTCCCGAACTATTCACCGGCGAACATAGCTTGTTCGCGTTCGCCGTGGCGGGCGAACATATGCGATGTTCGGTCCGCCCCCTATACATCATCATTGAGCAAACTTTGACCCTGTACCTTACAGTCAGCAGACACATTCCAGACAATCAGCACCCTCCCTCCCACCCACACCTTACCACCTCCTATAAAAAGGGCAGCCATTTTAGATTCAGTCTGAAGCTGCATGTTAGTGAGAGCAGGGAGACTGTAGCTGCTGCTGTGCTGATGATTCTGAATTCATAGGGAAAGCGTTAGCTAGGCCAGTGTTCTGTGTCCACAGACTCATCTGCTGTAAGTACAGCGTCACAGCACCCCAAAAAGCCCTTTTTAGGGCTGCTACATTAGTCTGATTTTATTTATTTTTCTCCATATACATATTGCAGTTGCCTGCAGGACTTTGCATCAAAAAAGGCATTTCATTTTTACCCTTTAATCTAAGGTTAGTTGCCTGCCAGTGTGTGTCAGGCCCACTTCCACTGACTGTAGTGTGCCCACTGCCAGTGCCCACCACTCATACCGGGTGGCACAGGACTTTGCATAAAAAAGGCATTTAATTTTTACACTTTAATCTAAGGTTAGTTGCCTGCCAGTGTATGTCAGGCCGACTTCCACTGACTGTAGTGTGCCCACTGCCAGTGCCCACCACTCATACCGGGTGGCATAGTAGCTTGCCGGATAAATAAGGCATTTAATTTTTACCCATTAATCTAAGGTTAGTTGCCTGCCAGTGTGTGTCAGGCCGACTTCCAATGACTGTAGTGTGCCCACTGCCAGTGCCCACCACTCATACCGGGTGGCACAGTAGCTTGCCGATAAATAAGGCATTTCATTTTTACCCATTAATCTAGGTTAGTTGCCTGCCAGTGTTTGTCAGGCTCACTTTCACTGACTGTAGTGTGCCCACTGCCAGTGCCCACCACTCATACCGGGTGGCACAGTAGCTTGCCGATAAATAAAGCATTTAATTCTTACCCTTTAATCTATGGTTAGTTGCCTGCCGATGTGTGTCAGGCCCACTTCCACTGACTGTAGTGTGCCCACTGCCAGTGCCGACCACTCATTCCGTGTGGAAAAGGACTTTGCATCAAAAAAGGCATTTAATCTTTACCCTTTAATCTAATGTTAGTTGCCTGCCAGTGTTTGTCAGGCCCACTTCTACTGACTGTAGTGTGCCCACTGCCAGTGCCCACCACTCAGGACTTTACATCGAAAAAGGCATGTAATGTTTACCCTTTAATCTAAGGTTAGTTGCCTGCCAGTGTGTGTCAGGCCGACTTCCACTGACTGTAGTGTGCCCACTGCCAGTGCCCACCACTCATACCGGGTGGCACAGTAGCTTGCCGAAAAATAAGGCATTTAATTTTTACCCTTTAATCTAAGGTTAGTTGCCTGCCAGTGCGCGTCAGGCCGACCCTCCACTGACTGTAGTGGTGGCCGGCACTGCCAGTGCCCACCACTCATGTCACCGGTGGCACAGCAGCTTGCCGATAAGTAAGGCATTCAATTTTTACTCCTTTAGTCTAGTATCAGCGCTTGCCTGTTGCCAGTGTGTAAGCCAGGCCCGACTTCCACTGACTGTAGTGTGCCCACTGCCAGTGCCCACCACCATACCGTGTGTCACAGTAGCTTCTGCCGAAGGCAAGGCATTTAATTTTTTACACTTTGGTCTAATATCAGTTGCTTGCCTGCTGCCAGTGAGTGTCAGCCCACTCACTGACTGTAGTGTCCCCACTGCCATTGCCTACCACTCATACCCCGGGTGGCACAGAAGCTTGCATACTGTAGGCCGACTTCCACTGACTGTAAGTGTGCCCACTGCCAGTGCCCACCACTCATACCGGGTGGCACAGTAGCTTGTCAAAAATAAGGCATTTAATTTTTACCCTTTAATCTAAGGTTAGTTGCCTGCCAGTGTGTATCAGGCCGACCTCCACTGACTGTAGTGTGCCCACTGCCAGTGCCCACCACTCATACCGGTGGCACAGTAGCTTGCCGATAAATAAGGCATTTCATTTTTACCCTTTAATCTAAGGTTAGTTGCCTGCCAGTGTGTGTCAGTCCGACTTCCACTGACTGTAGTGTGCCCACTGCCAGTGCCCACCACTCATACCGGGTGGCACAGGACTTTGCATAAAAAGGCATTTAATTTTTACCCTTTAATCTAAGGTTAGTTGCCTGCCAGTGTGTGTCAGGCCCACTTCTACTGACTGTAGTGTGCCCACTGCCAGTGCCCACCACTCATACCGGGTGGCACAGTAGCTTGCCGATAAATAAGGCATTTAATTTTTACCCTTTAATCTAAGGTTAGTTGCCTGCCAGTGTGTGTCAGTCCAACTTCCACTAACTGTAGTGTGCCCACTGCCAGTGCCCACCTCTCATACCGGGTGGCACAGGACTTTGCATAAAAAGGCATTTCATTTTTACCCTTTAATCTAATGTTAGTTGCCTGCCAGTGTGTATCAGGCCAACTTCCACTGACTGTAATGTGCCCACTGCCAGTGCCCACCACTCATACCGGGTGGCACAGTAGCTTGCCGATAAATAAGGCATTTCATTTTTACCCTTTAATCTAAGGTTAGATGCCTGCCAGTGTGTGTCAGGCCGACTTCCACTGACTGTAGTGTGCCCACTGCCAGTACCCACCACTGATACCAGGTGGCATAGTAGCTTGCCAATAAATAAGGCATTTCATTTTTACCCTTTAATCTAAGGTTAGTTGCCTGCCAGTGCGTATCAGGCCGACCTCCACTGACTGTAGTGTGCCCACTGCCAGTGCCCAACACTCATACCGAGTGGCACAGTAGCTTGCCGATAAATAAGGCATTTCATTTTTACCCTTTAATCTAAGGTTAGTTCCTGCCAGTGTGTGTCAGTCCGACTTCCAGTAACTGTAGTGTGCCCACTGCCAGTGCCCGCCACTCATACCGGGTGGCACAGGACTTTGCATAAAAAAAGGCATTTCATTTTTACCCTTTAATCTAATGTTAGTTGCCTGCCAGTGTGTATCAGGCCGACTTCCACTGACTGTAATGTGCCCACTGCCAGTGCCCACCACTCATACCGGGTGGCACAGTAGCTTGCCGATAAATAAGGCATTTCATTTTTACCCTTTAATCTAAGGTTAGTTGCCTGCCAGTGTGTGTCAGTCCGACTTCCACTAACTGTAGTGTGCCCACTGCCAGTGCCCGCCACTCATACCGGGTGGCACAGGACTTTGCATTAAAAAAGGCATTTAATTTTTACCCTTTAATCTAAGGTAAGTTGCCTGCCAATGTGTTTCAGGCCTACTTCCACTGACTGTAGTGTGCCCACTGCCAGTGCCCACCTCTCATACTGGGTGGCACAGGACTTTGCATAAAAAAGGCATTTTATTTTTTCCCTTTAATCTAATGTTAGTTGCCTGCCAGTGTGTATCAGGCCGACTTCCACTGACTGTAATGTGCCCACTGCCAGTGCCCACCACTCATACCGGGTGGAACAGTAGCTTGCCGATAAATAAGGCGTTTCATTTTTACCCTTTAATCTAGGTTAGTTGCCTGCCAGTGTTTGTCAGGCCCACTTCCACAGACTGTAGTTTGCCCACTGCCAGTGCCAACCACTCATACCGGGTGGCAAAGGACTTTGCATAAAAAAAGCATTTCATTTTTACCCTTTAATCAAATGTTAGTTGCCTGCCAGTGTTTGTCAGGCCCACTTCTACTGACTGTAGTGTGCCCTCTGCCAGTGCCCACCACTCATACCGGGTGGCACAGGACTTTGCATAAAAAAGGCATTTCATTTTTACCCTTTAATCTAATGTTAGTTGCCTGCCAGTGTTTGTCAGGCCCACTTCTACTGACTGTAGTGTGCCCACTGCCAGTGCCCACCACTTATACCGTGTGGCACAGTAGCTTGCCGATAAATACGGCATTTCATTTTTACCCTTTGATCTAATGTTAATTGCCTGCCAGTGTTTGTCAGGCTCACTTTCACTGACTGTAGTGTGCCCACTGCCAGTGCCTCACCACTCATACCGGGTGGCACAGTAGCTTGCCGATAAATAAGGCATTTAATTTTCACCCTTTAATCTATGGTTAGTTGCCTGCCAGTGTTTGTCAGGCCCACTTCTACTGACTGTAGTGTGCCCACTGCCAGTGCCCACCACTTATACCGTGTGGCACAGTAGCTTGCCGATAAATACGGCATTTCATTTTTACCCTTTGATCTAATGTTAATTGCCTGCCAGTGTTTGTCAGGCTCACTTTCACTGACTGTAGTGTGCCCACTGCCAGTGCCGACCACTCATTTCGTGTGGCACAGGACTTTGCATCAAAAAAAGGCATTTAATTTTTACCCTTTAATCTAAGGTTAGTTGCCTGCCAGTGTGTTTCAGTCCGACTTCCACTGACTGTAGTGTGCCCACTGCCAGTGCCCACCACTCATACCGGGTGGCACAGGACTTTGAATAAAAAAGGCATTTAATTTTTACCTTTTAATCTAAGGTTAGTTGCCTGCCAGTGTGTGTCAGGCCCCCTTCTACTGACTGTAGTGTGCCCACTGCCAGTGCCCACCACTCAGGACTTTGCATCAAAAAAAGGCATTTGATTTTTACCCTTTAATCTAAGGTTAGAATCCTGCTAGTGTGTGTCAGGCCCACTTCCACTGACTGTAGTGTGCCCACTGCCAGTGCCCACCACTCATACCGGGTGGCACAGGTCTTTGCATAAAAAAAGGCATTTCATTTTTACCCTTTAATCTAAGGTTAGTTGCCTGCCAGTGTGTGTCAGGCCCACTTCCACTGACCGTAGTGTGCCCACTGCCAGTACCCACCACTGATACCAGGTGGCATAGTAGCTTGCCAATAAATAAGGCATTTCATTTTTACCCTTTAATCTAAGGTTAGTTGCCTGCCAGTGTTTGTCAGGCTCACTTCCACTGACTGTAGTGTTCCCACTGCCAGTGCCCACCACTCATACCGGGTGGCACAGTAGCTTGCCGATAAATAAGGCATTTAATTTTTACCCTTTAATCTAAGGTTAGTTGCCTGCCAGTGTGTGTCAGGCCGACTTCCACTGACTGTATTGTGCCCACTGCCAGTGCCCACCACTCATACCGGGTGGCACAGGATTTTGCATAAAAAAAGGCATTTTATTTTTACCCTTTAATCTAATGTTAGTTGCCTGCCAGTGTGTGTCAGGCCCACTTCTACTGACTGTAGTGTGCCCACTGCCAGTGCCCACCACTCAGGACTGTACATCGAAAAAAGGCATGTAATGTTTACCCTTTAATCTAAGGTTAGTTGCCTGCCAGTGCGTATCAGGCCGACCTCCACTGACTGTAGTGTGTCCACTGCCAGTGCCCAACACTCATACCGGGTGGCACAGTAGCTTGCCGATAAATAAGGCATTTCATTTTTACCCTTTAATCTAAGGTTAGTTGCCTGCCAGTGTGTGTCAGTCCGACTTCCACTAACTGTAGTGTGCCCACTGCCAGTGCCCGCCACTCATACCGGGTGGCACAGGACTTTGCATAAAAAAAGGCATTTCATTTTTACCCTTTAATCTAATGTTAGTTGCCTGCCAGTGTGTATCAGGCCGACTTCCACTGACTGTAATGTGCCCACTGCCAGTGCCCACCACTCATACCGGGTGGCATAGTAGCTTGCCGATAAATAAGGCATTTCATTTTTACCCTTTAATCTAAGGTTAGTTGCCTGCCAGTGTGCCTCAGTCCGACTTCCACTAACTGTAGTGTGCCCACTGCCAGTGCCCACCACTCATACCGGGTGGCACAGTAGCTTGCCGATAAATAAGGCATTTCATTTTTACCCTTTAATCTAAGGTTAGTTGCCTGCCAGTGTGTGTCAGTCCGACTTCCACTAACTGTAGTGTGCCCACTGCCAGTGCCCGCCACTCATACCGGGTGGCACAGGACTTTGCATCAAAAAAGGCATTTAATTTTTACCCTTTAATCTAAGGTTAGTTGCCTGCCAGTGTGTGTCAGTCCGACTTCCACTGACTGTAGTGTGCCCACTGCCAGTGCCCACCACTCATACCGGGTGGCACAGGACTTTGCTTAAAAAAGGCATTTAATTTTTACCCTTTAATCTAAGGTTAGTTGCCTGCCAGTGTGTGTCAGGCCCCCTTCTACTGACTGTAGTGTGCCCACTGCCAATGCCCACCACTCAGGACTTTGCATCAAAAAAAGGCATTTAATTTTTACCCTTTAATCTAAGGTTAGAATCCTGCCAGTGTGTGTCAGGCCCACTTCCACTGACTGTAGTGTGCCCACTGCCAGTGCCGACCACTCATTTCGTGTGGCACAGGACTTTGCATAAAAAAAAGGCATTTAATTTTTACCCTTTAATCTAAGGTTAGTTGCCTGCCAGTGTGTGTCAGTCCGACTTTCACTGACTGTAGTGTGCCCACTGCCAGTGCCCACCACTCATACCGGGTGGCACAGGACTTTGCATAAAAAGGCATTTAATTTTTACCCTTTAATCTAAGGTTAGTTGCCTGCCAGTGTGTGTCAGGCCCCCTTCTACTGACTGTAGTGTGCCCACTGCCAGTGCCCACCACTCATACCGGGTGGCACAGTAGCTTGCCGATAAATAAGGCATTTAATTTTTACCCTTTAATCTAAGGTTAGTTGCCTGCCAGTGTGTGTCAGTCCAACTTCCACTAACTGTAGTGTGCCCACTCCCAGTGCCCACCTCTCATACCAGGTGGCACAGGACTTTGCATAAAAAAGGCATTTAATTTTTACCCTTTAATCTAATGTTAGTTGCCTGCCAGTGTGTATCAGGCCAACTTCCACTGACTGTAATGTGCCCACTGCCAGTGCCCACCACTCATACCGGGTGGCACAGTAGCTTGCCGATAAATAAGGCATTTCATTTTTACCCTTTAATCTAAGGTTAGTTGCCTGCCAGTGTGTGTCAGGCCGACTTCCACTGACTGTAGTGTGCCCACTGCCAGTACCCACCACTGATACCAGGTGGCATAGTAGCTTGCCAATAAATAAGGCATTTCATTTTTACCCTTTAATCTAAGGTTAGTTGTCTGCCAGTGTGTGTCAGGCCCACTTCCACTGACTGTAGTGTGCCCACTTTCAGTGCCCACCACTCATACCGGGTGGCACAGGACTTTGCATTAAAAAAAGGCATTTAATTTTTACCCTTTAATCTAAGGTAAGTTGCCTGCCAATGTGTGTCAGGCCGACTTCCACTGACTGTAGTGTGCCCACTGCCAGTGCCCACCTCTCATACTGGGTGGCACAGGACTTTGCATAAAAAAAGGCATTTTATTTTTTCCCTTTAATCTAATGTTAGTTGCCTGCCTGTGTGTATCAGGCCGACTTCCACTGACTGTAATGTGCCCACTGCCAGTGCCCACCACTCATACCGGGTGGAACAGTAGCTTGCCGATAAATAAGGCATTTCATTTTTACCCTTTAATCTAGGTTAGTTGCCTGCCAGTGTTTGTCAGGCCCACTTCCACAGACTGTAGTTTGCCCACTGCCAGTGCCAACCACTCATACCGGGTGGCACAGGACTTTGCATAAAAAAAGGCATTTCATTTTTACCCTTTAATCTAATGTTAGTTGCCTGCCAGTGTTTGTCAGGCCCACTTCTACTGACTGTAGTGTGCCCACTGCCAGTGCCCACCACTCATACCGGGTGGCACAGGACTTTGCATAAAAAAGGCATTTCATTTTTACCCTTTAATCTAATGTTAGTTGCCTGCCAGTGTTTGTCAGGCCCACTTCTACTGACTGTAGTGTGCCCACTGCCAGTGCCCACCACTTATACCGTGTGGCACAGTAGCTTGCCGATAAATAAGGCATTTAATTTTTACCCTTTAATCTATGGTTAGTTGCCTGCCAGTGTTTGTCAGGCCCACTTCTACTGACTGTAGTGTGCCCACTGCCAGTGCCCACCACTTATACCGTGTGGCACAGTAGCTTGCCGATAAATACGGCATTTCATTTTTACCCTTTGATCTAATGTTAATTGCCTGCCAGTGTTTGTCAGGCTCACTTTCACTGACTGTAGTGTGCCCACTGCCAGTGCCGACCACTCATTTCGTGTGGCACAGGACTTTGCATCAAAAAAAGGCATTTAATTTTTACCCTTTAATCTAATGTTAGTTGCCTGCCTGTGTGTATCAGGCCGACTTCCACTGACTGTAATGTGCCCACTGCCAGTGCCCACCACTCATACCGGGTGGAACAGTAGCTTGCCGATAAATAAGGCATTTCATTTTTACCCTTTAATCTAGGTTAGTTGCCTGCCAGTGTTTGTCAGGCCCACTTCCACAGACTGTAGTTTGCCCACTGCCAGTGCCAACCTCTCATACCGGGTGGCACAGGACTTTGCATAAAAAAAGGCATTTCATTTTTACCCTTTAATCTAATGTTAGTTGCCTGCCAGTGTTTGTCAGGCCCACTTCTACTGACTGTAGTGTGCCCACTGCCAGTGCCCACCACTCATACCGGGTGGCACAGGACTTTGCATAAAAAAAGGCATTTCATTTTTACCCTTTAATCTAATGTTAGTTGCCTGCCAGTGTTTGTCAGGCCCACTTCTACTGACTGTAGTGTGCCCACTGCCAGTGCCCACCACTCATACCGGGTGGCACAGGACTTTGCATAAAAAAAGGCATTTCATTTTTACCCTTTAATCTAATGTTAGTTGCCTGCCAGTGTTTGTCAGGCCCACTTCTACTGACTGTAGTGTGCCCACTGCCAGTGCCCACCACTTATACCGTGTGGCACAGTAGCTTGCCGATAAATAAGGCATTTAATTTTTACCCTTTAATCTATGGTTAGTTGCCTGCCAGTGTTTGTCAGGCCCACTTCTACTGACTGTAGTGTGCCCACTGCCAGTGCCCACCACTTATACCGTGTGGCACAGTAGCTTGCCGATAAATACGGCATTTCATTTTTACCCTTTGATCTAATGTTAATTGCCTGCCAGTGTTTGTCAGGCTCACTTTCACTGACTGTAGTGTGCCCACTGCCAGTGCCGACCACTCATTTCGTGTGGCACAGGACTTTGCATCAAAAAAGGCATTTAATTTTTACCCTTTAATCTAAGGTTAGTTGCCTGCCAGTGTGTGTCAGGCCCGACTTCCACTGACTGTAGTGTGCCCACTGCCAGTGCCCACCACTCATACCGGGTGGCAGGACTTTGCATCAAAAAGGCATTTGATTTTTACCCTTTAATCTAAGGTTAGAATCCTGCTAGTGTGTGTCAGGCCCACTTCCACTGACTGTAGTGTGCCCACTGCCAGTGCCCACCACTCATACCGGGTGGCACAGGACTTTGCATAAAAAAAGGCATTTCATTTTTACCCTTTAATCTAAGGTTAGTTGCCTGCCAGTGTGTGTCAGGCCCACTTCCACTGACTGTAGTGTGCCCACTTTCAGTGCCCACCACTCATACCGGGTGGCACAGGACTTTGCATTAAAAAAAGGCATTTAATTTTTACCCTTTAATCTAAGGTAAGTTGCCTGCCAATGTGTGTCAGGCCGACTTCCACTGACTGTATTGTGCCCACTGCCAGTGCCCACCTCTCATACTGGGTGGCACAGGACTTTGCATAAAAAAAGGCATTTAATTTTTACCCTTTAATCTAAGGTTAGTTGCCTGCCAGTGTATTTCAGGCCTGAAAAATCCCTGCACACAATCTTTTTCTTGCTTCTCAATCAATGCTTCTTGTTTATTATCATCATTTATAATCCACAAAACAACGCGTTTTGGCAATCTGCCTTTATCATCAGGTACATAACAGTGGTGTATCCCACAATATATAGGGAATGGTCACAAATGAGCTCAGGTGACATCAACCACCCAAGGGGCGGGCCTCCACTTGCAGCCAATCAGAAATGCAATCAAAAATGTCAATCAATCACAATCTTAGTGCAATATAAACATGATACAATATTTTGAATTAGTCAAAGCATATCTATATAGTGAAACAACACAGAAGTTATCTAAACTGAAGTATACCATACCCCAGTAGATCAGCGGGTCAGGTGACTCTAGAAAAAAGGAAAGATAATATCTATAAATATAGCATATCGAAATTTCATATATCAAAATCAGAGATGGACAATTTCACAATCATGGTTGAGGATCAGAGATGGACAATTTCATAATCACGGTTGAGGCCATTAGGATGTCACATTCTAATGGCCTCAACCGTGATTATGAAATTGTCCATCTCTACATTTTGATTGCCCACTGCCAGTGCCCACCACTCATATCGGGTGGCACAGTAGCTTGCCGATTAATGAGGCATCTAATTTTTACCCGTTAATCTAAGTTTAGTTGCCTGCCAGTGTTTGTCAGGCTCACTTTCACTGACTGTAGCGTGCCCACTGCCAGTGCCCACCACTCATACCGGGTGGCACAGTAGCTTGCCAATAAATAAGGCATTTCATTTTTACCCTTTAATCTAAGGTTAGTTGCCTGCCAGTGTGTGTCAGGCCCACTTCCACTGACTGTAGTGTGCCCACTGCCAGTGCCCACGACTCATACCGGGTAGCACAGGACTTTGCATAAAAAAGGCATGTAATTTTTACCCTTTAATCTAAGGTTAGTTGACTGCTAGTATGTGTCAGGCCGACTTCCACTGACTGTAGTCTGCCCACTGCCAGTGCCTACCACTCATACCGGTGGCACAGTAGCTTGCCGATAAATAAGGCATTTCATTTTTACCCTTTAATCTAAGGTTAGTTGCCTGCCAGTGTGTGTCAGGCCGACTTCCACTGACTGTAGTGTGCCCACTGCCAGTGCTCACCACTCATACCGGGTGGCACAGTAGCTTGCACGAATAGTACCACTAATAAAAATAAAAAAATGACAGGCAAAGGCAGGCCACTCCGCAGGGGCCGTCGTGGTGCTGTTATTTCCTTTGGCCCTAGAATAATGCCCAGTGTTCAGAGGCCACATACCCTGAACTCGGAAAATTCTGAGGACATAGTTGACTGGCTTACAAAGTTCACTGGCTTCGGAAACTTCTCGCACCATTCTTCTCCAGCTCACCTTCGGGCACCTCTCAAGTTACCACTCGCCCGCCCGCCACCACCACCAACACCAGCACCACAGCCACTTCATTTGATCTGTCAGAAGATTTATTTACACATCAGTTGGAAGAAATGAGTGATGCGCAACCATTATTGCCAGAGGATGTAGATAACAGCGATATGTCTCAGTCAGGCAGCATTACACACATGGACGTACGGTGTAATGATGATGATGTTGTACCCGCTGCTGCTTCCTTTGCTGAATTGTCAGATACAAGTGAAGCGGTTGATGATGACAATGTGTCCGTAGATGTCACGTGGGTGCACGCTCGAAGAGAAGAAGAACAGAGGGAAAGTTCAGATGGGGAGACGAGTTGGAAGCAGGGGGATGTTGTCGCAATTAGCTAGTGGCACTGTCAGACAGCATGTATCGGCACCCGGGGTTAGCCAGACAGCACGCCAATCAACGCATGCTGTTGCCACCACCAGAATGCCGTCATTGCAAAGCTCAGCAGTGTCGTTTTTTTTTTGTGTATCTGCCTCTGATAACAGTGATGCCATTTGCAACCTGTGCCAAAAGAAACTGAGTCGTGGGAAGTCCAACACCCACCTACGTACAACTGCTTTGCGAAGGCACATGATCTCACATCACAAACGCCTATGGGATCAACACATGAGTACAAGCAGCACACAAACTCAAAGCCACCATGCTCCTCCTGGTCCAGCTTCTTCAGCCACGTCAACCACTGCTATCCTCCCTGCCCCCTCTCAACCACCCGCCACTCCGCCTCTCACCTTCAGCAGTTCCTGCTCATCTGCCCACAGCCAGGTGTCTGTCAAGGAAATGTTTGAGCGTAAGAAGCCAATGTCACAGAGTCACCCCCTTGCCCGGCGTCTGACAGCTGGCTTGACGGAACTCTTAGCCCGCCAGCTTTTACCATTCCAGCTGGTGGAGTCTGAGGCCTTCAAAAAATTTGTCGCTATTCGGACACCACAGTGAAAGGTACCTGGACAAATTTATTTTTCAAAAAAGGCAATCCCAAACCTCTACTATGTTATTGAAAAGGAAGTCATGGCATGTCTGGCACACAGTGTTGGGGCAAGGGTCCATCTGACCACTGATACCTGGTCTGCTAAGCACGTTCAGTGCAGGTATATCACGTACAGTGCGTATTGGGTCAACCTGCTGACGGCTGACAAGCATGGAATGCTTGGCTCCGCAAAGGAGTTGTTGACACCGCCACGACTTGCAGGCAGGCCTACTGCCACCATCTCTACTCCTCCTACTCCATCCTCTTCGATATCCTCCTCGGCTGAGTCCTCTTCTGCTGCAGCGTCTGGCTGCACATCAACTGAATCCCCCCAGCTCCCCAGGGGCTATTCCACATCCCAGATACGACAGTGTCACGCTGTCTTGGGGTTGACTTGCCTGAAAGCAGAGAGCCACACAGGACCAGCACTCCTGTCCACCCTGAACGCACAGGTGGATCAGTGGCTGACCCCGCACCAACTGGAGATCGGCAAAGTAGTGTGTTACAATGGAACAAATTTGTTGGTGGCATTGAATTTGGGCAAGTTGTCACATGTGCCGTGCATGGCACATGTGTTGAATCTCATCGTACAACGCTTTGAGTCTAAGTACCCAGGCTTACAGGACGTCCTCAAGCAGGCCATGAAGGTGTGTGGCCATTTCAGGTGTTCTTACATGGCCATGGCGCACTTTTCCGATATTGAGCAGCGAAACAACATGCCAGTGAGGCGCTTGATTTGCGAAAGCCCGACACGTTGGAATTCAACACTCCTAATGTTCGACCGCCTGCTCCAACAAGAAAAAACCGTCAAAGAGTATTTGTATGACCGGGGTGCTAGGACAGCCTCTGCGGAGCTGGGAATTTTTTTGCAACGTTACTGGATGCTCATGCGCAATGCCTGTAGGCCTGTAGGCTCATGCGTCCTTTTGAGGAGGTGACAAACCAAGTAAGTCGCACCGAAGGCACCATCAGCGACCTCATCCCATTTGTTTTCTTCCTGGAGTGTGCCCTGCGAATAGTGCTGGATCAGGCTGTAGTTGAGCGTGAAGAGGAAGAGTTGTGGTCACCATCACCACCAGAAACAGCTTTGTGATCATCGCTTGCCGGACCTGCGGCAACGCTGGAAAAGGAGTATGAGGATAAGGAGTCAGAGGAGCAATGTGGCTTTGAGGAGGAGGAAGACCAACCACAGCAGGCACCCCAGGGTGCTCGTTGTGGTCACCTATCTGGGACCCGTGGTGTTGTACATGGCTGGGGGGAAGAACAGACCGTCAATGACATCAGTGAGGACAAGGAAAGGGAAATGAGTAGCTCTGCATCCAACCTTGTGCAAATGGGGTCTTTCATGCTGTCATGCCTGTTGAGGGACCCTCGTATAGAAAGGATGAAGGAGAACGACTTGTACTGGGTGGCCACGCTACTAGACCCCCGATATAAGCAGAAAGTGGCAGAAATGTTACCAAATTACTGAAAGTCGGAAAGGATGCAGCAGATTAAAACCAAACTAAAAAATATGCTTTACACAGCTTATAAGGGGGGTGTCACAGCACAACGGTAATCTAACTGGGGAAGAGGTGAGTGTAATCCTCCTCCTACCACGGCGGCAAGGACTAGACGATTTACAGGTGTGTTGTTGATGGAGGACATGCAGAGCTTTTTCAGTCCTACACATCGCCACAGCCCTTCGGGATCCAGCCTTAGAGAACGACTCGACCGACAGGTAGCAGACTACCTCGCCTCAACAGCAAATATCGACAATCTGAGGAGCGAAGAACCCCTTCACTACTGGGTGTGCAGGCTTGACCTGTGGCCTGAGCTATCCCAGTTTGCGATAGAACTTCTGGCCTGCCCTGCTTCAAGTGTCCTGTCAGAAATGACCTTCAGTGCAGCAGGAGGCATTGTCACTGACAAGAGAAGTTGCCTCGGTCAAAAAAGTGTTGATTACCTCACCTTCATAGAGATGAATGAGGCATGGATCCCGAAGGGACTGACAGTGGGTGATACGTTTGACTAACAAAAGGCCTGATGACATGCCTTGGCCTCAAAATGGTCCCCAAGCTGCTGTATTTAATGTCTGCATACCGGATGACTTTCGTGAATTCTCCGCCACCAACTAGGGTTCAAGCCGTAATGTTTTAGTCACTTTTCTGCCTGGAAAACATAAATTTTTCCGCCCGCTGCTACAACAGCGGCAGCAACAATGCCATTTTTTTTCAGGCATGTGAACATGCCTAATTTTTCTGTCCTATGGTGCAGCACTGTGGCTGCAAAAACAAAACAAAAAAAAAGGCACATACAAGTGTCAATTTCCCTTCGTAATTTTTACCTTGTTGCGGTGAAGGGGCTTGCGTATCACAATAAGCAATTATCACCTCTTTGAGTGTGTTGGCAATATTGCCACACCCCAGATGATAAGGCTATTGCTTCATTAAGGTCAGACCAAAAGCGATCGGCTGGATAATATTTCATAGAACAAACATGAATTTACCTTTTCTTTTAAGTTGTATGCGTTTTGAATACATAAAATAAAAAATCATAATAAAGTCTCTTAATAGTTTATTAGAAATAATGCAGACAATTAAAAAAATCCCCATCAATTCCAATACAAAGCAAGTACAGAGCTCAGAACTAAATTATTTCATGATGTCGTAATGGTTCGTTAATTCGACAATGGTTAATCAATTTGACACACGTCCCCGGATAGGGTACGTAACAGGGATTAAACTGATAGGAATAGTACTAGTTAAGACACCACTCATATAGGGTGTCATAGCACATTACTCTGTGCACACGCAGTGCCCCAATTTGGGAGTAAGAGGACCGACCAAGCTGATTTTCCATCTCCTGGTTCCTAAAATCAATTCAGTTTGGTGTATGAGAGTTTGGTCTGTCACTGTGAAGGCACTCAAAGGTACCCGATCTACATTTTTTTCACAAAAGGCAATCCCTGATATGGGACTTAACAGGGATTAAACTGATGAGAATAGTACTAGTTAAGACACCACTCATATAGGGTGTCACAACACATTGCTCTGTGCACGCGCAGTGCCCCAATTTGGGAGTAAGAGGACCGACCAAGCTGCTTTTTCCATCTCCCGGTTCCTAAAATCAATTCAGTTTAGTGTATGAGAGTTTGGTCTGTCACTGTGAAGGCAGTCGAAGGTACCCGGCCCAAAATTTTTTTCACAAAAGGCAATCCCTGATATGGGACGTAACAGGGATTAAACTGATACATATAGTACTAGTTAAGACACCACTCATATTGGGAGTGACAGTAAATTGCACGGCTCAGATGCAGTGACCATGGATTAAAACAAAGGGGAGGGAGCCAGCGTTTTTTTAACCTTCTCCTCGTTCAAAAAATCAATTCAATAAATGGACCCCAGATTGGGGACGTAACAGGGATTAAACTGATAAGAATAGTACTAGTTAACACACCACTCATACCGTGTGGCAGAGTACATTGCACGGCACACGCGCAGTGCTCCAAATTGGAAGTAACAAGAAGGACGCACACAGATAAATCAAATTTCTGCAAGGAGTTTGTCAAATTTTGACAACTGTTTGCGGTTGTCTAAAATCCATTCAATACACGTCCTGATAGGGGACGTAACAGGGATTAAACTGATGAGAATAGTACTAAAGAAAATACCACTCATATTGGGTGTGACAGTAAATTGGCACAGACGCAGTGACCGTGGATTAAAACAAAGGGGAGGGAGCCAGCATTTTTTTAACCATCTCCCCATTCGAAAAAACAATTCAATTCACCTTTCGGGGACGCTTGGTGATGTACGTTGCTGGGTGGAGGAAGAAACCTTCAATAACATCATCGGGACATGGATAGCTTGGTATTCAACTCTGCGTCAACTATGTAATTCTCCATGGGAGTTTTGGCATGGATCCCCCTCCGGCATGCCACAGTCCAGGTGTTAGTCCCCTTGAAACAACTTTTCCATCACTACTGTGGCTAGAAAGAGTCCCTGTGGGTTTTAAAATTCGTCTGCCTATTGAAGTCTATGGCGGTTCGCCCGGTTCGCCCGTTCACGAACATTTGAGGAAATTTGCATTCGCCGTTCACAAACGGAAAATTTTATGTTTGCGACATCTCTAGGTACCACCGGTAATGTCACTATCCGCATCGTTTACAGAAAAAGTACACTGTATGTCACAGATAAAAATGTTATGCACACATGTTACACTCGAGATGTGGCACTGGTAATGTCACTGTCAGAAGCGGACACCGTCTATTGAAAAAGTACACTGTATGTCACGGATTTTTCTTTTCAAAATTCTGTTTATTATTTTATAATAAAATAAAGTATTACAATGAGCAATAATGATGTGTATTGTTGAGCAAACAGTTTGAACCCGGACATTTTCAAAAAAGTTCGGGTTCAGGTTCGTTGTTCGGCGATTACTTCCCGCTTTCTGAAGGGCTGCACAGCAGCCAATCAGCTAGCGTTTTACTTCTTGCCCTAAGAACCCATCACAGCCATGCCTACTAATGGCATGGCTGTGATTGGCCAAGTGCAGCATGTGACCCAGCCTCTATTTAAGCTGGAGTCACGTAGCGCCACTCGTCACACTGCTCTGATTAGTGTCGGGAGAGGACGCAGCTTCTGTGAGGGCGAGATTAGGAAGGGAAAAGTCAGCAACAGCACCTAATGAACGGATAGATCTACAGCTGTGAATGATTGAACTTCTGCTAGTTACTTGCTCACTGGTTTTTAGGCTGCACAGAGCGTTTTTCTGTCACTTATTTTCTGGGGTGATCGGCGGCCATTTTGTGACTTGTGGTGCACCAGAACAAGCTGCCACCAAGTCCATCAATCCATCAATACTAGTTTTTTTTTTTTTTTTTTGCTATATCCTACATCAGGGGCTTGGCTGTGCTAATTGTCACCCCTAGAAACTCAGGATAGCAATTTCTATATTTTATTAAGGGGTTAAATACAATTGCCCAAATACCAATCCCCTAAATCTGGTGTTCCAGCTTTGGCTAGCCAAGTATAATACTGTCTGCTGTCTGGCAAAGGATAGATTATTTTCTGGGGTGAAATTCAATTGCCAAAATAGCAATACCATAAATCAGTGGTTTCAGCTGTGGCTGGCCAAGATTCATAGTGTCCGCAAAAACATATATTTTGTTCTGCTGTGAAATTCAATTGCCAAAATAGCAATACCATAAATCAGTGGTTTCAGCTGTGGCTGGCAAAATATAATAGTGTCCGCCAAAACATATATTTTGTTCTGGGGTGAAATTCAATTGCCAAAATAGCAATACCATAAATCAGTGGTTTCAGCTGTGGCTGACAAAATATAATAGTGTCCGCCAAAACAGATATTTTGTTTTTGGGGTGAAATTCAATTGCCAAAATAGCAATACCCTGAATCTGGTGTCCCAGCTGTTGCAGGCCAAGATTCATAGTGTCCACAAAAACATATATTTTGTTCTACGGTGAAATTCAATTGCCAACATAGCAATACCATAAATCAGTGGTTTCAGCTGTGGCTGGCAAAGTATAATAGTGTCCGCCAAAACATATATTTTGTTCTGGGGTGAAAATCAATTGCCAAAAGAGCAATAACCTGAATCTGGTGTCCCAGCTATTGCAGGCCAAGATTCATAGTGTCCGCCAAAACATATATTTTGTTCTGGGGTGAAATTCAATTGCAATTCAATTGCCAAAATAGCAATACCATAAATCAGTGGTTTCAGCTGTGGCTGGCAAAGTATAATAGTGTCCGCCAAAACATATGTTTTGTTCTGGGGTGAAATTCAGTTGCCAAAATAGCAATACCATAAATCAGTGGTTTTAGCTGTGGCTGGCAAAATATGGGGTGAAATTCAATTGCCAAAATAGCAATACCCTGAATCTGGTGTCCCAGCTGTTGCAGGCCAAGATTCATAGTGTCCACAAAAACATATATTTTGTTCTGGGGTGAAATTCAATTGCCAAAATAGCAATACCCTGAATCTGGTGTCCCAGCTGTTGCAGGCCAAGCTTCATAGTGCCTGCAAAAACATATATTTTGTTGTGGGGTGAAATTCAATTGCCAAAATAGCAATACCCTGAATCTAGTGTCCCAGCTGTTGCAGGCCAAGATTCATAGTGTCCGCAAAAACATATGTTTTGTTCTGGGGTGAAATTCAATTGCCAAAAGAGCAATACCATAAATCAGTGGTTTCAGCTGTGGCTGGCAAAGTATAATAGTGTCCTCCAAAACATATATTTTGTTCTGGGTTAAATTCAATTGCCAAAATAGCAGTACCCTGAATCTGGTGTTCGAGCTGTTGCAGGCCAATTGTTAATCTGTCCATAAAAGGATACCTTTCATCCAGGGCCTAAATACTAGCCCTAAAAGAGATATTCCCCTAAATCAGTGGTTACTGCTGTGACTGGATTAGTGTAATATGCTACATAAATAAATAGGCAGATAGTGTTAGGTGCCTGTAAAAAAAGGCCTGAATTTGAAATCAATACATTGGGCCAAATATTTTTTTTCTTATTGTGGTGCTTGGTGAACGGTAACAATGAGGAAAACATCTAGTAAAGGACGCGGACGCGGTTGTGGTGGTGTTAGTGTACCCTCTTGTGCTGGGAGAGGACGTGGCCATTCTGCCACAGCCACACGTCCTAGTAAACCAACTACCTCAGGTTCCAGTACCCGCCAGAATTTACAGCGATATTTGGTGGGGCCCAATGCCGTTCTAGGGATGGTAAGGCCTGAGCAGGTACAGGCGCTAGTTAATTGGGTGGCCGACAGTGGATCCAGCATGTTCACAACATTATCTCCCACCCAGTCTTCTGCAGAAAGCGCACAGGTGGCACCTGAAAACCAAGCCCATCAGTCTGTCACATCATCCCCATGCATATCAGGGAAACTGTCTGAGCCTCAAGTTATGCAGCAGTCTCTTATGCTGTTTGAAGACTCTGTTGGCAGAGTTTCCCAAGGGAATCCACCTAGCCCTTCCCCTGTGGTGGAAGACATAGAATGCACTGATGCACAACCACTGATGTTTCCTGATGATGAGGACATGGGAATACCACCTCATCGGAGTCCGCACGTCTCTGATGATGACGAAACACAGGTGCCAACTGCTGCGTCTTTCTGCAGTGTGCAGACCGAACAGGAGGTCAGGGAGGAAGACTGAGTGGAAGACGATGCAGGGCAGGATGAGGTCCTAGACCCCACATGGAATGAAGGTCGTGCCACTGACTTTCATAGTTCAGAGGAAGAGGCAGTGGTGAGACCGAGCCAACAGCGTAGCAAAAGAGAGAGCAGGGGGCAAAAGCAGAACAGCCGCCTCCAAGAGAGTTCGCCTGCTACTGGCCACCGCCACCAGGGACCGAGCACCCCAAAGGCAGCTTCAAGGAGTTCCCTGGCATGGCACTTCTTTAAACAATGTGCTGACGACAAGACCCGAGTGATTTGCACGCTGTGCCATCAGAGCCTGTAGCGAGGCATTAACGTTCTGAACCTTAGCACAAGCTGCATGACCAGGCATCTACATGCAAAGCATGAACTGCAGTGGAGTAAACACCTTAAAAGCAAGGAACTCACTCTGGCTCCCCCTGCTCCCTCCTCTGCTGCTGCCTCGGCCTCTTCCTCCGCCTCGGGAGGAACGTTGGCACCTGCCGCCCACCAAACAGAGGATGTGCCACCGACAACACCACCTGCGTCACCAAGCATCTCCACCATGTCACACGGCAGCGTTAAGCTCTCCATCTCACAAACCTTGGAGAGAAAGCGTAAATTCCCACCTAGCCACCCTCAAGCCCTGGGTCTGAATGCCAGCATTTCAAAACTACTGGCCTTTGAAATGCTGTCATTCAGGCTGGTGGACACAGACAGCTTCAAACAGCTGTTGTCCATGGCTGTCCCACAGTATGTTGTCCCCAGCCGCCACTACTTCAGCCGTGCCTTCCCTGCACAACCAAGTATCTGATAAAATCAAGTGTGCACTGCGCAACGCCATCTGTGGCAAGGTCCACCTAACCACAGATACGTGGACCAGTAAGCACGGCCAGGGACGCTATATCTCCCTAACTGCACACTGGGTAAATGTAGTGGCGGCTGGGCCGCAGGCGGAGAGTTCCTTGGCGCACGTCCTTCTGCCGCCAAGGATCGCAGGGCATCATTCTTTTCCTCCTGTAGCCTCCTCCTCCTACTCTGCTTCCTCCTCCTCTGCTTCCACCAGCTCATCCAGTCAGCCACACACCTTCACCACCAACTTCAGCACAGCCCGGGGTAAACGTCAGCAGGCCATTCTGAAACTCATATGCTTGGGGGACAGGCCCCACATCGCGCAGGAGTTGTGGCGGGGTATTGAACAACAGACCGACGAGTGGTTTCTGCCAGTGGGCCTCAAGCCCGGCCTGGTGGTGTGCGATAATGGGCGAAATATCGTCGCAGCTCTGGGACTAGCCGGTTTGATGCACATCCCTTGGCTGGCGCATGTGCTGAATTTGGTGGCGCAGAAGTTCATTCACAACTACTCCTACATGTCAGAGCTGCTGCATAAAGTGCGGGCCGTCTGTGCGCGCTTCCGGCGTTCACATCCTGCTGCTGCTCGTCTGTCACTGCTCGTCTGTTACTTCGGCCTTCCCACTCACCGCCTCATATGCGACGTGCCCACCAGGTGGAACTCCACCTTGCACATGCTGTAGAGACTGTGCGAGCAGCTGCAGGCCATAGTGGAGTTTCAGCTGCAGCACGGGTCGGTCGCACTGTGGAACAGCACCACTTCACCACCAATGATTGGGCCTCCATGCGAGACCTGTGTGCCCTGTTGCGCTGTTTCGAGTATTCCACCAACATGGCCAGTGGCGATGACACCGTTATCAGCGTTACAATACCACTTCTATGTCTCCTTGAGAAAACGCTTAGGGCGATGATTGAAGAGAAGGTGGACCAGGAGGAGGAGGAGGAGGGGTCATTTTTAGCAATTTCAGGCCAGTCTGTTAGAAGTGGCTCAGAGGGAGGTTTTTTGCAACAGCAGAGGCCAGGTACAAATGTGGCCAGCCAGGGCCAACTACTGGAGGACGAGGAGGATGAGGAGGAGGTGGAGGAGGATGAGGATGAAGCAGGTTCACAGCGGGGTGGCACCCGACACAGCTCAGGCCCATCACTGGTGCGTGGCTGGGGGGAAACGGAGGACGATGACGATACGCCTCCCACAGAGGACAGCTTGTCCTTACCTCTGGGGAGCCTGGCACACATGAGCGACTACATGCTGCAGTGCCTGCGCAACGACAGCAGAGTTGCCCACATTTTAACGTGTGCGGACTACTGGGTAGCCACCCTGCTGGATCCCCGGTACAAAGACAATGTGCCCACCTTACTTCCTGTACTGGAGCGTGATAGGAAGATGCGCGAGTACAAGCGCACGCTGGTAGAGGCGCTCCTGAGAGCATTCCCAAATGTCACAGGGGAACAGGTGGAATCCCAAGGCGAAGGCAGAGGAGGAGCAAGAGGTCGCCAATGCAGCTGTGTTACGGCCAGCTCCTCTAAAGGCAGGGTTAGCATGGCAGAAATTTGGAAAAGTTTTGTCTCCATGTCACAGCTAACTGCACCACCACCTGATACGGAACGTGTTAGCAGGAGGCAGCATTTCACTAACATGGTTGAACAGTACGTCTGCACACCCCTCCACGTACTGACTGATGGTTCGGCCCCATTCAACTTCTGGGTCTCCAAATTTTCCACGTGGCCAGAGCTAGCATTTTATGCCTTGGAGGTGCTGGCCTGCCCGGCGGCCAGCGTTTTGTCTGAACGAAAGACGTTATGTGTTTTTGTCTCCCAACTAGAAAGCTCTAAGCGATACATCAAATTAACCCTCTCCAGCCAAAGGCTGAATGGTGGGGAGTAATCTGCTTTCCACAGAGTGGGTATCAGTATGCGGGCAGCCGCTAGAAGGTGCCTTAGCAGTTTCTTGGTATGTTTGGGGAGCCTGCATGAGAGCAATTGAAGAAGGCATACCTCAGGGGTTAAGGGCAAATTCGTGTTTGCTAGTGTGTTAATTTGGGAAATTATATGCGTCCAGTAAGGTACTATGCGTTGACAGGTCCACCAAAGGTGATAGTAAGTCCCTACTTGTTGTCCACATCTCCAACAATGAGGGTTGTAGCTAGGATTATACTTGTGTAGCTTGGATGGGGTTAAGTGCCATCTTGTCAGGATCTTATACCCACTTTCTTGCATCCTAACGCAGCGTGAGGCCAGCTTAGGGGCAGCAATGAGCATTTGGATTTCTGACTCATTGAATTGTCGCAAAATATCCTCTTTCCAGGTTCTAATGAAAGTGTGTGCCGTTTGCGTTAGCAAGGTCAAAAGCAGTTTGCTATATGTCGAAACCTCTTTCTTGGGAAGTTTGATTTGCGCTAATGAGGATTCAAAACATGTCATTGGCCTCTGGAGGTCTTTATTTTGGAGTAGTAGTTTAAAGGAATGTACAAATTTATTGTATATCATGGGAGCTATTGGAGAACATTTTAGGCATTCCGTTAAAGCTTCTCTTGAAGGTAGTGTACCAGTAACTATTAGTGAGTCTGCAGTAGTATCATTAAGTCTGATTTCTTTAGGGATGCGTATGCTGCCGCCTTATCCTCCCTTCCTCCACAAAGAATCCTGGGTAATCTAGGATCCAGTCGAATTTTTTGCAATAATGTTTCCATTGTCAGGACAAAAAGTAAGGGGGAGAGAGGGCACTCCTGTCTGGTGCCATTTGATATCGGCAACACAGGCGACAGCACTCTATTAACCAGCACTCTGGTGGAAGGACGTTCGTACATGGAAAATATAGCTTGGACAAAGGGAGGGGGTATACAAAAGGCTATTAGAGAGGCTTTCAGATATCCCCAGTCCACTCTATCGAATGCCTTTTCGGCGTCTGTATTGAGGAGGAGTCGTGGAATATCGGAATGTTGAGCGTAGGTGATTAGTTGAAGAATCCTGTATATATTATCTTTTTCCTTCCTTCCAATTACAAATCCCACTTGGTCAGGCGCTACTAGTGAAGGTAGTAACGTTTGTAGTCTGCGGGCTAATATTTTCACAAATACTTTAAGATCAAAGTTCAGAAGTGAAATGGGGAGGTAGTTGCGGCATGCGTGTAGTGTTTATAATTTGCTAATAAGTAGGCTTTTGCTGAACCCAGGTTAAGCAGGTTTTTTAACTCAGTTCGCTGCGATGTCAGGTGACAGGTCTTCTAAGTGGGATGCTAGAAGGGATCTTTTGTGCAAAAATCTTCTGCTGGAGTTCAGACACTTCCCTTGTCTTTTCCTTACGGGTATATGCGGAGAGGGATATAAGTACCCCTCGTAAATATGATTTGTGTGCTTCCCAGAGTGTCTGCACAGAAACCTCTCCATTATCATTCCGATAATTTCAGGAGTAGATTGTTTAAACGCCAGCATTTAAAGGCTGGGGATGTATGTGGTAACATATATACTAGTTCTACTAATGAATGATCTGATGGGACCTGAGACTTAATAGTCGCAGACTGACAATTTTGTATATGTGTGATCGGAATAAATATATAATGGAGTCTGCTATATGAATTATGTGGCGTAGAGTAGTATGTGTAATCTTAAACTGAGGGATTTAAAGTTCTCCAAGAATCGACCAGCTGGAGTGATTGGAGCGCATGAGTTAATTTTGCCAGTGCTTTAACACGGATATTCGTTTTGCCATTAGATGAGTCTAAGAGGGGGTTGAAGGCAACATTTAAGTAACCTCCTAAGATTAAGGTGCCTTCTCAGAAGGTCGAAAATTTCTTTAAGGTTGTCGTGAGCCAGGGGATTTGTTCTGAGTTTGGTGCATAAACATTCCCTATGGTAAACACCGTGGTTCCCAATGTCCCTTTAATAAAAATGTATCGACCTTCAGAATTTTTCTAATAAAGTAAAGTTAACATGCTTGCTTAAAACAATGCTTATGCCCTTAGAGGCCTTGGTGTCTGAACCTGAGTGGTGCCACATGGAAAAATGTGTCCTGTTCATGGTAGGAATCTTTTGTTTCTTAAAATGCGTCTCCTGGAGAAGACAAATGCCTGCTTTGTTTCTCCTGAGTAAGTCAATTACCTGACCACGTTTTGAGGGGGAATTTAGCTCACGTACGTTGTAAGAAATTATTTTGATACTTGCCATATTGTTGCTTGGGTAAGAGAAGTGATCGCGAGGTAGGGCATCAGATGTTGGGGGGACCTGGAGAGAATTGTCTTAAAGGAGGGGGAGGAAGGAGGGGGGAGGGAAGAGTGGGACATTGGGATTAGACAAAGTCAATTAGTCATAATGAACAATGTTTCAAAGATAAAACTGTTTAACAAATACTCAGCAATTGTCATATTACACTCCAACGGGAGCGTCAAAAGTTATAACTGGTGAGGGGAATTGCCAGCTGTATTAAATCCCTTTAGAGCGTAGTGCTGTGGTCAAGGGCTTGAGGGTTCTCCTTTTAAGCAGTGTTTGTGGAGATAGGTCTTGATATATGTGCAGTTGTGTATCTCCAAAGGCAACGCGAGGAGATGATCTGGAGAGGCGTATTATTTCTTCTTTAATAGGATAATGTAGTAGGCGACAGATCACATCTCTTGGGGGATCTGTATCTCTGGGTTTCTGTCGCAGCACTCTGTGGATGCGTTCTATCACTATGTAGTTAATAAAGCAGCAGTGTCCACAGATTCTGGAAGGCCACTGAGGCGTAGATTATTTCTCCGGCCTCGATTTTCCTGGTCTTCTAGTGCATCAAACACCACATTGAGGTCGTTTTGGCATGTGGAAAAACTGGTGGTGACAGCTGTAGTATAGTTGTATTATGCAGCTTGCGCAGTTATCAGTTGTTCTACCCTGGCACCCAGGTGTTTCATATCATGTTTTATATCTTGAAGATCTTTAGAAAGAGGGTCCAAAGCTTTTGCTAAAGTGCTTTCCAGGGATTTTCGCAGAAAAGAATGAGAGGTTGGTAGCGAGCGAGTCCTGTTGTGAGGGCAGTGTCACTGTCCGTTTCTTCTCCAGTATCTAATTGAGCTGCAGGGAGAGTGTCTTTAGATGGGGTAGTCATATCAGCATGCAGACTTTTCTTTTTCATGTATTTATCCATATCTCCTTTTGGCGCAGACAGTTTTTGGGAAAAGTTAGAATCTTTGGATACAGGATTCCCAATTTTCACCATCTTGTCAGAAGGTAGTGCTTAATGGAAAGTTGGGTCTCTGTCCTGCCAGTTTAATGTCGGCTCATCAGCGTGTTTCAGTAATATTACAGAGAATGAAAAATTGTGGCTCAAAGTCCACTGAAGAGATGGGTTTTAGTCCAGGAATTCAGGAAGTGTGGGTTAATTTAGCGGACCGTATCCAGTCCTGAAAAATTAGAGCTTTGCTCCCAGTACCAGGTCTATGCTGGACTGTATGGTGCTGCAGAGAAAGAGGGGGGGGGGGTTGTGGGCAAAGTTTTAAACCTGGGATGCCGATTGAATGCAAGTGTCCCTTCTGTGTATTTTGGGGGGAGCTGGGCCTAAGGACCAGGAGAAAGCAGCAATGTGCATCTCTACTCACTGACGGTGCTGTTTGCGGGCCAGACCGGTCACGCGCAGATGTCCCAAAGCACGGCAACGGCTCTGTGGTGGTACTGGAACTCCGATCATGTGTCTGTCAGCTGTACAGTTGGTGCAGGGCTGCAGGTTCTCATCAGAGGTAGGCGTTAGACAGGGTTCGTCAGCGGTGCGCATGGGATCGGGTGTTAGGCAGCGGCATGCTGTGCCCCAGGTCTTGTAGGCCACAGACAGAGCTACGGCCGTGTGTCAGCCAGCTGTACTGTCGGCGGAGAGTTGCGGATCCTCAGCAGCGGTAGGCTTTAGTCTGGTGCCGGGGTTTGTCAGTGCCAGCAGTGTGCCTGGGACTGGGTGGTAGGCTGCGGCGTGCTGTGTTTCAGGTCTTGCTAGGCGGCAGACTCCGACTCTGCAATTTCGGGCTGGAATGGTCCAATAAGGGCTCAAATATGCTCTGGGATCACCCAGTGGTTTCTCTTTACCTCCCCAGAGGTTTTCCAGGTTCAGTAGCCACTGATGGCTAAGGATTTAGTCAATAACCCAGAGAGCGCTCTGAGTTGCAACTTGGCGGTTAGCCACTCCCCCCACAGATACATTTTTTGAGCACACACGTTACACTCGAGATGTGGCACTGGTAATATCACTCTCAGAAGCAGACACCGTCTATTGAAAAAGTACACTGTATGCCACAGGTACATTTTTTGAGCGCACACGTAACACTCCAGATGTAGCGCTAGTAATGTCATTGTCCGTAGCAGACACCGTCTAGGGTGAAAAAACACATTGGTTGTCCCAGGTATTTTTTGGAGGCGCAAACTTTACACTGGAGATGAGGCGCATCTAATGTCACTGTCTGCAGCGGCCTATCTATTGCACCCTATTTAGTGCAGGATGCGCTAAAAATTGATAATGCTGCCGCACACAATAGTCCTTAAAAGGACTATAAAATTTTAGCTATTTAGCGCAGTTTGTACTAAATAAAGATATTGCTCGTGCCAAACACAATAGTTATTAAAAGGACATTTGGGTCTTTAAAGTTTTAGCAATTTAGCACAGGTTGCGTTAAAAATATATGTTGCTGCTGCCACACACAATAGTCCTTAAAAGAACTTTTGGGTTTCTACTAAAAATATTCCTATATCACTCCCTACACCATCTGTCTCTTCCTCAGCACAGCTCTCCCTGACTAAGACTGAGCTGAAAACGCGCCATCGGGTGCTATATAGCACCCGATGACACGTTCTGGCCAGCCAATCACTGTAATGCCAGTAACCAACATGGCTACAGCATTACAGTAAGGGCAGTACTTACCTGCACGTTTATTGGCTGCATAGCAGCCAAGAACCGTGCGGGGAGGATACTCGAGCATTGCGCCCGAGCACATGCTGTATTTGGCCTGATACCGCCATGTGCCGAGCTTTTAGATGCTCAAGCCAAACTCGTGTTTGGCCGAGCACGCTCGATCAACACTAGTGGTGGAGCCTTGACTGAGTGCCACTGGGTGTAGCAGCGGTTTCTGCGGCACGCTGAACCACCACATCCGAGCCACGGTTCTCCCAGGCAACTTTATAGTGACCCTGCATATGTTGACGCAGGGCCATGGTGCCAACATTGGCACCCTGGCCATGCTTTACTTTCTGCCCGCAGATTCTACATATGGCCATGTTCACTTCCTGCCGCAGCTTAACAAAAACTGCCACACTGCCGAGTAGGTGATTTTACCCCCAACACTCTGCACTGACTGACTGCTATTGCCTCTGCTTCCATGAACCACTGAACCATTACTTTCTGGGCAGGTAGGCTCCGCTGCTGCCTCAAGGACAAGCTGCCACCCTCTTCTCCTGATGATGAAGCCCCTAATTCACCCTTCTCCCAAGTATGATCAGCTACATCATCATCATCAAATACTGTCTGCGCATCACTGATGTCCGCCTCAAAGGTCTCTTGGTCAGGAGCCTGACCGCTCGCAACACCAGCTCCCACGCCACTTTCCTCATCACTACTTGTCTGCCTATCAGAGGAAGCGGCGGATGTAAACACCACATCTTGGCTGGCCAGTAGCTGCTGACTGTCCTCTAGTAGCTCGTCTTTGCTGTATAGTGGAGCTGAGCCCACAGTATATAATACTTGTCTGGCCGAGGGAACAGAAAAGGACAGAGGCAGTTTGAGGACAGGTGAGGGCACAGGGCCTGCGTCCGGGAAATTCCAACTAAGTGTTGTGTCTGACGAACCCATCGACTCTTGGCTGGGGCTGTTTGATGTCACTTGGGATGAAGTGAATGAGCGAGTCAACCATTCAAGAACCGCTGGGTCGCTGGTCAAGACACGACCACAAGATGACACTGGGAGCTCAGGCCTCTCCCTGCGACTCCTGCTGCCATGCCTCCTTACTCTGCTGTGACCTATGCCTGCACCAGAAACATTTAGGCCTCGTCCACTCTCCTGTGAAGGACCTGAAATTTCTCTGTCTGACATACTGTTAAATCCAATTAATAAATAAATAAATCAATAAATAAATAAATAAATAAAAAGGAAATTGAAACCTCAAAAAAGTCTGTAATATTCTAACTTCACCACACATCGGCTTATAAGCCCCTTTTTTCCCCACTAATACATGCCAAAGAAGGCTTTAGAACATATAACTGCACAGCTGAATGGCAAATAATATGTATTTTTTTGCCACTAACACACGCCAAAAAGGGCTTTACAACATATAACTGCACCGCTGAACGGCAAATAGGCCTTTACTTTTTTCCACTTATACATGCCACAAAAGGATTTAGAACACATAACTGCACCGCAAAACGGCAAATAATATATATTTTTTTGCCACTAATATAAAAAGGGCTTTAGAACATATAACTGTAGGATGAACAGCAAATAATATATATTTTTTTGCCTCTAATACATGCAAAAAAGGGCTTTAGAACATATAACTGCACTGCTGAATGGCAAATATATATATTTTTTGCCCTTAATACACCCAAAAAAGGGCTTCAGAACATATAACTGCACCGCTAAACGGCAAATATATATTTTTTTCACACTAATACACGCCAATAAGGGCTGTAATTTTCTCACTGTACCACACAACGGCAAATACTTTTTTTGTGCCACTAATCCACTACAAAAAGGGTTTAGAACATATAATCACGCTGAACGGCAAATAATATATATTTTTGTGTCACTAAGGCCTTATTCACGCGTCCGTAGTGTTTTTGCGGATCCGCAAAACACCTTGCCACCAGCCCTATAGAGATGCCTATACTTGTCCGCAATTGCGGGCAAGAATAGGACATGCTCTATATTTTTGCGGAGCCGCCGTCCGGAAGATCGGCGGCGCACTCCGCAAATGCGGATGCGGAGAGCACAGTGTGTGCTCTCTGCATCCATCACGTCCCCATTCAAAATGAATGGGTCCGCACCCGTTCCGCAAATTTGCGGAACGGGTGCGGACGTAGATTGCGGACGTTTGAATAAGGCCTAATAAACACCAAAAAGGGCTTTAGAACATATAACTGCACGGCTGAATGGTAAATAGGCCCTTACTTTTTTCCAGTTATAAAATCCACAAAAGGCCCTAGAACATGTAAATGCACCGCTGAACGGCAAATAATATATATTTTCCACTAATACAAGCCAAAAAATGCTTTAGAACATATACAGTAACTGAACTGCACAAGGACAAATAAGACATAGAAATATTTCCTTCTATTAACCCTGTTACTGCCTGTTAGTGATGAGCGGCAGGGGCTATATTTGAAGTTGCGATATTTTGCAAATTTATGGGCGAATATTTGCCATATATTTGCGAATTCAAGGTTATTTTCTTGATTACGAAAAATCGGCAATGTAATATTCGCGTAATGCGCGCGCAATACAGGCATGGGTTACTTTGGGTATATTTTTTAAGCTGCTAGAAGTTTACTGAGTCTGGAGATAATGGTTGGCACGGCAGAACATTACAATAGCTTTATATCAGGTAGAGGGCTCCAATATATATTTGCGATCGACAATTAATGATGCTCTTATTTTTGCGCAATACGTGCAACTGGGTGACATCACAGTACTATGTATGTATGGATAGCCTAACCTATCACACTACCTAACACCCTGCACTCAAATCTATCAGCTACACTATAAATCAATGTAACCTACACTAACTATCTCCCCCTAACTATCTGAATTATATATCTAAGTTAACTGTCTAATGTATATACAGCAAAGGAAAGAGCACAGAAATCACACTGCTGTCTCTCTCAGAACTCCATTACACTACAGAAATTAGCTGCTGGGGAGGTTGAGTAGGCAACTTTCCTATTGGTTGCTAGGCGTGTTGATAAGCTCAGACAAAGACATTGCAGCCTACTCATTGGCCCCACAAGCAAGAAGGAGGTTACTGATGAAAAAAAAAAAAAAGTTGAATATTCTAAATTACGAATATATAGCACTATATTCTAAATATTTGCAAATTCTCTAAGTGCCGATATTCGCGATAAATATACGCGATTCAAATATTCTTGCCAACTCTAATGGCTGTATCAAACAGCACTTGCATCCCAATAACAAGAATGGTTTGCTGAAATTACAAAGCTGTATAATGGCAATTTGAATCCCCAGTCAGTTCAGCAAGGTGTAATAGGGTTGTTCCTATTACCCAGGCTGTAAATTCCCCTACTGAACCCTGTTCTGCTTCAATACTGTGGAATGATTCCTCCCATTTCCTTTCCCTAAACTTCTACACAGCAAAATAAAAGTTTTAAAGTATTTTCTACTACAGCGCCTGCTGACATCTCTCCCTGCACTAGTACACTTGAAAATGGCTGAATCCAAGATGGCTGAGGCAATTTATAGGGCTGTGACATCACAGGGCTGGCTGGAGGGCTGCTCATTGGCTGCATACATGGCATTGTGGGTGATCCCTCGTTCCCAAAGTTCCTTGTTCCATGTCCTAACACATGCAGCAGCCATTTTCGGAAAAAAATTGATTCTTTTCCACGAAGTGTGAGGAAATTCAGATTCTGTACGAATCAAATCTTTCCTGTAATTCAGATCGAATTCCACTTCGTCAACTTCGATTCGCTCATCTCTAGACGTTTTCATTAGTGATGAGCGAGCATGCTCGGCAGAATATCTGTTAAGCTCGAGCATCACTATGCTCGGCACATGGCGGTACTCGACCGAGCACAATGCTCGAGTCTCCACCCCACACGTTTTGTGGGTTTAAAGCAGTCAATAAAGGTGCAGGTAAGTACTGCCCTCATTGTACTGCCAGTAGCCATGTTGGCTGCTGGCATTACAGTTAATGGCTGGCCAGAACGTGTCATCGGGTGTTATATAGCACCCGATGACGCATGTTCAGCTCAGACGTAGACAGGGAAAGCAGAGCTTAGGAAGGGAAAGACAGCGTAGGGAGCAATTTTCACAGTTTTTATTCTGAGAAATCTTTTCCAAGAGCTAAAAGTCCTTTTAAGGACTACTGTGTGTGTGTGTGTGTGTGTGTGTGTTTTAGAGCAGCAATATATTTACCTCCTGCAGTCTCAGGGACAGTGCTTCGGAAGGGACAGATAGTACAGGGAGAGACATTTGCTGTTTTTACTACCAAAAGCTTTTCAAAGACCACAAAGTCCTTTTAAGCACTACTGTGTGTGTTTGACAGTACTGTACATCATTGCAGACTGTGTCTTTGATAATCTGGGCCACATCTAGTGTCCATAGTGTGTGGCTTTGGGAAACAGTGTCTGTATTACAAATTCCAATAATCTGGGTCTAATATAGTGTCCTTAATCTGTGGTGTTCTGTAACCAGTACTGTAGAACAACTGCAAACAGTGTCTGTATTACAAATTCCAATAATCTGGGCCTACTATAGTGTTCATAATCTGTGGTGTTCTGTAACCAATACTGTAGAACATCTGCAAACAGTGTATGTATTACAAATTCCACAATTTTGGGCCTAATATAGTATCTATAATCTGTGGTGTTCTGTAACCAATACTGTGCAACATCTGCAATCAGTGACTGTATTGCAAATTCCAATAATCTGGGCCTAATATAGTGTCCATAATCTGTGGTGTTCTGTAACTAATACTGTACAACATCTGCAAACAGTGTCTGTATTACAAATTCCAATAATCTGGGCCTAATATGGTGTTCATTATCTGTGTTGTTCTGTAACCAATACTGTACATCATCTTCAAACAGTGTCGGTATTACAAATTCCAATAATCTGGGCCTAATATAGTGTCCATATTCTTTGTGTTTCTATGACATATACTGTCCTGCATCCAAAAACTGTGTCTTTAGCGGACAGTAAAACAATATGAGCCAAATCTAGTGACAAAACCATTAATATGAAGAAGGTGCGCACTAAGGGACAGGGAAGTGAGCGTGATGCTGATGGTGCCTGCTGCCAGTGCACCAGAAAAAAAAAAAATCCACCGTACCCAGCTTCATGTCAAACTTAGCTGTCCAAGTTGGACCAGTGCGAACAATTGGTCGGTTGGATTGCTGAATATAATGCTTCCAGTCGGTTAAGCACCACCCTCTTGTCCAATCTCTGTAGCCAAGAGTCTGGTCAACCGAATCCTCACTCGGATCATCCTTCCTCCCACCATGGTGAGGATTGCCAAATGAGTGATCCCACACTTGGATATTCCGAGGAGCTCTTTCCAAAGCCACTATTATATTTGTCCCTTTCTCCCAGCACGCTTGAAGAGGGACCTGAGATATTGTGCCCTGATTCCCAACCTCTTGAGCCTTCGCAGTCTCAAGAAGATGACGGTGGTGAATGGTAATCATTTGTTCATGAGGTGGATGATGATGAGACACAGTTGTCAATCACTGAGGTTGTGGTTAGGTCAAGTCAGGAGGATGAGCAGAGTGAGGAAGTGGAAGAGGAAGTGGTGGACGATGAGGTCACTGACCCAACATGGGAAGGTGAAAATCCGAGTGAGGACAGCAGTACAGAGTGGGAGTAATCCGCAGCACCGCAACAGTCTGGAAGAGGTAGTGGGGTTGCAAAAGGGAGAAGTCGGCCCAGACCAAAAAGGCCTGCAACCGTTACAACGAGCACCCCCATGCGTAAATCTACCTTGCCAAGGGGTAGGTGTTCCGCAGTATGGCGCTTTTTTGAGGAAAGTGCAGACGACAAAAGAGTGGCAACTTGTTCCATACCAAAATGAGCTGGGGCGTGAACACTAGCAACCTCACTACCAGCATGATCCGCCACATGGCATCCAAGCACCCTAATAAGTGAGCCAAACAGCTGGGTTCAAAATCTGGGTCTGCGGGTAACACCACTGCCTCTTCTTCCCCTATGTTACGCACTGCTGGCCAATCACTTGTCGAAGGCACAGGCCCGGATGCCCCTCTCCCTGCACCTGGACCTTCACATGAACCGTTAGCAACAACATCCACTCCCCTATCCCAGCGCAGCATCCAAATGTTGATAACATAGGCATTTGAACGCAAGCGCAAATACCCACCCACCAACCCACCCACAGGCCATAGCACTAAATGTGCAACTTTCAAAATTACTGGCCCTAGAAATGTTGCCATTTAGGCTTGTAGTGTAGACACTGTGGCCTTCTGCAGCCCGATGTCGGCGGCCATCCTTCGGTACACAGTCCCCAGCCCCACTATTTTTCACTGTGTGCCGTGCCCGCCTTACACTAGCATGTGTCCACAGAACATCACCCGTGCCCTGACTAAGGCACTTACTGGGAAGGTCCACTTTACCATGGACACATGGAAAAGTGCTGGTGTCCAGGGACGCTATATTTCCCTGACTAGTGAGTCGTACCCTGGGATGGCACAAGTGCTACCCACGCCCAGGATTGGGGGCCCTACATCCATCAGGGTCTCCGCCAGCAGCTATGTTACTGGCTCCAACTGCCACTTCTCTTGCACTGCCTCCTCCTTGCCTTCCCCCTCCAGCAGCAGTCAGCCATCAGTCGCTAGCTGGAAGCAGTGTAGCACTGCTGTGGGTAAGTGTCAACAGGCCGTGTTGAAGCTGATCTGCTTAGGGGACAAACAGGACACCAACACACAGCTATGGCAGGTGTGGTGTGTCACCTGGTAAAGTAATGAAGGTTGTATATGGGTCTCCCAGCTTTCTAACATATGCTGAGGAAAGCTATGTAGGAAAAGGGTTAAAAACCTAAGCCAGGGTCATGAGGAGCTGCACCTGGGGAGCCGCTAGATAACTGGGCTGGCAACATACTTGCTCAGAACTTTCTGGGAGTGAGAGAAGCCACATCTCACTGAGGGACCCTGAATGTCCAGAGCCTGCAAACTTCAAGTACCACAGGTTGCTGTTCAGACAGCATGTTTATTTTTGGTGGACTCAGGATAGCTCAGCCACGTCCTAGAGAAGGACCTATCGTTTAGTTAGAGCCTGGAAAAAGCTAGGTGTTCCGTTTATGTTTTGTGTTTTGATGCAACCTGTGAAATATAGCTGGCAGGACACCAGTTGAAATGCACTTCTGTCTCCTGAGGTCTCCTTGTGCTAAATAATCTGACTAATCCCCCAACCTTTTCACCCCTGGAAAGGTAAGCTAAATAACGGACTGTCAAACAGGGTATAAGGGACCAGACTCAACCTACAACCAGGCATGGTTTTGTCTGACAATGGCCGTAACTTGGTGGCGGCTTTGGAGCTCAGCAACCTGACACACATCCCATGCCTAGCCCACGTCTTAAACTTAGTGGTTCAGCGGTTTATCAAAACCTACCCCAATTTGCAAGAGCTACTAGTGAAGGCGCCCCAGGTGTGTGCCCATTTCCGCAAGTTGTTCACAGCTTCATCCGGTCTGTCAATGCTGTAGCAACGCTTGCGGCTTCCAGCTCACTGACTGTTGTGCGACATGGCTTTGTGAGCAGCAGACAGCAGTTATGGAATACCAGCTGCAACATGGTTGTCGCCTTTACAGTCAACTGCCACCATTCACAAGCGAGGAGTGAGCATCGATGTCAGGCCTCTGTGAGTTTTTAAAAAACTTTGATGAATCTACACAGATGGTTAGTGTTGATAACACTATTATCAGTGTAACCATCCCACTGCTATGTCTACTCAAACGATCGCTGCTCACATTAGGTGGATTTTCTGAATGTGGCATACAAGGAAATGGGGCAGGAAATTACACAGGTTCATAGCCAGAGCACCCACAGTTCGTCTTCTCAGCACAAATTGCAGAAAAGGAGGAGTGGAGACACTCTGATGTCATCCTGATCGACGTCTTGCCTTTTGGTACTCTGGCACACATGGCTCACTTCCTGTTAGGCTGCCTTTCCCACGACCCTCGCGTCATACGCATTTTAGATAACATGGATTACTGGGTGTTCGCCCTTCTCGACCCCCGCTACAAAGAGAACTTCTCATCTCTCATTCCTGTGGTGGAGATGATGAGTAAAACGGTGCAATACCAGAGGGTACTTGTTGAGAGATTGCTCCAAAATTTTCCATCTGACAACACTGCCGGCAGAGTCCGTACTTCCTCAGGCAACCGAGGAAGGGAGACAAGGGGAAAATACAGCAGTTCCAACAAAGGCAGGGCAACACTCTCCAAGGCATGGGACACTTTTATAACACCCCGCAAGCAACCTTACCCTGAAGCTCGGCCTAGTGCTACAAGGAGGGATACGTTTTGGAAGATGGTGAAGAAATACATTGCAGACCGTGTTAGCATCCTAAATAATCCCTCAGTCCCTTACAACTACTGGGTGTCCAAGCTGGACACTTGGCACGAACTTGCGCTGTACACCTTGGAGGTGCTGGCCTGCCCTGCCGCCAGCATTTTGTTTGTGCTTGTATTTAGTGCTGCTGGTGGCATTATAACAGATTAGCGTATCCACTTGTCCACTGGCAATGCTGACAGGTTGACTCAGATAAAAATGAACAAGGCCTGGATTGCCCCTGACTTCTCAACTTCACCAGAGGAGAGCTGAGCTAATGAGGAACCTAAAGGCAATTTAAATCTATCATTTATAATGTACTCAATCTACTGTAGTGTATTCCCATGTACCTTTTCCACCACAAAAAAAAAGAGTATATGGTTGAATTTTGTTTTCTCCTTCTCCAGATTGTATATATTCCCTCCACTCTAATTTTTTTTATAGGGTCAGCTGAATATGCACTCGCATATAATGTTTTAGAGTGTCAGCTGAACAGTATGCATGCCCATATAATGTTTTAGAGCATCAGCTTTACAGCATGCACTCACATATGTTTTAGAGCGTTATTTGAACAGCATGCACTCGCATATAATGTTTTAGAGCGTCAGCTGTACAGCATGCACTCGCATAGAATGTTTTAGAGTGTCAGCTCACCTGCAGGCACTAGCATACTGTATAACGTTTTAGAGGGTCATCTCAATAGCATGGCCCTTGCCCCTAATGTTTTAGAGGGTCACCAGCAGGCCTTTGCTTCAAATGTTTTTGAGGGTCACCTGCAGGACACCAATCATAATTTTTTAAGGGTGTGTGTGATGTGTAATAAAGTGTGTATTGTAGTGCCAGTTCATTGTAATTTTTTGCAGCCCTGACTTAGTGTATAGGCTTTATGAGTGTAGGATTCCCACTACCTGAACAACTGTACCACAATGTGAATGAGGCCCTCCTTTATGTGATATACAGGCTGTTTCAGAGTACCTCTTGCTTGTAATTTGGCAGCACTTGCACTTTATATACAATTGAATATACAGGAAAGAGTGTTTCCTAACAATTTTTTCTGTGAAATAGATTATTTTTTTTATTATTATTTTTATTTTTTTTTTTTTATTATTATTATTATTTTTTTTTTTGGGGGGGTGTTATGCATATTTTGGTCAGTCTGTAAAAGTGGCATACAATTCAACTTGCCTTGAGTACTCACCCATTGTTGCATAGTCCCTTTAAATGTATTTAATGCTTCAATAGGTTATTTATTGTTACTACACTCACAATCATATGAGAAGCACTATTTTTCACTTGTAATGTAGTGAGTTGCTGAGTTACTTTCATAATATTAAGCAATAATTCCTATATACCACAATCATAGACATCATTCCCCCCCCAAAAAAAAAAAAAAAGAAAAAAAAGCTGTTTACTGATGTACGAATGTAAAAAATTCTATAATAGTTGCATTTGCATGTCCCAGCATTTTAGGATATTACATTTAGTAAACGTGATCATGGTTAAACAGATTTTCAAAAGGAAATGAAAAAGATATTACAAAAGGAAATTATTGTTAGAATGATACTAAATAATGTAAACATTATAACATACATATATCTTAATATATTAACAGATTTATTTCCAAATTGACTGAAGAGCTTCCTTTGTGATATTGTTAAGCTATTATTTTAAAACATCTGTGAGAGCACAGTCAATAGAAAGCTCGTACTTTCCATTAATAATTGTGCAGAATAGCTTATTTCAAGATCAAACATAAAAGTGATGCCTTTTTCCCTTTTAATTGCTGTCTTTATGATAGGAAAGCATTTGGTCCCAGGGCTAATAAACAGGGAACTTTATAGTATGCATGAGATTATCCCCTGTTGGATAGGTTCAAAGACAGTAAATGAGGATGATTTTAACATGCATAAAACCAGTTTCTACACTGTGACATATTGTATAGAGAGCACTTCTAAAGATGTCTGCAAGCTACACATGAATTAATATTCAAAGGTTGTAAGTGACTACACCTTTCTGTTTCACATACATCTCATATTTAAGCATTGATTACCTTAGGGAGCTTTACCTTTTAAGCAAAAACAATTTTGACACTTATGAAAGTGTACATGAAGATTGTTAGCTATAGTGGCTATTCACAAACAGGAGACAAAAATGTCACATACACACACAATACATTGGGGAATATGGTTTTTACAATTTTTCGTTTTTACTGTAAATTATATATATACACACTAGCAGAAGGACCCGGCTTTGCACGGTTATATTTAATCTATTTTGTTTAATGTTTGCATGTGCTGTTAAAAGATATCGAAAGTATGCACTATAACAGTGACATCTACAGTACCCCGCCCCTTTAACAGTGACCTTTACAGCAGCCTGCCGCCTTAACAGTAACATCCACAGAGCCCTCCCCTTTAACAGTGACCTCCACAATAGTCTCCCCTTTATTAGTGTCCTCCACAGTACCCCTTGTCATTAACAGTGATTTCCACAATAACCAGCCACCTTGACAGTGACCTCTACAGAGATTTGTTCCCTTAAAATGTGACCTTCACAACACCCCTTCCTTTTAACAGTGACCTCTACAGCACCACGTCCCTTAACACTGACCTTCATAGAGTACCATTCCCTTAACTGTGAACTCCACAGTTCTCTGTCCCTTTAACGGAGACCTCCACAGCGCCTGACCCTTTAATAGTGACCCCCATAGCATCATGCCCCTTATCAGTGACCTCCACAGCAGCCTGACCCTTTAACAGTGACCTCGACAGGGACTGTCCCTTTATTAGTGACCTCCACAGTACCCCATCTCCTTAACAGTGATTTCAACAACACTCTGTCTCCTTAACAGTGGCCTCTACAGCAATCTGCCCCTTAACACTGGCTTCCATAACGGACTGTCCCCTTAACTGTGACCTCCATAGCAGCCTGCCTCTAAGACAGTCCGGCTTTCAGACTCCCTGTCCTCCTTCCGGCGCAGGGCCTAGATGGACACAGGAATGTTCTTTTGAACAGCTTGCTCTCAGACAGCAGCACTGTGCTTGTGAAGGAAAAACAGTTGGCACTCCGTTGTCAGCACACTGGGCGGTGCACGCATCAGGATCGGCGTCCCACGCACTGTGCTGTCTGAGGTTGAGATTCAGGAAGAAAGTCACCCTCCCACCCTTGCAAATAACAGAAGTTCATTTTAGCCTTCATTTTTTCAATCCCTGTCGGCTGTGAAGTGGGAGGGGGCATGGCTTAGCTCAACTTGGGAGCAGAGTTTTTAAGTTTGTCTTGTGAGGGTGGCCTGAATGGCCACCCTACCTGTCCCTGAACTGTGACCTCCACAGCACTTTGCTCCCTTAACAGTGTCATCCACAGAACCCTGCCCCTTTAAAGGTGAACTACAGCAGTGAATAAACCTGGTGTAAAACTGTGTATATGTGGAGACCAAGGGCCTGCAAGCTTATAAGAGTGATGTGACCAGGCTTCTATTGGCTAATGCATTTTTTGTGAATATCTCAAGCAGGGATGTCCTTTTGAACAGCTCACTCTCAGACAGCAGCACTGTGCTGTCTGAGCGTGAGCTGCAGGGAGAAAGTCACTGTCCCTCCCACCCCTACAGATGACAGAAGTTGATTTGCTTAATTTTTTCAATTACTGATGGCTGCAAAGTGGGAGGGGGCATGGCCTAACTGAATTGGGGGCGTGGGTTAGCACGACCTGGGGGCAGGGTTTTCAAGTCCATCTTTTGAGGTTGGCCTGAATGGCCACCCTACTTTCCCCCTGAACTGTGACCTACACAGCTCTTCGCTCCCTTAACAGTGTCATCCACAGCGCTCTGCCATTTTAAAGCTGACCTGCAGCAGTGAAGAAAAATAGCTGGGTTATTAATGGAAACTTGGTTGTAAAACTGTGTGTATGGGGAGACTAAGGACCTGCGAGCTTCTATTGGCTGATAAGGGACATGTGACCGTGTGTATGGCAGTTGGGATATGAAGAAAAAGACCTGCAGGCTTCTATTGGCTAATGTAGGTCATATGATGTGCCATATTTGCATTTTTTTGGGAATATCTCAGGAACGGTACGTGCTAGAGAGCTGAGACCTGGTTTAAAACCTTCCCGGACACCTGATGTACCTGTGTGCCAAATTTAGTGATAGTAAGTAAAATTGATAGTAAATGCGAAGGTGTGGATTCCTTTTGCAGACATACATACATACATACATACATACATACACGCACACTCATATTTATATGTAATTTCTTGTCCGTTGTTTGTAAATGAAAAGTTTGATCCTTTCTTTAAATACAGTACATTGTTATATACTAATAAACAGAATAAAAATTTTGAAATTTGGAATTAATCCCCCCATTCTTCGATGACAGTGGTAGCTTAAGATGAGTTTTCTTATCTGGATACACAGCAGTAGTCATGGGACACCACTATCTGTATAACCACTGCTAAAATAGATGTTGTGCCTGTCACAACACCCCAGGTAAGTGCATTACCACTAACCATATATTCCTGTTGCCCCATGGTTCTTCACATGAGGCACTCCCTTTTTACCTCTAAAGCAATTTATTGTTTTGTGTGACAAAGCCATAAACACTTTTCCAGGTATGTTCATATGTATCAGAAAAAGTGAATGATGTGCTTTATAACTTTCCGGTTTGGCCCCAATGGTGCAATATATTTCCACCAAATCTGCTTCACAACAAAACTAAAATGGCTCTTACTGTATGTGTAATTGCTTAAATTAGAAAATGTAAAATTTCTTAAATGTAAAATATAAAAGCAAACATAAAATTAAAAATACGCTATTAAATTTTATTCATTCTTTGAAATGAAAATCTTAAACCTGGCCGGATTTCGAAAGATAATATAAACTTGAATGCTTTTAGTTAAAAAAATGTGCGTGGCCACAATTCCCAGAGGAACTTTGGTTGAAAAGATATTATTCTGTACAGAAATGTGAAAATATATTTTGCAAACAATGAAATATAAATGGGAGGACATAGGTGTTATTGATGATAGGTAGTGTTGAGTAAAGCAAAGCATCCAAACCGGAATTCGGTCTAAAGTTTTGGAAAACTTCAATTCGCAATGAATTCAAATTTCCTCACACTTCGTTGGTACCAAATCAGGTCTTACTAAAATGACAGCTGCACATGTTACAAAGTGAAAGTTAAGAAGTCCGGGAACACAAGATCACCAATAATGACGTGTAGACAGCCAAACCTCAGGTAGTCATCCCCTGTGATGTCACAGCCCAAATAAACCCTCATTAAGTGCGGCCTCCACCATTGTCCTGTGAGCTGAACATAGGAAGAGACGTGGGAAATGCTTTCAGTGTTGCTAAAAATTATTAATAGAAGAATATTTGAGAGGGTGAGGATTGGAAAAGTGGGTATGTCAGAGACGATTAATATGTTTACTGCAAAAAACCTGCAGTAGATTGTAGGCCAGAACAGAAATAATATGCATACTGTCCCCCCAACCTAATCATCCAAACCCCATACCAGCAACAGATCCTGTTTGAAGGTGCTGTGGGGTCATTAACAATGAAGAAGAACCATACAGTTTGTTTTTCATTATTAATTGAAAAGCAGCTGGGGGCTAATTGGCCACGTGGTTCTTCACCACAGTATGGTCACAACCCATCCTTAGCATGGCAACTCTGTGTGGCCATACCATAAGGCAAAGTGGCCTAGGTAAACCTGATTTATAGTGATTTGTGACTAATTAATTCGTAACAAATCACATTTCTTGGCCAACTTTGGCAAAATTGCCGAATTTAATTTTTCAAAACTTATCTCATCTCTAATGATGGGGCTTGGAATTGAATGAAGACATCACCTATGAATGTTTTTCCTTCAGTTTCTTTTAGTGTCTTTTTTTTTGTTTTTTGTTTACAGGGCATTTTATATCCCAGTAATACTCTCTAAATCGAAAGGGAATAAGTCAAGCTTATGTCCTAAATGTACAGTAGCTTTAATTCACTTCATATGGAGGTGCCCTGAATTCCATAGATTTTAGTATCTAATAATTAAGAAAATTTGCTTTGTCTTTCAGATTGAATTGAGATTTAAACCTTTTTTTTATTTGGGATAATTGGAGACTCTAATATACCTTCATGTAGCTAGAAAAATAATATTACATTTTTGGATTTCAGAAAGGACTCATGGATCAAGAGATTGGCTTGGGAAATTACATTTGAGTATAATTCTGGGGAGGATATATTATATGCAAACAAATAAATAAATTCACTACTGTCAGACATGGGGATCAATTGAGCAAGGGTTTGACTCTTATAAAAACTCTTTAACCTCTTACGGACACAGGGCGTACATCTACGCTCTGATGTCCAAGTCCTTAAGGACACAGAGCGTACATGTACGCCCTGTGTATTTCCAATCACAGCCGTTTGGCGGGCAGTGATCGGAAGGTAGTGTCTGCTGAAATCATTCAGCAGGCTCCTTGTGACAATGCAGCCCCCCGCCCCCCCCGTATTGGCGATCGCAGCAAACCGGGTAATTCGCGTCTCCAGTGACCCAAGGACCCGGAATAGGAGGGTTATCGGTGGAGTAATATACAACACTAATCACCCTCCGTAGATGCTGTGAGGTGGTGGCTGGTGATTGGCTGGACGGACCAGAGTTCCGCTCTCCCCACCCACAGACTTCCTTGTGAGCGAGGAGAGAGGAGCCCTGTGCTGTCCCTCTGCCACCTACCCGATCCGCTGCCATCCGTGGCAACAGAGCCACCAGTAAGTGCCATCTGGCACATAAACATTTAGGGAGAGCTTTAGGTTAGGCAGGAAGAGTGAAAATTTTTTTTTCTTTTTTGTGTGTGCAGTTCCAGGGTGTCTTGGGTCCACAGCACCCTCAGCTGCAGCTTCCCCCTCCCCCAATTTTTTGGGAAGCAAGCGCTTTTATTTTCTTTTTGTAGGTGCGCTGACTGTGGCCGGCACTCTTAGCCATAAAAGAGCATCCGCCCATTGTTAGCACATCGTCCACCCCACCGCTAATCAGCTTGGTACCAGCGATCAGCGAGTTTTTGGGGTTAGGGTAGGGTATACATAAAAACACATCCCGGAGGAGAGACACATTATGGGTATGCATTGACATGATATATTTATATTTGCTATTCTTTGCACTTGCTATTTATTGATGGTTATATTTATATTGCCCTGTGTCCCTCTCTCCTGGATGCCGCCCATTTGTGCACCCCTCTCTCTGTGCCACTTTCTTTGCTATATTATACATGCTGCTGCATGTTTTTTATATTGTCAATAAAGATTATTTTGATTCAAACGTGGTCCAGTATACTTCTATAGGTTTTTTTTTTTTTTTTTTTTATAAAAACACAACGAGGCCCCCCCCACACACACACACTAAATAAAGTTTTACACACACCTCTTTAGCTATAGAAGGTGGCCCGTCGGATTTACACGGCCAAGGAGGCATACGCCCAGCTGGTCTCCGACTCCGAGAGCCCCAGTGAGGACGAGGATGACCCAACTTTCCTGTTGTTCTCCTCGTTCTCCTCATCATCTAGTGATGATGATGAGCCCCAAGGCGGCAAAGATGCCACCAGGCAGAGCCAGGAGCCCCCCATGCCAGGGACCCTGTGGCCCACACTAGTATGAGCAGCCCTGGGGCTAGTAATAGTTTTCCGGCCCACCAAGCAAGTCCATCTGAGCCCCCTACCAGTGAACTTGCCTGAAGTACCCCAGAGGATTTTGAGTCAATGATTCCTGATTTTGTTGGCCAACCAGGAATCCAGATTCACACAGTGGGCATCACTGAATATTACTTTTTTAGTTTTTTTTTTCAGTGACCACTTTGTGAATCTGATGGTGGAACAAACTAACTTGTTTGCCCAACAGTTTATTGCTCAACACCTGGGCTCCTTTTTGGCTAGGTCCGGTGGCTGGACTCAGTGCAGCCAAGATGATAACGTTTTGGGGCCTCGTGCTGCACATGGGCCTAGTCAAAAAACCCAGTGTCAGGCAGTACTGGAGTGGGGACGTCCTCTACCAGACCCCACCTTACTGTATGGCCATGACACGTTGCCGTTTTGAGGCCATTCGGAAATGCCTGCATTATGCACTTAATGCAGCATGTCCCCCCAAGGTGATTCTGCCTATGACCACCTGTACAAAATCAGGCCTATGTACATGGAAGGGAGGTCGCTGTTGACGAGACTCTCATTGCTTTCAAGGGGAGACTCAGTTTCCGCCAGTGCATTACCAATAAGCAGGCGAGGTATGGCGTGAAGCTGTATAAACTTTGTGAGAGTACTTCAGGGTACACTTACAAGTTTTGTGTGTACGAAGGGCTAGATTCCCAAATTGAACCCCCTTAATGTCCCTCCACTCTGGGTGTTAGTGGGAAACTTGTGTGGGACCTAATGCACCCACTGCTAGATAAGGGTTACCACCTGAACTTGGATAACTTTTATACTAGTATGCCCTTGTTCCAGTCCCTTGCCAAAAGATCCACGTCCGCTTGTGGGACCGTGTGGAAAAGTCAATGAGGCCTCTCCACTCACCCCCTCCAGGTATCTATCCCTACCCGTGCCCTTACCAGTGGAAACTTGTTGCTGGTCAGATATAAGGACAAGAGGGATGTCTTTGTACTGTCCACAATTCACGGTAAGGGCATCGCCCATGTCCCTGTGCGAGGTACCGCTGCACCGGTCCTCAAGCCCAATTGTATTGTGGACTACAATTGGTATATGGGAGGAGTTGATCTCTCTGATCACGTCCTCAAGCCATATAACGCCATGCACAAAACCCAGGCATGGTACAAAAAAGTTGCGGTCTGCTTGGTCTAGGTTGATTTACAACTCTTTTGTGCTGTTCCGGAGTGCTGGCAACAAAGGGAAATTCCTCCAGTTCTATGAGGCAGTCCTCAAGGCCCTGATCTTTTCTGAGCCGGAAAGAGCAGGCCGGAGTACCTCAGGAAAAAGTGCAATGTGTAACAGGAGGGGGATACGGAAGGACACCACCTCTCAGTGTGACACATGCCCCGATCATCCAGGCCTCTGCATTAACGTTGCTTCAGGGAGTACAACACTTCCATGGAGTACTAAATTTATAATCCCCTTCCCCATTTTAATTTATTTGTCCACATTCTTCCAAATTTTAAACCCCAAAATAATTTCTCCAAAATCACAATGACGCTCCTTCTCTTCTGAGCAGTGTAGTTGTCTACAGAGCACTTTACATCCCCATATGGGGTATGTCCTTACTCGGGAGAAATGGGGCTACAAATTCTGGGGTGCTTTTTCTCCTATTAGCCCTTTTAAAAATTAAAAATGTGGGGTAACCCCAGCAATTTAGTGTAAGAAATCACATTTGACATCCAACTTTAACAACATTGCGCCAAACACCTGTGGTAAGTTAAGGGACACTGTACCCCCTTTTATGTACCTTGAGGGGTCTAGTTTCCTAAATAGTGTGCCATGTGTTTTTTTTTGCTGTTCTGGCACCATGGGGGCTTCCTAAATGTGACATGCCCCCAAACAAACATTTCAGAAAAATTCTCAGTCTAAAATACCAATGGTGCTCCTTCTCCTCTCTCTCGTGTAGTTCACCCACAGATCACTCTACATCCGCATATGAGGTATTGTCAGACTCGGGAGAAATTGGGCTACAAATTTTATGGTGCTTTTTATTCTTTTAACACTTGTAAAAATGAAATAAAAGGGGCTACAAGAACATGTTAGTGTAAATAAAGGAGATTTCAAATTTTCTCCTCCACTTTGCAGCTATTCCTGTGAAACAGTTAAAGGGTTAACAAACTTTCTGAATGTCATTTTGAATACTTTGAGGGGTGCAGTTTTCATAATGGGTTATTTATGAGGTATTTCTAACAGAAAGACCCTCAAATTCACTTCAAAACTGAACTGAACCCTGAAAAAATTTGATTTTGAAATGTTCATGAAAAATTGCTGCTCAAATTTGAAGCCCTCCAATGTCTTCAAAAAGTATAAACATGTCAACTTTATGATGCCAACATAAAGTAGACATATTAAATATTCAAATAAATATATAATTTATTTGGCATGTCCATCTTTTTTACAAGCAGAGAGTTTTAATGTTAGAAAAATGCTAAATTTTCCAGTTTTTCATGAAATTTTTGAATTTTTCACAAAGAAATAAGGTAAGTATCGGCGAAAATTCACCCCTAACATAAAGTAGAATATGTCACGAAAAAACATTGTCGGAATCAATATGATAGGTAAAAGCATCCCAGAGTTATTAATGCCTAAAGTGACACTGGTCAGATTTGCAAAAAATGGCCTGGTCCTTAGGTTAAAATGAGCCCGATCCTTAATGGGTTAAGAAGAAAGGTTATTGGGCTAAAATATTTTTTTTTTTCTTCCCTCCTGCACATTGAGCAGGGGGAAGGGTAAAGGAGTAATTCTATGTTATACAATTTTTTATACAATGAAGATTATTAACCCCTTACTGACCAATGACTTAATTAATAGTATGTCATAGGGGGAAATGACTCTCCGTAATTTGATTTAGTATTAAATCATGCTGATCAGGCAAGCCCCGCTTCGATGCCAACCCAATCAGTGCAGGGGCCCGGCAGTCACTGATAGCAGGGCCCCTGTTGTATCCGCTGGCATCACTGTAAAAGCCTATGCTGTCAGATTAACCCTTTCTATGCCGTGGTCAGTGCTGACCACAGCATAGAAGGTGTTTGCGGCGGGTGAGGATCTTCATCGGGTCCCCGCACTGCGGTGACGGGGACCCGATGGGTGAGAAGGCAGCCCAAAGCAGAGGCATTGGAACCTGCTTTCTATGGAACGGTTAGTGTACAAACCGGTTTCCCAAAAAGTTGGGACACTAAACAAATTGTGAATAAAAACTGAATGCAATGATGTGGAGATAGCAAATATCAATATTTTATTTGTAATAGCACGTAGATGACAGATAAAACATTTAATCCGAGTAAATGTATCATTTTAAAGGAAAAATATGTTGATTCAAAATTTCACGGTGTCAACAAATCCCAAAAAAGTTGGAACAAGTAGCAATAAGAGGCTGAAAAAAGTAAATTTGAGCATAACGAAGAGCTGGAAGACCAATTAACACTAATTAGGTCAATTGGCAACATGATTGGGTATAAAAAGAGCTTCTCAGAGTGGCAGTGTCTCTCAGAAGCCAAGATGGGTAGAGGATCACCAATACCCACAATGTTGCGCAGAAAGATAGTGGAGCAATATCACAAAGGTGTTACCCAGCGAAAAATTGCAGACTTTGCATCTATCATCATCAACTGTGCATAACATCATCTGAAGATTCAGAGAATCTGGAACAATCTCTGTGCGCAAGGGTCAAGACCGTAAAACCATACTAGATGCCCTTGATCTCAGGGCCCTTAAAAGCCACTGCACCACAAACAGGAATGCTACTGTAAAGGAAATCACAGAATGGGCTCAGGAATACTTCCAGAAACCATTGTCAGTGAACACAATCCACCGTGACATCCGCCGTTGCCAGCTGAAACTCTACAGTGCAAAGAAGAAGCCATTTCTAAGCAAGATCGACAAGCTCAGGCGTTTTTACTGGGCATGGGATCATTTAAAATGGAGTGTGGCAAAATGGAAGACTGTTCTGTGGTCAGATGAGTCACGATTCGAAGTTCTTTTTGGAAATCTGGGACGCCATGTCATCTGGACCAAAGAGGACAAGGACAACCTAAGTTGTTATCAACGCTCAGTTCAGAAGCCTGCATCTCTGATGGTATGGGGTTGCATGAGTGCATGTGGCATGGGCAGCTTGCATGTCTGGAAAGGCACCATCAATGCAGAAAAATATATTCAGGTTCTAGAACAACATATGCTCCCATCCAGACGACATCTCTTTCAGGGAAGACTCTGCATTTTTCAACAAGATAATGCCAGACCACATTCTGCATCAATCACAACATCATGGCTGCGTAGGAGAAGGATCCGGGTACTGAAATGGCCAGTCTGCAGTCCAGATCTTTCACCTATAGAGAACATTTGGCGCATCATAAAGAGGAAGGTGCAACAAAGAAAGCCCAAGACGATTGAACAGTTAGCGTGTATTAGACAAGAATGGGAGAGCATTTCTATTTCTAAACTTGAGAAACTGGTCTCCTCGGTCCCCAGACGTCTGTTGAGTGTTGTAAGAAGAAGGGGAGATACCACACAGTGGTGAAAATGGCCTTGTCCCAACTTTTTTGGGATTTGTTGACACCATGAAATTCTGAATCAACATATTTTTCCCTTAAAATGGTACATTTTCTCAGTTTGAACTTTTGTTCCGTGATTTATGTTCTATTCTGAATAAAATATTAGAAGCTGGCACCTCTCCACATCATTGCATTCAGTTTTTATTCACGATTTGTATAGTGTCCCAACTTTTTTGGAATCCGGTTTGTATTACGCTGTGTAATACACTAGCAGGCAATGCATTACAATACAGATTTATTGTAATGCATTGCAGAGGGGAATAGACCCCAAAAAGTTGAAGTCACATAGTGGGACAGAAAAAAGTCAAAAGAAAAAAGTTTCAAGTAAAAAAAAAAGCCCATTTCCCCTGATTTTATAATAAAAAAAACACATATTAGGTATCATCACATCTGTAAAAACTGGTTCTATAAATATATCACAATCTAACCTATCAGATGAAAATAAAATCTGCCAAAAAAGCCATTTTTTGTCACCTTACATCACAAAAAGTAAAACACCAAGCGATCAAACCGTTAACTCATCCCTCCAAAAAATAAGTCCCTAAATAAGACAATCGGGCAAAAAAAAAATAAGATAATTTTTGGTCACCTTGCCCCGTAAAGTGTATTATTGAATGGTCAAAAAAATCATATGAACCCAAAAAATGGTACCAATAAAAATGTCAACTCTTCCTGCAACAAATGAGCCCCTGCACAAGGCGTTCTGAAAATGGAGACACAAAAGCATAATTAAAAAAAATGCTTTATTATGTAAAACTGAAGAAAACAAGAAAAAAATAGACATATTTGATATCACCTCGTTCAAAACAACCTATCTATAAAATAGCAAATGATCTGTCAGATGAACATTATAAAAGACAAAAATAAAAACTGTGCCAGAACAGCCATTTTGTGGTTACCTTGCCTAACAAAAAGCATAATATAGAGAGATCAAAAATCATATGTACCCCTAAATATCGATAAAACCTTATCCCATAGTTTCCAAAATTGGGTCACTTTTTGGGAGTTTCTACCGTAGGGTGCATCAGGGGGTCTTCAAATGGGACATGATGTCTATAAACCAGTCCAGCAAAATCTGCCTTCCAAAAACCATATGGTGCTCCATTTCTTCTGTGCCCTGCTCTGTGCGCCCGTATAGCGGTTAACCACCACATGTGGGGTGTTTCAGTAAACTGCAGAATTAGGGTAATAAATATTGAGTTTTGTTTGGCTGTTAACTCTTGATGTGTTACAGAAAAAAATGTATTAAAATGGAAAATGTGCCTAAAAAGCTAAATTTTAAAGTCTGTCAAATCAGTTTTGAATAACTTGAGGGGTGTAGTTTCTAAAATGGGGTCATTTATGGGTGGTTTCTACTATGTAAGCCTCACAAAGTGACTTTGAAACTGAACTGGTACTTAAAAAGTGGGTTTTGGAAATGTTCTTAAAAATTTTATGAATTGCTTTTAAAATTCTAAGCCTTCTAATGTCCTAGAAAAATAAAATGACATTTATGTAAAAGTTTGGGTTCGGGTTCGTTGTTCGGCGAATTCTATGGTGCATTTTGCACAGCAGCCAATCAACAAGCGTCATACTACTTGCCCCAAGAGGCCATCACAGCCATGCCTACTATTGGCATGGCTGTGATTGGCCAAGTGCCGTATGTGACCCAGCCTCTATTTAAGCTGGAGTCACTTAGCACCGCACATCACTCTGCTGCTCTTAGTTAAGGGACAGGTTGCTGCTGGTGCTCTCAGGGAGAGATTAGGGAAGAAATCTGTTGAACTTAGTGGTGTTAAATCTTCAAACTACAGCAATTATTGAGGGTGCTATGCTACATATTTGTACTAAGCCACACTACAAACATGAACGTTCGGATCAGGTATATCCTGTAACTTCAATAAAGATTGCAATCAATCTTGGAACGTTCCATTGTAAAGTAATGGTTTTTCTGTCACTTTTTTCTGGGGTGATCGGCAGCCATTTTGTGTCTTGTGGTGCGCCAGCACAAGCTGCCACCAAGTCCATTAATCCATCAATAGTAGGGTGTTTTTAGCAAACACTAGCCAAGTGTAGCCAAGTCTAATACTGTCTGGCAAAGAATATTTTTTTTTTTCTGGGGTGAAATTACATTTCCAAAATAACAATACCCTAAATCAGTGGTTTCTGCTGTGGCAGGACAAGTTTTATAGTGTACGACAAAAGATAGCTTTTGTTCTGGGGTGAAATTCAATTGCCAAAATAGCAATGTTTTGCCCCATTATCCTGGAGTCACATACAGGAGGGGCAGAAGTCTTAGAGACCGTTTGGTCCATAGCCACTATGCTCCACCACTAGGGGGAAATACGTGGCTAGATCGGAAACCGAAAGGTATGTTCCGATGTGGGAACTGTAAAGCCTGTGACTTCATTAATACGTCGAAGACAGTGACCTGTTCAGCAACGGGGCACATTTTCGAGCTACGGGACTTTTTCAATTGTAGAAGCCAAGGGGCCATTTACGTCTGCCAGTGCCCATGCCCCATGGACTATGTGGGCAAGACCATAAGGGAGGCACGGCGACGATTCCTGGAACACATTAATGATGTGACCAAAAAGAGAGAGACCCCTGTGGCACTACATATGAGGGAAAAACATGGGAGCGATCCACACATCCTTAAATTTACCATTCTTGAAGTGATATCTCCATCCCCCAGGGGGGGTAACTGGGACCGCAAAATTTTACAGAAGGAGTGTAAGTGGATCCACCGCTTTAGATCGCAGACCCCCACAGGCCTCAATGAAAGGCTGACGTTTACGTGCTTCCTTTGAACTTCCCACTTTAATGTAGATTTCCTACTCTGTAGTAAATGGAACATCCATATTTAGACCTTGTGTACTATCACCTATAGGGAAAATTGGCCGGGTGTGTGAAACACCTAAATTTGTTTATCTTTACTCACTAAAGACCTGCTGTGGGTTCTCTCTTATTATTTTTTATATTTATCCTTTTTTGATATTCCATTTGTGTACTCTAAACATTGAGCAGAACTACTTTATACACTGATCCTTTTTCTTCCATGCGGCATTTTATTTACCCGTGACCAACTCCGCCCTGTATCTTATGAACCTTCTCTATCTATAGATTAATGTCTATACACAATATCAATAGGCATTGGTTCGGCACATTACACCAGTTTATTCACGAACATTGCGGATTATATATCTATTTGTTTTCCGTACTTAATATAGTTCTAGCTGCACCCCAGTTCTTCTCCGTGATGCGTTCTATACATCGGAAGTGACGGCTATGCGCGAGGTAGTATCCTCTATGCGCTCCATGCGCCGGAAGTGACGCCACACTATGGACTGGCCGCATGTTAACATGAAACCGGATCTATCGCATCACTTCCGTGCGTTCCACGCACCGGAAGTGTGGTCTCGTTTAATACAGAGGCTAAAATCGGTACTCGGATTAGCGATTTTTACATATCCGATTGAACCATCACTGATTCTGGGACAATCATCTTGTACCAAAACTGTGGGTATATTATTTTCAACACTTTCTGGGTTAGCAATACATTACAATAGGTTGAGACTGCCCAGGGGGTGGGGCTATGAGGTTAGGGCGGGAGTATTTAAACCCTGGTCACCACTGTAGCAACACAGGAGGGTTGACATGTGAGCAAACACTGTATGACGTGAGTATTTGCCTTCTCTGCAACACAGTCGCATTTAGCTTCAATCTAATCGGTAAGGATGATTTTCCTTTTATACATTTGTAGCCTGGATATTTATCTTCCTGGTCATTGTATCTTTTGACCGAAGACAGAGGTCCTCTTCCCTGTTTTCTGGGATTGCCCATATGATGTGAGTTGGTGTGAGCAGATATCTGAGATACGAGGCACACTCCTGGTGTTTTCCACAATGTCATATATATTTTCTCTCCGTCTAGGTATCTCTGACTATACCGTGGATGTTGGATTCCCTCCTGTGATTATTACTGTGATTTGCCGGTTGTTTGACAGTGTATACTGTCCTTGAGCACCTCTGACCTAGGGTGCTGGGCGAGATCATCACACAATCCTTTGCCTCTTGAGTTGCTATATAACCTCCTGATGAACCCTTGAAACATGACAAGGGCGAAACGCGTCGAGGGTTACCTATGAATATTGATTTATGGGCTTATTTTCTGAGGCTACGCTTTATGTGCCCTCTATTTAAGGGTCTTATTAGGGGTATTATTATTGCTGTAATTTATGGTATCATCACACATATTTTCTTATACAGTATAACCCCCATTTTTTGTTGTATCTTAGTGTTATGATTTTTTCCTGTCACTTGTTTTTGTTGTTTTTTGGCCAAGGGAGCAATCAATGGATGTCACCCATCTCTAAGTGAGGGATGTCCAGGGCCTTATAGACTAGGTACGAGGACAGGAGGTCCCCACCATAAGGGGTCGTTCCTGGGCTAAGGTTTAGCTTAGGGTACGATCAGGGACAGTGCCTGGTTTTATCGAGATAGTGTATTATTATGATTGCTCCCACTGTTGGCTTATTGGTGTCCACTACAGGTGTCTAGGTTTGGACAGTAGAGGAGTGGTTTCATGTTTTTGAACATTATAATGGTGGGGTTACCAACCCTGTTTTTATTACAATTATAGTAAAAGCTACGTTTTAAGGAGATTTTTTCTTGTGCTGGAATTTAGTTTTTGATTATCTCCATATTTTGATCAATTTATATGTTGGAATTCGCCAAAATAGCAATACCCTAAATCAGTGGTTTCAGCTGTGGCTAGACAAGTTTCATAGTGTCCGTAAAAGTATAGCTTTGGATCTGGGTTGAAATTCAATTACCAAAATAGCAATACCGTAAATCTGTTGTTCCAGCTGTGACTGGACAAGTTTCATAGTGTCTGTCAAAGGATATATTATTTTCTGGGGTTAAATTCAGTTGCAAAAATAGAAATTCAGTAAATCTGGTGTTCTAGCTGTGGCTGGACAAGTAGTTTAATAGTATCCGTCATAGGATATATTTTGTTCTGCGGTGAAATTTAATTGCCAAAATAGCAATACCGTAAATAGGGTGTTCCAGCTGTTGCAGGCCAAGTGTAAATCTGTCCGTAAAAGGGTATATTACACTCAGCATGCATCTCCAAGTGTATTTCTTTCCGTAAAAGGGTATAGTACACAAAGTGTTAAATCTCTCAATTGCTGAAAGCATAATCCTTTAAATCTGCATGCACTATTGTGAATCTCCAAGTGTATTTCTTTCCGTTAAAGGGTATATTACAGTAAGTGTTAAAATACAGCATAATCCTCTACATTTGCAAACACTGTTTTGCATCTTTAAGTGCAGGGGATTTACCTATATTTTGCTGCCTTTTGCAGTCCTCTAGCCCTTTCCTGGGCTATTTTACAGCCTTTTTAGTGCCCAAAAGTTCGGGTCCCTATTGACTTCAATGTGTTGCAAAGGTGTTACCACATAAAGTGACACATGTCAGATTTGCAAAAAATGGCCTTGGCAGAAAGGTGAAAACTGGCCCGGGATATAAGGGGTTAAAATAATATATAAACAATAAAAAATAAATATAAAAAGTTCTAGAATGGCCAAATCATTGTACTGACCATAACTCCTTCCTGACCAGCACCATACATGTACTTGACCATGGTATCTTAATGTGCTAAAACCCAGAAGAACGTGCTTCTGGGTATGCTTCAGAATCTGGCAGAGATCAGGGATCCAGATTCATTGTGCAGTAGCTTCAGTCCTCTGGAATGAATTGAAGCTGCCACTCATTAGTTCCCATGGAACCCCTGCCTGTAGCAGTGCTCCTAAGATCACATTAAAACTCTCATACACTCAAAAGCTAATAAATTGGAGTGTATGAGAGAAGCAATCTGATAATTGCTTTTTATAGTTCCCTATGGGAACTATAAAATAGTGTAAAAATGTTTTTAAAAATAAACAAAAATTCAATGAAAAAATATAAACAAAAAATACACATCATGCGTATCGCTACGTGAAAAAAACACCCATACCATTAAAATATAAACATATTTTTTACCATATGGCAAACAGAATTGATTAAAAAGAAGTTAAAATGGCCAATACAATTAAATATAAAGTAATTAAAAAGTCTTACACACCCAAAAATTATATCAATGAAAAGTACAGATCACACTACTCACACAGCTTTGTCCTCACACAGCTTTGTATACATTAAAAAAAGTTATAGGGGTCAAAATATGGTGATGGAAAAAAAATATTAAATTTTTTCCCCCAATAGTAAAATGCAAGAAAAACTATACATATGTGGTATTGCCATACTCATACTGACCCAGAGAATGAAAGTATAAGATCAGTTTTACCATATAGGGAATGATGTAAAAATTTTAACCCATAAAACTGTTTCCAAATAGCATTTTTTTTTCAATTTCACCCCATTTGGAATTTTTTTCCATCACCTTCCTACATCATATGCAATATCTAATGGTGGAATTAGAAAGTGCAGTGTGTCAGGCAAAAACAAGCCCTCATAGAACTATGTAAATGCAAAAATAAAAAAGTTATCACCCCAGAAAGGCAGGGAGTGAAAACGAAAATGCAAAAACCCTCTGGGGCGAAAAGGGTTAATCCAATAGAAATCTGGTCAATGGACCTGAAGCAAGCAGCTTATGGGAGGAAACTTACTAACATTGTAGAGTTGAAGCTATTTTGTAAGGAAGAATGGGCTACAATTTTTCAAGTCTGATGTGCAGGACTTTTAGTTGCAGTCATTGCTGCTAAGAGGGTCACACTAGATTATGAAAGCAAAGGTTCACATACTTTTGCCACTCACAAACATGTGATATCAGATCATTTTCCTCAATAAATAAATTACCTATGTTCTAACTTAGCTTTTTTCTTGTTTTCTCTGTGGACTTAACACTTAGCTCAGCTAAAGTCTATTACTGGGTTGCTTTCTGCTCTTTGCACTCTGCACAACTGCATCTTGGACCACAATTTTGTACCACTTTATTTCAAATATGTTGGTTATAAGGTCTAGTGGGGTGATAGATGGCAGACAATATGGTTAGCTAAGTTAAAGTGAATCACTGCACTGCATCTATTAATTAAAAGGGTTTTCAGAGATTTTAATATTCATGGATTATCAACTTACCAACATGTGATACTGGATCATTTTCCTCAGTACATAAATTACCAAGTCTAATATGACATTTGTTTAATTTGGTTATCTAATGCACTTATATGTCAAATTCAGAAATACAGAACATTTTGAAGGGTTCACAAACTTTCAAGCATCACTGTGTATTGTAAGGTCACTCAATAAATCTGAACCCCTGCCAATCAGCTGTTCGAGAAGGCATTGGTACTCCTGTGGGTTCTGCGGCCTTATCACAGCTTACCTAGCACAACTCTGTACATATTATAGCAGCTGTGGTTGGTATTGCGCTCGTCACTGGCCTAGGAAAAGCTGCAAGAAGGTCATGGTGCTACTGAATATGTCAGTGCCTGCTCAAACAGCTGGCTGGCGGTGGTCTCGGGTGATCACATACTGATGGCCCTCACCTACAATCTTTAACAGGGTCAGCTCACCTGCAGGCCCTTGCATATAATGTTTTAGAAGGTCAGCGCCCCTACAGGCCCTCACGTACAATCTTTTACAGGGTCAGCTCATCTACAAGCCCTCGCATATAATGTTTTAGAAGGTCAGCTCACATGCATGCCCTCACATATAATGTTTTAGAAGGTCAGCTCACCTGCAGGCCCTCACCTACAATCTTTTACAGCAGAGGTGTACAACCTTTTTTGGTCTTGGGTGCCGCATTGTCACATTTCTGTATTTTAAGGGGCCGCAAAAAAAAAAAAAAAAGTTAATCAGCATTTGTTTGCATCAGTCTATTCCCCCCCCCCCCATACTTTAAAAAAATTGTTCCCCCTCAGAGTAGTATTGACCTCAGTGTACAACCTTCACAGTAGTTTTGTACAGATGTGTGCCCCTAACAGTCGTTATACCCACATTGTGCCCCCGTCATAGTAGTTATGCCCCTTCACAGTTGTAATGCCTTCTTTGTGCCCCCTTCACAGTAATAATGCTCAGTGTGCTCCCTTCACAGTAATAATGCCCTCTGTGTCCCTTAAATAGTAGAAATCCCCATTGTGCCCCCTTAATAGTAGTAATGCCCTTTTTGCTAGTAATGCACCGTGTGCCCCCTTTACAGTAATAATGCCCTCTGTTCCCCCTTCAGAGTAGTAATGCCCTCTGTGGACTGTGCCCCCCTCCATAGTAGAAATGCCCATTGTGCCCCCTTCACCTTAGCAATGCCCATTGTGCCCCCCTCCATAGTAGAAATTACCATTGTGCCCACTTCACATTAGCAATGCCCATTGTGCCCCCTCCAGAGTAGAAATGCCCAGTATGCCCCCTTCACATTAGCAATACCCATTGTGCCCCCTTCACATTAGCAATGCCCATTGTGCCCCCTTCACATTAGCAATGCCCTCTGTTCCCCCTCCAGAGTAGAAATGCTCATTGTGCCCCCTCCATAGTAGAAATGCCCATTGTGCCCCTTTCACATTAGCAATGCACATTGTGCCCCCCCCAGAGGAGAAATGCCCATTGCGCCCCTTCCAGAGTATAAATGGCCATTGTGCCCCCTCCAGAGTGGAAATGCCCATTTTGCCCCTTCACATTAGCAATGACCATTGTGCCCCCTCTGTGTTAAAAACAAAACAAAAAACACAGTAACTACTCACCTTGTGCCGTTTCAGGAGCTCACAGTCCTCTCTTCCCTGAAGGCACAGATTGCTCTGCAGGACTGTGTGGGTGGAGATTGTGGGCCCTACGTCCATCAGGGTCTCCGCCAGCAGCTAAATTACTGGCTCCAACCCCCAATTCTCCTCCTCCGCCGCCTCCTCCTACACTTCCATCTCCAACAGCAGTCAGCCATCAGTCACTAGCTGGAAGCAGTGTAGCAGTGCTGTGGGTAAGCGTCAACAGGCCATGCTGAAGCTGATCTGTTTAGGGGACAAACAGCACAACGCTGCAGAGCTGTGGCTCTCACCACTCAGCCTACAAACAGGCATGGTTGTGTCTGACAATGGCCATAACTTGGTGGCGGCTTTGGAGCTCGGCAATCTGACACCCATTCAATGCCTAGCCCACATCTTAAACTTAGAGGTTCAGTGAATTATCACAACCTACCCCAATTTGCAGGCGCAAAGCTTGTGTGCCCATTTCCGAAAGTCGTCCATAGCTTCAGCCGGTCTATCAATGCTGCATCAGCACTTGCGGTTTCCAGCTCACCGATTGTTGTGCGACGTGAGCATGCGGTGGAACGCTACATTCTACATGTTGGTGAGGCTTTGTAAACAGAAGAGGGTAGTTGTGGAATACCAGCTGCAACATGGTCGTCACCTTTCCAGTCAACTGCCACTATTCACAAGCGAATAGTGGGCATTGATGTCAGACCTATGTGAGGTTTTAAAAAATGATGACTCCACACAGATGGTTAGTGGCGATAACGCTATTATCAGTGCAACCATCCCACTGCTGTGTCTACTCAAACGATCGCTGCTCACAATTATGGAGGATGCTTTGAATGTGGCAGACGAGGTAATGGGGGAGGAGATGACACAGGGTGATAGCCAGACCTCCCCCAGTTCGTCTTGTCAGCGCGAATTGGGCCATGAAGAGGAGGAGGAGGAGCTGGAGACACTTGCCTCTGCTACCCATGGAACTTTAATTCCATCTGTTCAGCGTGGATAGGCAGTAGAGGAGGAGGAGGGTGTGGAGAGACATCCTGAAGTTGACATCGACATTTGCCCGTTGGTACTCTGGCACATATCGCTGACTTTATGTTAGGCTGCCTTTCCCGCGACCCACGTGTTATACGCATTTTAGGTAACACAAATTAGTTGTAGAGTTGAGCGGACACCTGGATGTTCGAGTTCGACGGGTTCGGCCGAACTGGACCCAAACTTGACCCCGAACTCCATTGAACTTTTGAGCACTAAAATGGCTGTAAAAATGTCATGGAAAGGGCTAGAGGGCTGCAAATGCCAGCAAAATGTTGTTAAGAGCATGTCAAGTGCTCTGCAAACAAATGTGGATAGGGAAATGACTTTAAATAACATAAAATAGGTAAAAATTAAAAAAAATATAATCTTGATCTAGGAGGACGAGGTCCATATGGAGTAGGAGATTGAGGAGGCGGTGGATGTAGTGGTGTAGGTGGAAGCGGCGGTGGAAGAGGAGGAGGAAGCCTACACTGCTTTTTGGTTTTAAATTTTATTTTTAAAATTAGGGTACCTCAAAACATTGGAAAATGTAACCTGTGATAACCACCTCCAGTCATGCTAAACACACGTTCAGACAATACACTGGCTGCAGGTCAGGCCATCACTTACAAGGGGTAAAGGGCAAGCTCAGGCCATGTGCCCAATTTGGAGACTCAGAAGTTGGATGTTCCCAAGTAGTTAATGTATTTTTAATAGAGTGATTAATAAAGATTAAATTTTACCTATTACTAGTCAGAGAAGTTGCAAAGGTTACGCTAGGTCCAAGTGACCACCTAACCCCTCTTCCAGAAGTTCCCTGTCAGTCAGCTCGTGTAGGCGTGTGCACACTTACCACCCCACCATGTCGCACGTCCCCTTGATGTTCACAATCCAGTTTGATATCTGCTCTATCAACTTTCGATGTTCTTGTATGCGCCTACCATGGTGATCACGGGTGGCGGGGAATCAGGTTTCCAGGCCAGAGAGGAAGCATGAGAAAAAGAGACCAAATTTAAGGGAGATAAATGTATAAAAAATTTTTGGGATCAAGCATAAATGTATGAAAAGCTATTGAGGCGCAAATGTGGGACAAATTACAGAAGCCGAAATGTGGGCCAAAAGAGTCAAGCTTAATTGTGGGAAAAGCTATTGAGGCGGAACTGTTGGCCAAAAGAGTATAGCGGAAATGTGGGACAAAGTATTGAAGATTAAATGTGGTACAACTTGTTTAAGTTTAAGCATTGAATCAAAGGAGGTGGCGCACATAAATTAAAGAAGCATTTCCGAAATTTTATTCACTGTCACCTGTGCAGAGCAGGGGTTTATTCACGTCTAAAATTGTATAATGTCAACCCAAGAATGTAACAGAAGAATTACTGAAATTAATTATCCTGTTTACTTGGTAGAGCAAGGATCTACGACAGAAAACAATCCTCCACCCCGTCATCCTCCAGAACTGTGCCCTTGCTGGACAATTGTGTACCTTGGGTTTGTGTTTGCAGGAACCAACCCTCAGAGCCACTTGGGAATGACTGGCCATAAACCCTACAAAATGATACCTCTTCCTCCTCCTCCTGTGCCACATCCTCGCACTTGAGGAAGGGGTTTCACTTGTGCGTGTAGCTGGCACAGATCGACCACATTCTCTCCCTGCAACAGGAGCTCCACCAGCACCACCACGACCTGGGCCACATCCCTTATTTGACGCTCTCCTCATATTTTTTGAATTCAAGATCTTGCCCTAAATGAGTGTTTAATTAATAGTAGAAAAGAACGACAGTATGTAAACGGTGTATCTCACACGGCCTGAACGAGACTAGACTTCAATTAAAGATTTCTTTGCACTAAATATCAGTATTTCAAATGGATATATTTCAAATGGCTGTATTTCAAATGCCTAATTCAAACCCCTGTATGTATAGGGGGGATCACACACGCCCTGAATCAGTGTAGGCCTGAAGTAAATATATCTTTGCACAAAATGGCTGCATTTCAAATGGCTGTATTTCAAATGGCTGAATCAAACCCCTGAATGTATAGGGGGGATCACCCACGCCCTGTATCAGTGTAGGCCTGAAGTAAATATATTTTTTGCGCTAAATGGCTGTATTTCAAATGGCTGTATTTCAGTTGCTTGATTCAAACTCCTGTATGTAAAGGGAGTATCTCACACGGTCTGAACCACTGTAGGCCTGAAGTAAATATATCTGCACAAAAAGGCTGTATTTCAAATGCCTAATTCAAACCCCTGTATATATAGGGGGGATATCACAGGGCCTGAAGCTCTGTAGGCCTGAATTCAATATTGGTGCACCAAATGGTGGTATTTAAAATCTCTGAATGTAACCCAAATGTATTAAGGGTGTATCTCACAATGACATCTGCATCAAAAGCTTCCAACAAATTTTTTTTGTGCCCAAACGACTGTTTGTTTAACAACTGAATTTGACAGCAGTATATAAGCCTGTAATTTCACACGTGCTGATTCTGCAAGGCCTGAAAATAGTGTTTTTTGTCTAAAAAGTGTGTTTTTCAAACCCCAGAAAATGATGGGTGTATTTCTAGCTTAAATTGCACACTGACTAATACAGATGTTGTAGATTGCCCCAAAAGTCTTTTTTGCTAACAGAATATGAATTCTGTATATATTAAACTTGAATTTAACACTTGCAGATCTGGAAAATACTGTTTTGTTTTTTTTTAAAGTGTGTTTTTCAAACCCCAGAAAATGATGGGTGCATTTCTAGCTTAAATTGCACACTGAATAATACAGATGTTGCAGTTTGCCCCCAAAAATGGTGATTTGCAATGTCCCAAAAGCTCAGATGCAGTGCTGGTGCACTGTGAATGCATAAAATGGTCACCGCCGCCGCCACCCACCTAACTAACAGAATTCTAAAAGTTAGTATTTTTTGGTCAATGAGCTCAGGGCAGGGTAAAAGGATTGTGCCCTGCACCCACACAACTATTTCTAGGTAGATCGCTGAGTTAGATTCTCTCCTATTCTCTCTCTGAAATCACAAGTCCAGCAGCATCCTCTCTCTACACTTGTAACAGCAGAGTGACGTACAGCGCTATGTGACTCAAGCTTATATAGAGCACGAACCCGAATTAAACAGTTCGGGTTCACTCAACCCTAAATACTTGGTGTTCCCCCTTCTCGACCCCTGCTACAAAGTGGACTTCTCATCTTTCATTCCTGTCGTGCAGAGGACGAGTAAAACCGTGCAATACTAGAAGGTACTTGATAACAGATTGCTCTGAAATTTTCCATCTGACAATGTGGCCGCTAGAGTCCGTACTTCCTTAGGCAACCGAGGAGGGGAAACAAGTTGAACACACAGGGCAGGGCAAGACTTTCCAAAGCATGGGACACCTTCATGACACCCTGCCAGCAACCTCACCCTGAATCGCGGCCTAGTGCTACAAGGAGGGGAAAGTTTTGGAAGATGGTGAAGGAATACATTGCAGACCATGTCAGCATCCTAAATGATCCCTCAGTGCCTTACAACTACTGGATGTCAGAGCTGGACACGTGGCACAAACTTGCGCTCTACGCCTTGGAAGTGCTGGCCTGCCCTGCGTATTGTCTGAGCGTGTATTTAGTGCTGCTGGTGGCATTATAACAGATTTGTCCACTGACAATGCTGACAGGTTGACTCAGATAAAAATGAACAAGGCCTGGATTTCCCCTGACTTCTCCACTCCACCAGGGGAAAGCTGAGCTAATGAGGAACAAAAACACAATTTAAATGTATGCTTTATAATGTACTCAATCCACAAGATTCAGATATAAGGGTATATGTTGGAATCTTGTTTTCTCATCCGCCTCCTCCTCCGCCTCCTCTTCCATACAGAATATATATGCCCTCACTACAATTTGTAGGGTTTGCTCGGCTTCAGGCCCTTACCTCCAATGCTTTATACAGTCTGCTCACCTGTAAGCCATCATTGCAATGTTTTATGGGGTTCGCTCGGCTTCAGGGCCTCACCTCTTATGTTTGATACGGTCTGCTCACCTGTAGGCAATCACTGCAATGTCTTATGGGGTTCGCTCACCTTTAGTCCCTCACCTCCAATGCTTTATACGGTCTGCTCACCTGTAGGGCATCACTGCAATGTTTTATGGGGTTCGCTAGGCTTCTGGCCCTCACCTCTAATGTTTTATACGCTCTGCTCACCTGTAGGCCATTACTGCAATGTTTTATGGGGTTCGGTCACCTTCAGTCCCTCACATCCAATGCTTTTGACGGTCTGCTCACCTGTAGGCCATTACTGCCATGTTTTATAAGGTTTGGTCACCTTCAGACCCTCACCTCCAATGCTTTATATGGTCTGCTCACCTGTAGGCCATCACTTCAATGTTTTATGGGGTTCGCTCGGCTTCAGGCCCTCACCTCCAATGATTTATACATTTTGCTCACCTGTAGGCCATCACTGCAATGTTTTATGGGGTTCGCTGACCTTCAGGCCCTCACCTATAATAGTTTATACAGTCTGCTCACCTGTAGGCCATCACTGCAATGTTTTATGGGGTTCACTCACATTCAGGCCCTCACTACAGTTTTTATAGGGTCCACTCACCTTCAGGACCTCAACTATAATGTTTTAGAGGGTAACCAGCACGCCCCTGCTCCAAATATTTTTGAGGGTCACTAGTAAGCTATCAATGATCATTTTTCAAGGGTGTGTATGATTTCCTCCTTTATGTGTAATAAAGGGTGTATTGGAGTGCCGGCTCCTTATAATTTTTGCCAGCCCGTTCACTTAGTGCATAGGCTTTATGAGTGCAGCAGTGTACCTGAACAATTGTAGCACCTTGTGTATGAGGCCCTCCTTTATGTAATATATAGTCTGTATCGGAGTGCTTCTTCCTTGTAATTTTTGGCAGCATTTGCAGCAATTTTGCCACTAAAAATTTAATTTTTTTTGAGGGGGCGGGATTTTGTTGTTATGTAAAAGTGGCAGACAACTGGGACAATATGGTTCCCAGCAGTGACATTGGAGTCAAAGATGCACCCAGACATGGTCCCTTTGCTGTTACAGATCCATTTTGGTGGTGTTTCTGTCACTTTCTGACCTTTTCCAATGAACCAGGCACTCTCCCCTCATCCGAGCAGGGGGTGCTTGGTTGTCTCCCACTGACTTCCATTATACTCTGGTGCTCGTCTGTGCGCACGAATATCGCTATGTGCTCGGACCAAGTAGCTCAACACCCAAACACTTTGGTGCTCGCTCATCACGGTTATAAGAAGAAATTAGATTTTTTTCATATTTTTTTTCATTTTTACTTTTTTTAATTTTCTTTTTTACATTTTTTTGACCAAGACCCACTCTGTTCTTGAAGATCCAGTGGGTTTGATCCCTCTATAATACCCTGCAGTACACTATATAGTGTACTGCAGTGTATTGTGACTTTACACTTAGCCTGATCAGCCTCCTGCCATTAGCAGGAAGCCTGTGAAGATGTCCGGTTGCCAGGGTAACCATTGAGACACTGCCAAAACAGAGCAACGGCCCGATAGGGGAGGGAGCCCCCTTCCTCGGTGAACTTGTCAAGAATCAGGTCGCTACAACTGCAGAGCAGTGGCCCGATGGGAGAAGGAGGGAGCTCCCTCCCTTTTAACACTTTCCATACAACAGTCCCTATACAGGCCATGAAAGGGGTTATATGGCTGACATCGGTGCCAGCAGGTCTGTACAAATCTGTCGACTTCCTTGTGTTTTGATGCTGAAAAAAACTTGAAAAACCTTTTGTCATTTTCTAAACCCCTATAACTTTTTCCTTTTTTGTAGTTATATGTGCGGAGCTGTATGAGGGCTCATTTTTTTGTGGGGGGATCTGTACTTTTCATTTATACCATATTTTCCAATGGGATTAATACTTTTATATTTTGATAGTACGGCATTTTTGCACAACACAATAACCATGATGTTTATTTTAAAAAAAAATAATTTTATTCTCATTTTGGAGAAAGGATGGCAATTTAAATTTTTCTTTTTTTTATTTGTAAAAACTTTATTATTTTTTTACACTTTTTTTTAAGTTCTTATAGCAAACTATAACAAGCAATCATTAGATTGTTATTGTCATAGACTCCAAAGCACTAGCATTGGAGTCTATGATGATTTTACTAGTTTCCTATGGAGCCCTGCTACTTGCAAGGTTTCCATAGGAAACTGTGCAGCAGCCTCCTGTCATTCACTATGACAAAGGCTGTTGCAAACAAGCTCTGGCTTCTGCGTTCGCCAAACAAGGGTACCGGAGCATCACCTGAAGCGCATATTTTCTGGATTTACGGCCCTCAGGTGCCATGGTCAGGTTTGACCATGGCATCTGAGAGGTGAAATGTCCGCTATCGGCATTACCTCCGGTCGTAAACATTAGCCACGGATGCCTGCTATATGAAACAGCATGCACCCAGTACGCCATATTTGAAGATCTGTCATGTGACATAATAGTACTTCATATGTTGGGAAAGGGTTAAAGGGAATCTGTCACCAGAAAATTCACTTTTAAACCAGGCACAATGCCCTATAGGGCTAGCTAATTATAATGAAAGTTTGCACTTGGCAATCCATTGCTTCATTCTAGAAAAAAAATTACTTTAAATTATGTAAATTTGCATTTAAGTACACAGAGGATGGGCCAAAGCAACATGTGCATCTTTGCTTCTCCTCCTTCCAGCTACTCCCTCTTCTACTTGATTGACATTACTTCAGGCAGAATAAGGTAGCACTGAATTATTATTTTTTTCTCTTTTCTTTGTGCTTTGTGGGTTAGGAGGTTGTGGGTATTACATTTTTTTCATAGTGACTTTCTGAAAAGAGCAAGTTAAAGAACAGGAGGTCTACTAGCCTCTGTGTAAGAGTTTTTGTAACTATATGTATATTTAATAATGTACTCCAAATTGATAATTAAAAGAAATATCAGCATGACTTATATGCATATACATTGCAATTCATTCTTTTTATAATACATATTTATAGTACTTAATAGGTTTGTACTAATGAAAAGTGAAATTTAATTACACCAATTAGCATTGCACATCAGACATTGGATGTGTCATCAATTAGAAAGCCCCTAATGATTATGTTAGCACAATTTACTGCTATAATTAAATATCTAAATGCAACGCAAATGGAAAATTATGATTACAAAACAAAAAAATACATTAACATAACATTATTATTAACAATATACTTGTCTTTGAATAAATTGTTTTATTCTCAAAAGAAATAAATGGGACAGTGCAAATATTTTGAGTATACACTGCATTTTAATGATCAGTGTTAATTAAATCTGACATTGACAACATTATACTGATTTTGGTTTTATAAGGTTACCAGTGTTGATCGAGCACCAAAGTACTCGAGTGCTCGGGCTCAATACATCGGGATGCTCGGGTGCTTTACCGAGCACCCGAGCACAATGGAAGTCAATGGGAGAATGACGGGTATGGCCACCCAAGTACTGTTTGCCGCAGCCTCTGGACATGAGGCTGGCAGCTTGTTTGTTATATGTCTGAACCCTGTTAAAGTAATGCTCCTGTCAGTGCTCCTGAGGAGCTATTGTTGGGGAAACGCATTGAGCAGAGCAACTTAAGCAGTCAGGGGGCCATATGTGTACAAGTGGTTAGGCTTATCAAGTTGATTTGTGCCATTGTCACAGCTACTGCATGCACATACCTATCATAGTGAGCACGTGCTCTGGTTGGCAGAATGTTAGACATGGACAGATGTCTATCACTTGAGTTTATTGGATACAAACAGTCAGTCTTTCCAAGCTGGTTCGTGCCCGTATCACAGCTACTGCCTGCACATGTCCAATACAGTGGCACGCGCTTTGGTTTGGCAGGCTGGTTGACATGAGCAGATGTTTATCAACTTGAGTTAGGTAGGGTTACATGCAGTAGTTTGTCAGCAGGGACAACACTTTGTCTCCGTTGTAACTGAGTGCCAAGCTTTGGGTGCACTAAGCCCATCATTTACAATTAGGCTGCACCACCGTGACCTGTGCGCTGGGTCTAATAGCGCTACAGAGACCTGTGCATTCTTTGATATTGGTCACTGAGTACTGTGTGCAGACTTGTGTGTATTGGGAGGGTTTGTTTTGCAGAGATTTTTTTCTTTTTCCTTTTTGTTGTCTTCCCTTCGATGATTTTAAAGTATATCTCAATAAAGGTTAGTTTTAGTTTTAGTTTTGTCAGTGAAATTGGATCATAGAAAAAGTTCAGAAATTGATGGAAACACCACCAAAATGGTTAGGGAACAGCATGTGAAGGATGTCTGCATTCATATTGGACTCCCAGGTCACTGCTGGGAATGATGTTGTCAGAGTAGTACGCCACTTTTACATGTGGAACATCGAGTTCCAGCCCGTGCTCAAGTCGCACAACAGCCGGTGAGCTGCCAATTTCAAGCGCTGCTGCAGCATTGACAGATCGGCTGAAGCTGTCGATGACTTGCGGAAATGTGCACACACACAGCGCAACCTCACCAGTAGCTCATGCAAATTGGGGTAGGTTTTGAGAAACCACTGAACCACTAAGTTTAAGATGTGGGCTAGGCATGGCATGTGTGTTAGATTGCCGAGCTCCAAAGCCACCACCAAGTTATGGCCATTATCAGACACAACCATGCCTGGCTGCAGGTTGAGTGGCGAGAGCCACAGCTCAGTCTGGTCTCTTATACCCTGCCACAGCTCTGTGGTGGTGTGCTGTTTGTCCCTTAAACATATCAGCTTCCACACGACCTGTTGTCTCTTACCCACACTGCTTCCAGCTAGCAACTGATGGCTGACTGGTGCTGCACGCAGATATTTCGGAGGTGGAAGTGAAACAGGAGGCTGAAGGAGGAGAAGTGGGGGTTGGAGCCACTATCGTAGGTGCTGGAGGAAACTCTGATCGACATAGGGCCCACAATCCTTGACGTGGGTAACACCTGTGCCATACCAGGGTACGACTCACTCTCGGCCTCCACAAAGTTCACCCAGTGTGCCGTCAGGGAAATGTAGCGTCCCTGGCCGAATGCACTTTTCCAAGTGTCCGTGGTTAAGTGGATCTTCCCATTATCTGCGTTGGTCATGGCACATGTGATGTTACGGGACACATGTTGGTGTAAGGCAGGCACGGCACACCTTGAAAAATAGTGGCGGCTGGGGACTGCGGAACGCGGAACGGCCCCCGACATCAGGCTGCGAAAGGCCTCAGTGTCTACAAGCCTAAATGGCAAGATTTACAGGGCCAGTAATTTGGAAAGCTGCACATTTAGTGCTATGGCCTATGGGTGGGTGGCGGGGTATTTGCGCTTGCATTCAAAGGCCTGGGGTAAGGACATTTGGACGCTGCACTGGGACACGGAAGTGAATGTGGCCGCTGATGGTGCTTGCGAAGGACCAGGTGCAGGGGGGGGGGAGGCATCCGGGCCTGCACCTTCGACAGGGGATTGGCCAGCAGCACATAACATAAGGGAAGAGGAGGCAGTGGTGTGACCCGCAGACACAGATTGTGGACCCAGGCGTTCATCCCACTTATTCGGGTGTTTGGATGCCATGTGGCAGATCATGCTGGTGGTGGTGGGGTTGCTAGCGTTCACGCCCTGGCTCATTTTGGTATAGCACAGATTGCAAATGACAATTCTTTTATCATTCGCACTATCCTCAAAAAAGCGCAATACTGCGGAACACCTACCCCTTGCAAATGGAGATTTCCAAAAGGGGGTGCTCCGTGGAATAGTTGCAGGCCTGTTTGGTGTGGCCCGCCTTCTCCCTTTTGCCACCCCACAGCCTCTTCCAGGCTGCTGTGGTGCTGTAGATCCATCCACAACCTCAGTGATTGACAACTGTGTGTCATCGTCTTCATCAACCTCTTGAGACAGTAATTTCCGTTGACTTAATGGCAACTGTGTCTCATCATCATCCACCTCATTAAACAGTAATTGCCGTTCCCCACCGTTATCTTCTTGTGATTGTGGATGGTCAAGACGTTGGGAAGCAAGGCACAAGATCTTTCCCTGGAGATGAAAAGAGGTCCTCGGAATATCCGAGTCTGGGATCACTTGTTTGGCCAGACTCTCCATGATGGGAGGATCATGGTGAGGATTGCGTTGACCAGACTATTGGCTACTGATACTGGACTTGGTGGAAGACAGGGTGGTGCTTAACAGGCTGGAAGCATTATCTGCTACAATCCAACCGACCAGCTGGTCGCACTGGTCTGACTTCAAGAGTGGTATCCTGCACCGCCCTGCAAACTGGGACATAAAGCTAAGTATCGTGGATGATTGTTTTTCTTGTGCTCTGGCAGCAGGCACAGTTTCAACGCGCCCAGGGCCACGGCCTCTGGTGTACCATAAGCATCATGGACACTTCCCCGTCGCTTACTACTTGCCTTTGTCATTTTAAATGTTATATATGCTTGAAAATATGTCACACGTACAGTAGCGCAGGATTAGGAAGTGTATGCGCAAAAAAATTAAAAAAGGTATTTGGGACGTGGAAAGGTCACACAGGAGATATCCCGCAAATAATGTCAATGCTGTCACCAGCGGCTAATAAAAAGTTAGAGAATGTCACAGATGTTTGGGGTGAGGAAACGTTATACAGGAGAGGTACCATAGGTAATGTCACTGTTCACAGCGTCTACGAAAAAAAGTACACTATATCACAGATAAAAAATGTTATCTGCACACATTACATTGGAGATAATCACCTGGTAATGTCACTGTCAGAAACCGACACCGTCTATAAAAAAGTACACTGTATGTCACCGATAAATTGTTTAAAACGCACATGGTATACTGGAGATGTACCCCTCGTAACGTCTCTGTCAGAAGAGGACACAGTCTATTGAAAAAGTACACCGTATGTCACAGATTAAATTTTTTCAGTGCACACGTTACACTGCAGATGTGGTGCAACTAATGATACTGTCCGCAGTGGACAGTCTACGGAAAAAGTTCACTGGATGTTACAGATATTTTTGGGATGCGCACACTTTACACAAGAGATGTGGCGCAAATAATTTACCTGTCCACAGCGGCCTATTAGACGCTATTTAGCACAGGTTGCGCTAAAAATATATATTGCTGCTGCCACACACAATAGTCATTAAAAAGACTTTTGAGTCTCTGAAAAGTTTTTCTAATAAAACTAGTGCAATATCACTCCCCACACTGTCTGTCCCTTCCTATGCAAGGCTCTCCCTGACTAAGACTGAGCCGAACACGCGCAATCGGGTGCTATATAGCACCCGATGACACGTTCCGGCCAGTCAATCACTGTGATGCCATTAACCAACATGGCTACAGCATTACAGTAAAGGTAGCACCTACCTGCACGTTTATTGGCTGCGTAGCAGCCAAGAAACATGCGTGGAGGGAACTCTATCATCGCGCTCGAGCACATGCGGTTCGGTTGAGCATACTCGATCAACATTAAAGGTTACATATATAAATATATAATGAACAGATATATTAGTGTCATGAACAAACATATCTATGTAACTGTTTGATTAAAACATTTTCATAAAAATACCCCATTGGCTAACCCTAAAGCTTTTGAAGGGTCAATTAGATGGGGTCAATTAAATTGGGCTGGAATCTCACTAATAAGACTGGAACAGTTTTGTAAAGTTAAATTAATGTCAAAATAAATAAATCAATGCTTGCCATTTAAAGGGCTTTCCCGGGGGAGCAGAATGGGTTATTTGAAAGTAACAAATACTCACTTCACACCTCACCAATCATACACCATTGCAATTCCCAACTACTCTCCATTTCCTGGTCCTGTGTTTAACATACAGATAATGTTTGGACTGCCCGCTCAGAAAATCACTGGTCATAGGGGTGACCCATCTCTGCCAGTGATTGACCTTGCATGGGTCCAGGAAGTAGAAAGCAGTAGAGACTGAAGTAAAGTTGAAATAGCAGCAGGGGCGTCTGAGGAATAAGTAATGTTTTATTATTTTTAAGTTAACCCATTCTGCTTCATTTCTAATTAGTCTTTTTGCATCACTGTAAGAATGACATTCTATAATTTGACTACTTCAACCAATCATTGGCCACCCAAGTCATATCCCATACATACTGACATTGCTGCTTTTGCCAGTGGTTGGCTATAGAGGTCACATGTCTATATGGTGCAGAATGGGTTAATAGGTTAACAGAGGATTAATATCACAGCTGCAATGCTGAAGAACTCTTAAATTAAGCATCTGAATGGGAACATTTTGTCCATTTCTCCAGATGGTGGACCCTAAAGGCTATGCAATTAAGTTTTTATTTAGTTTTGTTGTCTTTAGCTCCTTGTTAAACTAATTATATAATTTGAAATGTCCTTTTTTATTATTTTACTTTTGTTGCAGGCATATGTGCTTTATAAAAGAACAACATGCCTTTATTCTGTGTTTTATGTCAGTATTCTCCTTGGATCTACTAATTTATACTTTAAGAAAAATGTCATAAGTACTCGTGTTTGATATGTAAATATTAGTTTTAGAGATATTTCTTTAATAACTTGTAATTTGCACAGCAGTTGCCATCATATATTATAAATGATATGTACTTCAGGAGACATAAAAATTCCCATCAATGAGATTAAATTCTTTAAGGTGTTAAGTTCTTTCGGTTTCAAGTCTATTTCATGCTGATTAGAAGATATCGTCTTTGAATGAACTACCTGCCAAATTTTCCCTCCCAGAAAATTGCTATGCATTATGTAAAATATATTATAGAACCATAGATATTGCTTTTTAAATAATAGTTTGAATTTCTAGTTTAATGTGTTCCTCATTATTTTTGTGGATTATCATACACTGCCTGTTCAAAAAAAAAAGTTGTCACCTGGATTTAACTAAGCAAATAGATATGAGCCTCCTATTGGATAATTACTGCATGGGCGATTATCTTTCAGCTGGTAACAAGTTAGTTAACCCCAAATGGTGCAATGAGTTGCTTCTCATTTTTTAAACAACCATGTCGAAAGACACATCTTGTGGCCGTGGAAAAGATGTTAGTCTGTTTGAGAAGGGTCAAATCATTGGCATGCATCAAGCAGAGAAAATATCTAAGGAGATTGCAGAAACTACTAAAATTGGGTTAAAAACTGTCCAATGCATTATTTAGAAATGGAAGAAAAAAACAAAAACTGGAAGGATAGTGGGGACCCATCGCATTCGAGGAAGAAATGGGGCCGGAAAAAAAATCCTGAATGATTGTGATCATTGGCGATCACTAAAACGTTTGGTCAAATCAAATCAAAGAAAAACAACAGTAAAACTCAGGGCTATGTTTAATAGTGAAAGTAAGAGCATTTAAACTGAACAGCTGTGTAGCCATAAGAAAACCACTAATCAGTGAGGCAAATGGAGAAAAAAAAGGCTTCAATTTGCAAGGGAGCATAAAGATAGGACTCAGGAGCAATGGAAGAAGGTCATGTGGTCTGATGAGTCCAGATTTACCCTGTTCCAGAGTGATGGGTGCATCAAGATAAGAAAAAAGACAGATGAAGTGATGCAGCCATCATGCCTAGTGCCTACTGTACAAGCCTGTGGGGGAAGTGCTATGATCTGGGGTCAGGCCTAGATTCAGCAACAGCATGTGCTTCAAGAATGAGTTCAGCTGAATACCTGAACATACTGAATGACCAGGTTATTCCATCAATGGATTTTTTCTTCCCTGACGGCACGGGCATATTTCAAGACCTTAAACCCATTGAGAATCTTTGGGATGTGCTGGAGAAGGCTTTGTGCAGTGGTCAGACTCTACCATCATCAATGCAAGATCTTGGTGAAAAATTAATGCAACGCTGGATGGAAATAAATCTTGTGACATTGCAGAAGCTTATCAAAACAATGCCACAGCGAATGTGTGCCATAATCAAAGCTAAAGGAGGTCCAACAAAATATTAGAGTGTGTGGCCTTTTTTTTTTTTTACCTTCCCCTTGAGAAATCCGGGCAGGCGAAATGCGCGTCGGGACGCGGGGGTGATGCTGACACTCTGTGCGCATTCAGGTACATGTACATATGCGTTATTTCATTGCACTATCATTAGCACTTTTTTGATACCTTTCCGTTGTGGACTTGTATATTATTACCCATCCTATGTGTTATTAGTGCTTTTGCGGCCCCATACCACTGGGTGATCTGTAGTTACATATGCGCATGTGTTGACAGCTACAATTTTGACTTTTTTATTGCTACATTCATGCATATACACCCCTGTGTGAAGGTTTCCTAATTGTTATCTGTACCACCAATCATGTTGATCAAGATTATATGTCATTTTTTATATGAATTGTTTTATAATGGTAATAATAAAGTGATTATCTGTATTTGATTTCCGGTGTGGCGAATTGGTTTATATATACGTTAGGGACTCCTAATCCCAACGCCAAATTTTGGTTTGTTGTCTACCATCATCAATGCAAGATTTTGGTGAAAAATTAATGCAACGCTGGATGGAAATAAATCTTGTGACATTGCAGAAGCTTATCAAAACAATGCCACAGCGAATGCGTTCCATAATCAAAGGTAAAGGCGGTCCAACAAAATATTAGAGTGTGTGGCCTTTTTTTTTTTGGGTGGCGACTTTTTTCTGGACAGGCAGTGTATTATATCAATTTATGTTGCTGTCAATTTTCAGGTGAAAATTTTCATCCCACCACAAGAAACGTTGGCATATATATTGGCAAGTTGTTTTCACTTATCATACAGATATGATATTCTCCAAGTATCTATGAAAAAAGCAGATTTTGATATCTAGATAGCATAGAATTAAAGGGAATTGGTCAGTGCTGGGTAGGGGATGTAAAACGCATGTAAACATAAATTTGACATTCAGAGAAAAATAACTTTATTCCTATGTATAAATGAACTCACTATTGCCCGGTGGGTTGTCCCAAGTTCAGCAAGTGCTCTAGGTGTCCTCACTGAATGCACCACAATGAATATGCCTTGATCTTGATTGATGGCTCCAATGTTGTGCTGCCTTATCAATCAACAGCAATAGGAAAGCATTGTGAAGGGTTCATTGAGAAGAGCTGTGCTTGGGATTGCCCACTAGGCACTTTGGAAATCATTTGCACATTCAACTTAACATTGTTTTCTCTAAAAGTCAAACTAAAAGGTCACACATATATTTCTTTGTGTGTTTTAGTCCCCTACCCAATGCTTTCATTGCTTTTTTAGGCATAATCAATCTGACAGACACCATTTAAATAGGTAACACTGGTCACACACTGTATGCAATATTTCCAATCCCATATGACTTATTTTAATACTGGGTCTTCTTTTTTAGATTTTAGTCAATGATATCCAAAGTATTAAATAAAGTATTACGTGCAGTAGAGCATAACACGGCACTCACCCGAGAGTAAAAATCTTCTTGCTTTATTGCTTTCTGCTGGTTACATAAACATGGACATCTAGGCGACAGCCTTTCCGTGTATACCTGCACTTCGTCTGGCCTTTAAAAACACAGAGCATCACTAAGGAGTATGTGGGACTAGAGATCCAAGCACTGACAGCAGCATATGCAGAGCAGTCTCAGTAGTGCCAGTCTGCTTCTTGGTTGTTAAAATTTCTTGTAGTAGTTGAAAACAAATGCTTGTTCAGTTAGTATTTAGAGAACATATGGAGAGGCAAACATTTGTACTGTATTTTGAGACAGACTGTCTAACCTGATCTCTCTGGGATTTTTTGAATACAAGTAAATATGACCTTTATCCAGGGGCATTGCTAGAGTATTTAAAGATTAGAGACACAGGACCCAAAGTGTAGGTGTGTGTATTTTGATTCTAAACAAATTAGTTTTTTTGTCTAAAATGGCATCTGCACATGTTAGAAAGTAAAAGTAAGCCTAGAAAAGACAAGCCTGGGAACACAAGATCACCCATAATGCCTTGCAGCCAGCAAATCCGCAGGTAGCCATCCTCCTGTGATGTCATGACTAGGCAGAGCCCTATAAAACCTTGATCCTGGCCGCTGACATTTTCCTATGAGCTGAGCATAGGGAGAGACATGACAAGATCCTCATGCAATAGGAACAGTGTTGCAGCAAGCTTTTAACAGAGAGTATAGGACAATATTATAGAGTGAGAGTGCAGGGAAGGTGCAGGGAGAGTGAAGGGAGAGCACAGGAGACTGCTGAACTACAGACTCTGTAACAATTTATCACCATTTACATAACTGTGCAGTGCACCAAGAGTCATAGCTAATCCATTATGTTGTGCCGTCAGTATTACAGACAGGTCTAATTTATTGCTGTACATAAGTGTGCAGTGCACCAATATTAAAAGCTAATTTGTTCTTTTAGCAATATAGTTTTTACACACTATGGCCAACAGACATTTGCCTGGTCCTTCCAAAGGAATAGGCAGTGGAAAAATTGGTGCTGTAGCTGGCACAAGTAGTAGCAGAAGAAGGGGTGGTGGTAGCAGCCATAAAAAGGGGCCAGAGCTGCCACTGTCATCCAGCAGTCGTGTTTTGAACAACAATCAAGCTATACTGTTGACTCGCTCCTCACAATCACAAGTGACAACAGATACACACAGATAGGAATCGTGGGTTTCTTTGACACCACGCTTAGTTGGTACGGCCCAGGAACTTCCTCTATGCCCTCATCTGTCCTGAATCTGCCTTCTGCTTTTGCTACTACATCTGTTAGCCAAGTAATGACAGCTGCCAGCTATGCTTCACTTTTCAGCAACAATAATCTTTTTGAGGACAGTCAGCAATTACAGGCCAGCACAGACTTGGAGGAGAGGTCCCTTGCGGGCTCCTTTAGGCAGCCGCATGAGTGCTCATTCCAGATTTAAGTTGCTGCTGATAAAGCGGGTGCTGTTCCTGTCCCCATCCCCACTCCTCTCCAGCAGTCGTGGAAGTGCAACGTGATCACAGAGGGCTCCCCTCAATCAAACCTTCGTGAGGATGAGTGATGGAACACATAGGCAGCAGCCAACTGACTACATAAGATGTCTCAATAGTATTTGAGTTTATCCTCACTCTCAGCAGGTGGGAAAAAGGCCCTCATTTTGGAGTGGCAGCGAGGGTCTAACATGGTGGAGAGTCATTGCCGAATGGTTATTATACGGCTGTCACTATGCCAGCAACTCAGCATGCATCTGGCCATTTGCGCAAGGGACTCAGAGGGACTCCCTGGCAAACAACAAGTGTAACACATGAGCTGCCACTGGCTAACAAAGTTACACAGGGGAGTGCTTCTGTCCGCTAGCATCATCAACAGATCATTTATGGCCTGCCCATATAGTCAGTCCAACATAGGAAGGTGGAGTTGTAACGCATGGGGAACGCTATTCTGCCTCTGCAGCTCAAGGAGGAGTGGCTGAAGTGCATGCACATTTTTCTGGCCATTTTCAGTATGTCTTGCAGTTAGGTGGAAGACTTCAGGAACCGCTGTACAACCAAATTAAAAACATGCACCAAGCATTGCACATGGGTCAACCTTCCTTGAACCAGAGTTGACACAATGTTATTCCCATTGTCGGTGACCACGGTTCAGATTTTCAGTTGGCTAGGAAACAGCCAGGATTAGATTTCCTCTTGAAGGACGTAGAGCAGTTCCTCCCCAGTGTGACTCCATTCACCCAGGCAAACCAGATGCAGAACAGCGAGACACCACCCTGCTCTGCATAGGTGGTATGGAGGAGCACTCTGAATTTTACCTGCAGTGGAGGCAGAGGACAAGGTTGAAGATGAGGAGGCAGAGGAGGAGACTAGCGCAGGACTCGCAGCTTGAGAACACGGAGGTGGCAGTGCAGTCACCTGGCCAAGTTGCTGCTGTGGCTGAGCAGGAACCACATTTACCCAGCAGGCCATAAAGGACATACAGTGGATATAAAAAGTCTACACACCCCTGTTAAAATGTCAGGTTTCTGTGCTGTAAAAAAATGACACCAAGATAAATCATTTCAGAACTTTTTCCACCTTTAATGTGACCTTTGAACTGTACCACTCAATTAAAAAACAAACTGTAATCTTTTAGGCGGAGGGAAGAAAACAAAAACAATAAAATAATATGGTTGCATAACTAGGGATGTAGCTGTGTTCAGAATTAAGCAATCACATTCAAAATCATGTTAAATAGGAGTCAGCATACACCTGCCATCAATTAAAGTGCCTCTGATTAACCCCAAATAAGGTTCAGCTGCTCTATTTGGTCTTTCCTGAAATTTTATTAGCCACATCCCAATGCAAAAGCCATGGTCCACAGAGAGCTTCCAAAGCATCAGAGGGATCTCATTGTTAACAAATATCAGTCAGGAGAAGGGTACAAAGGAATTTCCAAGGCATGAGATATCCCATGAAACACAATGAAGACAGTCATCATCAAGTGGATAAAATATGGCACAACAGGGACATTACCAAGAACTGGACGTCCCTACAAAATTGATGAAAAGACGAGAAGAAAACTGGTCTGGGAGGCTACCAAGAGGCCTACAGCAACATTAAAGAAGCTGCAGGAATATCTGGCAAGTACTCGCTGTGTGGTACATGTGACAACAATCTCCCATATTCTTCATATGTCTGGGCAATGGGGTAGAGTGGAAGACGAAAGCCTTTTCTTACGAAGAAAAACATCCAAGCCAGGCTATATTTCGCAAAAACACATCTGAAGTCTCTCAAAAGCATGTGGAAAAGGTGTTATGGTCTGATGAAACCAAGGTTGAACTTTTTGCCCATAATTACAAAAGATATGTTTGGCGCAAAAACAACACTGCACACCACCAAAAGAATACCATACCCACAATGAAGCATAGCGGTGGCAGCATCATGCTTTGGGGCTGTTTTTCTTCAGCTGGAACTGGGGCCTTAGTTAAGAGAGAGGGAATTATGAACAGTTCCAAATATCAGTCGATATTGGCACCAAACCTTCAGGCTTCTGCTAGAAAGCTGAACATGAAGAGGAACTTCATCTTTCAGCATGACAACGACCCAAAGCATACATCCAAATCAACAAAGGAATGGCTTCACCAGAAGAAGATTAAAGTTTTGGAATGGCCCAGCCAGAGCCCAGACCTGAATACGATTGCAAATCTGTGGGGTGATCTGAAGAGGGCTGTGCACAGGAGATGCCCTAGCAGTCTGACAGATTTGGAGTGTTTTTGAAAAGAAGAGTGGGCAAATCTTGTCGAGGTAAAATGTGCCATGCTGATAGACTCATACCCAAAAAGAGTGAGCGCTGTAATAAAATCAAAAAGGTGCTTCAACAAAGTATTAGTTTAAGGGTGTGCACACTTATGCAACAATATTTTTTTATTTTTTTATTTTTTCTTCCCTCTACCTAAAAGATTTCAGTTTGTTTTTCAATTGAGCATTACAGTTTATAGGTCACATTAAAGGTGGAAAAAGTTCTGAAATGATTTATCTTTGTCTCATTTTTTTTTACCAGCACAGAAACCTGACATTTTAACAGGGGTGTGTAGACTTTTTATATCCACTGTATATTTTCCTTGACCGTAGTTACAGCTGCACACATTGATGCTGCTCTTTTTTTTCTTTTTCCTTTTTATTAAGAAAAATATTAAAGTTAACACAAAAAAAAAATGGTTTAAATCCATTTATAACGATCACACAGTAACAACAAAAAGCATTTTTAATTGTAGCAAACTACATTTTTGTATAGCTTATTACTAGATTTGAAACACAAGGGGGGGGGGGGGGGGGTCAGTCAGCACTTCCCTGTATGCAGGTGCACGTAGCTGTGGCAATTATACATACAAACAAAAAAATGCAACAGCACTCTGCAACCAGAACTCTGCCCAAAATAGAAGCTATAAGAGGACATTAGTGTACGTTTTGATCAAAAGGTAATAAGCCACTCGCCACGCCAAGGCTGTCCCGTGAGTGGTACTAACGCTAAATCTTACCTGTTATGGGCCACGACAGCCACATAAAATCCAGGGAGTGTGGGCCCAGCATGCATGCTGGGATAAACCATACTTATTAACCCCTTCTGGTGCTGTAACAGCCTCCATTAGATCCAGGGATGCAGGTACCAACATGCATGCTGAGCCCACTGTGCACTCCTCCTGGAGCCAGATGGCTACTAGCAGGTAATGTGAGTACACATTCAGCTTTATACTCACTCTGATTAAAAAGCAGCATCTAGGGCAGACAAACTAGTCAGGTGTGCACGACTGAAGAGGAGGCTTATTACTAGATTTGAGCGAGCCCGTACTGTAAAGTTCGGGTTCGTTTTGAGCTTTACGGTTTTTCGTACCCAGACACGAACCCGAACATTTCCGTAAAAGTTCGTATTCGGGTTCGTTGTTCGGCGATTTCTTCGTGCTTTTTGAAAGGCTGCAGGGCAGTCAATCGACAAGCTTTTCACTACTTTGCCCTAAGAAGTCATCACAGCCATGCCTACTTATGGCATGGCTGTGATTGGCTAAGTGCCGCATGTGACCCAGCCGCTATTTAAGCTGGAGTCACGTAGCACTGCACGTCACTCTGCTCTTCTTAGTGTAGGGATAGGATACTGCTGCTTTGAGGGAGAGATTAGGGAAGAAATCTGTTGAACTTGATGGTGTGAAATATTCGAAATACAGCAATTATTGAGGGTACTATGCTACATATTTGTACCCAGCCCTGAGCCCAGTGATACTGCAAAATCATTTTTAATCTATCTGTTAGGGAGGTGAGGGTCGATGGCCATTTTAGCAACTGCAGTGTTCTTGGAACTGTATGTGACCTGCATGTGTGCCAGGGACAGTAGTCTAGTTATTTTCTGGTAGCTTAGTGGAGGAAAAATTCATTATTTCTGGAAGGTCAAGTCCCCCTACATTACCTATTTTATAATTTAGCGGTGATATACTGCATTCTGTAGTTGGGGGAAAAACCTGTATTGTGGTGCCACAGAGCACTTTTTCATACAACACTGAAAAACTTGTTTTAAAATTTAGCGGTGACATACTGCATTTCTGTAGTTGGGGGAAAAAAACGTATTGTGGTGCCACAGAGCACTTTTGCATACAATGCTGAAAAACCTATTGCTTTTTGATGACTCCGCTGGCAGGGTTTCCCCGGCCATCCACATAGCCCTGCTCCAGAAGTGAATTGAATGCACTGATGCCCAACCACTTATGTTGCAGGATGAAGACATGGGAATACCACCGCAGCACATCTCTGATGATGACGAAACACAGGTGCCAACTGCTGTGGAGTTCTGCAGTATGCAGACCGATGAGGAGAGCAGGGGTCAAGAATGGGTGGACGATGATGTAGAGGATGATGAGGTCCTAGACCCCGACTGGACTCAAGTTCATGCTAGTGACGTGTGCAGTTCTGAGGAAGTGGTGGTGGTCGCACAGAGGCAACTGCACAGCAAAAGAGAGAGCAGGGTGCAAAAGTGGAGCTGCCTTCCCCGAGACAGTATGCCTGCTACTGCCCACCGCACCCAAGGACCGAGCACACCAAAGACAGCTTTAAGGAGTTCATTGGCATGGCAGTTCTTCAGACAATGTCCTGATGACAATACACGAGTGGTTTGCACGTTGTGCCATCAGAGCCTGAAGTGAGGCATAAACGTTCTAAACCAGAGCCCAACCTGCATGACCAGGCATCTACATGCACAAACTGCAGTGGAGTAAACACCTTAAAAACAAGAAAGGTCTCAGGTTCCTCCTGCTTCCTCTTCCTCCACCTCTGGAGTCACAGTGGCACCTGCCACCCAGAAAACAGAGGATGTGCCACCAACACCACCACCTCCGTCATCATCACTAAGCATCTCCACCATGTCACACGCAAGCGTTCAGCTGTCCATCTCCAAAACACTGGAGAGAAAGAGGAAATACCCACCTACCGACCCTTGATCCCTGGCCCTGAATGCCAGCATTTCAAAATTACTGGGCTTTGAAATGCTGTCATTCCGCCTGGTGGAGATGGACTGTTTTAAACAGCTGATGGTGGTGGCTGTCCTACAGTACGTCGTTCCCATCCGCCACTAGTTTTCCAGGCGAGCCGTCCCTTCCTTGCACAACCAAGTGGAGGATATAATCAAGTGTGCACTGCGCAACGCCATCTGTGGTAAGGTCCACATAACCACAGATGCATGGACCAGTAAGCACGAGCAGGGACGCTATATCTCCCTAACTGCACACTGGGTAAATGTAGTGGCGGTTGGGCCCAAGGCAGATGGTGGTTTGGTGCATGTCCTTCCACCACCGAGGAACGCAGGGCATTATTCTTTGCCTCCTGTTGCCTCCTCCTCCTACTCTGCTTCCTCCTCCTCCTCTTTTACCACCTCCTCATCTGGTCAGCGAAAGACCTTCACCACCAACTTCAGCACAGTCAGTGGTAAACGTCAGCAGGCGGTTTTAAAACTCATGTGATTGGGGGACAAACCCCACACCCAGTGGCGTAACTAGAAATGACGGCCCCACAGCAAATTTTTGAATGGGGCCCCCTCCCCCAGTAACTTTTTCACAACCCCCTCCTTTCATGCCATCCCCCTTTCCTGTGGCTAGTAAAGATGGCTCTCTCAGACCAGGCCCGGCAGCTGTTCCATCCGTTTTCTACACTGTCTATACTGCCACTGTATATCATTTCATTGTGTAATACTGTTGAGGGGGCCCTCACAAAATCTTTTAGTACTTCTCCTCCTCCTCTTGGATGGGCCCCTTCTAGGTCAGGGCCCCAAAGCAGCCGCTTCCCCTGCTTCCCCTATAGTTACGCCCCTGCCCACACCGCACAGGAGCTGTTGAGGGGCATAGAAGAACAGACCGATGAGTGGTTGCTGCCAGTGAGCCTCAAGCCCGGTCTGGTGGTGTGCGATAATGGGCAAAATCTTGTAGCAGCTCTGGGACTAACCAGTTTGACGTTTTTCACGGGTCAGTCGCTCTACGTAACAGCACCACTTCACCACCAATTTGTGGGCCTACATGCGAGACCTGTGTGCCTTGCTGCGTTGTTTCGAGTACTCAACCTACATGGCCAGTGGTGATGATGCTGTTCTTAGCGTTACAATACCACTTTCATGTCTCCTTGAAAAAACACTTAGGGCGATGATGGAAGAAGATGTGGAACAGGAGGAAGTTCAAAGGGTTTCAGGCCAGTCATTCAGAAGTGGCTCAGAGGGTGGGTTCCTGCACCAGCAGAGGCCAGGTACACATTTGGCCAGCCAGGGCACAGTTCTGGAGGATGAGGACGAGGAGAAGGAGGAGGAACCGGGTTCACAGCAGGGTGGCACCCAACGCAGCTCATGGCCATCACTGGAGCGTGGCTGGTGTACAGATGATACACCAACCACAGAGGACAGCTTATCCTTACCTCTGGGAAGCCTGGCACACATGGGCGACTACATGCTGCAGTGCCTGCTCAACGACTGCAGAGTTGCCCACATTTTAACTTGTGCTGACTACAGGGTTGCCACCCTGCTGGATCCCCGTTACAAAGACAACGTACAGTCCTTAATTCCCTCACTGGAGCATGATAGGAAGATGCGCGACTACAAGCGCACGCTGGTAGATGCACTCCTGAGGGCATTCCCAACTAACACCAGGGGACAAGTGGAAGCACAAGGCGAATGCAGAGGAGGAGGAAGAAGAGGTCTCCAACGCAGCTGGGTCACGGCCAGCACCTCAGAAGGCAGAGTTAGCATGGCAGACATGAGGAGAGCTTTATCACCACACCACAGCAACCAGCACTACCAGCTAATATGGAACATCTTAGCAGGAGGCAGCAGTTGAACAACATGGTGGAACAGTACACCTACACGTACTGACTGATGGTTCTGCCTCATTCAACTTCTGGGTCTACAAATTTTTCACATGACCTGAGCTTGCCCTTTATGCCTTGGAAGTGCTGGTCTGCCCTGCAGCCAGTGTATTGTCTGAACGTGTATTTAGCACAGCAGGGGGTGTCGTTACAGACAAACACAGCCTCCTGTCCACAGCCAACGTGGACAAGCTCACGTTCATTAAAATGAACCAGGCATGGATCCCACAAGACTTGTCTGTACTGTAAGGGATCTTCTCTCTCCAGCCGGGCGGCAATGACAGATTCGCTTGCATACAGTTTTATTTTACGTCGATCCAGCAATACATGCAAGACCCAGTTAAACCTCACTGGGTCAAGTGAAGGACAGCAGCATAAAACATAAATTACACAAAATAAAGTCCTGCCCGCCTGGGCCTAGCTAACACAGCAAAGATTCTCCTTCCTGGTTCCAGGCACAGATCTCCCAGACTGACATTATGTGCTTTTTTTTTTACTTCCCCTTGATGATCCCAGCTGGCTTCAGCTGAGGATCCCTCAGGCTAGGGGGAAAAACCTGTCCTGGAATGGGGAGGGTGGATTGGGAGGTCCCACTGCCTCCTACCATCCCAATCCATAAAATCCAGCCCATGAAGTAACAAAACTGTCTCAGCAACCTACACATTGCTGAGACCCTTGTAACAATTCAGGATTTTATTTACCTCACCCAGTTGAGGAACCTAGGTGGGATATACACTCCCTCCAGGACTTTACCACAGTACCTTGTGCAGAATAGACATTTATACCGGCCTCAACCATGCATTCTTGTACTCAAGTGCACTCATTCTTTATTTCTTTTTTTTTATTTGTCCCATTATTTTGGGGGCGACTCCAATAAAAAAAACAAAAAAACATTGTTGGCTACCTCCTCTTCCATCGCGAATTCCACCTACAACACCACATTCACCGCCTCCTCAACCTCCGACTCCACATCTACCTCCTCTCCCGAGTTGCAGGTTAATAAAGTAAAATAAATAACAATTTAAAATTAAGTTATTTCCCTATCCTCATTTGTCTGCAGAGCACTTGCCATGCTCTTAAGCACATTTTGCTACGAGGTGTTCGCTCAACTCTATTTATTACCCCACGCATTCTCTTCCCGTTCACTGTCGCTAGAACTACCAACCACCAATATAAAAAATATATTTATACCAATTACCTTTATAGCCCGAAAGGGAGTCATAATCATTTATTATATCCATCACGGGGGCTAGTGCCTTCTATCCAGTTTTTAAGAAAATAAGAATATTGTCGCAATATAAAATTATTTTGTCATCTGTCCCCCTCCCCCCAAAACCAGTAATAATATCTGCTCTAATCTTGCATGCCAAAGGTCCCCAAAACAGGGAGAACAGTAACAGGGAGAGGGGGCAGCCCTGTCAAGTACCGCAATGAAGTGGAAATAACTCAGAGCCTACCCCGTTTATATTAATAATGGCCATGGGTTTGTGGTAAAGTAGATGAACCCACCTCACAAAACCGCCCACATTCATTCTTTCCATTGCCCTCCAGAGAAAGGGCCACGCCACTCTGCCGAAGGTCTTTTCGGCATGTAAAGACAGGAAGGAGCGGTCCCCCCCACATAGACATTTAGGAGAGTTCTGCGGATATTGGTTTGTATATATCATTTGGGTATGAAGCCCGTCTGGTCTGGATGTATCAATTTATGGATGAACCTCCTGAGCCTATAGGCAAAAAGCTTCGCAAGGATCTTATAGTCGGTATTAAGTAACAAAATTGGGCGGTATGAGCCGACCTCCATACTATCTTTCTCCTTTTTGAAAATTAGAGATATTGAGGCCTCCTTTAAAGAGGTGGGAAGGGAGCCTTTCTCCCATGCCTCATTGATCACTTGTAATAAGTAGGGCAGAATGATGTATCCATGATATCTATAGATCTCAAAGAGGAGACCATCTCTGCCAGGAGCTGAATTCCCCTTAATTCCCCCATAGTCTCCTGAAGCTCTGTCAGACTTATTGGAGCATTCAATAGAGAACAATCCTGGTCAGTTAGCTTGGGGAGCTCAATATTATTTAAGTAAGAGTCTATTCTTTCCTCCCTCTCCCTAAGTTCCGTTTGATACAGATTTCCTCCTGGTTTCTATTAATAGTTGTCAGGTGGCCTTATTATTGTGCTTACTGATATCCATTTTAAACCCCTTACTTTTTCAACTCATGATTTCTCGATAATAATGAATTTCGCCCTCATTTTACCTATTTTGACAAAATAAGTACCCCGTAAAAAAGCTTTGAAAGCGTCCCAAACAAAATAAATATGCGTGGACCCAATATTTTGAGCCCAAAATTTTGAAATCTCGTTTCCGATACTTTCTTGCTCCCTTATCACCTGGATGCTGCTGTGAACTTAAGCAGGCACCAACAGGCTCAAGGACTGACCCACCTTCTGTTCAACACACGTGTACAGGGCTGGTCAAGCCTTTTTTGGAGAATTAATAATGGTTTGGGACTCTCCGCCTTGGCTCAGCACAAGCCATCCATTCTCTGAAAGGGTCCAATACATAGAAAGGAGCATGTTCGCCATTGGATGAATGCATGCATACTGTTTTCTTTTGGCAATCACCTCGGTGATCAATTGCTGGTGAAACACTTAATGAGGAATAGGAAGAAGAGGAGCAAGAGCATCAGAACCAGTAGATGATGGGAAGGAAACATATCTCCATTCTGCTGAGTTCTGAGACTTGACTGCTGGAGAAAGGGTGCAGGCCACAGGGAGATATAGCGCTTGCTGCGTCAGGCTGTACAACTACATTAGCCAGAAACACAAGGGAGGGGTTCAGTCAGCACTCCCTGTATGCAGGTGCACGTAGCTATGGCAGATATACATACAAACAAAAAAATGCAACATAACTCTGCAACCAGAGCTCTGCCCAAGATAGAAGCTATAAGAGGACATTAGTGTACTAATCCACCATATCGCATGCAAATAGTGGAGACATTAGTTTACATTTTGATCAAAAGGTAGTAAGCCCACTCACCTCGTCACGGTTGTCTCTTAGAGTGGGTACTAACGCTAAATCTGACCTGTAATGGGCCATGACAGCCACATAAAATCCTCCTAACGCTAAATCTTACCTGTTATGGGCCACGACAGCCACATAAAATCCAGGGAGTGTGGGCCCAGCATGCATGCTGGGACAAACCATACTTATTAACCCCTTCTGGTGCTGTAACAGCCTCCATTAGATCCAGGGATGCAGGTACCAACATGCATGCTGAGCCCACTATGCACTCCTCCTGGAGCCGGATGGCTACTAGCAGGTACTGTGAGTACACATTCAGCTTTATACTCACTCTGATTAAAAAGCAGCATCTAGGGCAGACAAACTAGTCAGGTGTGCACGACTGAAGTGGAGGCTGCCACACCTCTAACACATACTAAACAGAAACACAAGGGGGGGTCATTCAGCACGTCCCTGTATGCAGGTGCACGTAGCTATGGCAGATATACATACAAACAAAAAAATAGGTGTTGGTACCTGCATCCCTGGATCTAATGTGCCAACTTTTGCACTCTAGCCACGCTTCACCTTCTGACCACAGATTCTACAATCAGCCACACCGACATTCTCCAGCTAATTGTAAAAAAAATCCCACACCGGTGTGTATGGTATATTCAACTCACCACTGCTGACTGCCTGCTGCTGACAATTATGCTTCAGAGTAGCAGACGGTTTACACCGGGCACGTTTGGCTCCAGACCTTACACTGCTGCCACCCTGCTGACTCACGGCAAGCTACCACCCTGCTGTTTCAACCGCTGCCTCACGCAAGAGCTGCCACCCTCATCCCCTGATGATTATGATGAAGCTCATCTTCACCCAGCTCCCATGTGCGATCGGCTACATAATCATCCACTACTGTCTAAACGTCACTGCTTTTACCCTCACCAGTCTCAGGATTGCATGCCTGATTGCTTGCAACACCAGCTTCCGCGACGACTCTCATCGTCACTGGTTGCCCGCGTACTGGAGGAAGCCGCGGGTCTTTCCTCCACATCTTGGTTGGGCAGTAGCTATTGACTGTCCTCAATAAGCTTGTCCCTGATGAAAAACCGAGCCAACAGCATACGATACTTCCCGAGCAGAAGGAAAAGAAAATAAAAGAGGCAGGGTCAAGACAGGTGGGGGCACAGAGATTTTTTCCTGGGAGGCTCATCCCCATTGCCGCCTGTTATTTACTTAACTCCCCCCCCCCGTTGCCGGGTGATTTGATCTGCGCAATAGGGAGATGTAGTGGTGGCCATGTGGTGCTCGGGCCCAGGATTTGCTGCTGGATACGTCCCGGGTGCATTGCAGAAAACCCGCTAGAGTGCGCACACAATTTCAGTCAGTTTTGACTGTGATTGCGTTGTTCAGTTTTTTCAGCGCGAGTGCAATGCATTTCGTGATAAAAATCTGATTGTGGTACCCAGACCCTTCACTGAAGTTCGGGTTTAGGTTTGGTGTTGTATAGATTTTATTATTTCCTTATAACATGGTTATAAGTGAAAATAATAGCATTCTTAATACAGAATGCTTACTAAAATGTACCTTGAGGGGTTAAAATAAATAAATAAATTAACTGACCTCACCCACTTAATCGTATAGCCAGCATCGTCTTCTCTTTTCTTCTTTCAGGACCTGCAAAAGGACATTAGATGACGTAATCGCGCTCACCACGTGATAGAAGGATCTTCTATATTCAATCAGCAGGACCAGCGCTGACATCACCGCACTCACCACGTGGTGAGCGCAATTACATCAAAAGGTCCTTTAGCAGGTCCTGAAAGAAGAAGAAATAAGACGATGCTGGCTACGCAATCAAGTGGATGAGGTGAGTTAATTTTTATTTATTTTTTTAACCCCTCAAGGCACATTTTAGTAAGCATTCTGTGTTAAGAATGCTATTATTTTCCCTTATAACCATGTTATAAGAGAAAATAATACAGTGAATAGACATTAATGGGGTTCGGGGTTGCTCATCCCCATCATCTCCTTGCAACCACCTGTGAAAATCGCACCGCGTCCGCACTTGCTTGCAGATGCTTGCGATTTTCACGCAGCCCTATTCATTTCTATGGGTCCTGCGTTGCATTAAAAATGAAGAATATAGAACATGCTGCGATTTTCACGCAACGCACAAGTGATGCGTGAAAATCCCTGCTTATCTGCACAGACCCATTGAAAAAAATGGGTCCGGATTCAGTGCAGGTGCAATGCGTTCACATCACGCATTGCACCCACTTGGAATACTCGCACTTGTGAAAAGGGCCTTATAGGGGTTAGATAACCCCTTTAAGGTTAAACAGATTTACTTATGTATAAAACACCCTAAATACTGTATTATCAGTCTGCAATTTCACCCCAGAATCAAGGAGGAATGGATGCACTTATATATAAAAGAACATGGACACCCCCAAAATGTGTAGCATTATGCCTCAATTTAATCTCAATTACACGATTATAGATTAAAGGATTGAATTATGTAAAAAGAATGGGAACACCCTAAAATTTGTAGTAAAGGCCACAATTTTACCCCAATTACACGATTAAGGATTAATAGATTTACTTATGTATAAAAGAATGTAAACACCCCAAAATTTGTAGTATCAGACCGCAATTTCACCCCAATTACACAATGAAAGATTAACGGATTTACTTATGTAAAACAGAACGTGAACACTAGCAATTAGCGTATCGAAGCTTATGTAGTGGAATTCAATCTGAATTTCAGGAAAAATTGGATTCGGACCGAAGCCAAATTTCCTCACGCTTCGTGGTAGCGAATTGCGTTTTTTTCTAAAATGGCTGCTGCACGTGGAGGACATGGAGCAAAGAACTCAGGGAAGGCGGGATCACCCATAATGCCATGCATGCAGCCATTCAGCATCCAGACAGCCCTGGGATGTCACAGCCCTATAAATAGCCTCAGCCATCTTGGATTCTGCCATTTACCAGTGCAGGGAGAGACGTCAGCAGGCGCTAGGGACAGTGTTAGAAAAAACTTTTTCTAAAAAAAAATGTCTTATTTGCCCTTGTGCTGTGCAGTTATATGTTCTAAAATATTTTTTGGCTTGTATTAGTGGGAAAAAAAGAGCTTATTAGCCATTGTGTGGTGAAGTACTAAAATAACAGTCTTTTTTGTCATGTATTAGTGGCAAAAGTAAAATATATTTGCCGTTCCGTGGTGCATTTATATGTTGTAAAGCCTTTTGTGGCGTGTATAAGTGGCAAAAGAAAAAAAAAATATTTGCCTTTCAGTGGGGCACTTATATGTTCTAAAGCCTTTTGTGGTGTGTATTAGTGGCAAAAGAAAAATATATTTGCCGTTCAGCGGTTCAGTTATATGTAGTTTTGAGCGAACCTGAATTGTAAAGTTCGGGTCATTAACGAACTTTAAGATTTTTGGTACCCAGACCCGAACCTGAACTTTGCCGGAAAAGTTTGGGCATTTAATAAAGCTTGTTGAAAGGCTGCAGGGCAGCCAATCAACAAGCTGTTAAGCTATGTGCCCTTAGAAGCCATCACAGCCCTGCCTACTAAACGCATGGCTGTGATCGGCTCGTGCATCATGTGACCCAGCCTCTATATAAGCTGGATCACGTGTAGCACCGCCCATTAGCTCTCAGTAGTGAAGGGACAGAAAGCAGGCAGATGAAGTGAGGGACAGTGTTAGTGCGATTTTTTTGTGGGTACAATACACCATCTTTGCACCCCTGACACAGAAAGATAATCATAAATCTGGCTGTTAATTATGTGGGGGAGAATCAAATATGGATCGTGGCCCTGGTCGTGGTGCTGCTGGGGTTGGTGGAGCTCCTGTTGCAGGGAGAGAACATGGTCGATCTGTGCCAGCTATGTGCCCAAATGAAACACATTCCTCAGGTGGACATAGGCGACAGAACGTTTAGCGTTATTTTGTAGGCCCTAATACCGGTGTAAGAATGTGAGGCCAGAACAAGTAGAGGCAATAGTATATTGGGTGGCTGACACTGCCTCTAGTTCCTTCACATTGTCTCCCACCCGGTCCCCTGCTGAAAGCGCATCCGTCTTTCACCTCACCCCCTTGCAAATCATCCAAGCTGTCTGAGCCACAAGTCATGCAGCAGTCTCTTATGCTTTTTGATGACTCTGAGGCAGGCCGTCCATATAGCCCTGCTCCAGTAGTGGAAGAAATTGAGTGCACTGATGACCAACCACTTATGTTTCAGGAGGTTGACATGGGAGGACCACTAAAGCACATCTCTGATGATTATGAAACACAGATGCCAACTGCTGCAGTTTTCTGCAGTGTGCAGAGCAGCAAGGAGGGCAGGGGTGAAGAGTGAGTGGAAGATGATGTGGGGATGATGAGGTCCTAGACCCAACATGGAATCAAGGTCATGCGAGTGACATGTGCAGTTCGGAGGAAGAAGTAGTGATCACACAGCAGCAGCGCACAGCAAAAGCGGGAGCAGTGTGCAAAAGCAGAGTGGCCGTCCCCTAGCCAGTACACCTGCTACTGCCCACTGCACCTACGGACTGAGCACACCAAAGCCAGCTCCAAGGAGTTCCCTGGTGTGGCAGTTCTTCAGACAGTGTGCTGACGGCAAAACACTGTGCAATCAGAGCCTCAAGCAAGGCATAAATGTTCTAAACCTGAGCACCACCTGCATGATCCGGCACCTAAATGCAAAGTACGAGTTGCAGTGGAGTAAACACCTCAAAAAGAATGAAAGATCTCAGGCTCCTCCTGGTCCCTCTTCTGCTGCAGTCTCGGCCTCTTCCTCCCCCTCTGGAGTGACAGTGGCACCTGCCACCCCGCAAACCGAGGATATGGCAGCAACGTGACCACTTTCGTCACCGTCACCAAGCATTTCTGCAATGTACCATGGAAGCGTTCAGCTGTCCATCTCCCAAACACTGGAGAGAAAGAGGAATTACCACCCTACCCACCCGCGATCCCTGGCCCTCAATGCCAACCTTTTTAAAATTCCTGGCATTTGAATTGCTGTCATTCCGTCTGGTGGAGACGGAGACTTTAAAAAACTTATCATGGTGGCTGTCCCACAGAATGTGGTTCGCAGCCACCACTACTTTTCCAGGCGAGCCATCCCTGCCCTGCACAACCAAGTGGCAGACAAAATTTGGTGCGCAATGCCATCTGTGGCAAGGTCTACATAACCACCCACACGTGGACCAGTAATCATGGGCAGGGACGTTATATCTCCCTAACTGCACACTGGGTAAATGCAGTAACGGCTGGGGCTGAGGTGGATAGCAATTTGGCACATGTCCTTCCACCACCAAAGATTGCAGGACGTTTCTCTTTGCCTCCTGTTGCCTCCTCCTCCGCTTCCTCCTCTACCGCCACCTCATCTGGTCAGCGTAACACCTACACCACCAACTTAAGCACAGCCAGGGGGAAAGGAAAGCAGGCTGTTTTGAAACTCATCTGTTTGGAGGAAAAACCACACACAGCACAGGAGCTGTGGACGGGAATGGAACAACAGACTGTTGAGTGGTTGGTGCCACTAGCCCTCAAGCCTGGTGGTGTGCGATAACAGGTGAAATCTCGTAACAGCTCTGGGTGTAGCTTTTTTGACAACATTCCTTGTCTGGTGCATGTTCTGAATTTGGTGGTGCTGAAAAAATACCCTGATATGTCAGAGCTGCTGCAGAAAGTGTGGTCCGTCTGTGTGCTCTCTCGGCGTTCTCACCCTGCTGCTGCTCGCCTTTCTGCGTAACTTTGGCCTTACCACTCACTGCCTCATATGCGACGTGGCCACAAGGTGGAACTCCATCTTGCACATGCTAGAGAGACTGTGTGAGCAGCAGCAGGCGATAGTCGAGTTTCAACGGCAGCACACACGAGTGAGTCACTATGTGGAACAGCACCACTTCACCACCAATGACTGGGCCTCCAAGCGGGACGTGTGTGCCGTGTTGCACTGTTTTGAGTACTCCACCAAGATGGCCAGTGCCGATGACGCAGTCCTCAGCGCTACTATTGTACTTCTATGTCTCCTTGAAAAAAACGCGAACAGTACGTGTGCACACGTCTAAACGTACTGACTGATGAGTCTACCCATTCAAATTCTTGGTCTCCAAAGAGCCATTTACAAGAATTCCTGCATCTACTATCCTGATTTCTTCCTTCCTTTTGCGGCATGTGTATCTGATGAAGGCTAATTGTGCCAAAACGTAATACATGTACAAAGTTTGCCGCAATTATAAATAAAACTACACTGAAGCATCCACAACCTTGGCTGTTGTCGTTCTATATATATGCATATACTGTACTCCATCCGCAAACTATGTTTTTTGGGGAAATTTAACTAATTTCTGCCACATCTGTGTGTGCGTTTAATCCACATCCGTGACATATACTGTACTCCATACACAAAGTATGTTTTGGGAGGAAATTTAACTAATTTGTGCAACATCTAGTTTCCATAGTGTGTGGCTTTTTGTGTCAAATACTGTACCACATCTGAAAACAGTGTCTGATGTGCAAATCTAAATAATCTGGGCCTAATCTAGGGTCCATAGAGTGTGGCTCTCTGTGTCAAATACTGTACCACATGTGAAAACAGTGTATTTTGGGGAAATGTAAATTATTTGTGCAACAGCTACTGTGTGTGCATTTCATACATATCACTGACATATACTGTACCTTAACAGCAGACGGTGTATGCTTGTCTGTGACATTATCAGGGCTACATCGCCTGTGTAAAGTGTGCGCATCCCAAATACCTGTTTTAATTTATTGGCGCATACACTTACAAATACTACGCTACTGTACGTGTGACATACTTTTAAGCATATATAAAATTTTATATTAATAAGGTGGCCAGTAATAATGGATCTAATAAGTGCAGCTCACCTGAGGAAATGCTGTACCAGGAACAGGATGACACTACCCCAGCGCACGTTTTGGCGTACCTTCTTCTGCTTATTAGATCCATTTGTGTTCTTTTTGTGTTGCACTGTTCTCATACTAGTGGCTCCCCCTTGATAGCATTTGTTGTATTTTGTAGATGTACTCCTTGCACTTTATGCATTACAATGTATTGATATTTTTCACTATACATATATATGATATATGAATGTGCTGGCTGGGACAGGATGGCACATGTTCTCTGTCACCTCCTCTCAGTTTTTTTTATATTTATTTATTAATAAACTATATTCCTTTTACCTGCACTTTTGGCTCAATTTTCTTTCTTTATGCATTATATAGATGGACATTAAATTGTTGTGGTCCCTCACTACTCATCCCAGTGTCTTGCTTAATACATGCTTGTGGACCAGAGGGACCGTTGTGGTCATTTGCTCTGTATACTAGGCATGGTATCGCCTGATCCTGGATATTAACTAGGGATCCATATAGCCATTTTAGCATTTGTCCCATGTACAATTTTGTCTTCTTCACTGGGCAGAGGTTGTTTTCTGCCCATTAATTAAAATTCTATTATTTGGACATGTTTTTGAGGGACAATTTCCTGACGTTTTGCTGTGGTCACTGGGCACAGTTGTCATTCTGCCTGTTGAGGGCCGTGTTTGGCTGAGGGATGGGCCTGTTATGTTCAATTATTTGAGTTTTTATTGTTATGGTTTTGCGTTTATGACTACGCTGTAAAATATGTTATGGTTATTTGGTTATTTATGAGTTCGGCCATGCTACACTGCTTCCAGCTACTGATTGATGGTTGACTACTGCTGCAAGATGAGAATTTAGAGTTTTCTGTTGAGGAGGAGGTGGAGGCAGAGGAGGGGGGGGGGGGGTTGCAGCCCACTAATGTAGGCGGTGGTGGAAATCCTGATGGAAGTAGTGCCTGCAATACTTGGCGTTGGTAGCACCTGTGCCATGCCAGGGAACGACTCGCTACCGGCCACCACAACGTTCACCCAGTGTGCTGTCATGGAAATGTAGCGTCCCTAGCCAAAATAACTTGTCTATGTGTCCGTCGTTAAGTGGACCTTCCCAATAACTGCGCTGGTCAGGGCACGGGTGATATTATGGGACACAATTGCTGGTGTAATGCGGGAAGAGAAATAGTGGTGGCTGGGGACGGAGTAACGAAGGACGGCCACTGCCATGAGACTAAGGAAAGCCTCAGTGTCCACAAGCCTAAATGGCAACATTTCCAGGGCCAGAAATTTTAAAACGTGCACATTTAGTGCTATGGCCTGTGGGTGGGTGGGTGGCTGGCTATTTGGGCTTACGTTCAAAGGCCTGGGGTAAGGACATCTGTACGCTGTGCTTTATACACAAGTGGATGTGCTAGCTGATGGTGCTTGCGAAGGCCCAGCTGCAGGGCAGGAGTCATCCAGGCCTGCGTCTAGGACAGAGGATTGGCCAGCACGTAACACAGGGGTGGAAGAGGAAGCAGTGGTGTGACCCACAGATGCTGATTGTGGACCCAGGGGTTTGGCCCACCTATTAGGGTGCTTTGATGCCATGTGGCGGATCATGCTGGTGGTGGTGAGGTTGCTAGTGTTCATACTCCTACACCTTTAGCCTCCAATGTACTGTCTTCCCCCATTTTGTTCACGGGTTTGAGTTTTTATTGTTATGGTTTGAGTTAGAGTTTATGAATAGGATGTAAAATATGTTATGGTTATTTATGAGTTTTTATTTTGGCATGGCACAGTTTGCAAATTACAATTCTTTTATCGTCCATACTTTCCTCAAAAATCGCCAGACTGTGGAACACGTACCCCTTGGCAAGGGAGATTTACGCAAGGGGGAACAGTTCTGGGGCCTGTTACAATTTTGCCACCCCACAGCCTATTCTGGCCTGTTGCGGGGCTGTGAATCCCTACCCCTCTGTCTTTCTGTCCTCGAATCAAATTAACCTGCAGGCTCCACTCCTGGTGGTGCCCTTCCATCAATTAGTTTAAGTTTCAGCTTTGCAACCATACTCCCCTCGGAACCCAAAGACTTTGGTTTCCAGGAAAATGCTTGGCGGGTAATGGGAATAATGCAGCCGGATCATGTGTCGGATCGTTTTCAAACCAGGCAACAAATTTCATCCTAGATGATAATGCTTTCAGTGTGGTTGTTCTGGCGCCAGTCAAATAATTTCACCTATAGCAGCACAATTCGAATAACTCCGATCATCCATCTTAATCATGGCTCCAGTTCTGAAAAGCAAACTAAATTTTTGGCAGTACTTGCACTTTATATACAATTGAATATACAGGAAATAATGTTTCCTAACAACTTTTCCGGTAAAATGTATTATTTTTTTATTTTTTTTTTTGGGGGGGGGCTGACGTATTTTTGTCACATCTGTAAAAGTGGCGTACAACTAGCACAACATGGTTCCCAGGAACGACCTAGGAGTCCAAGATGCATCCAGACATGGTCCCCATGCTGTTCTCGATTAATTTTGGTGGTGTTTGTCACTTTCTGACCTTTTCCTATGAACCAGGCACCCTACCCTCTTCAGAGCAGGGGGTGCCTGGTTGTCTCCCATTGACTTCCATTATACTTGGGTGCTCGGCAGAGCACACAAACATAGCAATGTGTTCGGCCCGAACACCCGAACACCCAAATACTTTGGTGCTCGATCATCAATATTGGCTACACCTCCTCCTCCACCTCAACCTCCTACTCCACTTTGACCTCCGCCTCCTAGTTCAAGATCGTTATTTTTTACTTTTAATTCTATGTTATTTTAATTAATTTCCCTATCCACATTTATTTTCAGTGCAATTATGCTGCTCTTACCTCTATTTTGCTTCGTTTTGCAGCCCTCTAGCCCTTTCTATTTAAGAGCCATTCCGGGTCAAGATCGGGTCCCGAACCCGAACTTTGTGGCGAAGTTCATCCGAATCCGGCGAACTCGAAATTCCAGGTGTTCACTCAACCCTAGTTACATGTTTTAAAGCTCTTTTTGTCATGTAATAGTGGCAAAATAAAAATATATTTTCTGTTCAGCGGGGCAGTTATATATTCTAAAGCCCTTTTTGTTGAGTAATAGTGGCAAAATAAAAATATATTTGCTCTCCAGCGGTGCAGTTATATGTTCTAAAGCCTTTTGTGGCATGTACTAGTGGCAAAAGTAAAATATATGTGCCATTCAGATGTGCAGTCATATGTTCTAAAGCCTTTTGTGGCGTGTGTTAGAGGCAAAAGAAAAACATAGTAGCAGTGCAATTATATGTTCTTAACCCATCTGTGGCATGTATAAGTGGAAAAAAATAAGAGCCTATTTGCCATTCAGCAGTGCAGTTATATGTTCCAAAGCTTTTTGTGTCGTGTATAAGTGGAAAAAGAAAAATATATTTGCCGTTCAGCGTGGTAAAAAGAAAAATATATTTGCCGTTCAGCGGTGCAGTTATATATTCTAAAGCCTTTTGTGGAGTGTATAAGTGGACAAAAATAAGGGCCTATTTGCCATTTAGTGGTGCAGTTATGTTCTAAAGCCCTTTTTGGCGTGTATTATTGGGGAAAAAGGGCTTATTAGCAGTTTGTTGACCAACTAGTAGAGTTTGCTGGGGAAAAGGTCTCCTGCCCAGTTAGTAGTGTGGCATCAGAGTGGGTGTTTAGTGCTTCGGGGCCATAGTTATCCCAAGAAGAACTCACCTGTCCATCCAAAATGTGGAGAGACTGAACTTTGCGAGATGAATCAGGTGTGGATCAGCCAGGATCTCCACCCACCAATGCCTGATGCATCAGACTAGATTATCCATGTGCCACACCAACACTTTGACAAAAGAGACCGGTTTCTTCTGGCTACCTGACTCAGCTACTATTCTGATGCCGCCACTCACCTGATGCCACACATCTGATGCCAAGTGCTCCTTCTTTAACCCAGCATCTTCAGCTGACACTGGTTTTGCCTCCCCACTCTGTCACCAGTCACTGTTTGGTCTCCTGATGCTGCTGCACAGTACAGAATTTGTGTTGAGCGAATCGAAGTTCATGAACTGGACTTCAATATGAATATCAGGAAAAATTTGATTCAGCACAAAGCCAAATTTCCTTGTGCTTTGTGGTAACTAACTGATTTACCCTGAAATGGGGTAAAAAATGAAGAAAAAAAAATCATATTTACCGCATCCATTTGATTGCTTAGAGCCCGTCGCCACAATCTTGATTGAATATTCCACGCAAAATCACATGGGCGGTGACGTACGATGTCACCATGCCAGCCAACTTTGCGGTGGATCTTCAATCAAGATAGCAGGCTCTTTGCGATCAAATGGATGAGGTAAGTATGATTTTATTTTTATTTTTTCTTACAGACTCTTACAGACTAATGACAATGTCATTGCATGCACTATTTTCAAAGAAATGTCCTTCCTGACGAAGCAATTTATCACAAAACAATATTTTTTGTTTCATTTGGAGAAGCAGTCAAATAGCATTTTCCATAACTTTGCTCAACACTACATATATCAGATGGGGTGAGGCACAATTAATAAATTATTTAATTGGAAAAGACCTATTATTGAAACATTACCTAATCTGATCCCTTTTCTTTATAAGCACACAGGTATCACAGTATTTTCTACCACACTTGCAAGGTCCCTATATACCCAACCAATTGCTATTTTGTAAAGATTTACAGATTGTCCCAAATAAAAGTATAAGCTGGAGGGGACAATATTATTTTTTGTAGTAAGCCATCTTAAAATAAAGCTATACACCATTTTTTAAAATTTCGCACAAAATATTATCTGTATAGAGAATAGGTAAATATCTCCTAATTATTTTCACAACCCTATTATAACATCTTCTATAGAAAACAAAATGCATTCTGATCGTTGTGATTTCCTGTAGAATAGAGACTGAACTATACTTATACTCTAATAATCAAAGAGTACGCCCTGTTCTTCAACTTCCAAGTAATATGATTCCTGTTGTTGAATAGGATCTCAGAGTCCTGCAGAAGTCATATAGAACCCCCAATTATAATATCACCAAGGTTTAATATTCAGCACTCAAACAGCTATGGAATAATTCCTATGTAACTGTAAAGAACTCAGACAAAAGGGGTTCCGTTGTCATTCTAGATAGTGGTTTATATGAAAGTGAGATAAGACTTTTACAAGACACAGAGGTCTATAGGCAGATGTTCTGTGACCCTACCTGAAACCTCTTTGGTCGCCTCTGTTATAGACATTAGGGGAGGAACCATTGTGCCAAACCTCAGGTTTGACTTGCAAGTCCTATGGGCACTATCCTGGCAGTCAGGAAACAGACAGAGCAGTATTTTGGAAATTCAAGAAATGAACCAAAGGTCAAGACAGGCAGCAAAAGAACAATATGGTTAACAGGAAGTGGTTGGGTCAAGCAGCAGAGGATCAGAGTCAGTAACCAGATAGAGATTGATACACGGGCAGACACACAAGAACTGCACACCTTCATTTGGAAGTAGCAAGCTAGACAACCTAAAGCTCATGCACCCTCCCACTGGGGAAGGTGCCTTATATACCCTGAGACAGACAACCATAGGCTGGGTAAGAATTAGGGCACGTGCACTAGCCCCTTAAGATACAGGAAGATTGCACACACCTTATAGACTGGGAGAACAGGTCAGGAAGAGAAGAGTAGGTTGAAGTCTGTGGGAGAGCAATGAGTCTCGGGTGGCCATACCCATCATGGATGAGGAAGACAGATACATCAATGGAAAGTTTCCCCACGCTTTAAACAATTTACAGATGTAGTAGAGTTAACACACATGCTTTTTGAGACGCGTTATCCAAACTAAATGCTTAAGCAAACACCTTCCATTGATTTTCAATGGCTTTTGTTTCAAGATAATGCCATGAGCTAAGAAATCTGAGTTAAGAATTAGTGTGTTAACCCTGCTACATCTGTATATAACAATGCCTTTATTTAAATGCATAATTGGGATTATTTTCCATGGGATACATTTTTAACATTACCCATCTCTTATTACAGTCAGAGATAACAGTGATGTTCTGGTCGGGCTATAGATGTTAAATCCCAAAGAGCATCCCCTAACTCAATATTTACAACAAACAAGGTACAAAAGGCCTTAGAAAAGTACATAATGCAGCAATATTGATGGTAAAAAAACACATAATTGGCTCCTCTGAAAGCATTATCAGACTGCAAATATTAGCTCTCATAAAATTGTCCAATTAAGATGGGATAGACGAAAAGAAACAATCCCCACAAGGTTGTCTGCAGTTAAAATCAGTTCACTGCAAATAATAACTTTGACAATTATTACAGATGTAAGTTGTGTACTTTATGTGAATAACATAATTAAGTGTCTTCAGAAAATAGGATTTCAACAGTAAAATATATTCTATAGTATGTTTTTTCAAGCTAAGCCGCCTGTTTCTTTTTCATATGGACTTGGTTTTATATTAACAGATAAGACCTCATGCACATGAACGTATTTTCTTTCCGTGTCCGTTCCGGAAATGGAATGCACACAGAGCAAAAAAAGTTAATAAATGGAAGTTACTCCTTGTGCATTCCATTTCCGTATGTCCGTATTTCTGTTCCGCAAAAAAATAGAACATGTCCTATTATTGTCTGCATTACGGACAAGGATAGTACTGTTCTATTAGGGGCCAGCTGTTCTGTTCCGCAAAATATGAAATGAACACAGACGTCATCCAAATTTTTTGCGGACCGCAAAATACATACGGTTGAGTGCATAAGCCCTAAAAAGAAGGAAATAGTCAGTTTGAAAACGTTCACTCTAAACTTTAATAAAAAAATGATTCTACAAATTAGACTTTTAAAGTTGCATGTAAAAGAAATGTTACACCCCTATGAATAGATCAGTTGTTTGCTGTCATTTTTCAAAATACTAAAGATGAAAGATTATTTTGCAGTTGGTGCATGGAAGTGTTTGATTTACTTGAACTGTCAAGACAGTGTGATTCATGTTAAAACAACACAATTGAAAATCAATTGTGATATTGTTGTGCAACTTGTACATAATTCACAAAATATTTCTCTTCACATACTCTGTTGTTGGTAAAGCCGAATTCCATTTATTCTTTCTTTAGTTTCATTAACCCTTTTAGGACCAGGCCATTTTCCATTTTTTACTCTTAGCCTTCCCTGAGCCATAACTGTTTTATTTTTCAATTCACATAGCTGAATGAGGGCTTGTTTTTTGCAGGATAAAAAACAAGCCCTCTTTCTACTTTCTAATGGCTTCATTTAACCACCTCCCATTACGCTAACGCCGAAAGGCGTGCGGGAGGTGGTTCTCTCAGGTCTCGATCACGCCTATCGGCGTCATCCCGCGAGACCCGAGATTTCTGCAGCCCGACAGGTAAAAACTTAGTCTACAGCCTGCCAGCGCTGATCATGCGCTGGCAGGCTGTGGATGTCAGTAAATCGCATCCAAATCACATACCAGACACTGTTTTGTAAACAGCGTCTGATATGCCTGCTGCCCGCTGCTCTGGTGGTCCCTTTTGATTGGGACCGCCAAAGGACACAGGCAGCTATGTAAGTGCACCAATCACCACACACCAACCCCCCCTGTCACTTATTAACCCCTTATTAACCCATGATCACCCCATATTAACTCCCTGATAACTCCCTGTCGCCACCATGTCATTGATCACCCCCCTGTAAGGCTCTATTCAGACGTCCGTATGTGTTTTGCGGATCCACGGATCCGCGGATCCGCAAAACAGGGACACCGGCAATGTGCTTTCCGCATTTTGCGGATCTGCACATTGCCAGAACTATATAGAAAATGCCTTTTCTTGTCCGCAATTGCGGACAAGAATAGGACATGTTCTATATTTTTGCAGACCCGGAAGTGCGGATCCGCAATTCCGGATCCGAGCGGGACAAAGTCTGTCCCCATAGAAATGAATGGGTCCGCAATTCCGTTCCACAAAACGTGGAACAGAATTGCGGACAGGTGAATGGCGCCTAAGGGTCCCTTTATCACCGCCAGTTAGTTAGCTACTTGTTAGGTAGTTAGTGCCCAGCCCACCGAACCGCAGTCACTGATTAGTCGCTGATTAGCATCATCGCTGTGCTAATCAGCACTAGTACTATATAGTATCTGTAAGTGATCAAGACTGATCGCAATCAGATCTATATCAGTACATTACGGTCACCTTGGGCTCTACAAAAAAACGCAGTGTTCGCCCGATCAGGCCTGATCTTGTGCCCACACTTGCGTTCAGTCCGCCCCACCTCAGTGACAGAATATTTTTTTTTTCTAATCACTGCAAAAACACCGTAAAATCGATGCGGCGCTATAAAGATCACTTTTTAGCTTTTTGGATCTTTATTAGCGATCGCAGCTTTAGGGTCAATTCACACGTCCGTGGTGTGCTACGGACCCGCAAATTGCGGATCCGCAGCACACCATGCCGGCACTCTCCATAGAGATTCCTATTCTTGTCCGCAGGCTGCGGACAAGAATAGGACATGCTCTATCTTTTGCGGAGCTGCGGATGGATGTTTTGGGGCCGAAACCGAGAAGTTTGCGGCTGCAGCTCCGCAAATGCTGATGCGGAGAGCACATAGTGTGCTCTCCGCATCACCGCCAGCACCATTCACACTGAATGGGTCCGCATCTATTCCGCAGAATTGCGGAATAGATAGGGACATTTTTGCGGACGTGTGAATGGGGCCTTACTTCGCAAGCACTCCTATGTCCTTTCCCCTCTTTGTTTTTTGCATATTTTTTGGCAGAGATTTTTTCATCCACATTCATCGATGCGAATGAAGAAATCTTTGCCGTTCATTTTTTCTTTCAGCCCAGAGGCTGAACGGAAAAAAAAATTTCATTACCCGTATGCTCAATATAAGGAGAATAGCAGAAACTCCTAATGCAGGCCATACAGGTAATGATTGCGGAGACCCTCAAATACCAGGGAAGTACAAACACCCCACAAATGACCCCATTTCGGAAAGTAGACACCCCAAGGTATTCGCTGACGGGCATATTGAGTCCATGAAAGATTGAACTTTTTGTCACAAGTTAGCGGAAAGGGAGACTTTGTGAGAAAAAAACAAAAAAAATAAATTTACGCTAACTTGTGCCAAAAAAAAAAAAAATCTTCTATGAACTCGCCATGCTCCTCACGGAATACCTTGGGGTGTCTACTTTCCAAAATGGGGTCACTTGTGGGGTATTTATACTGCCCTGGCGTTTTAGGGGTCTCTAAATCGTGATAAGAAGTCTGAAATCCAAATGCCTGTGAATACCTTGGGGTATCTACATTTCGAAAAGTAGACACCCCAAGGTATTCACTGAGGGGAATAGTGAGTCTGTGGGAGATTTTTTTTTTTTTTTTTTGCCAGAAGTTGGAAAATGGAAATGGAAACTTTATTATTTTTTTTCCTCAGAAAGTGTCATTTTCTGCTAACTTGTGAAAAAAAATTAAATTATACATGAACTCACCATGCCCCTCCGCGAATACTTTGGGGTGTCTTCTATCTAAAATGGTGTCATTTGGGGGGTATTTATACTATTCTGGCATTCTAGCACCTGAAGAAACATGACAGGTGCTCAGAAAGTCAGAGCTGCTTCAAAATGCCGAAATTCACTTTTTTGTTCCATAATTTGTAAACGCTATAACTTTTACCCAAACCAATAAATATACACTTATTGGATTTGTTTTTTATTAAAGACATGTAGAACAATAAATTTAGATTTAAATTTATATAGAAATGTAGTTTTTTAAAAAAAAAATTACAACAGAAAGTAAAAAATGTAATTTTTTTGCAAAAATTTTGGCATTTTTTGATTAATAACAAAAAAAGTTAAAATGTCAGCAGCAACGAAATACCACCAAATGAAAGCTCTATTAGTGAGAAGAAAAGGAGGTAAAATTCATTTGGGTGGTAAGTTGCATGACCGAGCAATAAACCGTTAAAGTTGTGAAGTGCCGATTTGTAAAAAAGGGCCTGGTCACTAGGGGGGTATAAACCAGTGGTCCTTAAATGGTTAAAGAGGTTGTCCGGTCCCAAAATCAAAATTCTTTTTATGTGCACCTAACACCCCTCACCATGCATACATATTCCCCCAATACCTGTTTTTCTTGTCCGAGCTTTCCTTTCTCCCTGGAAGACATCAGATTATCCTGGCAGATCTGTTTACTTTCTTCCTTTCTTGTTTTGTTGAATACATAACTTTATTGATACATAAGCCTGGCTGCACTGCACAGTGATAAGTCACAGTCTGGCCACCCCCCCACACTGCTCTGCCTGCAACAGCTACACTCAGTACAACTCCTGTATCCATCTTTCTGCACACAGTCATGAATCTACTTCTCACTCAGTGTCTAAATCATCACTGAAAGTCCACGGCTCTGCCCTCACATGTGTATCTAATCCTACCCTGTGTGATACAGCCTGCTGAGCTGTGTATTTAAAGTCATCACTGACTGTCCACAGGCTCTTCCCTCACCATCTCCTGAGTGTAACAAACAGCTGGAAGCAGCAAGCAGAACAAATCACTCGTGTATCTAATCCTATCATGTACGATACACAGCCTGTTGTGTGCGATCCTACCTGCTGAGGTGTGTATCTAATACCATTTTCTACGATACAGCCTGCTGAGCTATGTATCTAATCCCATTTTGTATGATACTGCCTGCTGAGTGGTGTATCTAATCCCATCTCGTATGATTCTGCCTGCTGAGCTGTGTATCTAAACCCTTGTGCACACGACCGTATCCATTTTGCTCTCCACATTTTTTGCAGTCCCATTGAGGTCTATGAACTCGAGGACCTCATTTTGAGGACCAGAATAGGACATGTTCTTTCTCTACTAGAACTGACATACGGACGTAGAAAACACACTGAAGATGTCCATGTGCTTGCCACACCCATATGTCAGTTGAGCAAAATATAGGAACGGAAAAATAAAAAGGTTATGGCTAATGTATAAATGAAAATAGGCCCAGTCTTTAAGGGGTTACAAGGTAGCAAACTACAATGTTTTATATTGCTTGCTCTTTTTGAGAGCATCAGGGTTTTTGCACATTTTGCATACACAACTCTGCTACATGCACACACACACAGCTCTGGGTGGCACATTATATATCACTGTGTTGCACATTTTACATTCACAGCTCTGCTACACACACAGCTCTGGGTGGCATATTATATATCATTGTGTTACACATTTTACATACACATCCCTGCTACACACACAGCTCTGGGTGGCACATTATATATCACTGTGTTGCACATTTTACATTCACAGCTCTGCTACACACACAGCTCTGGGTGGCATATTATATATCATTGTGTTACACATTTTACATACACAGTCTGCTACACACACAGCATAAACACACAGCATACACACACAGCATACACACACAGCTCTGGGTGGCATATTATATATCACTGTGTTGCACATTTTACATTCACAGCTCTGCTACACACACACACAGCTCTGGGTGGCATATTATATATCACTGTGTTGCACATTTTACATTCACAACTCTGCTACACACACACAGCTCTGGGTGGCATATTATATATCATTGTGTTACACATTTTACATACACAGTCTGCTACACACAGCATAAACACACAGCATACACACACAGCTCTGGGTGGCATATTATATATCATTGTGTTACACATTTTACATACACAGTCTGCTACACACAGCATACACACACAGCATACACACACAGCTCTGGGTGGCATATTATATATCATTGTGTTACACATTTTACATACACAGTCTGCTACACACAGCATACACACACAGCATACACACACAGCATACACACACAGCTCTGGGTGGCATATTATATATCATTGTGTTACACATTTTACATTCACAGCTCTGCTACACACACACACAGCTCTGGGTGGCATATTATATATCACTGTGTTGCACATTTTACATTCACAGCTCTGCTACACACACACAGCTCTGGGTGGCATATTATATATCATTGTGTTACACATTTTACATACACAGTCTGCTACACACAGCATACACACACAGCTCTGGGTGGCATATTATATATCATTGTGTTACACATTTTACATACACAGTCTGCTACACACAGCATACACACACAGCATACACACACAGCTCTGGGTGGCATATTATATATCATTGTGTTACACATTTTACATACACAGTCTGCTACACACAGCATACACACACAGCTCTGGGTAGCACACTCCGCTGTGCACATTATGAATTCCTCTGTTGCATACAGCACTGCTACATATACCACACACACACACAACACACACTGCTGTGCTGGATTCCAGCTATGCACCTTACACAGCTGCTCTGGGTACGCAGACACACACAGCACACGCTGTACATCTTGTTTGCAGTTTTGACTTAATCAGCAATGTGTGAATGACATAGAGTCCTCTACAAATCCCAGCATTAACCCCTAAAGCATCCATAATTCTAAGTCCTAGGGTGCTAACCATATATGTTCAAGCCAAAGTCAGGAGTGGATGAGGATCATAAAGGTGCTACCAGCCCACAGCCTGGCTCCTCCCACCCATATGACTGGTCACATGGTCATGACATCAAAGGTCCTGTAGCTTAGGAGAAAAAGAAGAAGACGGAGGCCGATGCATCCACTTGCAGGAGTCGGTGACATCTTTAGTGACGATCCATCTCCTGCTCAAGTCCGTAAGAGAAGAGTGGAAGATGAGGAGACTGACTTCTCCCGGAAGAACAGAAAAGCCATCTGGAGGGACCACGTGACTGGAAGGCAGATCTCAAGAACGGCTGCACTGTCGAAGGTAAGTATGTGAGCAATAATCTTTCCTCCACAGGTTAGCTTTGAATATACAAAAAAAGGTTAAGCCCGGAGAACCCCTTTAATGTTGCATAAGATGTAGTGTGAAGCTGGAGCTAAAATTCTACCACAGTTTCATGGATTTTGTTTTTATAGCGTTCCCTATGAGGTAAAACTGAACTGTTACCTTTGTCGTCTGGGTCTGTGTTATTAAACACATTGCATTATAGCAAAAGTATTTTATGGCAATAATGCCATTTGTATACCAGTGATTAGAGATGAGCGAATCGAAGCTGATGAAGTGGAATTCAATCCAAATTTCAGGAATTATTCGATTTGCACCAAATTCGGATTTCCTCACACTTTGTGGTGACCAATAACATTTTTTCCTAAAATGGCTGCTGCACATATTAGGACATGGAGCAAGGAACTCTGGGAACTAGGGATCACCCATAATGCCATGCATGCAGCCAATCAGCAGCCAGCCAGCCCTGTGATGTCACAACCCTTTAAAAAGCCTCAGCCATCTTGGATTCAGCCATTTTCCAGTGTACTTAGAGCAGGGAGAGACGTTAGCAGGCGCTAGGGACAGTGCTAGGAAAGACTTGAAAACTTATATTTTGCTCAAGAGAAGTTCAGGGAAAGAGCATTAGAAGTGTGGGGAAGGATAGGGAGGAATTATTACACAGTATTTAAGCAGAACAGGGTTCAAAAGGGGTGTTTACAGCCTGTGTAATAGGAACAATCATATCACACCTTGCTGCACTGACTGCGGATCCAAATTGCCATTATACTGCTGCTCATTTCAGGTTTGGAATACCTCTGTAATTCCAGCAAAACATTCTTGTTAGTGTTGAGCGAACAGTTCGAGAATAGTTCGGGTTCGTACAGAATTTTGGGGTGTTCGGGACCCGGACCCGAACATTTTCAAAAAAGTTTGGGTTCGTTGTTCAGCGATTTCTTCCCGCTTTCTGAAGGGCTGCACAGCAGCCAATCAGCTAGCGTTTTACTTGTTGCCCTAAGAGCCCATCACAGCCATGCCTACTAATGACATGGCTGTGATTGGCCAAGTGCAGCATGTGACCCAGCTTCTATTTAAGCTAGAGTCATGTAGCGCCGCACGTCACACTGCTCTGATTAGTGTAGGGAGAGGACGCAGCTACTGTGAGGGCGAGATTAGGCAGGGAAAAGTCTGCAAAAGTACCTAATGAAGTGATCGATCTACAACTGTGAATGATTGAACTTCTGCTAGTTACTTGCTCACTGGTTTTTAGGCTGCACAGAGCGTTTTTCTGTCACTTATTTTCTGGGGTGATCGGCGGCCATTTTGTGACTTGTGGTGCCCCAGAACAAGCTGCCACCAAGTCCATCAATCCATCAATACTAGTTTTTTTTGCTATATCCTACATCAGGGGCTTGACTGTGCTAATTGTCACCCCTAGAAACTCAGGATAGCAATTTCTATATTTTATTAAGGGGTTAAATACAATTGCCAAAATACCAATACTGTCTGCTGTCTGGCAAAGGATAGATTATTTTCTGTGGTGAAATTCAATTGCCAAAATAGCAATCCCCTAAATCTGGTGTCCCAGCACTGGCTGGAAAACTATAATAGTGTCCGCCAAAACATATATTTTGTTCTGGGGTGAAATTCAATTGCCAAAATAGCAATACCATAAATCAGTGGTTTCAGTTGTGGCTGGCCAAGTTTCATAGTGTCCTGCAAATTATATATTTTGTTCTGGGGTGAAATTCAATTGCCAAAATAGCAATACCCTGAATCTGGTGTTCTAGCTGTTGCAGGCCTAGTTTAAATCTGTCCGTAACAGGGTATATTTTGTTCTGGGGTGAAATTCAATTGCCAAAATAGCAATACCCTGAATCTGGTGTTCGAGCTGTTGCAGGCCAAGTGTAAATCTGTCCATAAAATGATACCTTTCATCCAGGGCCTAAATACTAGCCCTAAAAGAGATATTCCCCTAAATCAGAGGTTACTGCTGTGCCTGGATTAGTGTAATACGCTACATAAATAAATAGGCAGATAGTGTTAGGTGCCTGTAAAAAATGGCCTGAATTTGAAATCAATACATTGGGCCAAATTTTTTTTTTTCTTATTGTGGTCCTTGGTGAACGGTAACAATGAGGAAAATATCTAGTAAGGGACGCGGACGCGGTCGTGGTGGTGTTAGTGTACCCTCTGGTGCTGGGAAACGACGTGTTGAAGACGATGCAGGGGACGATAAGGTCCTAGACCCCACATGGAATGAAGGTCGTGCCACTGACTTTCATAGTTCAGAGGAAGAGGCAGTGGTGAGACCGAGCCAACAGCGTAGCAAAAGAGGGAGCAGGGGGCAAAAGCAGAACAGCCGCCTCCAAGAGAGTTCGCCTGCTACTGGCCACCGCCACCAGGGACCGAGCACCCCAAAGGCAGCTTCAAGGAGTTCCCTGGCATGGCACTTATTTAAACAATGTGCTGACGACAAGACCCGAGTGGTTTGCACGCTGTGCCATCAGAGCCTGAAGCGAGGCATTAACGTTCTGAACCTTAGCACAACCTGCATGACCAGGCATCTACATGCAAAGCATGAGCTGCAGTGGAGTAAACACCTTAAAAGCAAGGAACTCACTCTGGCTCCCCCTGCTCCCTCTTCTGCTGCTGCCTCGGCCTCTTCCTCCGCCTTGGGAGGAATGTTGGCACCTGCCGCCCACCAAACAGAGGATGTGCCACCGACTACACCAACTGCGTCACCAAGCATCTCCACCATGTCACACGGCAGCATTCAGCTCTCCATCTCACAAACCTTAGAGAGAAAGCGTAAATTCCCACCTAGCCACCCTCGAGCCCTGGGCCTGAATGCCAGCATTTGTAAACTACTGGCCTTTTGAAATGCTGTCATTCAGGCTGGTGGACACAGACAGCTTCAAACAGCTGATGGCCATGGCTGTCCCACAGTATGTTGTTCCCAGCTGCCACTACTTCTCCAAGACAGCCGTGCCTTCCATGCACAACCAAGTATCCGATAAAATCAAGTGTGCACTGCGCAACGCCATCTGTGGCAAGGTCCACCTAACCACAGATACGTGGACCAGTAAGCACGGCCAGGGACGCTATATCTCCCTAACTGCACACTGGGTAAATGTAGTGGCGGCTTGGCCCCAGGCGGAGAGTTCCTTGGCGCACGTCCTTCCGCCGAGAATCACAGGGCATCATTCTTTGCCTCCTGTAGCCTCCTCCTCCTACTCGGCTTCCTCCTCCTCTGCTTCCACCAGCTCATCCAGTCAGCCACACACCTTCACCACCAACTTCATCACAGCCCGGGGTAAAAGTCAGCAGGCCATTCTGAAACTCATATGTTTGGGAGACAGGCCCCACACCGCGCAGGAGTTGTGGCGGGGTATTGAACAACAGACCGACGAGTGGTTTCTGCCGGTGGGCCTCAAGCCCGGCCTGGTGGTGTGCGATAATGGGCGAAATCTCGTCGCGGCTCTGGGACTAGCCTGTTTGACACACATCCCTTGCCTGGCGCATGTGCTGAATTTGGTGGTGCAGAAGTTCATTCACAACTACCCCGACATGTCAGAGTTGCTGCATAAAGTGAGAGCCGTCTGTGCGCGCTTCCGGCGTTCACATCCTGCCGCTGCTCGCCTGTCTGCGCAACAGCGGAACTTCGGCCTTTCCGCTCACCGCCTCATATGCGACGTGCCCACCAGGTGGAACTCCACCTTGCACATGCTGGAGAGACTGTGCGAGCAGCAGCAGGCCATAGTGGAGTTTCAGCTGCAGCATGCACGCGTCATTCGCACTGCGGAACAGCACCACTTCACCACCAATGATTGGGCCTCCATGCGAGACCTGTCTGCCCTGTTGCACTGTTTCGAGTACTCCACCAACATGGCCAGGGCGATGATGTAAGAGGAGGTGGCCCAGGAGGAGGAGGAGGAGGAGGATGAGGGGTCATTTTTAGCACTTTCAGGCCAGTCTGTTAGAAGTGGCTCAGAGGGAGGTTTTTTGCAACAGCAGAGGCCAGGTACAAATGTGGCCAGCCAGGGCCCACTACTGGAGGATGAGGAGGAGGTGGAGGAGGATGAGGATGAAGCAGGTTTACAGAGGGATGGCACCCGACACAGCTCAGGCCCATCACTGGTGTTTGGCTGGGGGGATACGGAGGACGATGACGATACGCCTCCCACAGAGGACAGCTTGTCCTTACCTCTGGGGAGCCTGGCACACATGAGCGACTACATGCTGCAGTGCCTGCGCAACGACAGCAGAATTGCCCACATTTTAACGTGTGCGGACTATTGGGTTGCCACCCTGCTGGATCCCCGGTACAAAGACAATGGGCCCACCTTACTTCCTGCACTGGAGCGTGATAGGAAGATGCACGAGTACAAGCGCACACTGGTAGACGCGCTCCTGAGAGCATTCCCAAATGTCACAGGGGAACAGGTGGAAGCCCAAGGCGAAGGCAGAGGAGGAGCAAGAGGTCGCCAACACAGCAGTGTCATGGCCAGCTCCTCTTAGGGCAGGGTTAGCATGGCAGAAATATGGAAAAGTTTTGTCTCCACGCCACAGCTAACTGCACCACCACCTGATACGGAACGTGTTAGCAGGAGGCAGCATTTCACTAACATGGTTGAACAGTACATCTGCACACCCCTCCACGTACTGACTAATGGTTCGGCCCCATTCAACTTCTGGGTCTCCAAATTGTCCACGTGGCCAGAGTTAGCATTTTATGCCTTGGAGGTGCTGGCCTTCCTGGCGGCCAGCGTTTTGTCTGAACGTGTATTCAGCACGGCAGGGGGCGTCATTACTGACAAACGCAGCCGCCTGTCCACAGCCAACGTGGAAAAGCTGACGTTCATAAAAATGAACCAGGCATGGATCCCACAGGACCTGTGCCTCCCTTGAGCAGAATAGACATTTATAACTGCCTCCCCCTCAACCATGTATTCTTGTACTCCGGGGCACTTTTTTATTGAATCCTAATTTTTTTAACTTTACCATGATCTTGCGGTGCAACCTAAAGTTGAATAAACCTCTCCTCTGTCTGGGTGCTGGGCCGAAATAACTGAAAGTGGCCTTCTCCAGTGGTGGGTGATATGACGCATGATTCCTTGCTGTGGGACCTCTCTCCTCTGTCTGGGTGCTGGGGCTGAAATTACTGAAAGTGGCCTTCTCTAGTGGTGGGTTAAATGACGCATGATTCCTTGCTGTGGGACCTCTCTCCTCGGTCTGGGTGCTGTGCTGAAATAACTGAAAGTGGCCTTCTCCAGTGGTGGGTGATATGAGGCCTTATTCCTTGCTGTGAGACCTCTCTCCTCTGTCTGGGTGCTAGGGCCGAAATAACTGAAAGTGGCCTTCTCCAGTGGTGGGTTATATGACGCATGATTACTTGCTGTGGGACCTCTCTCTTCTGTCTGGGTGCTTGGGCCGAAATAACTGAAAGTGGCCTTCTCTAGTGGTGGGTGAAATGATGCATGATTCCTTGCTGTGGGACCTCTGTCTGGGTGCTGGGCCAAAATATCTGAAAGTGGCCTTCTCCAGTGGTGGGTGATATGACAAATGATTCCTTGCTGTGGGACCTCTCTCCTCTGTCTGGGTGCTGGGGCCGAAATAACTGAAAGTGGCCTTCTCCAGTGGTGGGTGATATGACACATGATTCTCTGCTATGGGACCTCTCTCCAATTGATATTGGTTAATTTTCATTTATTTTATTTTATTTTATGTTAATTAATTTCCCTATCCACATTTGTTTGCAGGGCATTTACCTACATTTTGCTCTCCTTTTGCAGGCCTCTAGCCCTTTCCTGGACTATTTTACAGCCTTTTTAGTGCCCAAAAGTTCGTGTCCTCATTGACTTCAATGGAGTTCGGGATAAAGTTCGGGTCGAGTTCGGATCCCGAACCCGAACATTTTCGGGAAGTTCGGCCGAACTTCTCGAAGCCGAACATCCAGGTGTTCGCTCATCTCTAATTCTTGTTATTGGGGTCTTATTAGCCCTTGTGTGGAGCAGTTACTGTACATATATGTTCTAAGGCCTTTTTTTGTCATGTATTAGTGGGGGGAAAAGAGGGTCTCATCAGCTGTTGTGTGTTGAAGTGAGAAAATTCAAGCACTTTTTGGCGTGTATTAGTGAAAACAAAAAAGTATTATTTGCCGTTCCCGGCCGCAATTTTATGTTCTAAAGCCCTTTTTGGCGTGTATCAGTGGGGAAAAAGAAAAAGGGCTTATAAGTAGTGATGAGCGAGAGGTGCCATATTTGATTTTGCGATATTTCGCAAATATTCGATTGAATATTCGTCATTTATTCGTTGAAATCGAATATTCGTCATTATTCTATATATTGCAAATGTTACGCAAATTTATATTCGCATTTCGAATTAAACTTAGAGCTGGGTTCCTAATGGTTGTCAACCATTAGGAACTCAGCTTTAAGTTAAATTCGCCATGCGATTAATATAACCCGTATTACTCGCATTGAAAATTCAACTTAGAGCTGGGTTCCTAATGGCTGTATTGCTAGAATATAACGAATATCACGAATATAGCACTATATTCTCAATCTTCGTTATATTCTAGCAAAGACCATTAGGAACTCAGCTCAAAGTTTCATTCGCGAAGCGAACATATACTTGCATTGCGAATTTATCTTAGAGCTAAGTTCCTAATGGTTGTATTGCTAGAATATAACGAAGATTACGAATATCACAAATTCACGAATATAGCTCTATATTCTCAATCTTTGTTATATTCTAGCAATACAGCCATTAGCAACTCAGCTCCATGTTTCATTCGCAAAGCGAACATATACTCGCATTGCGAATTGATCTTAGAGCTAAGTTCATAATGGTTGTATTGCTAGAATATAACGAAGACGACGAATATCACGAATTCACGAATATAGCACTATATTCTCAATCTTCGTTATATTCTAGCAACAACTATTAGGAATTCAGCTCTAAGTTGAATTTGCAATGCGATTAATATAACCTGTATTGCTCGCATTGGGAATTCAACTTAAAGCTGGGTTCCTAATGGTTGTATTGCTAGAATATAACGAATATCGCAATGCTAATAATTCAGGTTATATAATTCGCATTGCGATTACAACTTAGTCAAATTTGTGAGATCGTGATTCTTACATCTGACAGTGCATTTTAGCATGGAGGCGTTCCCATGCACACGGGAAGTCGGCAGAAGCGGCAACGGGCATTAACTGGAGCGGGCAGGGAGCCAGGAATCCTCCGGATAGGTAAGAACAGCTTTTGGGAAGTGGGAAGACAACCAGAGAGCAACAAGGATTAAAATCTAAAATAAAACAAAAAAAAACGAATATTCGAAATTGCGAATATATAGCGCTATATTCGAAATATTCGCAAATTATCAAATTTGCGATATTCACAATAAAAATTCGCTATTCGAATATTCGCGCTTAACACTACTTATAAGCTGTTGTGTGTATCAGTGGCAAAAAATAAAATAAAAAAAATTGTTCAGCGGTGAAGTTCCATTGTACTACAGCCATTTACAGGGTGTATTAATACGATAGATATGTACATCCTATTAGCCGTTCTGCGGTGAATTGTGATTGTTATATTTAGCCAGTCGGCCAGTATGTGTTATTAGCCGTTCTGCGGTGAATTTACATTGTCATTCAGTGGTGCAATTTTTTTGTGATACAGCCTTTTTTTGGGAAAATTGGCTGGTGAATGTAGAGTTCCTTCTGTAGGGACTGAGTAATTGCATTGATTAGCTATTCCGTTGGCAAATTTTTTAGTAAAACAGCCTTTTTTAGGAAAACTGATGGTTGATTGCTGAGTATCTTCTGCAGGGACTAACAATTCGTCGATTAGCCATTCAGTGCTGAAATTTTTTAAGGTAAATATGATTTTTCGTTGCTCTATATTACACTTTTTTGAGGCAAGGTAACAAAAAATAGAAATTCTGAAATTTATCCTCCATTTGCCAATAACTCTTGTGGAACATCCAAAGGGTTAACAAATTTTGTAAAATCAGTTTTGAATACCTTGAGGGGTGTAGTTTTTTAGATGGAGTCACTTTTATGGAGTTTCTACTCTAGAGGTGCATGGGGGAGGCTTCAAATGGGACATTGTGTCAAAAAACCAGTCCAGTAAAATCCACCTTCCAAAAGCCATATGGCGTTCCCTTCCTTCTACGCCCTTCCGTTAAGACTACATATGGGGTGTTTATGCAAACTACAGAATCAGGGCAATAAATATTAAGTTTTGTTTGGCTGTTAACCCTTGCTTTGTTACTTTAAAAATTGAATAAAATTGAAAATTAAAACAAAAATAGCTGTTCTGAGACGGTTTTTATTTTTTGTTATTTACATAGTTGATCTGACAAGTTAGATCGTGTGCTATTTCTATACAGCAGGTTGTTACGGAGGCAAAAATACCAGGAAGGAAGGGACCATAACCCCACAAACATTAATTCACAGCCATTTTGCTTGATAAGATCCTTACCGGGCTTGCGGGCAACTTCCAGATCCACAGGAGCCGACATCACAGCAGCAGATAAGACACCGCAGAGGAAAATCGGCGTTCCCGACTCTTTTAAATTCCAGCATTGGCATGACGCTGATGTCGACGTCATGACATCACTGTGCCTACGCTGCCCGCAGCCAGTAACGAGACTCCCCTTGCGATAGTCCAGGGGGTCTCCACCCACAGTACGCCCGGGTAATGATATTTCTTTCTTGCTTCTGGCTAGGAGTAATCGACTGGAGCCCAGGGATGCCTTCTGACAAAGGAGTTAGGCCAAAGTATGGGGAAGGGAGGCAGCGCGTCCCCGAGGCTCCCTATCCTCTGCACGGCCCTCCCAGAGACTGGGGAAGAGGTCAGGCCGTGCATCTAAAATCTTGGAACACACAGGAGGAGCTTCCGCATGACCCGGGGACAGGAAGCAACTCTAATTTAGATAAGGAGAGGAGGCCTTTTAAACTTCAGCTTCGTGTTGTTTCCTGCCAAGGAGGCAGGGACACCCTTCTGTCAGTGCCGTTGGGGAGGCGCCAGGAAAAGTTGATATAAGCCACTTACTAATGTATTGTGATTGTCCATATTACTTCTTTTGCTGGATTGAGCCATTATTCCATCACATTATACACTGCTCATTTTCATTGTTATGACCACCCTGCAATCCATCAGCAGTGGCCATGCTTGCACACTACAGAAAAAAGCATCAGCCTATGTGAGCTCACACAGTCCTGGTCACCAGAGAGGCATTTTTTCCTATAGTGTGCAAGCAGAGCCACCGCTACTGGATAACTGGATGGTCGTAACCATGGAAATGAGCAGTTTATAATGTGATGGAAATATGAATCAAGCCAACAAAGGAAGCAATATGGATAATAATGATACATTAGCAAGTGGCTTATATAAACTTTATCTATGTAATAGATGCCACCTAAAGGGTAACTAATAAAGTGTCCCTCCATACGTGTCTCATCAGCAGATTACCCCATAACAGTGTCTTCCAGCAGATCCCCCAAGAATAATGTGTCACAGCAGATCCCTCCATAACAACGCCTCAGCAGATTCCCCCTATAACATTGTGTCAGAAGCAGATCCCCCACAATTTACATAGTTACATAGTTAATACTGTTGAAAAAGGACATAAGTCCATCAAGTTCAACCAAGGGATAGGTGGGGACACGAATCCCAGAAGGAATTGATACTCAGATTTCTACATGTTTTCATAAGCATTAATGTTGTTTACTCTTAAGAATTCATCTAAACCCTTTTTTAAACTGTCCATTGTTCCTGCTGTGACCACGTCCTGAGGAAGTCTATTCCACTGATTCACAGTTCATACAGTAAAGAAGCTTTGACGCTTCCGGATACTGAACTTTTTCTCTCCAATCGGAGGCAGTGCCTTTTGAGCGCATTTTACATGGAACAGTTGTTGACCGTATTTTTTGTATGGCCCATTTATATATTTGTATAGGTTAATCATGTCCCCCCTTAGATGTCTCTTCTCAAAACTAAATAAATTCAATTCTTTTAATCTTTCTTCATAACTAAGACCCTCCATGCCCCTTATCATTTTAGTTGCTCTCCTCTGTACTTTTTCCAGCGGTAGCGAGTTCTTTCTAAAGACTGGTGCCCAGAACTGAACTGCATATTCCAGATGAGGCCGCACCACGCTTTGTAGTGGTAATATTACATCCCTGCCCCGCGAGTCGATGCCTCATTTAATGCATGACAATATCCTGGTGGCCTTAGAAGCAGCTGATTGACATTGTATGCTGTAATTTAATCTGCCATCTACAAGGACACCCACATATTTCTCTATAAGTGAATCTCCCAGTGTTACATCACCTAGGACATATGAAGCACAGAGATTATTACTACCAAGATGCATAATTTAACATTTGTCCACATTGATCCTCATTTGCCAAGTTGATGCCCAATCACTCAAAGTATTCAAGTCAGTTTGTAGTTTACGGACATTTTCCATAGACTGTACAGTTCTACATAGCTTAGTGTCATCTGCAAAAATAGAAATGGTGCTATTAATCCCGTCCTCAATATCATTAACCTCTTAAGGACACAGGGCGTACAGGTACGCCCTAATGTCCGAGTCCTTAAGGACACAGGGCGTACCTGTACGCCCTGTGTTTAAACTGCTACTGCACCCGATGTGGACGCGGTAGCAACATGGTTCCTGCTGATGTAGATCAGCAGGAACCATGTTCTAATGCCGAGGGGGGTCATGTGACCCCCCCGTATCGGCGATCGCTGCAAACCGCAGGTCAATTCAGACCTGCGGTTTGCAGTGGTTTTAGCGATCTCTGAGATCAGAGAGTTAATTGCCCCAAAGTTAAAAATTTTAACCCCCCCTGCAGCCCCCAATCTTGTTATGGCGGCGGGGTGGTTGCGGCGGCGGGAGGCGGTGCGGGAGGCGGGCGGGAGGCGGGCGGTGCGGCAGGCGGGATCGCAATAGCGATCCCCCGCCCGCCTCCCTTGTAATAATTCCCTGGTGTCTAGTGGTTCTATCAGAGTGCCAGCACATTGCTGGCACTCTGATAGAAAAACGGCTGGCATCTGTGCTGCATATGCCAGCCGTTTAACCCCTTCCTTACCGCGGTCCGGACGGACCGCGGTATGGAAGGTGTTAACAGGGAGGGAGCTCCTCCCTCTCCCATCGGGGGCTGCTGTGCCTATGCAGCCCCCAGGATGGGATCGCAGAGGGAGGGAGCTCCTCCCTCCCCATCCATCACCCACTGCTCTCTAATGGCAGTGGGTGATGAGTTACCATGGCAGCAGGATGCTTTCAGAAGCGTCCTGCTTGCCATGGTATAGTAACTCTGGTCAGACTTCTGCTAAAGGCAGAAGTCTGACCAGACTGTGAAAAGTAAAAATACAGTGCAGTACACTATATAGTGTACTGTACTGTATTATATAGACACCAGATCCACTGGATCTACAAGAACCAAGTGGGTCTGGGTCCAAAAAATGTAAAAAGTGAAAAAAAGTGAAAAATAAAAAGAACACAAATCACTGAATAAAAAGTAAAAAAATAAAATACACTACACATATTAGGTATCGCCGCGTCCGTAAAAACAGCTCTATAAAAATATCACATGACTGAACCCCTCAGGTGAACGCCATAAAAAAAAACAAAAATGGTGTAAATAAGCCATTTTTGGGCACCTTACATTACTAAAAGTGTAATACAAAGCGATCAAAAAGGCATATGCCTCCCAAAATAGTACCAATCTAACCGCCATCTCATCCCGCAAAAAATGAGCCCCTTCATAAAACAATTGCCCAAAAATAAAAAACTATGCCTCTCAGACTAAAACATGATTTTTTTGTTTCAAAAATGCTTTTAGTGTTAAATGTAAAAAATTTAAAAAAGTAGACATATTGGGTATCTCCACGTCCGTAAGAATCTGCTCTATAAAAATATCACATGACCTAACCCCTCAAGTAAACACTGTAAAAAAAAAAAAAACTTTTTTGTCACCTTACATCACAAAAGTGTAATAGCAAGCGATCAAAAAGTCATATGACCCCCCAAATAGTGCCAATCTAACCGCCACCTCATCCCGCAAAAATTATACCCAACCTGAGACGATCGCCTAAAAACTGAAAAAAATATGGCTCTCAGACTATGGAGACACTAAAACATGTTTTTTTTTGTTTCAAAAAGGATATTATTGTGTAACACCAAAATAAATAAAAAAAAGTATACATATTGGGTATCGTCGCGTTCGTAACGACCTGCTCTATAAAAATATAACATGACTTAACCCCTCAGGTGAACTCTGTAAACATAAAAAATAAAAACGTTGTAAAAAAAGAAATTTTTTTGTCACCTTACATCACAAAAAGTGTAATAGCAAGTGATCAAAAAGTTATATGCACCCCAAGATAGTACCATTCTAACCGCCATCTCATCCCGCAAAAAATGAGCCCCTACATAGGACAATCGCAAAAAAAAAAAAAAAAAAAACTATGGCTTTCAGAATGTGGAGACAATAAAAAATCATTTTTTTCAAAAATGCTTTATTATGTAAAACTGAAACAAAAAACCCCAAAAAGTAGTCATATTTGGTATTGTCGCGTCAGTAACAACCTGCTCTATAGAAATAGCACACAATCTAACCTGTCAGTTCAACGATGTAAATAACAAAAAATACAAAACTGGCCCAAAACAGCTATTTTTTTGCAAATTATCCATTTTAATCCATTTTTCCAGTAACAAAGCAAGGGTTAACAGGCAAACAAAACTCAATATTTATTTCCCTGATTCTGTAGTTTGCAGAAACACCCCATATGTGGTTGTAAACTGCTGTATGGCCAAACGGCAGGGCACAGAAGGAAGGGAACGCCATATGGTTTTTGGAAGGCGGATTTTGCTGGACTGTTTTTTTGAGACTATGTCCTATTTGAAGCCCCCTGATGCACCCCTAGAGTACAAACTCCCAAAAAGTGACCCCATTTTGGAAACTACGGGATAAGGTGTCAGTTTTGTTTGTATTATTTTAGGGTAAATATGATTTTTGGTTGCTCTATATTACACTTTTTTGAGGAAAGGTAACAAAAAATTGAAATTCTGAAATTTCATCTCCATTTGCCAATAACTCTTGTGGAACACCTAAAGGGTTAACAAAGTTTGTAAAACTAGTTTTGAATACCTTGAGGGGTGTAGTTTCTTAGATGAAGTCACTTTTATGGAGTTTCTATTCTAGGGGTGCATCTGGGGGCTTCAAATGGGACATGGTGTCAAAAACCAGTCCAGCAAAATCCGCCTTCCAAAACCCATATGGCGTTCCTTTCCTTCTGCGCCCTGCCGTTTGGCCATACAGTATTTTAGGACCACATATAGGGTGTTTCTGAAAACTACAGAATCGGGGCAATAAATATTGAGTTTTGTTTGGCTGTTAACCCTTGCTTTGTTACTGGAAAAAATGGATTAAAATGGAAAATTTTCCAAAAATCGAAATTCAGAAATTTTATCTTTATTTGCCATTAACTCTTGTGGAAAACCTAAAGGGTTAATGACGTTTGTAAAATCAGTTTTGAATACCTTGAGGGGTGTAGTTTCTAGAATGGGGTCATTTTTGGGTGGTTTCTATTATGTAAGCCTCACAAAGTGACTTCAGACCTGAACTGGTCCCTAAAAAGTGGGTTTTTGAAAATTTCTGAAAAATGTCAAGATTTGCTTCTAAACTTCTAAGCCTTGTAATGTCCCCAAAAAATGAAATGGCATTCCCAAAATAATCGATACATGGTGTAGACATATGGGGAATGTAAATCAATAACTTTTTTTGGCAGTATTACTATGTATTCTAGAAGTAGAGAAATTGAAACTTGGAAAATTGCAAATTTTTCAAAATTTTTGGTAAATTTGGTATTTTTTTATAAATAAAAATGAAATTTTTCGACTTTATTTTACCACTGTCATGAAATACAATATGTGACGAAAAAAACAATCTCAGAATGGCTTGGATAAGTAAAAGCGTTTTAAAGTTATCACCACATAAAGTGACAGATTTCCAAAAAATGGCCTGGTCCTTAAGGTGAAATAGGGCCGTGTCCTTAAGGGGTTAATAAATAAATTAAATAATAAAGGGCCTAGCAGTGAACCTGGGGTACACCACTTATAACCCTGGACCATTCTGAATAGGAATCAGCCAGTTTTCAATCAAATTACAAACTATACTTTCCAAGCCTCTAGGTCCCTAATTACCTGTGGAGGACCTAGATCCTTTTTTGAATATGGGCACCACGTTTGCCTTGCACCAATCACTTGGCACTGTACCAGTACCTAGAGAATCTATAAACATTATAAACAGGGGCACAGCAATGACTGAACTGAGCTCTTTAAGCACTCTTGGGTGTAATCCATCCGGACCCAGAGCCTTGTTCACATTTACCCTATTTAACTTGTCTTGGACCATACCTACAGTTAGCCAATTGAGTATATTACTGGATGTACTAACAGCCCCAGCACCACATATATCAGCTCCTTTCTCTTCTTTTGTATATACAGAGCTAAGCAATTTTTTAGTAACTCTGCCTTCTCTTCATGGACTACCCCCCCCCCCCTTTTGCCATTATTTAGTGGGCTTACCTGCTCAGACCTAGGTTTTTAGCATTTATATATTTAAATGATTTTTGGGGATTTGTTTTGCTCTCTTTTGCTACCTGCTACTTGTTTTATATTTTTGCTAATTTTATCTCCTTTTTACAGATTTTATTAAGCCCTTTGTATTCTTCAAACTCTACAGCTGAACTTTCAGATTTGTATTTTCTAAATGTCCTTTTTTTGTCTTTTATTGCCCTTTTTACAGTAGCTGTAAGCCAATGGGGAGTTTAATTTTAGCTGTTTATACTTAAAGGGATACAACTTTTTTTTTGGTGCAATTACTCAATGTTGATTTAAAGCTCTCCCATTTATCCTCAGTATTAGGGTTTGTTTACATGACCATGCCGTGTTTTGAGGTCGGCAAATTATGGATCCGCAAAACACGGATGCTGCCCGTGTGCCTTCCGCAATTTGCAGAATGGAACAGGCGGCCCTTTAAAGAAATGCCTATTCTTGCCCGCACGGACAAGAATAGGACATGACTCATAGTTTTTGCGTGGCCACGTAACAGAGCAACGGATGTGGACAGCACACAGAGTGGAGTCTGCATTTTTTGCGGCCCCACAGAAGTGAATGGGTCTGTACCGAGCCGCCAAAAATGTGGCTCGGATCAGAACAAAACCACTGTCATGTGAACGAGTCCTTATTATGTGACAGTAGCTGCTCCCAGTCTATGCCCTAAAATGCTGCTCTCAACCCAGGGAAATTAGCCTTTTTAAAAATTAAGGGTCTTTGCTCTGCCTGACAGAGTTTGCTTCTTATAGTTTAGGGGGAAATATAATTATATTTTGGTCACTATTACCTAGTGTTTCTCAAAAAGTAACATTTCCAACAAGCTCATTAGAAATTACCACATCCAACAGAGCATTGCCCCTAGTAGGAGCTTCTACAATCTGGCCAATAAAGTGGTCCTGCAGCAAGTTGAGGAATTTTCTCCCCTTTGTGCTTGAAGCAGAATCATGACCCCAGTCAATGTCTGGGAAGTTAAAATATCCCATTATGACCACTGTACCAGCTGTGATGTTAGGGGGTCAATAGATTACACCAAGGCTCCGTGGGGAGCCCTCCAATCCCGCTAGTCGGGCACCTCGTGTCTTCAAAGCGGATGAGACCCTCCTCTCTGTCATGTTTATAGAGTGGAAAAAACCTGGAAAGGGTCCGGTTTTAACAAGGAAGTTTAAATTCATGTTCCCGATGGATAAACCCTTGGTGGATTCATGGGGATCCATTCCCAAGGTGGACATGGCTATTGCCAAGTTGTCCAAGCGCACTCTGGTTCCTTCAGACGATGGGTCTAGCCTGCAGGACCCACTTGACAGGAGAGCAGAGTGCACACTAAGACGGGGTCATACGGCAGCTGTGGCTTCCGCTTCCACAGCCATAGCGGCTTCTGAGGTCTCTACGTTCCTACAGTCTCGCCTGAATCAAATTCAAGTTGACGTGAACCAGAGGGTTTTCCAGAACGAGATACTGGCTGCCTTCAAGACCATCAACCTGGCTACGGACTTCTTGTGCGATACTGCACAGCTCCAGTTGAAGCTAGCAGCCAAATCCATGGTCCTGGGGTCGGAGGCCCATAGGCCTTTTTGGCTTAAGCCTTGGGTCGCTGACAATTCCTCAAACTACAGCTTATGTGGCCTTCCATTCGAGCCCAAGCGTTTGTTCGGTTCGGAGCTGGATAAGATCATGGAGGGCCTTTCAGACAAGAAGGTGAAGAACCTTCCCAACAGTCCTTTCGAGGGCAGGGCAGACAAGACCACGGTGGTAGGTCTGGCCAGCAAACAAGCTCTCAAAGTGGCTGGAGAGCGCAGCGAAGGGGTTTGAGGCGCTCTCGTGGAGAAGCCAAAGATGGAAAATCTACCTCCTGACTATGGGCCTCTTCGAGGCTCTTGGTTAATTCCCGTTACTCCTGCCATCCTGCAGTAAGCTTCCCTACTCCTATGCTTGATGTACCCGTCGGCGGTCGTCTCTCCCACTTCTGAGAAGAGTGGATCCGAGAGCCATCGGATCCCTGGGTCCTGAACATAATTTCCAAGGGTTATTTAGTCAACCTCATCTCTATTCCTCCGGACAGGTTTGTCAAGACCAACCATCTACAAGCTGCCAGGCAGGCGACCCTGGAGGCCTACATTCAGGACTACATTTGCAAGGGGGCTCTGGAGGAATTTCCGGCAGGAGAACGGGGCCTATGGATCTAGTCACCATTTTTTCTGGTTTCCAGGGCTTCAAGAGATCTCCAAATACCTCGATCTGAGGTATTTCAATCGGTTTATAAGGAAGGTGAAGTTTCGTATAGAAACCATCAGGTCTGTAGTTCACGTCCTCAATCCTGGAGACGTGATGGCAACCCTGGACCTCAAGGATGCATATCTGCACATCCTGATCCATCCTACTTCCTGGAAGTATCTCAGGATCGCGGTCCAGGTGTCCGGTGTCGTCAGGCATTTTCTGTTTGTTGCCCTTCCCTTTGGCATTTCTTGCCACTTCTTTCTGCCCCTCACACTTTTACCAAGGTGGTGGTTTCTGTGGTGGCGGCTTTGAGACTTCAGGAATTGACCATCATTCCTTATCTGGACGACTGGCTTTTGGAAGCCTCTACTCTAGCGGTCCTAACCCAACTTCTTCAGGTAACAATCTCCTTTCTGTTCCGCCTACTTTGGATCATCAGCTGGCAGAAGTCGAAAGTGAGCCCGTCGACTTCAGTAAGATATCTAGGCTTCATAATCGACTCCACTGGGCTGTCGCTCTAGTTGACTCCAGAAAGAAGATACCGGGTTCAGAACATGGCAAGTTCCTTTCCGTTCCCCGGCGCGTCCCAATCCGGACTCTCATGAAGATGTTGGGACTCATGTCAGCGTCTGTGGAAGCAGTCTCTTGGGCTCTATGGCACCTTCGCCCTCTACAGTCGGAGGACCTCTCCAAATGGAATGGCAGCCCTGCCGGGCTAAACTCCCTGTCTTGGAGAACTCGGTATTCCCTCAGATGGTGGTGCCATCCATTAGACGGGAAGTCTATGACCCAGCCAACCTGGATCATATTGACTACGGATGCTTCCCAAGTAGGCTGGGGCGTTCACCTAGACAACACTCCAGTTCATGGGACTTGGTTTCCTCAGGAGTGGCTTCTTTCATAGAAACATAGAATGTGTCGGCAGATAAGAACCATTTGGCCCATCTAGTCTGCCCAATATACTGAATACTATGAATAGCCCCTCGCCCTATCTTATATGAAGGATGGCCTTATGCCTATCCCATGCATGCTTAAACTCCTTCACTCTATTTGCAGTTACCACTTCTGCAGGAAGGCTATTCCATGCGTCCACTACTCTCTCAGTAAAGTAATACTTCCTGATATTACTTTTAAACCTTTGCCCCTGTAATTTAAAACTATGTCCTCTTGTAACAGTTTTCTTCTTTTAAATATTCTCTCCTGTTTTACCGTGTTGATTCCCTTTATGTATTTAAAAGTTTCTATCATATCACCTCTGTCTCTTCTTACTTCCAAGCCATACATGTTAAGGTCCTTTAACCTTTCCTGGTAAGTTTTGTCCTGCAATCCATGAACTAGTTTAGTAGCTCTTCTCTGAATTCTCTCCAAAGTTTCAATATCCTTCTGCAGATATGGTCTCCAGTACTGCACACAATACTCCAAATGAGGTCTCACTAGTGCTCTGTAGAGCGGCACAAGCACCTCCCTCTTTCTACTGTTAATGCCTCTCCCTATACACCCAAGCATTCTGCTGGCATTACCTGATGCTGTATGACATTGTCTTCCCACCTTTAGGTCGTCTGATATAATGACCCCTAAATCCCTTTCCTCAGATACTGAGGTTAGTAATGTATCACTGATTTTATATTCTGCTCTTGGGTTTTGTATCTGAAGAATGTCTTATCACCTTTTTTCACTGACTGAGCTAATTTCTCTTCTGCCTGAGCTTTATAAGCTCTTATAACTTGCTTGGCATCTCTCTGCCTAATCTTATAGATTTCCCTGTCATCCTCTTTTTGGGTGTTTTTATACTTACTAAATGCCATCTTTTTGTTTTTAATGATTTTGGCCACTTCTGCTGAGTACCACAGTGGTCTCTTCCTTTTTTTGCTTTTACTGACAAGCCTAATGCACTTTTCTGTTGCCTTCAATAGTGCCACTTTTAAGTAGTCCCATTTCTCTTGGACTCCATTTAAATTGTTCCAGTCTGATAGGGCTAGCCCTCCTTCACATAGCCCCTCAGATCTGGGGCAAAGCGGTAAAAGTTCAGTCAGACAATATGACTGCGGTACTTTACATTAACATTGTGTCAGCAGCAGATACCATTATAAGTGTGTCACAGCAGATTATCCCCTAAATGTGTTGCAGTAGATCCCCCATAACATTGTGTCAACAGCAAATCCCCCATAAGTGTTTTGCATCAGATTCCCCCATAACATTGTTTCAGCAGCAGAACCTCCCATAACTGTGTTGTGGTAGATCCCCCCATAACAGGGTGTCAGCAGCAGATCACTCATAAAAGCGTGTCACAACAGATCTCCCAATAACATTGTGTCAGCAGCATGTCCCCCCATAAGTATGTTGCAGCAGATCCCCCATAACAATGTGTCACAGCAGATCCTCCCATAACTGTGTTGTAGTAGATCCCCCCATAACTGTGTGTCAGCAGCAGATCCCTCTATGACATCATGTCAGCAGAATAACCCACCATAAGTGTCTCACACCAGATCCCCGAATAACATTGCTTCAGCAGCAAATCCCCCCATAACATTGTGTCAGCAGCAGACCCCCCCTTACCTTAATTGTGTCTCAGTAGATCTCCCCATAACATTGTGTCAGCAACAGATTTCCCCATAACATTGTGTCAGCAGCAGATCCCCCGTAAGTGTGTTACAGCAGATCCTCCCATAACAATGTGTTGCAGCAGATCCCCCATAACATAATGTCAGCAGCAGATCCCATTATAAGTGTGTCACAGCAGATCATCCCCTAACTGTGTTGCAGTAGATCCCTCCATAACTTTGTGTCAGCAGCAGACACCCCCATAACATTGTGTCAGCAGTAGACTCCCCAAAAAACATTGTGTCAGCAGCAGATCCCCCCATAAGTGTGTCACAGCAGATCCCCCTAAACCAGTGTGTCAAATCAGATGTTCCTCATCACAGTGTGTAGCAGTAGATCCCCCCATATCATTGTGTCAGCAGCAGATCCCCCCCATAAGTGTGTCATAACAGATCTTCCAATAACAATGTGTTGCAGCAGATCACCCATAACAGTGTGCCACAACATAGCATTGTGTCAGCAACAGATCCTCCCTTAAGTGTGTTGCAGCAGATCCCCCATAAGTGTGTAATAGCAGATTCCCCCATAACATCGCATCTGCAGCAGAACCCCTATAACATTGTGTCAGCAGCAGATCCCCCCATAAGTGTGTCACAGTAGATCCTCTCATAACAGGGTGTCAGCAGAAGATCCCCCCATAAGTTGGTGTCAGCAGCATAGCAGTGTGTCGCAGGAGATCCTCCCATAAGAGTGTGATGCAGCAGATCTTCCCCATAACATTGTGTCAGCAGCAGATCCCCCTTAACAAGGGGGTTCTTTTGTTACTTTCCAGTCGTCATCATCACTTACAGCTTCTCCTGCTCAGATTCCTCCACCTATTCCATTCCACAACAATCGATAACAGAACGTGTGATCAAGAAACAACTCTACATGCCCAGCAATCCACTGGTGCGCAAGCCTAACTCCCACATGACTAAGTTGTCAATGGTGCAGTCTTTTCTGAACCATCTAGTGGATTCTGCTGCCTTACAGAGCTGACAGCGTGCGGTCAGACTCACTGGAAGATACCAGCATTATTTATCCGAAAAATACATCCCTGTCTTGAACATGAGCTGCTCTATGCAAATCTGTGTGTGTGTCAATGAGCATGCCATGGTGGACACCTGGAGCAGCTGTTATGGGCAGGGACAGTACATGTATTTCATGGACCACTGAGTCAACATTTTACGTGGCGAGGCAGAACTGCAGCAACAAAGCCACATCCTATTGACATCTCCACATTTTTGTCAGTCTGTGTCCCACAAAAGCCACTTAACTGCCACCTCCACCTTCTCCTCCATAGTATCCTTCTGTCCTCAACAGTAGTATGACATCGCTCCCAGTCCCCCTTCCTCCTATCACATTTGTAAAGTACAGCATTGCCGAACACAGCCGACCATTTACTAAAGATTATCAAGCAGCAAACATCATGCTGGCTGTCACCCTGCCAACTCCAACAGGGCAAGGTGTACTGCAACAAGGGCAGGAACATTGTGGCCTTGCTGAATTTGGGAAAAATAACACGTGTTCCCTGAAAGGCATGCATGAAAAATGTAGTAGTGCAACACTTTTCAAAAGGTACAGTGGCTTGAAGAGGCTGATGGCTATGTCCAGGAGACTTCACAGTTTAGCAATGCTCCTGATGCTCTTCCTCCTCGTTACTTGTTTCGACAGCAGTCGATCACCAAGGTGACTGCAAAAAGACAACAGTAAGCGTGCATTCATCCAATGGCGCAGAAGCTGAATGTGCACTTGACCAAGTTACTGGTACTACAATCCCTCCCTTTCCATGTAGTTGACGATGGAAATAGTATATAATGGAATATGGAAATCATGCTTTTTTATGCACCCTTTAGGGGGGGCTGGTCTTAATGATGACCATCCTCATCTTTTGCTGGCTTTACTGCTTTCAAATCATCCTTTGTAGTCTCCATGGTTGAGAAAAGTCAGCAAGATTCAGAAAGGAGCTGGATAGTTCTGATGACATATCTATTGGATGATGTGGAAAAAGGTGGAAAAACAGATTGCAGAAGAAGGGTTCTTCGACCTGTAGGGCAGGAGAGCACTGGAGAAGTGAGTTTGCAACTAGGTGTTTTTCTCTCCTCTTTTAACAGTTTATTGGATCCATCTACTGCACCACAAGGTACTCTTCATATATAGTTTCAGGATGCAATGGTTAAAAGTAAGTATAACTTGAATTATTAGGCAAAATGTATGTAATGGTTTGGCCCCATGTGGCCCCCTTATGTAATTATCATACAAAAGGGGCATTTTCAGGAGATTGCAGGCCACAACAGCAATAATTGGCATATTGTGCTATGCACGTAACCAGCCAAACCCCATGCCAGCAACAGCCCCAGTTTGGCAAACATATTATATGGCTGCTACTAGTTTTCAGGCTCCTTTCCCTGATTGCAGTAATCCTGCGGCCATGTTTGACTGATCTACCATGTTCAGCCCATGGTATTAACTGTAATACATGTTTAAAGCAAAATACCATCCGGTTCATATTATATATTTGTATAGTTTTCGATTTTACACTTGAAATATGAAAATCATTCTTTTTTTTAAAGGGATTCATGTCTACAGAGTTTAAAATAATTTTAGTTTTTTCAGTAGCTTTCCATTTGACAGAACAGAGCCATTTACAATTTTAATGTGTACATTTTTATATTTATTCTTAGTCCTTTTTTGAAAGCTCTTCATTGTTTATATTGTTTTCAGAGCATATAATACATGACTAATTTTTAGTTTTGCATTTTTATTTTTTACTCCCAATGTTCCAATAGCCATACCATTTATAAGTTACATTATTTAATAGCACCATTCAATTTATCATGTCTGTTATTGTAAAATGGAGAAAAATTATTTGAGGTTAAATTGAAAAAATATATATATCAAAATCAAAATTTTCTTTCCATCACCATTTTCTGACAGCCATAGCTTTTTTATATTTAGGTCTATAGAGCTGTATGAGGGCTTGTTTTTTACAGGACAACATGTAGATTTTATCGGTACCATTTTTCTTGTATGTACCACTTTTTGATCACTGTTGGGGAAGCAAATTGTGATTTTTCTTTTCTTTTTCCATTATGACGATCAGCACACGTGAAATTGTTATTAATATGTTAGTAGTTCCGACCATTTCAAACGAGACAATACCTAATGTGTTTATATATATATATATATATATATATATTTTTTTTTATATGTAAAATTGGGAAAGGGGGGTGATTTAAATGTTAATTTTTTTTTTTTTTTTTACTTTTACTGTGACAACTTTTAAGCCCCTTAGGGGGCTAGAACCTGCCATGTTTTGATCCCTTGTCCTATTCACCCTAATCGACATTCGCCGTGATTTCAGCCAGATGTCTGCTATATGATACAGCTAGCATTTGCCGCTTATGGAGCTGGCTAAGCAGCAGCCCGCTCCATTCATTCTCTCAGCCACTATGACATATGAGTATACCTGATTTATAGTGATTTGTGACAACTTAATTTGTAAGTAATCAAATTTCTTGTTGGAGTTTGACAAATCAACAAATTTTTCAAAATGTTTTCTTTACTAATTATGGTCACTGTGTAAGATACATGAGGCATTGGAGATTGTATTAATCTGCAGTTCTATATATGAGTGACATATGAGGTACTTCTCAGTTATACGGTATAATGTGGCACTTTTGAGGTATGAGAATCAATGAGGCATGAAGTACTACTTCTGAGTAGTACTTCTGGGTACTACTTCTGGGGGGCACATGAAGAGAAAATGGGAGAACTTGTAGCATCCCCACTGAGGGGACAGCAGGAGATGCCAGTGATGGAGAGGCAGACACGTGGGTCCTCTGGGGCACACTCTTTTTGTAGGGACACAGGCTAGATGTTGGGTGAGGTGCCCATGGTGTTGTGATTTAACGTGCCTATAGCTAGGTCCCTTAAGGTTCGTGACGCCAGTGCCGGTAACGGTGGCACACCGATTGACAGTGGGAATAATCAGAACTCACAGTACAGGCTGAAGTCCACAGATTCCTGACTGGTAAAACATCCAAGGCCCGTATGCCCTTATTGCTGGCTTTATCCTTGGGAAATATTATAGTACCTCCTCTGTTTTCTGTAGTACCTCTTGCACTGACTTTTCCTTCCTCTGCCTCTCAGCTTTGCTTCTAACTGGTCCTCAGACTCCCAGGTCTGGACTGACTTTCACAGGCTCGTGGTCTGGACTAAACTTCACAGGTTCATGGCTTGGACTAGACTTCACAGGCGCATGGCCTGGATTTGCCTGCCTTTCCCTGACTGGGCCTGAATATATCAACTAAGGCTCCCTAGCTCCCTCTACTGACCTAGAGCAGGAATGACATCCCTAGCAGGCCTGTACATAGCAATACATTCACAGTAACAGGGTTTCTCAGTGTGCAATAAAAGGACATACCAATCTCCCCACAGGTGGGGGGAACAACGTGACCCTTGTGACCCTTTTGTAGTGCCCACCATCACGGAGTGGGACACTACAAACTTCCTTTCACCCACTCTATTACAGAATAGGTTGTGAGATTCTCTTGCAGTTCTCCTCCACGCTGACAGGGGTTAAAGGACCTGTGATATCTAGCAGCTGCACCTTCTTAGGCCCCTTTCACACAAGCGAGTTTTCTATGCCGGTGCAATGCGTCATGTGAACGCATAGCACCCTCACTGAATCCTGACCAATTAATTTCAATGGGTCTGTGTACATGAGTGTTGTTTTTTCATGCATCACTTCTGCGTTGTGTGAAAATCACAGCATGTTCTAAATTCAGCGTTTTTTCCGCAGCTCTGGCCCCATAGAAGTGAATAGGCTGCGTGAAAAACGCATTGCATCCACATGCAAGTACGGGTACTATGCGTTTTTCGCTGATTGAAGATGTTGTTTGTACACGGTAGATGTTGTTTGTAAACCTTCACTTTTTTATCACGCGTGTGAAAAACGCATCAAAACGCATTGCACCCGTGAAATAAAAACTGAACAACTGAACGCAATCGCAGGCAAAAATGAATGGCTTGCACAGTTTTCACTGAACGCATCCGCAATGCATCCGGACCTAATCCGGACACGCTCGTATGAAAGAGGCCATAATCTGGGAACTACACCATTCTTTGTGCAATTTAATAACTAGATGGTGCAGGACCTGTGATGATGTCTTTTAACTTTCTGAGCCTCTGGACTGCACTGAACGCAGGAACTCTGGATAGGATCCTGTAGTAAATGCACTTGGGGCAGGGCTGCTCAACTTTGCACTGTGTTAGATACCAATTTTCAGGACAATTGGAACAACTCTGATTCATGAAAAATTGATCGGGTCCGAAATGAACTTTTTGAAAAATTTGTCCAAACATTTCAAGAAGTTTGTTTCCTCTCTAATTTGAATATTCATGTGGATCTGTATTCAAAACTACTTTTTATGGGATAAATGGTACTTTTTAAACATGCTACTTTGGGATATATATTTATTTTGAGGGTACAAGATTAGATAAAAACACAATTTTGCCTGGTTATCTTCCTTGTATTTTACTCTGTTTCAAATTACATGGAAAAAAGCTAATAGTTATTGCAATTCAACTTTCTGGTCAACGCAACACGGTGTTGTTAGGAAGGCGGATGTTCTTTAGCAATGCTGCCACAAAAGATCACTGCAAAGGGACATTTCAGCCCAAGTTGTTTACTAATAAATTATATTAGAAAAATGTTCCCTATGTCTGTCCCTACACATTAGCAAAATCTCAGTTGTGATGCCATCTTCTAATGCGCTTTTCCATCTCTCAAACCATTGTAGGTGCACAAGAGGTCAAAAGCAGGCTGCAAAAGCTCTTTCTTTCCCCTCGCTTTCACCCATGCTACAGTACTATTTAAAGTCTTTGGATGGAGACAACATAATGCCAGCCCAATAGACCCTGAAAAAAGCAACAGCATACATGGTAGACCACCACTCTGTTCAAACTCCTCCTCACTGCTGTCATGGGAAGTAGGAATCAGGGATTTGGGACCCTCATTCTTGTGATTGCTGGGACTCCTAGTGGTTTATAAGCAATCATACATTCATCAGCTTATGTCTGGATAGGTGATGAATGTTCTTAATGGGAATACTCTAAACAAAGTCTTCCTACATACATCTATTCTGAAACTCACATACTGTATAATAGCTTCTATCTTCTGTGGACTGGAATTTGCAGTTCTAATACAAGTAGATTGATATTGCTGACACAAGCTTTATAATAACGGATAGGCAGCTCTGTCAGCTATAGCCTTAAACAGATCTGTGAGTTTTGAAGAAAGGAATATGTGTTCCATGTTGTGCATCATTGATGTTTTCCTTTATAGTGTTATGCAAAACATTACTACTCCCTAAAGCTTTGGCTATATTTGGTTGCTCTGAAATAATGTTAGATCTGCCAATTGTGCATCTCATGAATAAAATATCTGTGATGGCATTGATTTTGTATTTTTGTATTTTATTTTATTTTGAACTCTGTATGCATTTTATTCTAATTTCACTCTGATGCCATTGAAATACAATTGATATGATGACTGTTTCTCATTTGGACTCTAAGTTCAAATTCCCGTGGAACTTTAATTGAATTTAACAATGTCAGCACCATCAATCAAGTTTGTTTTTACTTCCAACTCATGTTTAAACCAACACAGAATAAAAGAAAATAGCATTTTCTGGGAATATAACAGCAGTAGAACATTTTTAAACTTCAATTTTTGTGTATTTTTAAGCCATATAATATAGTTTTTTGTTTGTTTGTTCTCAATATAACCGTGATTATATTAAATTGTTATACACATTTTACAGGAAGACATTGTAAACCAAAGTCAAGATGCAATTTGCAATAACTTAACCCTTAGGCCTCTTTCACACGGGTGTCACGTTTGACACCCGGATAGGATGCGGGTGTGTTGCGGGAATATGCGTGATTTTTCCACGCATGTGCAAACGTTTGTAATGCGTTTTGCACGCGCGTGTGAAAAATCGCCATGTTTGGTACCCAGACCCGAAGCCGGACTTCATCACTGAAGTCCGGTTTCGGGTAGAGTATTTTGGAGAATCTATTATTTTCCCTTATAACATAGTTATAAGGGGGAAATAATAACATTCTTAATAAAGAATGCTGTGTAAAATGAGGATTAAGGGGTTAAAAATAAAAAGACTTAACTTACCTTAGCCACTTGATCTGTCTTCTCTTTTCAAGCTTCAGCTACCAGCTAAAGGACCTGTGATGACGATCTGTCTTCTCTCTTCAAGCTTCAGCTACCAGCTAAAGGACCTGTGATGACGTCACATCACATGGTCCAATCACATGGTACATCAGTGGCTTGTATTGAAGCTATTTCATACATTTACATGTGGCAAATTTATAATCTACACTGCAACCTAATTTTTACTGTGGATTTAATTATTTCCCATTATGTGAATGACATTTTTTAAAATTTGAAATACTCTTCTGCTACTTTAAAGAAAACTGCTAATCTTCTGTATGCAATTCAACTTTGAAAAATCCACATTATTATTTATGCAGCCATACCATAAAGGTAAAAGTCGATTTAGGCTTTCTGGGTATTCCATTTTTTATTAAAGGGGTTGTCTCACTTCAGCAAATTGCATTTATTATGTAGAGGAAGTTAATACAAGTCAATTACTAATATATTGTTATTATCTATATTGCTTCCTTTGCTTGGTGGATTCATTTTATATTGCATTATATACTGCTTGTTTCAATGGTTACGACTACCCTGCATTCCAGCAGCGGTGGTCGCTCTTGTGCACTATAGGAGAAAGCACCAGCCTATGTGAGCTCCCATGGTCCCAGCCACCAGAGAGGCCAGTGCTTTTTGCTACAGTGTGCAAGTATGGCCACCATTACTGGACTGTAGGGTGGTCATAACCATGGAAACAAGCAGTGTATAATGCATCCGTACCCCAACTGGAAGTAAACAAGCTGAAGACCTGACGATTAACAAATGGAGCCAGAGTCTGCGCTAGAGCAGGTGAGTATGATTGCTTCATTAGATACTTCAGTAAAAAGAGAACTCTTTTAAGAAGTTGAAAATGTATCATTTTTTGCCTCCCTACATTCCAAGATTTATACCGTTTTTTATTTGCCACTTCATTCCATTTCCAAATAACCTTAAGGAGTTGTTTGTTTTCAAGAACCTATTTTTAGAAACTTTATGGAGGACTTCTAAGCAGTGAAGGTTCCTGATTCCTGACTTTAGGATTTTCATCTATCCTCTAGAGATAGCATGTCACTCTGGAGGACCCAAAATATTTTTACTTTTTTAATGAATGTATGCAATACTTAAATTTGCTTGGGCTGGCAGCAGCTGTCTTATTACAAGCATTTCATTCTTGTTGATTGTGTGAGCATTGCCACTGTGCCCATGCAAGAGCAGGGTATTGGCTGAAGCCTGCTCTAGCCCACTAAATCTCATATTTAGTATTGTCGTAGAGCCTTGGAGCAAGGGTGCTTTGGACTATGGACGTTTGTGGACATTTGCCCCCTATTGCTACTATGCAAAGCTATCAACTTACTACTTTATTGCATTTGAAAAGGGTTAAGGTGCCTATGATTTATGCTGTTTTATGTACTTATTCTGTTTTATATTGTTAAACTATACTACATCTGCACTGCACTGTGGACTATGCAAGGTTTTAGAAGGAAAAACAGACACATTGACCTTTTGACAGTTTTTTTTTTACCCCCTTTGTTTATGTCTGAAGACTTATTTATATCTGGAAATACTGCATAGTAATTTCTATACAAGTCTAGAAATTGCAACATTGTTTCTGTTTATGCTGTGATACTCCACTCCACCCTCCCACTAGAAGGTCCTTGTTCAGTTATAAGGAAAGCAGTCACAGCCTCTAGTTGTCTGCTGATAGATACCAATGTGTAGTAGAAGAGACTCTTCCAAACTGTATGAGTGACCAGAAGGAGATACTGAGGCTCACTAGCCCCGTGACCATGGAGCCAGAGAGATGACTGAGCCACAGACTCTGGGCAAACAGTCCTTTGCCTAGAGTACCAGCCATCTGAGAGAGAAAGGAAGAAAGTGAGCGGAAGAGCTAGCTCAGGCCATTCCTCAGCCCTATCATTTCTTCCAGAGAGCAGCAACACATGGTGAGATCTCAACATTGTCTGGGGGACCCAGTGATAAACTAAAGAGGTGTTTAGGGCTGTAGAAATATATAAGAAAGTTTGTAATATGCACTACATCGATAAAAATAGAGTTACAAGTGTTGTTAAATCTCTTATGTATTTTGGTTATCCTAATGCTTTCATGGAACTGAGTTGATGATTTCCATGACTGATAATACACATATTTTTCAGTTTATTGTTTTTTTATCAACATTTATTATTTTTTCCTGTTCAGTGGATTTCTGCTCCATTTTTTTAATAGTCTTATATTAACTCCAGATCCTCATTAGATACTTTATCTCAGAAGAAGGAGATGGACGTATTCTGAAACATTATACATGTTTCTAATTTTAACTTCACTTTATTAAACTATTGATGGGACCCATTGTGGTGACCCAATGGGAAGATGCAGTAGCCCAGAAACAAGTCAATTTCTATTTCAACTTGTTAACTATAAAACCAATCAAAGTGGTGATCAATTATTATACTAAAACATTACTTTTAATTCAGCAATGTTAAATAATAGGCCCTTAAGTAATTAGATAAAACTTAGGTAAGAACATGAGTGCATGGCGGCACTTGAAAAAGAAAACCTTGTTCCTACCACTCTGTTGTCAGGATCCAGGAGGCAGCAAATATCCAGGTAAGTAGGGATCAACTTCCTCAGATGAAACTATATGCTGCAATAACTAATGGGATTTTTAGGATCTATTATAGCCCTAATATGGCCCTGTGGTGAAGTAACCCTAGCCACTAGATAAAGAAGCAGCCTCACCACAAGGCACTTGTCCTTAAAAGGGCAACCCCTTCTGGAACCTTTCCCTATTTGCTGGCCCCGATGTAGCCCTATCCTAATCCCAGTCCCTACATGCATGTTTGATATTCAAATAGAACAATCATCAGGGGAATTAATCAGGATATTAAGGCAGAAAGACCAAGGGAAGATTGTGGTGGAGATATGGATAATACAAAATCAAACCACCATCAATCAACAGTATGATAAACTGTTCCCTCACAGGATGGCAAGGTGATACTAGTTATAAAACACCTATTTGTAAGGAGAAGGGGGGAGAGGGAGCCTTAGATGCAACTCCCTAACCTCTCTCACATGGGCATAATAACAGCCGCGGGCAATATATGTATGGATCAATAGATCTATTACCCGCGGCTGTTATTATGCCCCTGTGAGATAGGTAAGGGAGTTAAAAGTTATGTATTAGTATAATAATTGATCACTACTTTCATTGTTTTTTGGGGATTTTTCAGTGATCTATTACATTGACATTGTGTTACCTCTTTTCTTGTGACATTCTTCAACATGTTAACCATCTAAGTTTTCCCCAAATCCAGCTCGGGCTTTAGGGAAAGCACTTAACTGTTCTGCCTGAGACCTGCTCAGACAGAAGGTGAAAGGGGGGGAGGGGGTCGTTTTTAGATGCTCATATCTCCTGATTCGTAGCAGCTAGAGACATGGTCTTGTTGGAAAGCTGGCATCACAGGCCAAATGACAGAACTTTAGGACATCAGAAGCAGGAGAAATCTAGTTGGGAATAAACGTGGTAAAACCTGCTTTTACTTTAACTATCAGTTGCTTTCACTGCATCCTGATTCCTAACAGCAATATATTCCCATGTATCTTCCCATGCTACCATTTCTGAGATATGAGCAGCTAAAGCATTCCCCCTATCACCTTCAATCTGAAGGAGGGGGGGGGGGGGGGTTATTCGTAGACCTGACAGCTAGCAGGAGGAGAGAAAAAAAATATATATATATATAGAAATTTGTCATTAACATCATTATACTGACCCACAGAATAAAGATATGTTATTTTGTGTCCCCTGGGTTTAACGCCAACAATATTTACTTCAGACACTTATTCAAAATCTGCAATAAAGAAGTGACATTTTTGGGAGGGTTTTTCCAATTTTAATGTAACTGTTAGCAGGTTAAAGTGTTGTGCTGGGTCTTTATACAACCTGCTCTGATAAGTTTATACAGCACCAAAATAAATTTTGTAATTTTAACTTTATCACACTATGGAGCTCCATTTATGTTTCCACGTTCAATAACAGAGTAATCTAACAAAATGATCTATGCTGTGAAAGCAAATATTAAAATAATGGTACTGAAGTGATCCTGGCCTCCACTTCCTACTTCTATCTTGACACAGCAGGGAATGGCTATGAATGTCAGTCAATGTCAGCAATCTCAGCTATTTCTTGCTATGTCAAGTCAGGAGCAGGAAATGGGGCACAGCAGGGACCCTGGTCGTCCAACCTATAGCCTAACCATCATATTTAAAGTACTTTGCCTGCTCTGACCCCAGCTTGTCTCTGGACTATTGTTTTGACTGATCATTTAGAGGCATGAACAAGTGTCTCTCAACCCCTATGGAATAGCAGATACTGAACAGAGACTTTTCCAACGGTCTGTAGTTTACCTGCAGTGGAGTCCAGATCCCTGTATAAGGGTTAAAGAGTGAAGACCAGGGAGCTACTTAAATAACTCCCTTAGGAGTAGCTTTGAGGAAGATCAGTTCAGTGATACAGCGGATCCACATCTATTTTTATTACCATTTGTTCATGTCATAGATCATGCTGGCTCACCAAAGTTGAGTTTTCAGGATATGTTCAAGGAGTTAACCAATGCAGTCGCCAGGAGCAACTTCTCCAGTAATAAAGCATGACATATGCACACCTGGATGTTATATCATCACTGCCTAAGCTTTGCCTCATTCTTTTCAGGTGTTTGGTACCTTCTTTTCAGTACAGTAGTATTTGCTCACTCTTATAGGCTCTTGCCTATAATCTGATATGCATTTGTGATGGTGACAGCATTGAACACCCATGATAGCCATTATGATCAAGCTCAACAATGCCCCTGCTGTCATCCTGGACTTTATGAATGACATTCTCTTTTATATACTCTATGTATGTGTAGTGATATCTCTAGATGCCATTTTTGTTTGCTCACCTGACTTGATTTCACATTGGAGATATGCACATGCTGTACTGAACTGTCTGACGGAAAACAGGCTATATGCCAGTTTGATAAGTACCTATACACAGAAACAGCTCTTTCTTTTCTGGGATATATAATCTCTTACTGAGGTCTGCAAATGAAACCAGAGAAGTCTGTAGTACTTGACTGGCCTCTTCCTCTGGACCTGGGAGCCATTCTTCAGATCTTAGATTTTGCAAATTATTTGCGACAATTCATTCCACATTTTTCTGCACACATTACAACCATTTCTGTCTCGCCAAAAAGGGGTTAAATGCCAAGGAGTGGTTATCTGAGGCCAAATGTGCATTTCAATTCCTCAAGCATGCTTTCTCCTCTGCTTCTATTTTAGATCACCTTGATATTGCTGAACAGTTCCTTTTGGGGTGCATATGTCTTCCATGCATCTTCCATGGAAGCCAGGCCAGTGCTTACTGTGAAGAGTTCATCTTGGTAACCTACATTTTGTGGTTTTTATAGACAACTGGATGACAGTGTTAATAAACAGCTTGGTTAATTATAGACTGCACTGTCAGGTTATGGTTTTTAAAATAAAAAGGAACATGCCTGTTTATGTTTATACACACATGGTAGTATCTGAAAAACAAGTGGCTTGTTCTGAACAAGCATTCCAAAAAATATCCCTTAACTCCTTCCTACAGAAGCCAACATAGAATGTTTTTCTATGACACATTGTACTTCATGGTAGTGGTACATTTGGGTTGATATGTTTACCTTTATTTATAAATATATATATATATATATATATATCTATATATCTATATATCTATATATATATATATATATATATATATATATATCCAAAATGTATGGAAAGTGTTTGGGAAAAAATTGTCTGCATTTTCTATATTTGAATTTATCTGCTTTTAAGACAGTAATACTTCATAAAATAGTTATAGTTTTCCATTTTAATAATTTTTTTCCTATAACACTGAGTGTTAGCAGCTAAACAAACCTCAATACTAATTATCTTAACTCTGCAGTTTAGTATCACATTGTCAGGGCCTGATGAGGGAGAGAGGGGGCTCTCTTCCTTTGTAAACCACTTAGATGCTGCATCATCTAAGTAGTTAAATGCCTGGGTTCAGTGACTGTACCAGCGTTTGCAGCAAGGTGTCATCTGTATGTTACAGTTTCTGAGCAACTGCCATATCTAGGATGTAACTATACCACATGCATAATATACCACATGCATAATGTTCAGCTTGCCATGCAGTATATTTAGGGCATGGTGTATAAAGAGGTACAAAATGGGCACTAATGAGCACAGAGGGGGCATTAATGTACATGATCTTATCTTCACTTACACCAACTGTGGACATCAGAGCTTCTAACCAGCTTTTTTCACTAAATTATGCTCCAATTGGTTAGTGTGGATAGATGTGCTAAGTTACTGCTCACCTGGTTGTACAATTGGGTCTAGAGGTGAGAAGAGGTGAAAAAAAAAGTAGAAGAAGTGGATCTGAACTCACTTTTTGATGCTAATAAATCATCACCTTATTGCCATAAACAGAATACACGCACAACTGATGCGTTTTGGCTAAGCAGCTTTTTTCAAACAAGCATGTCACATTGTATAGAATGGTGTATGTATATATATATATATATATATATATATATATATCAAAAAAGAGGCAGATTCAAGAGGGAGCCTTAGTGTAAAGACACTCCCCTATGGGGCGTATATCCCCGTGATTTGTTCTACGGTATAACTGGGCTTCAGCATACAGATGTAACCATCACCAAAATCTGTGGGATACAGTGCCATCTCAGCAGTGTAACTTAACACCACCTTTAAGTTTTATAAAAATTTAACTCAGTTAGTGAGATAAGTTAGTGGGGTAACACATAAGGTTATTCTTTAATGTTGGGTAAATTTGTAGATGTAGTAATATAGTTTGTATGGTCAAAAACAGTCAATCTAGTTCAGCCTGTTATCCTGCAAGTTGATCCACAGGAAGGAAAAAATATTTAAATCTGTGAGGTAGAAGCCAATTTTCCTTAAGGGGAAACATTTCCTTTCTGACTCCAATCAAGCAATCAGAATAATTCCCTGGATCAAAGACCCATCTCTAGTAATTATAACCTATACTATTATTATACTCCAGAAATATATCCATGACCCTCCTAAACTCTTTTAGTGAATTTACCATCCCCGCCTCCTTGGGCAGAGAGTTCCATAGTCTCACTGCTGTTACCGTAAAGAATCCTCTTCTATGTTTGTGTAGAAACCGTCTTTCCTTTAGACGTAGAGGATGTCCCCTCATCACAATTCTGGGGATAAATCAATGATGAGAGAGATCTCTGTACTGAGTGACCCCTGATATATTTATACATAGTTTTTAGATCTCCCCTCAGTCATATTTTTTCTAGGTACTGTAGTCCACCCATTCCGGTTATTACTTTAGTTGCCCACCTCTAAACCCGCTCCAGCTCTGCTATGTCTGCCTTGTTCACAGGATCCCAGAACTGTACACAGTACTCCATGTGTTGTCTGATTAGTGATTTGTAAAGTGGCAGGACTATTTTCTCATCACAGGCATCTAGGCACCTTTTAATGCAACCCATTATCTTATTTTCCTTGGCAGCAGCTGCCTGACCACTGGTTTCTGCAGTTAAGTTTGCTGTTCACTAAAATTCCTAGGTGCTTTTCCATGTCAGTGTTACCCAGTGTTTTACCATTTAGTATGTACTGGTGACTTGCATTATTTCTTCCTATGTACATAACCTTACATAAACCGCATCTGCTACTTATCTGGCTAAGCCTCCAATCTATCAAGATCACTCTGTAGCAGTCTACTGTCCTCTTTAGTATTAATTACTTTACACAGTTTAGTGTCATCTGCAAAAATTGATATTTTACTGTGCAAGCCTTCTACAAGATCATAAATAAATATATTGAAGAGAATAGGGCCCAATACTGACCCCTGTGGTATTCCACTTGTGACAGTGGCCCAATCTGAGTGTGTATCATCAATAACCACCCTCTGTTTTCTATCACTCAGCCCGTTACTTACCCACATACAGATATTTCCTCCCAATCAAAGCATTCTCATTTTATGTACTAACCTTTTATGTGGCACAGTATCACATGTTTTGGAGAAGTCAAGATATACAACATCCATTGATTCGCCGAGGTCAAGTGTAGAACATTCATCCTCATAGAAACTGATCAAATTAGTTTAACATGGGGGGGGGGGCATGGTCAGCTGCACCCCAGTTTAAAGTTCAGCTCTCACCTGCTCCTATGATTGGGAAAGCCAATGATGCAGCAGCTCCCTTACTGAGAGTCCCACACCATTTAGGCACTTAGATGGTTGTGCGCTTTTTGTATTCCTGTTGTATTAAAGGTTATGTTTCAGCTCCTTTTTTGCTCCTTTTGGGGTTTATGGTATACTTGACTGAATTTGGAAGATCTTCTCTGTTTATTAATTTATGTATTCAGCTAGAGTATTTATAGTGTCTTAAAATATATGCCAAACTTCAGACAAACTGTTTGAAGGTTTTCTTGCCTTCTCTCATACACTCAGACCAGGTGGGGTTTGTGCCGGGGAGGGAAGCAAGGGACAACACTCTGAAGACACTGGATATTATTATCTATGCTAAGACCCACCATATCCCCCTCATGGTCTTATCTCTCGATGCAGAGAAAGCCTTTGATTGTATCTCATGGCCCTCCATACACACCACCCTTGCTAAAATAGGTCTAGGCCACTAGGTCACGTCCAAAATTCTCAGTCTCTGCCAGGTGTCATCTGCAAGGATCAAAACAATGGGACTCTCTCTCCCTCCTTCCTTATACAGAGCGGCACGTCATGGAACATCTACTGTCTGCAATACGTGCCAATCACAATATCTCAGACATTTGCATAGGAGGTCAGGAATACAATTGTGCAGCCTTTGCAGATGACCTGTTGCTCTACATCACCAACCCTCGTATCTTCCCCCCGTGCCGGCAATCGGAATTGTCTCGTTTTGGAGCTTGGTCCAACTTCAAAATAAACATGTCCAAATCTAATGCCCTGAATACTTCACTGGGATCGGATTCAGTTGCCTCCCATAAAGCCTTCTTTCTCTTCATGTGGCCCTCAAAAGGCATTACCTATTTGGGGATGAGAATTAGCTATGTCTTGTCACATTTGTTTAGATATAATTTTGCTCCACTTCTTTGCCACTTCCAAAAAGATCTAGATTCCTGGCATCATAAAGACTTTTCGTGGTTTGGATTGATTAGTATATTAAAAATGAATCTTTTGCCCAAATTGCTTTATCTCCTGCAGACTATACCCATTTGGGTCCCCCTTTCTTTCTGGACCCAAGTGCGTAGTTGTTTTATGAAATTAGTTTGGTCCTCTTGTTACCTACTCATTCGTTGGGAAGTGCTGAGTCACCCCAAGGACGCGGGTGGGGTTTGTCTGCCAGATTGTAGGTTATATTACCATTCTACTGCTTATGCCCGGCTTCTGGACATGCTTGGTCCCACTTGTCAGAAATCGTGGGTCAATATAGCAAGGGGTTCCTCGCCATGTGCTTTGACCATTTTTCTCTCTTTACAGACACACAGACACTCTCTCTCCTTTACTGCTAACCACACATTTGCAATATTAGCAGCCAAATGCCCGGAATTCTCTCTTATTGATTCTCTGGGGCCTCTCACCCCCTAACTGACCATCCACTATTCCCTCCGGGTTCCTCATCAGTCTCTTTTCTCACGGGCACCAAACTCTCCCCTCTCCGTTTCTACCAAGTCATCTCAGGAACCTCCCTGAAATCTCTATCCTCTATAGTGGGTGATACAACTCCCATGCAACGATACACCTATGAATACTTTCAACTTCAACACTTCTATGCTTCCATGTGTGTCTCTCACAAACTTACTAGAACTAGACAATTTTTGAACAGGCTTGTCTGACACCTTCTACTGTGTTCAGAGACATATGCTTTATGTATAAATTACTTCTCCAACACAGGTCCTTCTCACCGCCTCTGTTTTGTGCTGCGTGGGAACGTGATCTTGGTATTAAATTGACCCCTTCCCAATGGCATAGGTGTTACCTCTTACAAGATCATATCTCGCTTTTACACGGTGCCATCATTACTGCACAAATGGTTTGCCTCAGTTTCGGACAGATGTTGGAGATGTGGGGTGGCAGAAGGTACACTACCTCATATCTGGTGGCATTGCTCTTCCCTACAGGAATTCTTGGACTCAGTCCATAAGGCTATTCTTAAAATAATTGGTTTTCCGGTCCCGAACTTGCCAAAACCCGTGCTCTTATATGTTTTTGACTTTTGAATCCCAGCTTACAAAAACTCTTCTTAAATATTTAATTCAAGCAGTGAAAGCAGTGATCCCTCGTCACTGGAAATCGACGACCCCCCCCCCCATCCCTGGAGGAGTGGTTTGAGGAAGTAATGATTTATCAGAGAATGGAGGAGTTAACAGCCCATACCTCTCAAATGTATACGTTGTATGATTTCCGTTCCTCAGGGACATATAGCACCATTTAAACGGACTACCCTGCACTGGCCTCTCTTTTTTCTGCACATCTCTCTCGCCCTTCCTTCTCTTATTTTTACACTTACTCACCCATCCCCTGCTGTTCCTTATCCCTTACCCCTCCCTTCTTTTTCTTTTGTTTTGTTTGTTTTGTGTTTGCCAGATTTGATTTCATAATGTTTCAAAATGTGTTATCTATCAGTGCTTCAATGATCCCGAGCTCTGTCTCGAATTGAAGCAATTGACACCAGCAACTTATGGTATTGATTTATATTGCTTTTTTAGGCTCTTGCAGTGTTTAGCTAATTAGTTTTATTGAAAGTTCAGATGAAAATGTAATTTTGTAACACTTTTTCTTCTATTTGCCTTGTCAGTTCGAAAAATGTATAAAACCCCAAAAAAGCCTTTAATTATAAATTAGTTTGACATGACTGATCCCTCATAAAGCCATGCTGATATGGTGTTATACTTCGTATGTTAATCTAAAAGGTTGTCCAAAATAGTTGTATTCATGTATGTCAACCAAAATATAAGTATATTGCATATGTTGCTATATTACCAAGTACACATAGTAAATTACGTGATACCTTCATTAGAACAAATCAAAAAGAAACAAACATGAAAGAATGCTGTGTGAAACCAAACTGCACTGTAGTTTTGTTCATAATTGTTGACTAAAATACTAGTGCATCTATTGACTTTAATGGCAGGTGAACCTAAAAAAAACTTCAGGTCATATTTGCAGGAACAAAATACTTAATAGAAGTGCACAAATAGTCCCACAACATGGACAGTGACATACTTGAGGGGGTTCATTGGCACAAAAAATATGTATTTTAATCAGGGGCCATTTTTATGTGTCTTAAAGAGAAACTCTCAAAAATGTGCCCTGCTGGAGCCTAGAAAAAATTTTTTAGGCCACGGGAGTACAGGCCCCAAAAATTAGGCATTCACCTGATAGAAAAGAACTTGATTATGTGGCTGGAGGTACATTAGGCCGTCACTGGATACAAATGTAACTGTAGGCCAGTATAGGCCCCAAAAATCCGTCATTCCCCTGACAGAAAAGAACTTGTGATTATGTGGCTGGACTTACATTAGGCGGTCACTGGATAAAAATTTTACTGTATGCCACTGGAGTATAGGCTCAAAAAAATTAGGCATTCACCTGACAGAAAGAACTTGTGATTATTAGCGATGGGCGGCAGGGGCAATATTCAAAATCGTGATATTTTGCAAATATTTGTTTGACTATTAGTCATATATTTGCAAATTTGCGGTTATTTTCTTGATTGCGAAAATCGGTAATGTAATATACAGGCGTGGGTCACTATAGCTACATTTTTCAAGCTGGTAGAAGTTTACTGAGACTGGAGAAAATGGTTGACACGGCAGAACATTACAATAGCTTTATATGTAGATAGAGTGCTCCGATTTATTTGCAAATGCGCAAATCGGCAATTAATGATGTACATATTTTATCGCAATGCGGGCAACTTCACATTTTAGCAGATCTGACTACATATTAGTGATTGGTGCACTAAGTATTGTTGTGAACTTGTGACATCACAGCACTATGTATGTATGTATGTAGCATACATACATACATACATACATACAGCACTATGTATGCAGCATATATGTATGGACAGCAGAACCTATCACGCAACCTAACACCTTGAACAGCTACACTATATCACAGTCAAACCTACACTGACTATCTCCCACTAACTATCTGTATTATATCTTTAAGCTAACTAACTAACTATCTAATGTAATGTGACACAGAAAAACAGAGAGCACAGCAATGACACTGCTGTATCTCTCAGAACTGTAATAAACTGTAGAAAATGGCTGTGGGGAGGTTATTATATACTAAAGGGGTAGGCAACTTTCCTATTGGTTGCTAAGCTCAGGCAAAGACATTCCAGCCATCTCATTGGCCCACAAGCAAAAAAGAAGGTTAATGATGTAAAAAATATAGAATATTTGAAAATACGAATATATATCACTATATTCTAAATATTTGCAAATTCTCGAAGTCGCGATATTCACGATTAAAATTCGCAATTCGAATAATAACGCCCATCACTAGTGATTATGTGGCTGGAGGTACATTAGGCAGTCACTGGATAAAAAATTTACTGTAGGCCACTGGAGTACAGGCCCCAAAAATTAGGCATTCACCTGACAGAAATTGACTTTTATGCCACTGTATATACATAAGACCAGGGCCATTCTTTGTTCTGGGTGGTGGCAGACATTTGAGGGCTGGCATGAGGAAATTCAATTACACTTGGTCGTCACAGGTGTTGAATTCCTCTGAGATCTATGCCTCATTCATTTTTAGAAATGTGAGGTAGTCCACACTGAACTAGGCGAGTGCGCTTATCAGTCATGACCCCCCTGCTGCGCTGAAAGTCCTTTCGGACAAGACACTCAACGAGGGGAAAGCCAAAAGTTACATGGCAAATGTAAATTGTGCCAGCTCTGGCCACAGGTCAAGCCTGCACACTCAGTAGTCCAGGGGTTCCTCGCTTCTTAGAGCGTCCACATTGGCCGTTAACCCCATGTAGTCAGACACATGTCTGTCTAGGCGTTCCCTGAGGCTTGATCCGGAGGGTGGCTGTCGATGGGTTGGATGCAAGAATGATCTCATATCCGAAGTGACTAACACATCTTCAAACCACCTTCTTCTTGCAGGTGCGGTAGGATTGGTACCCACACCTGTTTTGCTGGGGTTGAATCCCTCTGCCAGCAACGGCAACAGCAAAATGCAGCATCTCTCGCAGCAAGGCCTGGAAAAGCTGCATTGTGCCAGCCCTCTGTGATGCTGGTAACATGTCTGCCATTTTGTGTTTGTACCGGGGGTCTAAGTACGTTGCCACCCAGTACTGGTCCATGCCCTTTATGCTTTGTATAAAGGGGTCCCTCTTCAAACACTGGAGCATGAAGGCCCCTATTTGCACTAAATTGGAAGCGGTGGAGCGCCCTGTCCAGGAGAATGTCATCCTCTGTCTCCTCCCCCCAGCCACTGACAACACCAAGGATCCCCGAAAAGATTAAAGTCCCCCTCAAAGCCTGCTCTTCTTGCTCCTCCTCTGACACCTCTTCAGACTCCTGCTGACTTGTCTCAGATGGAGTAGCCCCCCCCCCCCTGGGAATTCATTCAGCATTGCGACTTACTCATCTTCCATCTCCTGCTTTTCGACGGCTTGATCAATGATACAACGCAATGCACGCTCCAGAAACAAGGCATAAGGTACAATGTGACTGATGGCACCCTGGCTGCGACTGACCAGTTTGGTGATCTCATCAAGTGGCTGCAGAAGTCTGCATGTGTCGCGCATAAGCCACTGGCGTGGTGACAAAAAACAAAGCTCCCCAGAACCTGTCCTGCTGCAGTGTTCGTACAGGTAGATGTTAACGGCACATTGCTGCTGGAGCAGCCTATCAAGCATATACAAGGTGGAATTCCAATGAGTCGGCTGTCACAAATCAAACATCTGAAGGTCAAGTGGTGTCGCCGCTGAACGTCAGCAAGGTGAGCCATGGCCGTGTAAGATCTTCTTAAATGGCCAGAGATTTTCCTGGCCTGCCGCAAGACATCCTGGACCCGGGGTATTTGGCAACGTATATCTGACTAAGTTCAGGACATGTGCCATGCATGCCACGTTAGTAATTTGGCCCTGTTTCAGCGTGCTCAGCAGATTGGCACCGTTGTCGCACACCACTTTACCAACTGCCAAATTGAGCGGGGTTAGCCACTGATCGGCCTGTGACTACAGAGCTGAAAGCAGTGCAGGACCGGTGTGGCTCTTGGCTTCAAGGCAGAACAGCCTCAGCACAGCATGGCAACGTCTCACCTGGGATGTCAAATAGGTTCTGGGGAGCTTGGGGGGTGCAGCGGAAGAAGTGGTATCAGTGAAAAAGGAGGAGTCAGCCGAAGAGGAGATGGAGGATGGAGTAGGAGGAGGAGAAGAAGAGGCAGGCCTGTATGTAATCCTTGGCGGTAACACCAAATCCACATGGGAGCCACATGTCACATGCTTGACGGCCATCAGAAGGTTCACCCAGTGGGCAGTAAAAGTAATGTACCTTCCCTGCCAGTGTTTGCTAGACCACGTGTCTGTGGTTAGATGTATCTTGTCACCGACACTGTGTGCCAGAGATATATTCACTTGCCACTGAACTTGGCCACATAGCTCTGGGATGCCCTTTGGGAGAAATATTTCCTTCCGGGGACCCTCCATTGCTGTATGCCAATGGCCACAAATTCTAAAAGCCTCCAAGTCCACCAGTTTATATGAAAGTAGTTGGCGGGCCGGCAGTTCCGACAATCCAGCGGTGAGTCGTTGGGCAAGAGGGTTATCTGGCATCATCAACTTTTTACGTTGAAGGCACTGAAGCCTGCCTTCTGCCAGATGAATGCGACGACAGCACGGTGGAAGGTGGAGTGGAGTACAAATGGGAGGAGGGAGGAGAAGAGGCAGGATGTGGAGGGCCGGGAGTATGGCTTTGTGGGTTTTGACGGCATGGGCTCAGTGATGGGAGGCCAAGTGCCTTCTTAAGGCTGTCAACCCTAGGTGAGTGTTGGGCTTATCGCAACTTATGGGTTGACAGCACAGGCTGCAGATGGCAACACTATTGTCAACATCTGGCATGTTAAAAAAAATCCTACACTGCGGAGCCACTTGTCGGTGTCCTGGAAGCGCCAAAAGTGAGATGGTAGTGGTGGTAGATGAGTGGTAGTGAGTGGTAGATGGCTTGCTTCAGATACATTTGCAGTCTGCTTTTTGCCTCCTGTGCCCTGCGAGCTCTGCCTGCTTCTTCTCCTTATCCTCCCTCTCTGCTGCTCCATCGCTTTCTCTGAACTCCCCTCCTCTTCCTCTCATGTAGGCACCCATGTGACGTCCATCGACATGTCATCATCGTCACCTTCACCACCACTGAGATTTGAGATTTTGGAGTAGGCAGCAACAGCGGGGACCTCCTTCCTTGGGCTCCTCTGGGGACTGTCGTCAAACCGCTGGATGGCGGCCGTTGCTACCTCCTCATCCGATGTGAAGAATGGCTGTGCATCGATAAGGTCTGGGAATGGATGGGAAAATAATTTTTCTGACTTGAGTGGAAGGGCTATGGTGGTGGTGGTGGTGTGTTTGGGGGTGCACACAGCAGAGAGTGGGTAGGGTGTAGATAAAGAGGATGAGGAGGGTGCAGAAGCGGAAGGCTGAGTGAGCCACTCAACTAACTTTGATAAGCCATTTCAAGTAATCGCACTAGCCTTCTCCTACTTCCCACTTAGGCTCCGGCTTGGTGCACCTGCCCGACCCCTACCACCCCTGCAGAAAGGTCTGCCTCTTCCTCTGCCTGTCATTTTCAAAATGATCCTATGCCTAAGTCTCTAGAGAAGAGCAGTATTTGTGGAAACAGGTATATTGCAGGCCTCAATCAATATTTTGTGGAAACAGGTATATCGAACCCCTTGAACAGTATTTTGTGGAAGCAGGTATCTCGCAGGCCTCAATCAATATTTGGTGGAAACAGGTATATCAAACCACTTAATCAGTATTTTGTGGAAGCAGGTACATTGCAGCCCTCCATCAGTATTTTGTGGAAGCAGGTATGTCAATCCTGTTAATCAGTATTTTGTGGAGGCAGGTATATCACAGGCCTCAATCAATATTTGGTGGAAACAACTATATCAAACCCCTTAATCGGTATTTTGTTGAAGCAGGTATATCGCAGACCTCAATCAATATTTGTTGGAAAAAGGTATATCGATCCCCTTAATAGGTATATTGTGGAAGCAGGTATATTGCAGCCCTTAATCAGTATTTTGTGGAAGCAGGTATATTACACCCCTCAATTATTTTTTTTGCCACAATAGTTATATCACACCACCCTGTTTATTTGAAGCAACAGGTATATTGTAGCCCTCAATCAGTATTTTGTGGAAGAAGGTATATCACACCCCTCAATCAGTTTTTTTGGGGGGCAACAGGTATATCACACCCGTTGCAAATAATTGTTCCAGTAGTGCTTGTCCCTCTATATAGGTGCGGTATCACAGCAGAACCGCACACAACTGCTGCGCAATACAAATGCACTATATACTTTCTATGTTAGAAAGTATATTATGGGTACATCACACCCCTCAATCAGTTTTTTTGGGCAACAGGTATATCACACCCGTTGCAAATAATTGTTCCAGTAGCGCTTGTCTCTCTATATAGGTGCGGTGTCGCAGCAGAACCTCACACAGTGCTGCACAATACAAATGCACTATATACTTAGATTAGATTCAGACATTCAGTGTCGTACTTTGTTCAGGGACAGACGTGTATCCAGGAGCTAGGGAGAGTGAAAGAAAAACTAATTGTAAAAAAAAAAGAAAAGAAGCGATTTACTAGTGCACGGAAAAGATAGTGAGAGGATTCATTTCACAGGCAGGGAGAGACATGTACAGATGCTAGGGAGAGTTATAGGAAAATCCTCATTGTGATAACAAGCGATTTACAAGTGCAGGGAAAGGATAGAGAGAGGAATAATTTCATAGGCAGGGAGAGACGTGCAAGTGCTAGGAAGAGTCATAGGAAAATCCTTCCTCATTGTGAAAAAAAGCGATTTACAAGTGCAGGGAAACATTATTTGGGGATCCAGATAGTCTCATAATACAGCTCTGTCATTCTAGCAATTAGTTATTGGGGAGCAAGTGTTATGTTGAAAAGCCTTTTGTGGCTTTTATCTGAGGAAAAAGATAAATATATATGCAGGTCACTTTTGCTGTTGCGCTGATATCAATTAGTGGCCTATTTCAATACAATACAAGAAATATATATGCAGGTCGCTTTTGTTGTTATTTGAGCTAGAAGCGTTTCTTGTCATATTTCACTACAAAACTAGAAAAATAAACGCAGTTAAACATTTGGTGTTATTTGCCCTAAAAGCGTTTATTGCCATATTTATAGAGAAAAAGAGAAAAACAGACTTAGTTCACATTTGGTGTTATTTGCGCTAAAAGCGTTTGTCATATTTCACTACAATAGGAGAAAAATAAACGCAGTTCACATTTGGTGTTTTTAGCACTAAAAGTGTTTCTTGTCAAATTTCACTACAGTATGAGAAAAATAAGCACAGTTCACATTTTGTGTTATTTGCGCTGAAAATGTTTCTTGTCATATTTCACTACAATATGAGAAAAATAGACGCAGTTCACATTTGGTGTTTTTTGCGCTAAAAGCATTTCTTGTCAAATTTTAATACAATTCAAGAAACATGACGGCAGTTCAGATTTGGTGTTTTTTTGCACTAAAAGCGTTATTTGTCATATTTCACTACAATACGAGAAAAATAGACCCAGTTCACTTTTGGTGTTATTTGCGATGAAAGCCTTTCTTGCCATATTTCACTACAAAACAAGAAAAAGGAGTTCACATTTGGTGTTTTTTTTAACTAAAAGCGTTCACATTTAGTGCTTTTTGCACTGAAAGCATTTAAAGTCATATCTCTAGAGAAAAAGAGAAAAATATTCGCAGTTCACTCTTTCTGTTATTTACTTAGAAATCGTTTAGTGGCCTATCTTAGTCCAATACGAGAAAAATATACGAAGTTTACTTTTGCTGTCATTTACGCTGAAATCGTTTCATTGCCAATTTCAAATCCTTTAGTTGCCTATCCTATATATATATATATATATATATATATATATATATATATATACATATATATATATATATATATATATATATATATATACATATATATATATATATATATATATATATACATATATATATATATATATATATATATATATATATATATATATATATATATATATATATATTTGGCTCTTTTAGGGGTGTTTTAATTTGCTTTTAATTAGAGTTGAGTGAACACCTGGATGTTTGGGTTAGAGAATTTCGGCCGAACTTTGCGAAAATTGAAGTCAATGGGAACCCGCACTTTTGGGCACTAAAAAGGCTGTAAAATAGTCCAGGGAAGTGCTAGAGTGCTGCAAAAGGTGGCAAAATGTAGGTAAATCCCCTGCAAACAAATGTGGATAGGGAAATGAATTCAAGTTACTTACAATAAATAAAAATTAAGCAATATCAATTGGAGAGAGGTCCTATAGAAGAGAATCAGGCTTTAAGTCACCCACCAATGGAGAAGCCCACTTTGATTTATTTAGGCCCCAGCACCCAGACAGAGGACAGAGGTCGCATAGCAGAGAATCAGGCTTCATGTCACCCACCAATGGAGAAGCCCACTTTCATTTATTTAGGCCCCTGCACCCAGACAGAGGACAGAGGTCGCACAGCAGATAATCAGGCGCCATGTCACCCACCAATGGAGAAGGCCACTTTTTGATAATTAGGCCCATGGCACCCAGACGGAGGAGAGAGGTCGCATAGCAGAGAATCAGGCGTCATGTCACCCACCACTGGAACAGGCCACTTTCAGATAATTAGGCCCCTGGCACCTAGGCAGAGGAGAGGTTCATTCAACTTTTGGTTGCACCGCAATATAATGGTAAAATAAAAAAAAAGAGGATTCAATAAAGAAGTGCCCCGAAGTACAAGAATATATGGTTGAGGGGGAGGCAGTTATGAATTTCTATTCTGCACAAGGGATGGAGAGGTCCTGTGGGATCCATGCCTGGTTCATTTTTATGAACGTCAGCTTGTCCACATTGGCTGTGGACAGGCGGCTGCGTTTGTCAGTAATGACGCCCCCTGCCATGCTGAATACACGTTCAGACAAAATGCTGGCCGCCGGGCAGGCCAGTAACTACAAGTCATAAAAGGCTAGCTCTGGCCATGTGGACAATTTGGAGACCCAGAAGTTGAATGAGGCAGAACTATCAGTCAGTACGTGTAGGGGTGTGCACACGTACTGTTCAACCATGTTAGTGAAATGCTGCCTCCTGCTAACACGTTCCATATCAGGTGGTGGTGCAGTTAGCTGTGGCGTGGTGACAAAACTGTTCCACATTTCTGCCATGCTAATCCTGCCCTCAGAGAAGTTGGCCGTGGCACAGCTGCGTTGGCGACTTCTTGCTCCTCCTCTGCCTTCGCCTTGGGCTTCCACTTGTTCCCCTGTGACATTTGGAAATGCTCTCAGGAGCGCGTCTACCAGCGTGCGCTTGTACTCGCGCATCTTCCTATCACGCTCCAGTGCAGGAAATAAGGTGGGTACATTGTCTTTGTACCGGACATCCAGCAGGGTGGCAACCCAGTAGTCCGCACACGTTAAAATGTGGGCAACTCTGCTATCGTTGCGCAGGCATTTCAGCATGTAGTCGCTCATGTGTGCCAGGCTCCCCAGAAATAAGGACAAGCTGTCCTCTGTGGGAGGCGTATCGTCATCGTCCTCCGTATCCCCCCAGCCACGCACCAGTGATGGGCCTGAGCTGTGTTGGGTGCCACCTCGCTGTGAACCTGCTTCATCATCATCCTCCTCCACCTCCTCCTCATCCTCCCCTTTCTTCAGTAGTGGGCCGTGGATGGCCATATTTGTACCTGGCCTCTGCTGTTGCAAAAAACCTCCCTCTGAGGCAATTCTAACAGACTGGCCTGAAAGTGCTAAAAATGACCCCTCATCCTCCTCCTCCTGGGTCACCTCCTCTTCCATCATTGCCCTAAGTGTTTTCTCAAGGAGACATAGAAGTGGTATTGTAATGCTGATAACGGCGTCATCGCCACTGGCCATGTTGGTGGAGTACTCGAAACAGTGCAACAGGGCACACAGGTCTCGCATGGAGGCCCAGTCATTGGTGGTGAAGTAGTGCTGTTCCGCAGTGCGACTGACCCGTGCGTGCTGCAGCTGAAACTCCACTATGGCCTGCTGCTGCTCGCACAGCATGTGCAATGTGGAGTTCCACCTGGTGGGCACAACGCATATGAGGCGGTGAGCAGGAAGGCCGAAGTTACGCTGTAGCGCAGACAGGCGAGCAGCGGCAGGATGTGAACGCCGGAAGCGCGCACAGACAGCCCGCACTTTATGCAGCAGCTCTGACATGTCGGGGTAGTTGTGAATGAGCTTCTGCACCACCAAATTCAGCACATGCGCCAGGCAAGGGATGTGCGTCAAATCTGCTAGTCCCAGAGCTGCGTCGTGAGGCCCACCGGCAGCAACCACTTGTCGGTCTGTTGTTCAATACCCCGCCACAACTCCTGCGCGGTGTGGGGCCTGTCATCCAAACATATGAGTTTCAGAACGGCCTGATGACGTTTAACCGGGGCTGTGCAGAAGTTGGTGGTGAAGGTGTGTGGCTGACTGGATGAGCAGAGGAGTAGTGGAAGCAGAGGAGGAGAAAGCTGAGTAGGAAGAGGAGGCTACAGGAGGCAAAGAATGATGCCCTGCGATCCTTGGCGACGGAAGAACTCTCCGCCTGGGGCCCAGCCGCCACTACATTTACTCAGTGTGCAGTTAGGGAGATATAGTGTCCCTGGCCGTGCTTACTGGTCTACGTATCTGTGGTTAGGTGGACCTTGCCACAGATGGCGTTGCGCAGTGCGCACTTGATTTTATCGGATACTTGGTTGTGCAGGGAAGGCACGGCTCTCTTGGAGAAGTAGTGGCGGCTTGGAACAAAACATTGTGAGACAGCCATCGCCATCAGCTGTTTGAAGCTGTCTGTGTCCACTAGCCTGAATGACAGCATTTCAAAGACCAGTAGTTTAAAAATGCTGGCATTCAGGGCCAGGGCTCGAGGGTGGCTAGGTGGGAATTACGCTTTCTCGCTAAGGTTTGTGAGATGGAGAGCTAAACGCTTCCGTGTGAAATGGTGGAGATGCTTAGTGATGCAGGTGGTGGTGTTGGTGGCACATCCTCTGTTTGGTGGGCGGCAGGTGCCAACATTCCTCCCGAGGCAGAGGAAGAGGCCGAGACAGCAGCAGAACAGGGAGCAGGGGGAGCCTGAGTGAGTTCCTTGCTTTAAGATGATTACTCCACTGCAGTTCATTCTTTGCATGTAGATGCCTGGTCATGCAGGTTGTGTTAAGATTCAGAACGTTAATGCCTCGCTTCAGGCTCTGATGGCACAGCGTGCAAACTACTCCGGTCTTGATTTATAGTATTGCTATTTTGGCAATTGAATTTCACAACAGAAAAAAATATACCCTTTTACGGACAGATTTTAACTAGGCCTGCAACAGCTTGAACGCCAGATTTACTGTATTTCTATTTTTGCTACTGACTCACCCCAGAAAATAATATATCCTTTGACGGACACTAGGGAAATTGTCCAGTCACAGCTGGAACACCATATTCAGAGTATTGCTATTTTGGCAATTGAATTTCGCCCCAGAACAAAATCTATCCTGTGACGAACACTATTAAACTTGGCCAGCCACAGGTGAAACCACAGATTTATGGTATTGCTATTTCACCCCAGAACAAAATCTTTCCTGTGACGGACACTATTAAACTTGGCCAGCCACAGCTGAAACCACTGATTTATGGTATTGCTATTTTGGCAATTGAATTTCACACCAGAAAAAAAAATCCACTTTTACGGACAGATTTAACTCCTTGCCGACCGCCTAACGCACGGATGCGTCCAGGCGGCGGCAAGTTTGCTCCTCTCCTGGACGCATCCGTGCGTCATCTCGCGAGAGCAGTTATACTCTGCAGTTATACTACAGCCTGCCAGCGATGATCCATCGCTGGCAGGCTGTAAATGTAAAATAAATTAGATCAAACAGGTACATCAGACGCTGTTTTGTTAACAGCGTCTGATATACCTCCTACTGGTCCTCTGGTGGTCCCATTTACTGGGATCGACCACCAGAGGACCAGGTAACAATGTAAAGTTGCACCAAACACTACACTAACCAACCCCCTTTTTTATAACCACTATTAACCCTTTGTTAACCCCTGATCACCCCATATAGACTCCCTGATCACCCCCTGTCACTGATCACCCCCCTGTAAGGCTTTATTCACATGTCCATATGTGTTTTGCGGATCCGCGGATCCACGGATCCACAGATCCGTGCCACAGATCCGCGGCACGGATCCGCAAAACACGGACACCGTCAATGTGCTTTCCGCATTTTGCAGATCCGCACATTGCCAGAACTATATAGAAAATGCTTTTTCTTGTCCGCAATTGCGGACAAGAAAAGGACATGTTCTATATTTTTGCGGAACGGAAGTGCAGACATGTAAGTGCGGATCCGCAATTCCGGATCCGAGCGGGACAAAGTCTGTCCCCATAGAAATGAATGGGTCCACAATTCCGTTCCGCAAACAGAATTTCGGACGTGTGAATGGGGCATAAGGGTCCCTTATCACCGCCAGTTAGCTAGCTACTTGTTAGGTAGTTAGCGCCCAGCCCACCGCACCGCAGTCACTGATTTTGGCAGAGATTTTTTCATCCACATTGATCGATGCGAATGAAGAAATCTGTGCCATTCATTTTTTTTTCTTTTTTCAGCCCAGAGGCTGAACGGGAAAAAAAAATCTCATTACCCGTATGCTCAATATACGGAGAATCGCAGAAACTCCTAATGCTGGCCATACGTGTAATGATTGCGGAGACCCTCAAATGCCAGGGCAGTATAAAAACCTCACATGTGACCCCATTTTAGAAGACACCCCAAGGTATTCGCTGAGGGGTATGGCGAGTTCATGCAAAATTTTATTTTTTGTCACTGGTTAGTGGAATATGAGACTTTGTAAAAAAAATAAAAAAAAATCAATTTCCGCTAACTTGTGCCAATTTTTTTTTTTTTTCTGTGAACTCGCGATGCCCCTCACGGAATACCTTGGGGTGTCTTCTTTCCAAAATGGGGTCACATGTGGGGTATTTATACTGCCCTGGCATTTTAGGGGTCCTAAAGCGTGAGAATCCAAATGCGTAAAAATGCCCTGTGAAATCCTAAAGGTACTCATTGGTTTTAGGGCCCCTTTGCGCCTCTTGGCTGCAAAAAAGTGGCACACATGTGGTATCGCCGTACTCAGGAGAAGTAGCGAAATGTGTTTTGATGTGTATTTTTACATATACCCATGCTGGGTGAGAGAAATATCTCTGTAAATTGACAACTTTGTATACATTTTTTTTAAAAGTTGTCATTTACAGAGATATTTCTCACACCCAGCAGGGGTATATCTAAAAATACACCCCAAAACACATTGCCCTACTTCTCCTGAGTACGGCGATACCACATGAGTGACACTCTTTTGCAGCCAAGATGCGCAAAGGGGCCCTAAAACCAATGAGTACCTTTAGGATTTCACAGGGCATTTTTACGCATTTGGATTCTCACGCTTTAGGGCCCCTAAAATGCCAGGTCAGTATAAATACCCCACATGTGACCCCATTTTTGAAAGAAGACACCCCAAGGTATTCCGTGAGGGGCATGGCTAGTTCACAGAATTTTTATTTTTTGGCACAAATTAGCGGAAATTGATATTTTTTTTTTTTAAATTTTGTTTTTTACAAAGTCTCATATTCCACTAACGTGACAAAAAATAAAATTTTACATGAACTCACCATACCCCTCACGGAATACCTTGGGGTGTCTTCTTTCCAAAATGGGGTCACATGTGAGGTATTTATGCTGACCTGGCATTTTAGGACCCCTAAGCGTGAGAAGAAGTCTGGAATCCAAATGCGTAAAAATGCCCTGTGAAATCCTAAAGGTACTCATTGGTTTTAGGGCCCTTTGCGCATCCAGGCTGCAAAAAGTGGCACACATGTGGTATCGCCGTACTCAGGAGAAGTAGGGCAATGTGTTTCGGGGTGTATTTTTATATATACCCATAATTTGTGTGAAAAATATCTCTGTAAACGACAACTTTTAAAATTTTTATACAAAGTTGACAATATACAGAGATATTTCTCTCACCCAACATGGGTATATGTAAAAATACACCCCAAAACACATTGCCCTACTTCTCCTGAGTACGGCGATACCACATAAGTAACACTTTTTTGCAGCCTGGGTGCGCAAAGAGGCCCAAATTCCAACAAGTACCTTTAGCTTTTACATGGCTGCTCACAATTTAGCCCCGCCCAAAATGCCAGAGCAGTAAACACACCCCACAAATGACCCCATTTCGGAAAGTAGACACCCCAAGGTATTCACTGAGGGGCATAGTGAGTCCGTCTGAGATTTTTTTTTTTTTTTGCCAGAAGTTATCAGAAATTGAAACTTTTTTTTTTTCTCAGAAAGTGTCATTTTCCGCTAACTTGTGAAAAAAAATTACATGATACATGAACTCACCATGCCCCTCCGCGAATACTTTGGGGTGTCTTCTTTCTAAACTGGTGTGATTTGGGGGGTATTTATACTATCCTGACATTCTAGCACCTGAAGAAACATGACAGGTGCTCAGAAAGTCAGAGCTGCTTCAAAATGCCGAAATTCACTTTTTTGCACCATAGTTTGTAAACGCTATAACTTTTACCCAAACCAATAAATATACACTTATTGGACTTTTTTTTTATCAAAGACATGTAGAACAATAAATTTAGAGAAAAATGTATATAGAAATGTAGTTTTTTTTAAAAAAAATTTACAACAGAAAGTGAAAAATGTCATTTTTTTGCAAAAATGTTGTTAAATTTGTATTAATGGCAAAAAAAGTAAAAATGTCAGCAACAATGAAATACCACCAAATGAAAGCTCTATTAGTGAGAAGAAAAGGAGGTAAAATTCATTTGGGTGGTAAGTTGCATGACGGAGCAATAAACGGTGAAAGTAGTGTAGTGCGGAATTGTAAAAAGTGGCCTGGTCATTAAGGGTGTTTAAGCTAGGGGGGCTGAAGTGGTTAAACTAGGCCTATAACAGCTGGGACACCAGATTCATGATATTGCTATTTTGGCAATAAAATTTCAACTCAGAACAAAATCTTTCCTCTGACGGACACTATTAAACTTGGCCAGCCACAACTGAAACCACTGATTCATGGTATTGCTATTTTGGCAATTGAATTTCACACCAGAATATAATGTACACTTTTACGGACAGTTTTAAACTAGGCCTGCAACAGCTGGAACACCAGATTCAGGGTATTGCTATTTTGGTAATAAAATTTCACCCCAGAAAAAAATATACCCTTTTACAGACAGATTTAAACTAGGCCTGCAACATCTTGAACACCAGATTTACTGTATTACTATTTTTGCTACTGACTTTCACCCCAGAAAATAATATATCCTTTGACGGATACTAGGGAAATTGTCCAGTCACAGCTGGAACACCAAATTCAGGGTATTGCTATTTTGGCAATTCAATTTCACCCCAGAACAAAATCTATCCTGTGACGGAAACTATTAAACTTGGCCAGCCACAGCTGAAACCATAGATTTATTGTATTGCTATTTTGGCAATTGAATTTCACCCCAGAACAAAATCTATCCTTTGACGGACACTATTAAACTTGGCCAGCCACAGCTGAAACCACTGATTTATGGTATTGCTATTTTGGCAAATGAATTTCACCCCAGAACAAAATCTATCCTTTGACGGATACTATTAAACTTTGCCAGCCACTGCTGGGACACCAGATTTGCGCTATTGCTATTTTGGCAATTGAATTTCACACCAGAAAAAAATATACCCTTTTATGGATAGATTTAAACTAGGCCTATAACATCTGGAACATTAGATTTAGGATATTGCTATTTTGGCAATTAAATTTCACCCCAGAACAAAATTTTTCCTGTGATGGACACTATTAAACTTGGCCAGCCACAGCTGAAACCACTGATTCATGGTATTGCTATTTTGGCAATTGAATTTCACACCAGAATAAAATGTACCCTTTTACGGACAGATTTAAACTAGGCCTGCAACAGCTGGAACACCAGATTCAGGGTATTGCTATTTTGGCAATAAAATTTCACCCCAGAAAAAAATATACCCTTTTACGGACAGATTTAAACTAGGCCTGCAACATCTTGAACACCAGATTTACTGTATTACTATTTTTGCTACTGACTTTCACCCCAGAAAATAATATATCCTTTGACGGATACTAGGGAAATTGTCCAGTCACAGCTGGAACACCAAATTCAGGGTATTGCTATTTTGGCAATTCAATTTCACGCCAGAACAAAATCTATCCTGTGACAGACACTATTATACTTGGCCAGCCACAGCTGAAACCACTGATTTATGGTATTGCTATTTTGGCAATTGATTTTCACCCCAGAACAAAATCTATCCTTTGACGGATACTATTAAACTTTCCCAGCCACTGCTGGGACACCAGATTTGCGGTATTGCTATTTTGGCTATTGAATTTCACACCAGAAAAAAATATACCCTTTTACGGATAGATTTAAACTAGTCCTATAACAGCTGGAACACTAGATTCAGGATATTGCTATTTTGGCAATTAAATTTCACCCCAGAACAAAACATTTCCTGTGACGGACACTATTAAACTTGGCCAGCCACAGCTGAAACCACTGATTCATGGTATTGCAATTTTCGCAATTGAATTTCACACCAGAATAAAATGTACACTTTTACGGACAGTTTTAAACTAGGCCTGCAACAGCTGGAACACCAGATTCAGGGTATTGCTATTTTGGCAATAAAATTTCACCCCAGAAAAAATATACCCTTTTACCGACAGATTTAAACTAGGCCTGCAACATCTTGAACACCAGATTTACTGTATTACTATTTTTGCTACTGACTTTCACCCCAGAAAATAATATATCCTTTGACGGATACTAGGGAAATTGTCCAGTCACAGCTGGAACACCAAATTCAGGGTATTGCTATTTTGGCAATTCAATTTCACCCCAGAACAAAATCTATCCTGTGACGGACACTATTAAACTTGGCCAGCCACAGCTGAAACCACTGATTTATGGTATTGCTATTTTGGCAATTGATTTTCACCCCAGAACAAAATCTATCCTTTGACGGATACTATTAAACTTTGCCAGCCACTGCTGGGACACCAGATTTACGGTATTGCTATTTTGGCTATTGAATTTCACACCAGAAAAAAATATACCCTTTTACGGATAGATTTAAACTAGTCCTATAACAGCTGGAACACTAGATTCAGGATATTGCTATTTTGGCAATTAAATTTCACCCCAGAACAAAACATTTCCTGTGACGGACACTATTAAACTTGGCCAGCCACAGCTGAAACCACTGATTCATGGTATTGCAATTTTCGCAATTGAATTTCACACCAGAATAAAATGTACACTTTTACGGACAGTTTTAAACTAGGCCTGCAACAGCTGGAACACCAGATTCAGGGTATTGCTATTTTGGCAATAAAATTTCACCCCAGAAAAAATATACCCTTTTACCGACAGATTTAAACTAGGCCTGCAACATCTTGAACACCAGATTTACTGTATTACTATTTTTGCTACTGACTTTCACCCCAGAAAATAATATATCCTTTGACGGATACTAGGGAAATTGTCCAGTCACAGCTGGAACACCAAATTCAGGGTATTGCTATTTTGGCAATTCAATTTCACCCCAGAACAAAATCTATCCTGTGACGGAAACTATTAAACTTGGCCAGCCACAGCTGAAACCATAGATTTATTGTATTGCTATTTTGGCAATTGAATTTCACCCCAGAACAAAATCTATCCTTTGACGGACACTATTAAACTTGGCCAGCCACAGCTGAAACCACTGATTTATGGTATTGCTATTTTGGCAAATGAATTTCACCCCAGAACAAAATCTATCCTTTGACGGATACTATTAAACTTTGCCAGCCACTGCTGGGACACCAGATTTGTGCTATTGCTATTTTGGCAATTGAATTTCACACCAGAAAAAAATATACCCTTTTATGGATAGATTTAAACTAGGCCTATAACATCTGGAACACTAGATTTAGGATATTGCTATTTTGGCAATTAAATTTCACCCCAGAACAAAATTTTTCCTGTGATGGACACTATTAAACTTGGCCAGCCACAGCTGAAACCACTGATTTATGGTATTGCTATTTTGGCAATTGATTTTCACCCCAGAACAAAATCTATCCTTTGACGGATACTATTAAACTTTCCCAGCCACTGCTGGGACACCAGATTTGCGGTATTGCTATTTTGGCTATTGAATTTCACACCAGAAAAAAATATACCCTTTTACGGATAGATTTAAACTAGTCCTATAACAGCTGGAACACTAGATTCAGGATATTGCTATTTTGGCAATTAAATTTCACCCCAGAACAAAACATTTCCTGTGACGGACACTATTAAACTTGGCCAGCCACAGCTGAAACCACTGATTCATGGTATTGCAATTTTCGCAATTGAATTTCACACCAGAATAAAATGTACACTTTTACGGACAGTTTTAAACTAGGCCTGCAACAGCTGGAACACCAGATTCAGGGTATTGCTATTTTGGCAATAAAATTTCACCCCAGAAAAAATATACCCTTTTACCGACAGATTTAAACTAGGCCTGCAACATCTTGAACACCAGATTTACTGTATTACTATTTTTGCTACTGACTTTCACCCCAGAAAATAATATATCCTTTGACGGATACTAGGGAAATTGTCCAGTCACAGCTGGAACACCAAATTCAGGGTATTGCTATTTTGGCAATTCAATTTCACCCCAGAACAAAATCTATCCTGTGACGGAAACTATTAAACTTGGCCAGCCACAGCTGAAACCATAGATTTATTGTATTGCTATTTTGGCAATTGAATTTCACCCCAGAACAAAATCTATCCTTTGACGGACACTATTAAACTTGGCCAGCCACAGCTGAAACCACTGATTTATGGTATTGCTATTTTGGCAAATGAATTTCACCCCAGAACAAAATCTATCCTTTGACGGATACTATTAAACTTTGCCAGCCGCTGCTGGGACACCAGATTTGCGGTATTGCTATTTTGGCAATTGAATTTCACACCAGAAAAAAAAATACCCTTTTGTGGATAAATTTAAACTAGGCCTATAACATCTGGAACACTAGATTTAGGATATTGCTATTTTGGCAATTAAATTTCACCCCAGAACAAAATCTATCCTGTGACGGACATTATTAAACTTGGCCAGCCACAGCTGAAACCACAGATTTATGGTATTGCTATTTTGGAAATTGACTTTTACCCCAGAACAAAATCTTTGCTGTGACAGACACTATTAAACTTAGCCAGCTACAGCTGAAACCACTGATTTATGGTATTGCTATTTTGGCAATTGAATTTCAAACCAGAGAAAAAAAAAACTTTTACGGACAGATTTAAACTAGGCCTATAACAGCTGGAACACTAGATTCAGGATATTGCTATTTTGGCAATTAAATTTTACCCCAGAACAAAATCTTTCCTCTGACGGACACTATTAAACTTGGCCAGCCACAGCTGAAACCACTGATTCATGGTATTGCTATTTTGGCTATTGAATTTCACACCAGAATAAAATGTACCCTTTTACAGACAGATTTAAACTAGGCCTGCAACAGCTGGAACACCAGATTCAGGGTATTGCTATTTTGGCAATAAAATTTCACCCCAGAAAAAAATATACCCTTTTACGGACAGATTTAAACTAGGCCTGCAACATCTTGAACACCAGATTTACTGTATTACTATTTTTGCTACTGACTTTCACCCCAGAAAATAATATATCCTTTGACGGATACTAGGGAAATTGTCCAGTCACAGCTGGAACACCAAATTCAGGGTATTGCTATTTTGGCAATTCAATTTCACGCCAGAACAAAATCTATCCTGTGACAGACACTATTATACTTGGCCAGCCACAGCTGAAACCACTGATTTATGGTATTGCTATTTTGGCAATTGATTTTCACCCCAGAACAAAATCTATCCTTTGACGGATACTATTAAACTTTCCCAGCCACTGCTGGGACACCAGATTTGCGGTATTGCTATTTTGGCTATTGAATTTCACACCAGAAAAAATATACCCTTTACGGATAGATTTAAACTAGTCCTATAACAGCTGGAACACTAGATTCAGGATATTGCTATTTTGGCAATTAAATTTCACCCCAGAACAAAACATTTCCTGTGACGGACACTATTAAACTTGGCCAGCCACAGCTGAAACCACTGATTCATGGTATTGCAATTTTCGCAATTGAATTTCACACCAGAATAAAATGTACACTTTTACGGACAGTTTTAAACTAGGCCTGCAACAGCTGGAACACCAGATTCAGGGTATTGCTATTTTGGCAATAAAATTTCACCCCAGAAAAAATATACCCTTTTACCGACAGATTTAAACTAGGCCTGCAACATCTTGAACACCAGATTTACTGTATTACTATTTTTGCTACTGACTTTCACCCCAGAAAATAATATATCCTTTGACGGATACTAGGGAAATTGTCCAGTCACAGCTGGAACACCAAATTCAGGGTATTGCTATTTTGGCAATTCAATTTCACCCCAGAACAAAATCTATCCTGTGACGGAAACTATTAAACTTGGCCAGCCACAGCTGAAACCATAGATTTATTGTATTGCTATTTTGGCAATTGAATTTCACCCCAGAACAAAATCTATCCTTTGACGGACACTATTAAACTTGGCCAGCCACAGCTGAAACCACAGATTTATGGTATTGCTATTTTGGAAATTGACTTTTACCCCAGAACAAAATCTTTGCTGTGACAGACACTATTAAACTTAGCCAGCTACAGCTGAAACCACTGATTTATGGTATTGCTATTTTGGCAATTGAATTTCAAACCAGAGAAAAAAAAAAACTTTTACGGACAGATTTAAACTAGGCCTATAACAGCTGGAACACTAGATTCAGGATATTGCTATTTTGGCAATTAAATTTTACCCCAGAACAAAATCTTTCCTCTGACGGACACTATTAAACTTGGCCAGCCACAGCTGAAACCACTGATTCATGGTATTGCTATTTTGGCTATTGAATTTCACACCAGAATAAAATGTACCCTTTTACAGACAGATTTAAACTAGGCCTGCAACAGCTGGAACACCAGATTCAGGGTATTGCTATTTTGGCAATAAAATTTCACCCCAGAAAAAAATATACCCTTTTACGGACAGATTTAAACTAGGCCTGCAACAGCTTGAACACCAGATTTACTGTATTTCTATTTTTGCTACTGACTTTCACGCCAGAAAATAATATATCCTTTGACGGATACTAGGGAAATTGTCCAGTCATAGCTGGAACACCAAATTTAGGGTATTGCTATTTTGGCAATTAAATTTCACCCCAGAACAAAATCTATCCTTTGACGGACACTATTAAACTTGGCCAGCCACAGCTGAAACCACTGATTTATGGTATTGCTATTTTGGCAATTGAATTTCACCCCAGAACAAAATCTATCCTTTGACGGATACTATTAAACTTTGCCAGCCACTGCTGAGACACTAGATTTGCGGTATTGCTATTTTGGCAATTGAATTTCACACCAGAAAAAAATATACCCTTTTACGGACAGATTTAAACTAGGCCTATGACAGCTGGAACACTAGATTCAGGATATTGCTATTTTGGCAATTAAATGTCACCCCAGAACAAAATCTATCCTGTGACGGACACTAATAAACTTGGCCAGCCACAGCTGAAACCACAGATTTATGGAATTGCTATTTTGGCAATTAAATTTCACACCTGAAAAAAAAAAATACCCTTTTACGGACAGATTTAAACTAGGCCTACAACAGCTGGAACACTAGATATAGGATATTGCTATTTTGGCAACTAAATTTCACCCCAGAACAAAATCTTTCCTCTGACGGACACTATTAAACTTGATGAGCCACAGCTGAAACCACTGATTCATGGAATTGCTATTTTGGCAATTGAATTTCACACCAGAATAAAATGTACCCTTTTACGGACAGATTTAAACTAGGCCTGCAACAGCTTGAACACCAGATTTACTGTATTTCTATTTTTGCTACTGGCTTTCACCCCAGAAAATAATATATCCTTTGACGGACACTAGGGAAATTGTCCGGTCACAGCTGGAACACCAAATTCAGGGTATTGCTATTTTGGCAATTAAATTTCACCCCAGAACAAAATCTATCCTGCGACGGACACTATTAAACTTGGCCAGCCACAGCTAAAACCACTAAAATACGGTATTTCTATTTTTGCAACTTAATTTCACCCTAGAAAATAATATATCCTTTGCCTTAAACAATTAAACTTGGCCACCTCTGCTGGAACACCAGATTTACACTGGGTTCAGACCTGAGCGTTTTGAAGCCTAGCGTTTTTGGTGCGTTCAAGACTGGCGTTTTGGCGCCTTTTTGTCAAGCGTTTTGGTAAATAGTGTAGGCGCGTTTGACGCGCGTTTATGTGATTGACTGCATAGTTGGCCAATGACCAATGATATAGTTTGGCCAATCTGAGTGCTTTAGAGGTATGACATTCCATGGTGGCTGATTCAGCATGTTGCAAACTTTGTAAAACGCGCATCCATAGGCGCGTTTTACGCTGCACAAACGCCCGAACAACACGCCTATCACGTTTCCCATTGAAGTCTATTGCCACCAAACGCTCGAAAAAAAACGCCCGAATTAACGCGAACATACTTGCTTATGCTTCGGACGTTTTTAGGCGCCTTCGAACGCTCATAAAAACGCGCAAGTGTGAACCACCCCCATAGGAATGCATGGTTCCTGTACTGTTGTGCATTTTTTTGCGCGTTCGAACGGAGCGTTTTACGCGAAAGTGCGAACTGAGTGTTATGGTATTGCTATTTTGGCAATTGAATTTCACCCCAGAACAAAATCTTTCCTGTTACGGACACTATTAAACTTGGACAGCCACAGCTGAAACCACTAATTTATGGTATTGCTATTTTGGCAATTGAATTTCACACCAGAAAAATAAATACCCTTTTATAGGCAGATTTAAACTAGGCCTATAACAGCTGGAACACTAGATTCAGGGTATTGCTATTTTGGCAATAAAATTTCACCCCAGAAAAAAATATACCCTTTTACGGACAGATTTAAACTAGGCCTGCAACAGCTTGAACACCAGATTTACTGTATTTCTATTTTTGCTACTGACTTTCACACCAGAAAATAATATATCCTTTGACGGATACTAGGGAAATTGTCCAGTCACAGCTGGAACACCAAATTCAGGGTATTGCTATTTTGGCAATTAAATTTCACACCAGAACAAAATCTTTCCTGTGTCGGACACTATTAAACTTGGCCAGCCACAGCTGAAACCACAGATTTATGGTATTGCTATTTTGGCAATTGAATTTCACCCCAGAACAAACTCTATCCTGTGACGGACACTTTTAAACTTGGCCAGCCACAGCTGAAACCACAGATTTATGGTATTGCTATTTTGGCAATTGAATTTCACCCCAGAACAAAATCTATCCTGTGATGGACACTTTTAAACTTGGCCAGCCACAGCTGAAACCACTGATTTATTGTATTGCTATTTTGGCAATTGAATTTCACACCAGAAAAAAATATACCCTTTTACGGACAGATTTAAACTAGGCCTGCAACAGCTGGAACACCAGATTTAGGGGATTGCTATTTTGGCGTTCACCCCAGAACAAAATCTACTCTTTGATGGACACTATTAAACTTGTCCAGTCACAGCTGGAACACCAGATTTACGGTATTTCTATTTTTGCAACTGAATTTCACCCCAGAAAATAATATATCCTTTGCCGGACACTATTAAACTTGGCCAGTCACAGCTGAAAACACTGAAATACGGTATTTCTATTTTTGCAACTGGATTTCACACCAGAAAATAATATATCCTTTAACGGACACTATTAAACTTGGCCAGCCACAGCAGAAATCACTGATTTATGGTATTGCTATTTTGGCAATTGAATTTCACCCCAGAAAAAAATATATCCTTTGCCGGACACTATTAGCCTTGGCCAGCCACTGCTGGGACACCAGATTTAGGGGATTGCTATTTTGGCTTTTGAATTTTACCCCAGAACAAAATATATCCTTTGCCGGACACTCTTAAACTTGTCCAGCCACTGCTGTGAATACCAGAATTAGGGGATTGCTATTTTGACAATTGAATTTAACCTCAGAACAAAATGTATCCTTTGCCGGACACTATTAAACTTGGCCAGCCACAGCTGAAACCACTGATTTACAGTATTGCTATTTTGGCAATTGAATTTCGCCACAGAACAAAATATATCCTTTGCCAAACACTATTAAACTTGGCCAGCCACTGCTGGGACACCAGATTTAGGGGATTGCTATTTTGGCAATTGAATTTCACCCCAGAAAATTATCTATCTTTTGCCGGACACTATTAAACTTGGCCAGCCACTGCTGGGACACCAGATTTAGGGGATTGCTATTTTGGCAATTGAATTTCACCACAAAAAAAAAAAAAAACTTTCCTTTGCCAGACAGCAGACAGTATTACTCTTGGCTAGCCACAGCTGGAACACCAGATTTAGGGGATTGCTATTTTGGCAATTTAATTTAACCCCTCAATAAAATATAGAAATTTCTATCCTGAGGTTCTAGTGGTGACAATAAGCACAGCCACGCCCCTGATGTATGATATAGCAAAAAAAATACTAGTATTGATGGATTGATGGACCTGGTGGCAGCTTGTGCTGGTGCACCACAAGACACAAAATGGCCGCCGATCACCCCAGAAAAAAGTGACAGAAAAACGCTCTGTGCAGCCTAAAAACCAGTGAGCAATTAACTAGCAGAAGTTGAATGATTCACAGCTGTTGATCGATCACTTCATTAGGTGTTTTTGCTGAGTTTTCCCTGCCTAATCTCGCCCTCACAGAAGCTGATTCCAATCCCTACAATAATCAGAGCAGAGTGACGTGCGGCGCAACGTGACTCCAGCTTAAATTGAGGCTGGGTCTCATGCTGCACTTGGCCAATCACAGCCACAGACAAGTAAAACGCTAGCTGATTGGCTGTTTTGCATAAAGCGAGAAGAAATCGCCGAACAACGAACGCGAACCCGAACATTTTTAAAAGTGTTCGGGTCCGTGTCCCGAACACCCCAAAATTCGGTACGAACCCAAACTATACAGTTCGGGTTCGCTCATCCCTATTTATAATCAATTTATAAATATTTTGTGAATGGGCATTAATGAGTGGTTTGAGTGAAAGGAGGGGGGTGTAGGGTGGGAGTCTGGTTAGGTTAATTTTCTCTTTTTGAAATGTTCCTTGTCTTTGTTACGATATAGAGAATAAAGTCCTGATAACCATGGAAATGTTACCCAACAATCTAATCGACAAATTTAATAAAATTATTTGCCTGTCACATCTGCGGCTCAGGCCGCAGGGGTCGTTGAGCACTAATATAAGTGAATTTGTCCCACCAAAATCTAAGAGTTGGATTAACTGAATTGATTTTCACTGTCAAGTGTTCAGGAATTTCTGCACCACCAAATTCAGCACATGCGCCAGGCAAGGGATGTGTGTCAAACCGGCAAGGCCCAGAGCTACTACGAGATTTCGCCCATTATCTCACACCACCAGGCCGGGCTTGAGGCATGACAGAGCTTCGCGGGCCGGATTTGGCCCACGGGCTGTAGGTTTGGCACCACTGCTCTAACCCTTTCCTGGGGCTCAGTAATGATGTCATTTTCCACAACATTAATGCAACCTGGTAAGCTGGAGAATATGTCCTTATTATGTTGCAATAACTCTTTAGTTTCCTGTTTTGGGGAACAAGATAAGGAACTGGCAATTGTCACCTTCTCAAACTCAGGATCAGAAACAGAAGGAGAGAAGAGCGTAGCTGACAATAACTCCAATTCTCTCTAAGGCTTCATCAGGTTTACATGATAAATCTGCACTGGTTTCCTTTTACCTGGCTGGTGGACTCTGTAATTTACCTCCCCAACCTTTTCCATCACCTCAAAAGGTCTCTGTCATTTAGCCAAGAACTTGCTCTCAACCGTAGGTACCAAAATTAACACCCGATCCCCTTGCTTGAACTCTCTAATTTGGGCAGAGCAGTTGTAAACACTTCTCTGAGTTTCTTGGGCACTCTGGAGATGTTCCTTGAATATGGGCATTAACTTTGGTAATTCTTTCCTGCATTTGCACAACATGATCAATGGCAATTCTGTAGGGAGTAGCTTCAGTTTCCCATGTTTCCTTAGCTACATCAAGCAAACCCCGGGCATGTCTACCATAGAGCAACTCAAAAGGTGAGAACACTGTAAAACAACAAATATGGCAACAAACAATCCCAATCCTTACCATCTTTTTTAATGGCCTTTTTAAGCATGGCCTTCAAGGTTTAATTGAACCTTTCTACAAGGCCATCAGTTTGGGGATGGTATACTGAAGTTTTTAACTGTTTAATCTTTAGTATTTTACATAGCTCATTCATAACCTTGGACATAAATGGGGTCCCTTGGTCAGTCAAGATTTCTTTGGAGAGTCCCACTCTAGTGCAGATATGAAACAACTCCCTAGCAATAGTTTTAGTGGAGGAGTTTCGTAACGGCACTGCCTCTGGGTAACGGGTAGCATAATCCAGCACCACTAAAATATACTGGTGTCCCCTAGCCTAGATTTACAGTACTTATCTATTTCCTTATAACACTCCGGCCAATAGAACCTCTGAAATATCCGCTCCCGGGTTTTATCTGTACCTAGGTGACCCCCCAATACATGAGAATGAGCCATGTCTAGCACCATTTTTTTATAGGGTCCCGGAACCACTAACTGTTCTATGACCTCATTGTGAGCTTTGGTAACCCAATATGACAGATTGTTGCGCATTTCAAAATATAGATAACTGTGGTCAGCACCCGGCTCTTGGGGAACACCATTTTGAACAGTTACATTTGCTAGGGCACCTTTTAGAGTGGGGTCTAGCAACTGTGCCATCCCAAAATTCCCTTGCAGGATATCCAGAGCGGGTATGGTCTGCTCAGACTCTACTGTCTCAATCTCATCTCCCACCAAAACAGATAGCGGAAACCCCTCAACTACCTCTGCGGGTTTACTAGGCAGATCCGGGATTGCAGTTTCATCAATATGAGACATATCATAAGCAGGTACAATATTTACTTGTTTGGGTGCCATTTTACCCCACAGTTCCCAAAACAACGTCCTATTATCATGGTATGCAATAAGTTGTTCACTATGTCCATGTTATGTGACACTGTCCCACATTCAGTGGCTATGGTAACCTGAGCAACTGTATAGTTCTTAACATCCCCATGCAGACACATCACCCCCATGCCTCATCCAGGTGCCGGCAATACAAATACAAGATTCTTTCTGAGAATCGTGACCACCAGGCTTCCTGAGTCTAGTAGTGCAGTCAAACGGCTATCATTGACAGTCACCTGGCACATCTGAGGCCCTGTTGCCTGGTACGGGATGGCACTGCAGGTGGGATGGGAAAACAAGGAGCAACGTCGTGCCGTCTCACAATACATATGTTCAGTAGAGTTGTCCCAAACTATTCGGCGGTGAATAGTTCCCGGCGAACATCGCATGTTCGCGTTCGCCGCAGCGGGCGAACATATGCGATGTTCGCTTCGCCCCCTATACATTATCATTAAGCACACTTTGACCCTGTACCTCACAGTCAACAGACACATTCCAGCCAATCAGCATACCCTACCTCCCAGACCCTCCCACCGTCTATCAAAAAGCAAGGACAGCATCCATCTTAGATTCATTCTGAATCTGCAGTGTTAGTTAGAGCAGTGAGAGTGCTGTTGAATTAATATAGGGATTCTAGGGAAAACGTTAGCTACTAGTGTTCTGTGTCCACTCCAGTCCTCAAAGACTCATCGGCCTCTTTCACACAAGCGTAACCGGATTAGGCCCCATTCACACGTCCGTAGTATGGTGCGGATCAGCAAATTGCGGATCCGCAACACACCATGCCGACTATTCTCATTGTGATGCCTATTCTTGCCCGCAGGCTGCGGACAAGAATATGAGACGCTCTATCTTTTGCACATAGTGGGCTCTCCGCATCATGTCCGGCCCCATTCACAATGAATGGGTCCGCATCCATTCCGCATTATTGCGCAATGGATGCGGACAAAAATTGCAGATGTGTGAACGGGGCCTTAGGTTCGGATGCGTTGCGGATGCGTTCAGTGAAAACTGTGCGATTTCACAGGCAAGGCCATTCAGTTTTGCCTGCGATTGAGTTCAGTTGTTCGATTTTTTCCGCGTGGGTGCAATGCATTTTGATGCGTTTTTCATGCGCATGATGAAAAACTGAAGGTCTACAAACAACATCTCCTAGCAACCATCAGTGAAAAATGCAACGCACCCGCACTTGAGTGAAAAATTCTGAATATAGAACATGCGGCGATTTTCATGCAACGCACAAGTGATGCGTTAAAAAAAACGCTCATGTACACAGACCCATTGAAATGAATGGGTCAGTATTTAGTGCGGATGCTATGCATTCACATCACGCATTGCACCCGCGCGGAAAACTCGCTCGTGTGAAAGGGGCCATCTGCTGTAAGGAAAGCGTCCTGACAGCACCCCAAAAAGCCCTTTTTAGGGCTGGTACATCAGTCTGCTTTTTTTTTTAAATAAATATATATTTATTGCAGTTGCCTGCATGTGTGTGAGAGGCCGCAGGCCCACAGACTGTACTGTGTGCACACCACTCATATAGGGAAGCACAGTACCTTGCAGATAAAAAAGTCATTTTATTTTTACCCTTTAATATAATTGCAGTTGTCTGCCAGTGTGTTTCAAGCCCACAGACTGTTCTGTGCCCACTGCCCACCGCTCATATACGGTGTCACAGTACATTGCACGGCGCACGCGCAGTGACCTAAAATTCGAACGAAGCGGACCGAGCATGGGTCTTTTTCCATCTCCTGGTTTCAAAAATCTATTCACTGCACCAGCCCTGGCCCTGATAAGGGACAAAACAGAGATTAAACTGATAGGAATAGTACTTATTAACACTAGTTGCATTGGTGGCAAATTCCATTGCAAGTGCCCAAAATTAGAAGAAAGTGGACAGAGCAAGCTTTTTTCTCTATCTCCCCATGCAAGGATTCAATTCAATACACGTCCCCTGATAAGGGGACTTAACGAAGGTTAAAATGGTAAGAATAGTAGTTCACACTATTTGTATTGGTGGCACAGTACATTGCGTGGCGCACGCGCAGTGCCCCAAATTGGTAGTACGAGGACCGACCAATCATCTTTTTCCATCTCCCGGTTCCTAAAATCTATTCCATACACCGGCCCCTGATAGGGGACAAAACAGAGATTAAACTGGTAAGAAGAGATTTTTTTAATAAAAAAAAAAAAAGAGGACAGCCTCTGCGGAGCTGGGTATTTTTTGGCCATGTTACTGAACGCTCATGCAGAATGGCTGTAGGCTCATGCGTCCTTTTGCGGAGGTGACAAACCTGGTCAGTCAAACCCAAGGCAACATCATCAACCTCATCCCATATGCGTTTTTTCTAGAGCGTGCCCTACGAAGAGTGCTGGATAAGTTAAGTGCACATGCTCATCGTCATGTTTAGAGGTTGTCTTTTCAAAATAGACGTATGAGTGCTGCCAGCATTGCTGCGGAGGTTAAAGGGGCGGGGGGTCAGCCTGTCAGTACTTAGACCATACACCGCACACTGCATCAAATTGGTCTGCATGGTTGTCATCCCAGAAGGAAGCCTATTCTAAAGATGATGCACAAGAAAGCCTGCAAAAGGTTTGCTGAAGACAAGAACACTAAGGACATTCTAAACATGATGCACAAGAAAGTCCGCAAAATGTTTGCTGAAGACAAGAACAATAAGGACATGGATTACTGGAACCATGTCCTATGGTCTGATCAGACCAAGATAAACTTATTTGGTTCAGATGGTGTCAAGCATGTGTAGCGGCAACCAGGTGAGGAGTACAAAGACAAGTGTGTCTTGCCTGCAGTCATTCATGGTGGTGGAAGTGTCATGGTTTGGGGCTGCATGAGTGCTGCCGGCTGTGGGGAGCTACAGTTTATTGAGGGAACTATGAATGCCAACATGTACTGTAACATACTGAAGCAGAGCATTATCCCTTCCTCCCAGAAACTGGGCCGGAGGGCATTATTCCAACATGATACCAACCCCAAACACACCTCCAAGACGAACACTGCCTTGCTAAAGAAACTGAGGGTAAAAGTGCTGGACTGGCCAAGCATGTCTCCAGACCTAAACCCTATTGAGCATCTGTGGGGCATCCTCAAATGGAAGGTGGAGGAGCACAAGGTCTCTAACATCCACCAGCTCCATGATGTCGTCATAGAGAAGTGGAGGAGGAAACTCTAGTGAACTCCATGCGCAAGAGAGTTAAGGCAGTGCTGGAAAATAATGGTGACCACACAAAATATTGACACTTTGAGCACAATTTGGCCATTTTAACTTAGGAGTGTACTCACTTTTGTTGCCAGCAGTTTAGACATTAATGGCTGTGTGTTGAGTTATTTTAAGGGCAAACCAAATTGACACTGTTATATAAGCTGTACACTGACTACTTTACAGCTGTACACTGACTGTCATATCTCCAGTGTTGTCCCATGAAAAGATATAATAAAATATTTACAAAAATGTAAGGGGTGTACTCACTTTGTAAGATACTGTGTATATATATATATATATATATATATATATATATATATATACTGTATGTATATATAAAATTATTATTTCCATTTCCAAGTAAACATAACATGATCAATACTAAAAACTGGTAGTAGAATCCTGCATATAATATAAAGTACAACATTACGTTTTTAACTAAATAATTGTGGGTTGAAAGAAAATGCCTCCTTTCAGTATTTATTTTTGGCCTTAATATGGCTCGTATTTCTATCTAGTATGCTGTTTGCGAGAATAGTTAGAGTTGCTCCTTCCATTATCACAGTGTACAGCACTAGTTGTATTGTGGAGATATCCGCATTTATGTACACAAAATGAATGTTTCTTTTTTGCCAGTAGAGTTGTCTATGCTTTTGCATGTCACAAAACATTGATAGGGTAGAAAATTAAACATTATAAACTGCACTTTTTTGGTACTCTTAGTCAATAAGTCCCCATGGCTTAAATGACAAAAAGCACTTGCACTGTGGGATTCTGACGAATTCACACATGGCACCACAGTCATAACACCTACATTGCTATTATGCGTGCTTTTGTTAATCCATGCTCTATTTCACAGAAGAATGGGCACAGAGCCCAAAAACAGAAGAAATTTAAAGTTTACTGGAAGAAAGTAAAACAACTATATCACATTTATAAGGATGTTTTTCCTGTGGCCGTGTTTTAATATGCCTAATACTCTTATCTTTTACTGTAATAACTTGATTGTGAGAACATGTAATATAATAGCAATAAAATATATTTCTTCATGCGGGGGGGGGGGTTAAACCTGGGGGTCAAAGAAGGAACACTGTTACTGTTTTGGGGCCCTATTGCTATGTGGAACCTAAGGGAAGTACTATGGGTGCAGTAAGGAGATATAATTGCATTCTGCACTATCACTGTGTGGGGCACTAGTATTGTGTGGTGCTCCTTAATTTATGAGGTACTATTAATGTGTGGTTCACCAAGGGGGCAGCAAATTCAGCAGAGATGAGTGATGGCCAGGATAAGTCATCATCATGGCCTGGGGAAGATAGAGTAAAAAAGGGAATGTGAAGGACTGCAAGTGTAAAACTGTGTGTTCACTATATTTTTATTAGTTGTATTGATCTTTGTGGTGTTTATTAGAGAAGAGCGAAGTTTTGAAAAATTCGAATTGGGTGTTTTGCCGAACTTACATGAGAAATTTGATTCTTCTGAATTGCTTCGTCATAAATTTCTTTCCATTGTGTGGAATTGGAGCAAAGATAGGGAATGGCATTATTTAACCCCTCAGATGCCACGTTCGGCGCTGATCGTGGCATCTGTAACTCAGATTAAGCCAATCAGGGGTTAAAAAAATACTTACCTTATCCACTTGCTAACGGACAGGCCATCTGCTCCCCTCTTGAGTGAAGAAAACCATCCAAAGGTCCTATGGCATGCATGATGACGTCACCATGTGATTAGGCCTGGCGTGCAATGTGACGTTCCCAAGCATCCAGCGTGATCACGTGGTGACATCATAAGGCTTGCCACCAATTTTTTGGCAGTTTATCTTCAATCAAGATCTAAAATATCTTATTTTATTTTATTTTTTGCCACCATTTTAGGAAAAATTGATTCGTTACCACAAAGGGCAAGGAAATTCGGCTTCTTGATCAATAAAATTCAAGTCAACTTCGGATACTTCGATTCTCTCAGCACTAGTGGTTATATGTGGTACTGATGTGGAGATTGTCTTTGTTCCATGAATGGTGCTTGTGGAGACATATAAATAACAGTGTAATTTGGCTGTGGGAATATGGAAAAAAGTGTTTTTTTTTCATAATATTTAGTCTATTTTTTAATTTCAACTGATAAATTTTTCAGGCTGTTACAGTCACATGGATACCTAATACAGTATGTATATCTTTTAATTTTATGTACAGTAAATAATATATATATATATATATATATATATATATATATATATATATATATAAAAAAAAAGAAGGACAGCACTCCAACGTAGTAAAAATAGTGGATTTAATCCACTATTATGCTCAAGCACTATTTGTAACAAAGATAGTATAAAAACACAAGTTTCAGATGTCATGGAGGATAGATCTAACATCCTACTAACAGAGTTCAGACCTTTCTGATGATTGATAGAAGTGTAAAGGGATATTACATCGAAGGAGGCTAAAATAATTTGTGGCTGGTTGTCTAACCGTATTTGTTGTAATTTCAGTAGAAAGTCAGATGTATCTCTAATATATGAACGGCCCCCTGTGGAAAATACCCTCAACACTTTATCCAGAAAAATTGCAACACGACTGAATATTGACCCTGTGCCAGAAACAGTGGGGCGACCAGGAGGGTCCACTAAGGTTTTATGGACCTTAGGGAGAATGTATATAACGGGAGTAATTGGAAAAGGTACAACCAAATACTCCCTGAGATCTTTGTCAATAATACCCGCATCCACGGCCTCTGTAAGACATCGGTCAATCATTCTAGCAATATTAAATTTTGGATCATACTGTAAAACATCATAAACCTCAGAATCATTCAATTGTCTCATTATTTCACCAATATACTTTGACGTATCCATTATAACCACGGCTCCACCCTTATCCGCTGGTTTTATGGTAAGGGTGGAGTCGCTTCTCAATTGAGAAAGAGCTGCTGCTTCCTCAATGGTCAAATTTGGGTGTTTGAAAAAAACAGTTGAATGGTTAGATTTCAAAGCCTCAATCTCAGTTTTAACCGCCGAGATATATGCGTCAACGGCAGGTTCATTAGTTACAGGATTTAATTCACTTACATTAGATAATTCAAGCATATTCAAAGAGAGTTCACTAGTTCTAGGTGCCTTGCTAAACTTCTTATCTTTAAACCATACTTTTAACTTGATGGAACGAAAAAAACTACATAAGTCCAAATCAATATTAAACCAGTTTACCTGTGCATTAGGGCAGAAAGTGAGTCCTTTAGACAAAACGGCATGTTGAGCTGGTGTCAGCATTTTTGAAGAGATGTTGATCACAATTGTCTCTTCTTGACCATGGGTGCCTTGGAGTTTTGCGACCGTGTCTTGGGATTGTTTCCTCTGGTGTGTTTGCGGTACTTGCGACCTCCTCTCCTGGTTCGTTTTCTTTTTGTTTTTTGGAATCCAGATTGCTCCCTAAAAAAACTTTACTCTCATCTGTAGATATCTGTGTATTTCTTCTTTTCTTCTTATTATCTTTGCTGTGAATGTTAGAAAGGCGGTCTGATTGCCATGTGTATATTTCACCTCTCCTATAATCTTCAGAATCGCGTACCCATTTAGCTCTTTTCCCCTCTTCCAATTCACACTGGAGATTGTGCAAGCGTGTGGACATGTCTCCTTTAAATTCAGCATAGAGATCATCAGACATATGAGACCGCAAAAAAACCTCTATCTCGGATAGTTCCAACTTTAGACTTGTCACTTCTTGTTGGAGAAATTCAATGTTTAGTAACAAAAAGTCCAATGAATATTTATTGGATAGGGCTTCAAAACGTTTACAAAAAATCAAATTACCAAAGAACAAGTTGGGGCGCAGATGAGACCGCATCCCCCTAGGTATTCGTTGTTCTCTATAATAATGTCCAAGTGTGGTCATATGTAGTTGCAATGTTACAAGGCATTTGGAAATACCTTCATACTTCCTTTTAAGCTCCTTTAGAGTTGGCGTGGTGAGAAATCCAGCGTCTCCCTCTATTCCCAGTATTATGCGGTCTGCATCCTCCTGCGTAAAGATGTGACCACCGGGTGTTTCCAAGTTAGTCATTATAAAGTCCAAGTAAAGCCGCCAGGCAAAAAACAAGAAAAGGGTGTGCTACTCAAAACAGCCGATATACAATGTAGAAAATGATGAGAGCACCAACCAAAAATGTAACAAAAATAGGGTGCAAAGTCCAATCAGGGAATAGGCTTACCCAATATAAAAAGATGAAAATATGGACAGCACTCCAAAAATAGTGGTCAATCGTGAGGTTTATTCACCCAGGTGGTGAGGAGCGACGTTTCGGCTCACATGAGCCTTTCTCAAGCATTGAAACAAGTGAAAATGCATACCATATATACGTGATTCTGTTGCAATCAATTAAACAAATCAATCATTAGTGATAATCAATCAATACAGTGATAGTACAGAAAATTCAACAAAAAAATCAATTCACATGATTAAAATACAGTGGACATGGGCGTGTATAACATAATTTGCCTCATAAATAAAAATAGTGCAATTACATAGTGTAAAAACGGTGTAGATTTCCATCATATTAATTAATGTCCAGGTGTACATACTTGTGCTGATTAATAACAGTTGTGGTGATAATCCAAAACCAATAATTGGGAAGAAGGATCGGTCCGCATGGATAATGGCGTCCACCATATACAAACTTATCGTCACAAACATAAAAGACAAGCGAATCAACGGTGCATACGTCATCCAGGGGCGCTGTGCGCCACTCGCGCTTGCGCACTGTGTTAATGCGGCCCCGTCCGCCATATTGGGTAAGGGTATAAGATCATAGATATCCGCACATGCGCGGACACAACTTGTGGCGCAATCACCATCTTGAATACTGGAAAGAAACTGCAAGTGCCCATAATTATGAATATCAAGTACACAGGTATCGTTTTGTATAGCCAGTGGAGGAATGCCACTATTAGGTCCGGCAGGTAGGTGGGAGGCTCTCCCCTGCCGAGGCAAGCGACCCTACCAGTGAGCGGTTACCGGAGGAGGAGGCACGCCAGTGTCACCACGCCCGGTCACCACAATACCTGCCATATACGGACCATTTAGCATATGAGGGTTCTCCTCATTCTGTGTAAAGATAGAAAAAAGGGCACCACATAGTTTGCAAGTAGTTATAGTAAATCACACCTATATGATTCGCTGTCTAAAAAATCAATAAATTAATTAATAAATTAATAAATTAATGGTGGGGGACATTCTTCATGCCGGGGACGATCCATTACTTCTCCAATGTATAAAGTGATTATCTAAGAAAAAAGAGAGAAAAAAAATTGCTTAATATAACATCTTTTCACTTTTCCAATCCAACACATCTTTTAACAGTCGGATGCATAACTCGCAATATATACTGGGAGGAGGGTGAGCCAGCGATTATTCACCTATACATTTATCTATATTCGATATTCAACCCATTAGGGTGTAAGCTATTAAGGGTATATATCCAGTATAACTCTCTTTTTTTTAAGAAGAGATATCCTATCACCACCTCTTCTAGGCATGTTTACTTGTTCTATAATCCAACATTTTAATTGATTTTCCTTATGTTTTTGTCGCACAAAATGTCGTGGTACCGGTAAATTTGTCCGTTTTTCCTAATAGTATTGCGATGATTGTTTAATCTTGTTTTTAAATCGGTTGATGTTTCCCCAACATAAAGTAGATTGCACGGGCACGACAGGACATAAATGACAAAAGAAGAATTACATGTTAGATGGAATTTAATAGGGAAACTATATCCTGTGGTAGGGTGTGTGAATGCGTGAGCTCTGCAAATATAACGACAGTTCACACACGACAGGCAGGGAAAACAGCCCGTACCTGTCTGTGTGAGCTTTGTTTGTAACAATGTTTTCTTAGGGCCCACATCTGCTCTTACTAACTGATCACGTATATTCCTATTTTTACGGTATGAAAAAAGAGGGGGATTCTTAAACTCTGGTACATTTTTAATGCACCCACCCAGAATACCCCAATGCCTACGGAGGATCTTGTTAATCTCAGTACTATAGTCTGAAAATGTCGTTATAAACGGGATCCTCTTTTGAAGACTCCTCTGTCCCCGTCTCTCAAACAGAGAGTCACGTTGCAATTGTAAAACCTTATGTTTTTGTTCATTAAGCAAACTTGAGGGATATCCTCATTGCTGAAATTTAGTGGCCATATTATTGAGGGTTCCAGTTATACTTAGTTCATCAGAAACTATCCTCCTAGCCCTTAGGAATTGCGAAAAAGGTAAGTGTTTAATAGTATTATGTGGATGACAGCTCTCATATCGTACCAAAGTGTTCCTATCAGTAGGTTTAGTGTACAGCTGGGTTTGCAATGAACCATCTTTAAATACAACCAGTGTATCCAAAAAATGTATCTCCGTATTAGAGAATGTCAAAGTGAACTGTAAGTCCCTGTCGAAACTATTGAGGTATTCATGGAATTGGTGTAGTTGCTGTTCACTGCCTGTCCAAATGAGGAAGACGTCGTCGATGTAGCGCCACCATCCCAGTAAATGCTCAAAACAACGCATATGTATATTTGCGTAAGTTGGGGCCACGTGTGACCCCATTGCTACGCCTCGTTTTTGTATATAATATGTATCCTGAAACAAAAAATAATTATGCTCAAGCACTATTTGTAACAAAGATAGTATAAAAACACAAGTTTCAGATGTCATGGAAGTTCACGTTGGTCTATTCCACCAGTGAGCTGCAGTTTCTGGATACTACTGTCAGACTGCATGAAAGAAAATTGTCCACCACATTGTTCACGAAACCCACTGATAGGAACACTCTCCTGCGTTTTGACAGTAGTCATCCCAAACACTTAATCAGACATCTCCCTCACTCTCAGTTTCTCCGGGCTAGGAGAATTGTAACCGACCCCGAGGAACTGTCGGTGACGTTAGACACCATGGTCTCAAGATTCCAGAGACGTGGTTATCCTAGGGGACTGTTACAGACTCAGGCCGATAAAGTCAAAGCTATAGACAGAGAGGAGACCTTGATAAGAAGGGGTCCAATACAGAAAAAGGAGAGGATTCCATTTGTCTCCACATACAATGAACATAGTGTCAATATCAAAAACATCATTAATAGACATTGGGGTATGTTCAGTGGTTTAACTAGGATATCGGTGTTTAAGTCACCCCCACTATTTGCCTATCATCGCTCAAGAAGTCTGAGAGACCAGTTAGTGAGAGCAGACATTGGCTCATCACATAAAGGTAGACAACGTACTTTAACACAGCGCAGCCTGGGGTGTTTCCCCTGTCTGCACTGTGTTAATTGCAGGTATATCTGTAAGGGTACATCTTTTGTACATCCGGGCACTGGAGAGAGTTTTCCCATTAAACATTACCTGACCTGTGATTCTAATTTTGTTATTTATGTGTTATCTTGCCCTTGTGGTTTAATCTATGTAGGGGAGACGTCAACTGATTTGAAGACACGGCTCAATAATCACAGGTTCTCTATTAGACAAAAACGTAAGGACTTACCTGTGGCAAAACACTTCACAGATTTGGGACACTCTGAACGAGATCTCAAATGCTGGGTTGTGGATTGCATCCCCCCCCCAAGCCGAGGGGGGAATAGATCATTACTGTTAAAAAGAAGAGAAGCCCAATGGATCTTCAAATTGGACTGTCTGAAACCCAAAGGGTTGAATGTTGATTATAATCCCAATTTCTATTGTTAAGAAAAAAGGGGGGTTGCACCTCCTGTACATTTGCAGCTGCTGTGATACTCCTTCTGAACGTTAGCAGGACGTATGGAACATATAATAGTGCAAAGAGATTTTCTCTGTATATCTATCTGAAATTATAAGCCAATTTTATTTATTGATTTTAGTTTTTCTTTTCTTTTCTTCACAGTATACACGTATGAAGGGATGAAGCAATGTTGAAGGACCATCTACATATCCATCGGATGCGGTTTAGGGTCCAGTTCGTCAATATGATTTGATTGTATCAATATATGTTATGAGATTTTTTTCTCTTTTAGGGCGAGGGGCTGACAACATTATCAGGATTTTTTTCCATGGATAAGATTTGGCATGGAGTAGGGAGTTCCCCAGAAGTGAGGTCTATAGTGTGGGAGAGGTGTCTCTCGTCCGCTATTATCCGGTGGGGAGCAGACACTGCCCACCGGGGTGGTAGATGAGCGACGGATCGGGGGTTTCAGCCCCTTGATTGGGGATAGTCCCCCTCGACACCCCCACTACTTTGTACCTGATGCGAGATCCGCTATCCCATTGAATATGGGAAAGGTGCCATTCACAAACATGGAGATCCTGCAAGGCTTTATGACACCGCGCATGCGCGGGTCGTTCACGCTGCTGCCCTTTACCAATATGGCGCTTTTGATCCGGATGGGTCATTAGACATGCGCGATTCTGTGGAATGATACTTCCTGTTGATACAAGCGAACACCATGTGTGAATGTCACGTGGTGATGTATCAGATGACACGGACCCCGCACCCGATCAGTATTTTTGATGCTGTTCTTCGCTACTATTGTTCATTTTGGGATATATGTAATGTACAAAGATAAGATGTTTCACGTGTCACTTGATATTATGCACAATGAATTGTAATACACAGGTATTTATGGTAACCAAGATGTTGTTTATATTAGCAACTATGATGTCACAGGAATGACGTATCTATTCACCAATCATGTTTGAGAATTGCTTCACCAATCATGTCTGCCGATGTTACACTGTTTGCACTATTTAAGTTTGGTCGTCACCATTGTTCCTTGCTTAAAAAAGGCTCTATTGCTGAGCCGAAACGTCGCGTTTTTTGCACCGCATGGGTGATTAAATCCACACCGCATGGGTGATTAAATCCACTATTTTTACTACGTTGGAGTGCTGTCCTTCTTTTTCTTTATGCATATCGGGTAAGGAGCTTATACCCTTTGGACATAGCACCCGCTATTGTTATCCGTGTATGGACGTTACTTCAGTGCCGCCATTTTTCTTCTGTATATATATATATATATATATATATATATATAAAAATAAAAAGAAAACGGCAGCACCTCCGATATGGTGATAACATGGTATCCTTTATTCACCCGTGCGACGTTTCGATCCTCTTGCTGTGATCGTTGTCAAGCTTGAAACGTTGCTCGGGTTAATAAAGGATCCCACGTTATCACCATATCAGAAGTGCTGTGGTTTTTCATTTTCAATATTAACTTAGCCTTGGTTGGATAATACCGCTGGCACTCCGACATCCCAAGGGAGTGCTGATCTGAATTGTCTTCCTTATAAGTATATATATATATATATATATATATATATATATATATATATTTATATATATCAAACTTTACGGTTTTCTGCACCCGGACCCGAACATTTCGGTAAAAGTTTGGGTTCGGGTTTGTTGTTCGGTGATATCTTCCCGCTTTTTGAAAGGCCAATCAACAAGCATTTCACTACTTTGCACTAAGAAGCCATCACAGCCATGCCTACTATTGGCATAGCTGTGATTTGCTAAATGCAGAATGTGACTCTATTTAAGCTGGAGTCACGTAGCACCACACATCACTCTGCTGCTCTTAGTGAAGGGACAGGTTGCTGCTGGTGCTCTCAGGGAGAGATTAGGGAAGAAATCTGTTGAACTTAGTGGTGATAAATCTTCAAACTACAGCAATTATTGAGGGTGCTATGCTACATATTTGTACCAAGCCACACTACAACCATAACCGTTCGGATCGGGTACATCCTGTAACTTCAATAAAGATTGCGATCAATCTTGGAACGTTCCATTGTAAAGTAATGGTCAACCTCAGAAAACTACAAAATTCCAACAAACTACAGAAAATAAGCTCAATACAACCAAATATACAAAAGTAGAAACTTTATTAATTCATCACATCAACAGAATAAATACAGTTAAAAAAGGGGAAAAGGTGACAGAAAAAGAGACACCATCCCGACATATTACATCCACATGATTCAATTGAATATAATGACAAACATGATTCACAAATTTTATCACCTTACATAGAATAACTCCACCAAACAGCAGGTCGTCAGTGTGTACTGCTACTATTACATATAATAAAGGTATGCTATTACATGCTGCATAGTCAGCACGACCAAAATGCAAAGTGACCATATGAATACCACAGGACACTATAAAATAACTCACCAGCTTGTTAGGAGGTATATGTGCTGGGATGGCGCTACCCCGACGTGCGTTTCGGCATGCCTTCCCTGGAAATTTTGCCAGTTTTTCTGTATACAAACTCCTGCTCTGCATAAATGACAGGGAGGTAAATCTCTAAAAATCATCTGTTACATTGGTGGGTGACATTTTGCCAGTTTTGCCACATACAAACCCCTGCTCTGCATAAATGACAGGGAGGTAAATCTCTAAAAATCCTCTGTTAAATTGGTGGGTGACATTTTGCCAGTTTTGCCATATATAAACCACTGCTCTGCATAGGTGACAGGGAGGTAAATTTCAAAAAATCATCTGTTACATAGGTGGGTGACATTTTGCCAGTTTTGTTGCACACAAACCTCTGCTCTGCAGAGGTGACAGGGAAGTACATTTCTTAAAATCGTATGTTACATTCTTGGGCCATAAAGTACCCCTGCACTGCATACCAGACTGGGAATTATATTCTGTAAATTTGGCGACGTTTACATTGTTGGGTGCTGTAGTTTTATGCTATAAAATCTCCATGATGTCTCCATGATAAATCTGCAGCGTGGGGGCCCCTTGTGGCTTCTATACACTTAAAATTATCCTTTAGCGGGGCAAATAGATGCCAGATTATGGGGACGCTCCATGACTTTTTTTTTCAAACTACCACTGCCCTGCATCTCTGACTGGGAAATATATGCTGTAAATTAAGTGTCGTTCAGATTGTTGGCTGATCTGTACCCCTTCTGTCTTTCAAAGTACCCCAGCACTGCATAACAGACAGGGAACTTAGTTCCTTACAATTGGCGGTTGCATTGCTGCCTCAACCCTAAAACATTGGGAAATATAAAAAAAAACCAAAGAGTAAGTGCGCTGTAGTATAACAATGGTTGGGTGAGGCCAGTATACATGTCTATTCTGCATAAGGTACGAACAAGTCCTGTGGGATCCATGCCTGGTTCTCTTTAATGAGTGTGAGATTGTCCAAGTTGGCTGTGCTTGTCTGTGATAACACCCTCAGCTGTGCTAAACACACGTTCATACAATACACTGGTTACAGGGCAGGCCAGCACCTCCAAGGCGTAAAGGTGAAGCTGGGGCCATGTTCCCAATTTGGAGACCCAAAAGTTGAATGCGGCAGACCCAGTGGCGTAGCTAGAAATGACTGGGCCCAAGAGCAAATTTTTGAATTGGGCCACCCTCCCCCAGTAATATTTGCGCAACCCCTTCCTTTCTTGCTTTTAGTAAATGGGTGTGTAGAAGATCTACACCCCAGGATGGGTACCTATTGGCGCACAATGACGACCTTGAAGCAGATGTATTCAATGACGGTTTTTATTAACTACGCGTTTCGGGGTGTAAGTCCCCCTTTTTCAAGTCTAGAATAAAGGAAAGCGGCAAAAACAGGTGCAGGGCCATGAGGCTCCTTAAAAATATATATATACACATATAACCCTTAAAGCATCTGAATATTAAAATGCTATGTATTTACTCATAAAATTCATTAAAATGCCATAAGCGTACATGTTAAAAGCCTTATTGTAAATGGAATCAATATCATAGTGTAAGACGATCATAGCTACTAAAATAATAAGAAAGTAGATGAATAGATAAATATATCTGTTGAAGGAGGTGAGGAAAAAAATAGAGAGATTGTCACAAGCATCAATATGCAAACTAACTATATAAACAGAGTTAGTAAGTATAAAGTAAATAAATAATATATGGTAAAATAATACATTCATAAAATAAAGCATGTTGGAACCGACATGGTTGCTAGGGGTGATTACCTGGAATGCCGTGCTGCTAGGTGTATCATAGGCCACAGGGATAACTGCAAAGATGAGTGGTAGGTACATTTGATGAGGTGAAATGCAATGTTCTTATTTCTTGGTTCCTTTATAAATGATGGTTTAATGAACAAATGGTGTATCCTGATTACCTGCTGAGTAGTAACGCTGCAGTTATTATCGCTCCTTATGGATGGATGGCGTGCGCTCCCCTGAGGCTGCAGAACGCTGACAGTGCGGCTCACCATGTGCCCGAGCGCGCGCTGCTTGAAGCAAGGGCGGAGGGAGGGGGAAGGGCGGGGCTGATGACGTGTGACCACACGCCGGCCAGCTCTGTGAAGGGAACTGAGTGAGAAGCGCTGGTACTGACAGCACTGGTGTGGGGTGTGTGTCAGATGGAATAGTGCTGTGTGATCTATCTGGGTGTCAGTGGGAGCGCTGCTCAAGAGAAGTGTGTGGAATAGTAACAACCATGTCGGTTTCAATATGCTTTATTTTATGAAAATAAAATAAAGCACCCAGCACACCCATTCACTTCTCATCAGTCCCCTGGGGGTTTGGCAACCACCCAACTGGACTGAGCGGATACCGGCAGCACCGACCTCTTCAGTTGCCCTCACAAACGTTGTGCCTACCAATTTACACCACGAAAAAGGTGAGCGCGACTACACTATTTTTAATATATTTCAACCAAAATTTCTGAAACACACTACCCTATGAGCGCCTTTCTCCCCCTATTGTTACCATTTATGCTTTCTTGCTTTTAGTCCTTCTTCTCCTGAATGGGCCCCGTCTTGGTCAAGGCCCCAAAGCAGCCCCTTTTCTTGCTTCCCCTGTAGCTACGACCCTGGGCAGGCCCATGAGTCAGTACGTGTAGGCGTGTGCACGGATACTATTCCACCATTTTGCGGTAATGCTGCCTCTTGCTAAGACATTCCATATCTGCTGGTGGTGCTGGTTGTTGTGGTGCGGTGACAAAGCTTTTCCACATTTCGGCCATGCTAACCCTGCCTTCTGAGGTGCGGGCGGTTACCCAGCTGCATTGGCAACTTCTTCCTCCTCCTCCTCTGCTTTAGCCTTGTGATTCCACTGAGTCAGGTGTGAATGCCATCAGCAGCGCGTCTACCAGCATTGGCTTCTTCTGATCACGCTTCAGTGATGGAATCAAGGACGGCATGTTGTCCTTGTAACGGGGATCCAGCAGGGTGGCCACCCAGTAATCTGCACAAGTTAGAATGTGGGCAACTCGGCAGTGATTGCGCAGGCACTGCAGCATGTAGCCACTCATGTGTGCCAGACTGCCCAGAGGCAACGACAAGCTGTCCTCTGTGAGAGGTGTATCATCTGTGTCCTCCATATCCCCCCAGCCATGCTGCAGTGATGGCCGTGAGCTGCTTTGGGTGCCACCCTGCTGAGAACACGGTTTCTTCACCTTCTCCTCCTCAATCTCCTTCAGAACTGTGCCCTGGCTACACAATTGTGTACCTGGCCTATGTTGGTGCAGGAAGCCACCCTCCGAGCCACTTGTATATGACTGGCCTTGTATATAGTTTTGCTTGTTTTTTTTTTGTTTATCTGACTTATAGTTATTTAATTATGTTTATAAGTAAATTTGTAAATAGTTTATGAATGGGCATTAATGAGTGGTTTGAGTGAAAGGGGGGGGGGGGTAGGGTGAGAGTCTGGACGATTTATAATAAAAAGCCCTGACAACTGTGGAAATGTTACCCAAAATTCTAACCAACAAATTTAATAAAATTATTTGCCTGTCACATCTGGGGCTTAGGCTGCAATGGGTGCTTGAGCACCAATAAAAGTGAATTTGTGCCAGCAGAATCTAAGAGCTGGATTAACTGAATTGATTTTCACTGTCAGGTGTTCAGGAATTTCTGCACCACCAAATTCAGCACATGCACCAGGCAAGGGATGTGTGTCCTATCGGCTAGGCCCAGAGCTGCTACTAGTTTTGCCCATTATCACACACCACCAGGCCGGGCTTGAGGCTCAGTGACACCAACCACTCATCGGTCTGTTGTTCCATGCCGTCCACAACTCCTGCGCTGTGTGGGGTTTGTCCCCCAAACAAATGAGTTTCAGAACAGCCTGCTGTCGTTTTCCCCCAGGCTGTGCTGATGTTGGTGGTGAAGGTGTTACACTGAAAGGATGAGGAGGTGGTAGAGGAGGAGGAAGCGGAGTAGGAGGAGGAGGCAACAGGAGGCAAATAGAAATGCCCTGCAATCCTTGGGGGCGGAAGGACATGCGCCAAACTGCTATCCGCCTCTGGCCCAGCCGCCACTACATTTACCCAGTTTGCTGTTAGGGAGATTTAACTTCCCTGCCCGAGCTTTTTTGGTGCACGTATTGGTGGCTATGTGGACCTTGCCACAGATGGCGTTGTGCAGTGCACACCTGATTTTGTAAGCCACTTGGTTGTGCAGGTAATAGATTGCTCGTCTGGAAAAGTAGTGGCGGTTGGCAACCACGTACTGTGGGACAGCCACCGTCATAAGTTTTTTAAAAGTCTCCATCCGTCTCCACCAGACAGAATGACAGTATTTCAAAGGACCAGGAATTTTGAAATCCTGGGATCGGGATCGCGGGTGGGTAGGGGGGTACTTCCTCTTTCTATTTATTTTTCTAATTTCGAGATGGACAGCTGAACGCTTCCATGGGATGGTGTGGAGATGCTTGGTGACAGTGAAAGATGTGGTGGCATTTCTGCCACATCTTCTGTTTGCGGGGTGGCAGGTGCCACTGTCACTCACTTGTGCTCAGATTTAGAACGTTTATTTTTATGTATTTTATGTTATTTTAAGTCATTTCCCTGTTGTTTGCAGGGCACTTGTCCTACTCTTACCCCCATTTTGCTTCAATTTCCAGCCCTCTAGCCCTTTCTATGACTTTTTTAGAGCCATTTTTGTGCCCCAAAGTTCGGGTTACTATTGACTTCAATGGGGTTTGGTTCGGGGTAAAGTTTGGGTCAAGTTCGGGTCCCAAAACCAAACTTTTTTGTGAAATTCGGCAAACCTGTCAAACCCGAACTTCCTGGTGTCCGCTCAACTCTAGTTATAACTTTTTTTTAAATTCCATTATAGGATTACTGTTTTAAAACCTTATTTCATCGCCTGACCCTGGCTGTTAAGCATGAGCCAGCATTAGGAACACAGGCTATTAGTAACAGACGGTTCTTAGTGCTGTAGCACTCTGACAGCAATTTAACCCCATCTATTTGCAGTGAACTTTTGCAGTATATCTAAATTATGTCCTAACAGGCATAATCACAAGACAAATTTAAGCTGCAAGATTCCTTTATTACTGGTTTTTCAACTTTTTGTTCCCTCTGAGTATGCCATTAAAGCTAATTATGTGAGTCAGTAGACGAGACAGAGCAGCAGCAGATTTGCATGTACTGTAGCTGTGGAGTCACAGGTTGATGAGATGCTGAAGCGCAGATCCTTGTTTACTCCTACAGTGTGATTTTTGGGAACATTTTTCTCTATATATGAAGATTCTCATTATGGACTATGATGAAAGAGAAATACTAAGGGGGATATTTATTAAAACTGGCATTTTAGACGCCGATCTTAATAACCCCTATATGTGCGTAGATGCAGGCCTCTACATAACTTCTGTGTATCCAGCACCAGTGTAAATGTAAGCCAGCTACCTAGCTGGCTTACATTAGGGCCATTTTATACGCCTAAAACAGGCGTAGAAAATTATGAATGAGATGGGCCTGCTGGCCCGACCCTTCCCCGCCCATGCCCCGTCCACTTTTTTAGACCTGGCCTGAGTGGGGGAAAGTGGGACATAGTAGTTTTAAAGTGTGGGTAGGAGAATTCTTGGAATGATGGAGAGGGATGCCTTTTCTCATTTTTCTACACTTTAATATCTTCTTGCAACTAAGTTGTTGTAATATTCCCCTGTGACAGTTCTACCCTTCTCCAGGTAATTCCCCATCAGAACACCATTCCTATCCCAAAAACGGTTGCCATCACCTCTCCTGCAAAAACAACAATGTGGAAATTTTTTGGGACTTGGGGACGCAGCATGTTTCCACGCCATGCTTTGCCTTGTGGTTTCAGGATCAAAATGAAGGGCCCACATTTCATCACAGTAGCAATTCAGGATGCAAAAGTTTCTGGGTCATCATTTATGGAAGGGGAACGGGGGGAATACATCCTCCCTTGACATACTTTCTGATCATTTGTTTACATTCTTGATTACCATCTCTACCACCCCGGACACTGTAATTCTACTTCACTGTAAAGGCTAATATGAATACAAACACTAAAATGATAACACTAGTTTATTGCAAATGTGTATTTTTCTGCACAATACATTTTTTCACCAAAGTTTAGCATGGACATAATATAGATCAATTTCTACAGTCTGTCTAGAGTTTTGCTTTGGGCTTTAACAAAGATGTCTGTTGCTATTAATGTCCAATGTTAACTCTTCCATCTGTTAATATATTTTTCTTTGACATAACAGGTTATATATATCCTCTGGCTATGTATCTTAATAAAAACAACAAAAAACAAAACTGTGTACTCCTTTTAATTTTGCAAATGTAATATACAATTAGGACTGAACCTGTAACTGAATGAGTCTTCCAGGGCAATTTATTTTTTCATGCTTAATCTATTATCATTGAACATTTTATATAAAACCAATAATAACAATATTATGGATGGCTATATATTTTCTCCAAAATGATAGAAACAACATTGTATAGACAGATCAAAAACATATAACAATAATTCCTCAATCATTAAGATCAGACATTGAAACGGTTAAAACATGCAGTAGACAGTCCTTAAAAACTTAGGGGGTCATTTATTAGGGCACATACACCATTTTTGGCATACTTTTCTTAAAGATTTGGTAACAAAGCGGATTTGCGGCAGAATCTGCGACTTTTCCCTGATCACGCCATTTTTCCTAGATGGCGGAAAAAGGGAGCCTGGTGTGGGCGGCGAAGGGGGTGGGCTGATAGACCCATCAGATTAATCATTTTATCCGAATAGTTTTTTGCATAGAAAATTACGAAAATGTATGCCAGCAAGGGTGCTGGAGTAGATTTAAGCAAGTCGCATGGCCGCTGATAAAGTGTCTAGATTAGATGCAGATTTCAGCGGTGTGTCACTCATTAGCTTAAAGTAAGCGGTTGCTAAGAACCAGCATCATAATTGTAATAATAATAATAATATTATTATTATTATTATTATTATAAAATTATTATTATAATAATTTTTCAAAAATTCGATTCGCCGGTTCGACGATTTTTTCAGTAAAAATTTCTATTCGATCTGAATATTTTTGCAGTGAATCACATTAAAAACGGCTGTTTCCTGGCTGCTGAGAGCCTTTATAGTTGCGTAGAACACTGAGCCTTGCAGTAACACGCATAGGGAGTCTGTTTTGGTAGTGAAATAATACTGTGAGTCCGTATGACATGCAGATGACAGGCGACGCTCTTAGAATCACTGCATACTTTTTTGCAAAAAAACTGACCAAATAACTCAAGTATCAACTCAGCCTTACAGGTAAATGTAGGTGTCAAGAAGAAGCGCACTCCTGTTACACCCTCGTCAGCTGATTCCACATAGATGTCTGCAGAACCTGTTCTATTAAGCGCTTATACAAGTAGAGCCCCCCGACAAAGTGGAGAGGGTGTCAGCAGTAAGTTTGTGTTGACGTCACTGATTAATTTTCCTCAGTCTCTGTTCCGTCTGAACAATTACCCAGAAAAAACGGATACTGTATGTGGAGCATTCACGCCTTTACTCGGTTAGCATTTGCTTAATAATCCATCAGTATTGCTGAAGGCAAAAAAAAAGAAGGAGTGGATCTAAAACAGAGATGACACATGAATGGAATATTTGCATGTCTTCTGTGTTTTCTACACACATCTGATTTTGGCTACCAAATGATAAGCCAATTCTGATGGGACCATACAGGCCTTAAAGCTGCTACACAGACAGGATCCGTTGTGCGTCTCCTTTTTCCTTTCTTCTAACAGATCAGAAGAAATGTCAAATAAATCTTGATGTCAGCAAGGTCAAAAGCCAAAATAGTGGACCAGTCATGAAGTGGGGAGGGTGAGAACAGCATGAGAAGTCCACAGTCCCAATAACAGGATCTGGAGGTGGAGACAGCATGAAAAGACCACAGAGCGGCACAATGGCATAGTCTGGAGTTGGCGGCAGCTTGAGTAAGCCACAGAGCGGTACAATGACAGAATCTGGAGGTGGCGGCAGCATCAGGAGGCCACAGAGTGGCAAGGTGACATACTGTGGAGGTCAGTGGCAATACCAATACTTGCTGAAGATTGTGGGTGAAAGAAAGAGCACTTGGCATCAGATGTGTGGCATCAGGCTGGTAACAGCATCAGAATAGTAGCTGAGGCAGGTAGCCGGAAGAAACAGGTTTCTTTTGTCAAATGGTTGGTGTGAAACCATGGATGATCTATTCTGATGCATCAGGCACTGGCGTGTGGAAATCCTGGCTGATCCACGTCTGATTCATCTTGATGCAGTGTCCCACTATGTGTTATATGGGAGTACTTTAAACTCTTGCTAAATGTCATATCAAATGTACAGGGTGGGCCATTTATATGGATACACCTTGATAAAATGGGAATGGTTGGTGATATTAATCCAACACTGAACCAGTTTCACGAAACTTAGCAAGCAGTTTGCTAACTGTAGCATGGGAGATGGGTGGTCTCATATGGGTCTTGCATTGAAATCTGCTGCAATGACCCGGTTACTACGTTCACCAGACATCAACACAATTTCTGTAAGCAAAGAGAAACTTGTAAATAACTCATGAAAGAATAAAGTAACGTTAAAACCAAGCACACCACTGTTTTTCTTGTGAAATTCCCAATAAGTTTGATGTGTCACATGACCCTCTTCCTATTGAAAAAACAAAAGTTGGATTCAAAATGGCCGACTTCAAAATGGCCGCCATGGTCACCACCCGTCTTAAAAAGTTTCCCCCCTCAAATTTACTAATGTGCAACAAACAGGAAGTTAATATCACCAAACATTCCCATTTTATTAAGGTGTATCCATATAAATGGCCCACCCTGTATTATGGTATCATGCTGCAATTCCCTTTAACAGGCTGGCAGTGCCATTTAACTTTATTCACACCTAGGTGGTGCTGGCATCACTTAAATATATAGCTTACTTTTGTCCAAAAAAGATTTTACCCCATAAGTGCAGCGCTTATTGCTGAGTACAATTTTTTTTCCCCACTAAAATATTTCAAAAAAGATTTTACCGCATTTGAGTGGAGCGCCTAATGCTGAATACAAGTTTTTTTTCCACTGAAATATTTCAAAAAATATTTGATATATATATAATATATATATTTGATATATAAGTGCAGTGCTTAACGCCGAATACAAAATTTTTTTCACCAAAATAATTCAAAAAACATTTTACCGCATATAAGTGCATCGCGTTACGCTGAATACAATTTTTTTTCCACCAAGATAATTCAAAAAATATTTTTCCGCATATAACTGCAGCGCTGAACGCCGAATATCTTTTTATTTTTCTACTGATATACACCACTAAAGGCTTTACCACATATAACTGGAACAGTGAACGTCGAGAATATTTTTCTTTTTCCACATATATACGCCACTAAAGGCTTTTCAACAGAGGGTTATAGACTGTCAGTTTAAAAAAACAACGGCACCGGAGACGGAGTGATCTGAAGTGAAAGGGATGTAGCGGAGGAAGTAGGTCCGCGATGGAAGAGCGAGACACAGTCCTTGTGCAGTTTCTGTGCTGCAGAAAAGTCCCCGTAGTGTCCAGTAAGCAATACCACAGATAGATGCGGGCTGGTGTGAATTAGTTCGCATTTTTGTGCAGGGTTAGTGGATAGTGTGTTCACCTGTATTGGTGCGCCACTCTTATGGACATCATCACGTAAGCGTTCAGTATGTGAAACGTAAATCCAAAATATTTTACCACTACGTAATTCAGTCCATACCGCAAAAAAGATATAAGTGCAGGAGCGAATGGCGAATGTATATTTCTTTTTCTACTACTATACGTCAATAAAGGTTTTCCAAGATTTAAGTGCAGTAACGAATGGCTAATGTATATTTCTTTTTCTACTGATATACGTCAAAAAAGGTTTTTCTACATTTAAGTGCACCAGAAAATGGCAAATGAGAATATATATTTCTTGTTGGACTGAAATAGGTCACTATACTCTTTCACCAGAAATAACTGCAACAGTGCAGTGCGTATATATTTTTCTTTTTTTTACTGAAATGCGCCTCTATATGATTTCCCCTGAAATAACTGCAACAGGGCAGTGCACATATATTTTTCTTTTTTTACTAAAATACGCCTCTATATGCTTTCACTAGAAATAACTGCAGAAGTGACCTGAGAATATATATTTTTTGTTGGACTGAAATAGGCCACTATACGCTTTCACCAGAAATAACTGCAGAAGTGAAATGTGTATATCTTTTTCTTGTAGTACTGAATAAGATACTAAGATATAAGCCTCTAAAGTCTTTTCAACATAACACATAGAAACATAGAAACATAGAATGTGTCGGCAGATAAGAACCATTTGGCCCATCTAGTCTGCCCAATATGCTGAATACTATGGAGAGCCCCAGGCCCTATCTTATATGAAGGATGGCCTTATGCCTATCCCATGCATGCTTAAAGGGCTTCTGTCACCCCCACTGATGTAATTTTCACTAGCTGACATTAGCTACTTGCTAATGTCAGCTGAGTTCAAACATATGTTTCCTAACTTTTTTCCTTTTTTCTATCTTCTAAAAAACTTACTTTTGTGATATGCAATTATCTGGCTACCAGCAAGTTGGGCGGGTACTTGCTGGTAGCCGCCGCATCTTCATGCCTTGAACGCCCTCTTCTTGATAGACAGGGCCAGCGCGTCTCCTCCTCTCGCTGGCCCTGTCTGCAGCTGCAATCCAGCGCCGTGCCGTATCGGTCTTTAGTCGGCGCAGGCGCTCTGAGTGAGGACGCCGCTAGGCGCCCGTCCTCAGTGCGCCTGCGCCGATGACGCCAGCCCTACACCCGGAAGAAAAGACGCCGGCATCGCCTGCTCCTTACCAGGGATGCCGGCGTCTTCTCTTCCGGGTGTAGGGCTGACGTCATCGGCGCAGGCGCACTGAGGACGGAGCGCCTAAGCGAGCATCCTTCACTCAGAGCGCCTGCGCCGACTAAAGACCGATACGGCGCAGGCGCGGGATTGAAGCTGCAGACAGGGCCAGCGAGAGGAGGAGAGCGCGCTGGCCCTGTCTATCAAAAGAAGAGGGGGCGTTCCAAGGGCATGAAGATGCGGCGGCTACCAGCAAGTACCCGCCCAACTTGCTGGTAGCCAAGATAATTTGCATATCACAAAAGTAAGTTTTTTAGAAGATAGAAAAAAGGAAAAAAGTTAGGAAACATATGTTTGAACTCAGCTGACATTAGCAAGTAGCTAATGTCAGCTAGTAAAAATTACATCAGTGGGGGTGACAGAAGCCCTTTAAACTCCTTCACTGTATTTGCAGCTACCACTTCTGCAGGAAGGCTATTCCATGCGTCCACTACTCTCTCAGTAAAGTAATTCTTCCTGATATTACTTTTAAACCTTTGCCCCTCTAATTTAAAACTATGTCCTCTTGTAGCAGTTTTTCTTCTTTTAAATATTCTCTCCTCTTTTACCGTTATGATTCCCTTTATGTATTTAAAAGTTTCTATCATATCCCCTCTGTCTCTTCTTACTTCCAAGCTATACATGTTAAGATCCTTTAACCTTTCCTGGTAAGTTTTGTCCTGCAATCCATGTACTAGTTTAGTAGCTCTTCTCTGAACTCTCTCCAAAGTTTCAATATCCTTCTGCAGATATGGTCTCCAGTACTGCACACAATACTCCAAATGAGGTCTCACTAGTGCTCTGTAGAGCGGCACGAGCACCTCCCTCTTTCTACTGTTAATGCCTCTCCCTATACACCCAAGCATTCTGCTGGCATTACCTGCTGCTCTATGACATTGTCTGCCCACCTTTAGGTCGTCTGATATAATGACCCCTAAATCCCTTTCCTCAGATACTGAGGTTAGTACTGTATCACTGATTTTATATTCTGCTCTTGGGTTTTTACGCCCCAGGTGCATTATCTTGCACTTATCGACATTAAATTTTAGTTACCAGATTTTTGACCATTCCTCTAGTTTTCCTAAATCCTTTTCCATTTGGTGTGTCCCTCCAGGAACATCAACCCTGTTACAAATCTTTGTGTCATCAGCAAAAAGACACACCTTACCATTGAGGCCTTCTGCAATTTCGCTGATAAAGATATTAAACAATATGGGTCCCAGAACAGATCCCTGAGGTACCCCACTGGTAACAATACCATGGTCTGAATATACTCCATTGACTACAACCTACAACTACAATCTGTTTTCTGTCCTTCAGCCACTGCCTAATCCATTCAACAATATGTGAGCTCAAGCTCAAAGACTGCAGTTTATTGATAAGCCTTCTATGTGGGACAGTATCAAAAGCCTTACTAAAGTCCAGATAAGCGATGTCTACTGCACCTCCGCCATCTATTATTTTAGTCACCCAATCAAAAAAGTCAATAAGATTAGTTTGACATGATCTCCCTGAAGTAAACCCATGCTGTTTTTTATCAATCAACCCATGGGTTTTTAGATGTTCCACAATCCTCTTCTTGAGTATGGTTTCCATTAATTTCACCACTATTGATGTCAGGCTTACTGGCCTATAGTTGCCTGATTCCTCTCTACTACCTTTTACACTTTCAGCCAAATAACAAAAAGCTGGAATGACAGAGCTGTCTAATGACTATTTGGATCCCAAAATAATCTTTCCCTGCACTTGTAAATCACTTCCCAATCAATGTCCCTAGTGCCTTCACACGTCTGTCCCTGCACTCTGAACGCTGGAAAATGTCTGACTGTAAGATGGCCGCCGCATTTATAGGGATGTGACATCACAGGGCTGGCTGGCTGCTGATTGGCTGCATGAAGGCATTTCAATCTGGGTGATCCCACCTTTCTAGAGTTCCTTGCCGCATGTCCTCAGACCTCACACGTGAAGCCACCATTTTAGGAAAATTGCGATTCGTTACCACAAAGCACGAGGAAATTCACATTCGTTGCAAATCGAATTTTTCCTGAAGTTCTAAACTAATTCCACATTGTCAGCTTCAATTCGCTCATCTCTAATCATAATCATTGCAGCACAGGCTTAAAAAGAGTCAAATCTACTTGAGAAGAGTCATGGTTATTCATAATCTCTTGCGCTGTCACCCATCTTCTGATGATTGGCAGTTCTCTCCGAGAGAGAAAGGGAGAAATCTAGGTAGAAGACTGTTAATCATGAGCAGGTTGGCAGGGAGAGCAAGAATTCACGAATAACCATGACTAGAGTTGAGCGAACAGTTCGAGCATAGTTCCGGTTTGTACCGAATTTTGGGGTGTTCGGGACCCGGACCCGAACATTTTCAAAAAAGATCGGGTTCGGGTCCGTTGTTTGGCGATTTCTTCCTGCTTTCTGAAGGGCAGCACAGCAGTCAATCAGCTAGTGTTTTACTTCTTGCCCTAAGAAAATATCACAGCCATGCCTACTAATGGCATGGCTGTGATTGGCCAAGTGCAGCATGAGACCCAGCCTCTATTTAAGCTGGAGTCAAGTAGTGACTCCAGTGCTGAGAATGCAGCTTCTGTCAGGGCGAGATTAGGCAGGGAAAAGTCAGCAACAGCACCTAATGAAGTGATCAATCTACAGCTGTGAATCATTCAACTTCTGCTAGTTAATTGCTCACTGGTTTTCAGGCTGCACAGAGTGTTTTTCTGTCACTTTGATTGGTGGACATTTTGTGTCTTGTGGTGCACCAGTACAAGCTGCCACCAAGTCGATCAATCCATCAATACTAGGTATTTTTTTGCTATATCCTACATCAGGGGCTTGGATATGCTTATTGTCACCCTTAGAAACTCAGGATAGAAATTTCTATATTTTATTAAGGGGTTAAATTCAATTGCCAAAATAGCAATCTCCTAAATCTGGTGTTCCAGCTGTGGCTAGCCAAGTGTAATACTGTCTGCTGTCTGGCAAAGTATAGATTTTTTTCTATGGTGAAATTTAATTGCCAAAATAGAAATCCCCTAAATCTAGTGTCCCAGCAGTGGCTGGCAAAGTTTAATACTGTCCGGCAAAGGATATATTTTGTTCTGGGGTGAAATTCAATAGCTAAAATAGCAATACCGTAAATCTGATGTCCCAGCAGTGGCTGGCCAAGTTTAATAGTGTCCAGCAAAGGATAGATAATTTTCTGGGGGGAAATTCAATTGCCAAAATAGCAATACCGTAAATCTGGTGTCCCAGCAGCGGCTGACCAAGTTTAATAGTGTCCGTCATAGGATATATTTTGTTCTGGGGTGAAATTCAATTGCCAAAATAGCAATACCGTAAATCTGGTGTCCCAGCAGTGGCTGGCAAAGTTTAATAGTGTCCGGAAAAAGATATATTTTGTTCTGGGGTGAAATTCAATTGCCAAAATAGCAATACCGCAAATCTGGTGTCCCAGCAGTGGCTGGCCAAGTTTAATAGTGTCCAGCAATGGATATATCATTTTCTGCGATGAAATTCAGTTGCAAAAATAGAAATACAGTAAATCTGGTGTTCCAGCTGTGACTGGACAAGTTTAATAGTGTCCGGCAAAGGATTTATTATTTTCTGGGGTGAAATTCAATTGCCAAAATAGCAATACCATAAATCTGGTGTCCCAGCAGTGGCTGGCAAAGTTTAATAGCGTCCGGCAAAGGATATTTTTTGTTCTGGAGTGAAAATCAATAGCCAAAATAGCAATACCGTAAATCTGGTGTCCCAGCAGTGGCTGGCCAAGTTTAATAGTGTCCGGCAGATGATAGAAAATTTTCTGGAGGGAAATTTAATTGCCAAAATAGCAATAACGTAAATCTGGTGTCCCAGCAGTGGCTGGCCAAATTTAATATTGTCCGTCAAAGGATTCATTATTTTCTGCGGTGAAATTCAGTTGCAAAAATAGAAATACAGTAAATCTGTTGTTCCAGCTTTTGCAGGCTTAGTTTAAATCTTTTGTTAAAAGGGTATATTTTTTTCTGGGGTGAAATTTAATTGCCAAAATAGCAATACCCTGAATCTGGTGTTCCAGCTGTTGCAAGCCTAGTTTAAATCTGTCCGTAAAAGGGTATATTTTTTTCTGGGGTGAAATTCAATTGCCAAAATAGCAATACCCTTAATCTGGTGGTCCAGCTGTGACTGGACAAGTTTAATAGTATCCATGAAAGGATAGATTTTGTTCTGGGGTGAAATTTAATTGCTCAAAATAGCAATACCCTGAATCTTGTGTTCCAGCTGTGACTGGACAATTTCTGTAGTGTCCGTCAAAGGATATATTATTTTCTGGGGTGAAAGTCAGTAGCAAAAATTGAAATACAGTAAATCTGGTGTTCCAGCTGTGGCTGGACAAGTTTAATAGTGTCCGGCAAAGGATTTATTATTTTCTGCGGTGAAATTCAGTCGCCAAAATAGAAATACAGTAAATCTGGTGTTCCAGCTGTGACTGGACAAGTTTAATAGTATCCGTCAAAGGAGAGATTTTGTTCTGGGGTGAAATTTAATTGCCAAAATAGCAATACCCTGAATCTTGTGTTCCAGCTTTGACTGGACAATTTCCCTAGTGTTCGTCAAAGGATAGATTTTGTTCTGGGGAGAAATTCAATTGCCAAAATAGCAATAACGTAAATCTGGTTTCCCAGCAGTGGCTGGCCAAGTTTAATAGTGTCCGTCAAAGGATTTATTATTTTCTGCGGTGAAATTCAGTCGCCAAAATAGAAATGCAGTAAATCTGGTGTTCCAGCTGTGACTAGACAAGTTTAATAGTATCCGTCAAAGAAGAGATTTTGTTCTGGGGTGAAATTTAATTGCCAAAATAGCAATACCCTGAATCTTGTGTTCCAGCTTTGACTGGACAATTTCCCTAGTGTTCGTCAAAGGATAGATTTTGTTCTGGGGTGAAACACAGTTGCAAAAATATAAATAAAGTTAATCTGTTGTTCCAGCGGTTGCAGGCCTAGTTTAAATCTGTCCGTAAAAGGGTATATTTGGTTCTAGGGTGAAATATAATTGCCAAAATAGCAATACCCTGAATCTGGTGTTCTAGCTTTTGCAGGCCTAGTTTGTAACCTTTTATATTAACTGCCCAGTCATAGCTATCATCCAGCCATGTCTCAGTTATTCCCACTATGTCATAGTCCTCCTCACACATCACTAATTCCAGTTCACCAGTCTTGTTAGTCAGGCTTCTGGCATTAGTATACATACATTTGACAGGTTTATGTGTATTTTTTACCCTACATCTTTCATTCTGAGCTGTTCTAGTCCCCCCTTCCATTCCTCCCCCAGACACACTACCTCGCCCCTGGTCTCTATCTGCACTATCTTCCCCTCCTATAACGTAATTACCCTCCCCCCCAGTCCCTAGTTTAAACACTCATCCAACCTTCTAGTCATCTTTCTCCCCAACACAGCTCCTCCTTCCCCATTGAGGTGCAGCCCGTCCCTACGGTAGAGCCTGTAGCCAACAGAGAAGTCTGCCCAGTTCTCCAGGAACCCGAACCCCTCCTTCCTACACCAGTTCTTGAGCCACTTGTTAACCTCCCTAATCTCCTGCTGCCTTTCTTGTGTGGCTCGTGGTACAGGCAGTATTTCAGAAAATACTACTTTTGAGGTCCTTTTGACCTAAATCCCTGAAATCATTTTTAAGGACTCTCCACCTTCATCTAACTTTGTCATTGGTTCCGATATGGACCATGACTGCTGGGTCTTCTCCAGCCCCTCTCAGTAATCTGTCAACCCGATCCGCGATATGTTGAACTCTAGCGCCGGGAAGTCAGCACACTGTTCGGCGATCACGATCTTTGTGACAGCACACTGTTCGGCGAACCCGAACATTTTTGGGAAGTTCGGCCGAACATCTCGAACCCGAACATCCAGGTGTTCACTCAACTCTAACCAGGACTCTTATCAGGTGGCCGTGACTCTTTTCCAGGACAAGTCTGCAATGATTATGATGTTGGTTCTCGGCAACGACTTACTTTTAACTTATAAATGACAGATCGCTAAGGTCAACTCACCTTTCTTTACTTTATTCTGCCATTAGTATGGGCACCATAAAGTTGATGACAGGTTCCTTTTAAAGTGCAGTCCAATTTATTCACAAAAGGTAAATTAAATATTTGAATACCCCATCAAGTAATGGGTGAGGGGCTTATCTTTTAGGTTATATACCAAACATGGCTGCCATCTTGAAAGCTACAATATTGGATCAAGGGCAAATTTTTTCAGTGGGAAGGGGGCCACATATCATATCACCAGTAGTGTTGAGCGAACAGTTCGAAAATCGTTCGGGTCCGTACCGAATTTTGGGGTGTCCATGACACGGACCCGAACCCGGACATTTTCAAAAAAGTTCGGGTTCGGGTTCGGGTCCGGTGTTCGTCGATTACTTCCCGCTTTCTGAAGGGCTGCACAGCAGCCAATCAGCTAGCGTTTTACTTCTTGCCCTAAGAGCCCATCACAGCCATGCCTACTAATGGCATGGCTGTGATTGGCCAAGTGCAGCATGTGACCCAGCCTCTATTTAAGCTTGAGTCACGTAGCGCCACACGTCACACTGCTCTGATTAGTGTAGGGAGAGGACGCAGCTTCTGTGAGGGCGAGATAGGCAGGGATAAAGAAGTGAATGATCTACCTTTCTACACCTGTGCATCAGAACAACTCAGCTGAGCTGTTCACTGAAAGTCACTATTTTGTTGAGACTGGCCAGAGCGATTTTTACTGGCACATGTAACTGGTCTGACCGGCGGTGGCCCTTTTGGGACTTGTGGTGGGCCAGCACAAGCTGCCACAGAGTCTAAACCAAAGCTCCAAAGAAGTGAAAAATCTACACCTGTGAATCAGAACAACAGCGATTCAGCTGCTCAGTCAAAGTCAATTTTTTTTCTGGCTGGGCAGACCGTTTTCTGGCACATGTTACTGGGCTGATAGGTGGCGGCCATTTTGGGACTTGTGGTGCTACAGCAAAAGCTGCCACAACGTCCATTAATCTCATGTAATAGTCGATTTTTTTCATAGATATACTACATCAGGGGTTTGGCTGTGCTTGTGTCACCCATACTAACTGCAAAGATATTTAATATATCAGTGGTGAAACTGAAAGTAACCCACTTGGATAGCAAATCCCATGAATGTGCTGTTCCAGCTAGGCTAGCCAGTGCCACTACAGCCAAGTCCAATACTGTCAGCCAGAAATATTTTTTTTTTTTTTATGTGCCAGAAATATAAATTAGAAAAAGCTTTCACTGTAATAATAAAATTATTCTGGTGTTAGACCAGAAGAAGCACTCCTGTTGTAATTAATACTGTAAAAAGGCTTAGGCAATATTTCTCCCAGTGTGGGAAATTTATCTAGCAAAACTAGCATTTTAAAAATTCCGGTGTTCTGAAATACCAGCAGTCCTCTTGTAATTAATACCGCAAAAAGGCATTATATCGTCCAGTGTTGTAATTTTGGTGAAAAAAAGGCCAATTTAATCAATCTGGTGTTAAATACACCAGAAACAGTAGGCCTCACGTTTTTACTCCTGTAAAAAGGAATTAATACCGGAAAAAGGCATTACATTGTCCAGTGATGTAATTTTGGTGAAAAAAAGGCCAATTTAATCAATCTGGTGTTAGTTACACCAGAAACAGTAGGCCTCACGATTTTACTCCTGTAAAAAGGAATTATATCTTCCCGTGTGGGAATCTATGTACTGTGGGGATTTGCTCAGGTAGACAGGTTAGCGGACGCAGTATAGAGGCAAGGACCCAGGTAGTAACTCAAACTTCAGTGTTTTATTTACACTCAGAAAAAAAAACATAACAGTCCTTGTGCTTGTTCACACAGCCAAACAAAACAGAGTTCACCTGAAGCCCTAGGTGTTGCTTCACACCTGCCTGAGAGCTCAGCAACCCCAAAGTTCAATGGCAGGCTTCCAGGCGGCCTGCACGCCTGTTTGCAGTCTTTAGTGTTCAGCCCAGAGGACTCCACAGCTTCACTGTCAGGATGGAAGATAATCCACACACCTGACAGTGCTGCCTGAGCTTTATAGCCCAGCCAAAACCCGGCCTGGAACATGGGGAGTAGTCACCCACCCAGCACTTTGACTACTCCCAGTAAAAGCCGTCCCGGATCAGCTATAGTAGCCATGCTACCTATCAAAAGTGTCAAACAGCTACTGCTGTTTAGAAAAAAACGGCTCTTACTCCACCGAGGCCAGGAACCTCGGTGACACGTATCTATCGTCCACAACTATTCCCCGTGCCTTCTTACATACCTCCCCCCTTTGTTCAACCCTGCGGGGTTGAACACACGTCAAACAGTGCACTCGGGACAAGGCATCCGCGTTTCCCTGCAAGCGGCCTGCCCTGTGTTCTATGGAGAATTTAAAATTCTGTAAGGCCAGGAACCACCGGGTGACTCGGGCATTCCTCTCTTTGGCTTGGCTCATCCACTTGAGAGGGGAGTGGTCAGTCACCAGACGGAACTTCCTCCCCAACAGATAATAGCGGAGAGACTCGAGTGCCCACTTGATAGCCAGGCACTCTCTCTCCACTATACTGTACCTAGTCTCAGCTGGGGTGAGTTTACGGCTGAGGAAGACAACGGGATGCTCCTCCCCATTGACTTCCTGAGACAGTACAGCACCCAGGCCAACCTCAGAGGCGTCGGTCTGAACTATAAACTCCCTCTTGAAATCGGGTGTCACCAAAACCGGGGACCCACACAGGGCCGATTTCAAGGCGGAGAAAGCCCTTTCTGCCTGCTCATTCCAATGGACCGTCACTGACTTCCGCCCCTTCAAGAGGTCTGTCAATGGTGCCGTTAAAGTGGCAAAATGGGGAACGAACCTCATGTAATAGCCCACCATGCCCAGGAATGACTTTACCTGCCTCGTGGTGACAGGTCGGGGCCAACTCCGTATTGCCTCTATTTTGTTTACTTGGGGCTTGATGACCCCGCGCCCAATGACATAACCAAGATACTTTGTCTCCTCTAACCCTATTGAGCACTTCTTTGGGTTAGCGGTCAGTCCGGCCTTCCTAAGGGCATCGACTACAGCCTGCACTTTGGGTAGATGACTTTCCCAGTCGCCACTGTGGATGATGATGTCATCCAAGTAAGCCGATGCGTACCGACGATGTGGACGAAGTACAATGTCCATGAGTCGTTGGAACGTTGCGGGGGCACCATGCAGACCAAAGGGTAAGACTTTATACTGATACAGCCCCTCAGGGGTGATGAAAGCAGTTTTCTCTTTGGCAGCCTCAGTCAAGGGTACCTGCCAGTACCCTTTGGTGAGGTCCAAAACAGAAAAATACCTGGCTTGGCCAAACCTTTCAATCAGCTCATCCACCCGTTTTAACATATTTTTTAATGTTTTATTAAACCTTTCAACCAGGCCGTCAGTTTGCGGATGATAAACGGACGTCCGTAGCTGTTTAATGTGCAGCAACTTACAGAGTTCCCTCATGACCTTGGACATAAAAGGAGTACCCTGGTCAGTCAGAACCTCTTTAGGTAGGCCCACGCGGGAAAACATCTCCATCAACTCCTTCGCTATCAGTTTGGCCGATGTATGTCGCAAGGGCACCGCCTCAGGGTACCGAGTGGCATAGTCTAGGACGACCAAGATATGTTGGTGCCCTCTAGCGGACTTCGATGCACGGGCCTATAAGATCCATAGCTATTCTCTCGAACGGAACCTCGATAATCGGCAGAGGCACAAGGGGACTACGGAAATGTGGCTGGGGGCTAGTTATCTGGCAGGTTGGGCAAGACTTACAAAATAGTTCTACTTCTTTGAACACACTGGGCCAGTAAAACCTCTGTAATATCCGGTCCTGCGTCTTCTGCCATCCCAGGTGTCCCCCAAGAACATGCTGGTGGGCTAGCTCCAACACGAGTTTGCGGTACGCTTTGGGCACCACCAGCTGTTCAATATGCTCACCCCGCAGCTGGTTTACCCGATACAGCATTCCCTGGTGAACAACAAACCGGGAAACACCGACTCAGCCCCAGGTTTTTGGGGTTCACCATCAATTATTATCACATTCTCCCAAGCCCGGGATAGGGTGGGATCCCGGTGTTGTGCGGTACCGAAATTTTCGCCAGAGACGTTGAGGTCTGCCAACTCAGGTCCCGGTGGCAAATCCTCCACGTCTCCCACCATTACATTCAGTGGGGTTATCTCCCCTCTTCCACCGAAGTGGTGGTCACCCCTACCGCTGGCCCTTCGGTCTCGGGTTCCCAGGGTTCTGGTCTCCCCTGAGCCAGGCCACTCTGCTAGGGTTCCATCTGCCTCCCGGGCAGTGGTGACTTTCGTATCCGGCCAGAGCGCTGGGAAACCAGGGAAGTCTCTCCCAATTATAAGTTCATACTGTAATTTTGTAGCGACGGCCACCTCATGAACCCACCTGCCAGCCACAGTTGATAGAGAGACCAGGGCGGTGGGATAGTCCTTTAAGTCTCCATGAATACACACCACCCCGACCTTTCGGCCAGTATACTCCGTGGGTCGCACGAGGGCAGCTCTTACCAGAGACACCAGACTCCCTGAATCCAGCAGTGCCACCGCCAGAGTGTCCCCCACTTCCACCTGACACAGGTGGCTATTGTCTATAGTCTCAGAGACACCTGTGGCACACAGCTTCCGGGCATACAATGAATGGCGGTAACCATAGTTCGTATCCATGGGTTCACCCCGATGGGGACAGTTGGCCCTTATGTGTCCAGGCTCCCGACACTGCCAGCAGACCACTGGGGCTGGGTCTGCAAGGGTACATCCTGGGCGGGTTTGGCCGGCCGCCGGGTCTGGGGTGGAGATTTCCGGGTTTGACTGGCCCCCTCCCAAAAGAACCCCCTGCAGGTTTCTGGTGGCCTCATATCGCTCCACCAGGTCGACCATCTCTAAGGCATTCCCAGGTGACACCTGACCGATCCAGTGCTGGAGAGGGTATGGCAAAGCCCTCCAGAATACATCTGCTAACAGACGGTCTAACATAGCAGTAGGAGTCAGTATGTCTGGCTGCAGCCATTTTTGCAACCGATGTAGCAATTCATAGTATTGTGGTCTGGCGGGTTCAGCCGGGTTAAACTCCCACTGATGCACCCGCTGGGCCCGGACCAAAACATTCACCCCAAGTCTTGCCAGGATCTCACCTTTCACGGTCGGGTAGTCAGCTGCTTGATCATCTGGGAGGTCAAAAACACTTGCTGGGGTCCAGACGCCAGGAACGGAGCGACGACCTCAGCCCACTGTTCTCGGGGTAATTTCTCCTCACGGCCACCTTCTCGAACACTGCCAGATAGGTCTCAACATCATCCGAGGGGGTCATCTTAGGGATCGCTGCACGGACAGCTTTCCGGGCATCGTGGACGTACTGGGATGCTCCTGTCGCTTGTAAGGCCATCACCTGCTGAAGTAGTAGCTGGTTGGTCTCCTGCTGCTGCTTGTTGGCCTCCCGCTGCTGCAAGTTAGCCTCCACAAGGGCTTTTACAACCGCCTCCATTTTGTCAGGGAACACAGGCTGCAACTTTGCCGGCTTAATAAAGGACATATGTTTAGAAAAACAAAAATATTTCGGCCTTCACGCCAGCCTCACTGCTTTCTGCCCGCATCCGACACCAAATGTGGGGATTTGCTCAGGTAGACAGGTTAGCGGACGCAGTATAGAGGCAAGGACCCAGGTAGTAACTCAAACTTCAGTGTTTTATTTACACTCAGAAAAAAACATAACAGTCCTTGTGCTTGTTCACACAGCCAAACAAAACAGAGTTCACCTGAAGCCCTAGGTGTTGCTTCACACCTGCCTGAGAGCTCAGCAACCCCAAAGTTCAATGGCAGGCTTCCAGGCGGCCTGCACGCCTGTTTGCAGTCTTTAGTGTTCAGCCCAGAGGACTCCACAGCTTCACTGTCAGGATGGAAGATAATCCACACACCTGACAGTGCTGCCTGAGCTTTATAGCCCAGCCAAAACCCGGCCTGGAACATGGGGAGTAGTCACCCACCCAGCACTTTGACTACTCCCAGTAAAAGCCGTCCCGGATCAGCTATAGTAGCCATGCTACCTATCAAAAGTGTCAAACAGCTACTGCTGTTTAGAAAAAAACGGCTCTTACTCCACCGAGGCCAGGAACCTCGGTGACACGTATCTATCGTCCACAACTATTCCCCGTGCCTTCTTACAGTACCAAAACTAGCATTTTAAAAATTCTGGTGTCCAATTTGCAGCAGTTTTCTTGTAATTAATACCGGAAAAAGGAATTATATCTTCCAGTGTGGGAATTTATGTACACAAACTAGCATTTTAAAAATTCTGGTGTCCAATTAGCAGCAGTCTTCTTGTAATTAATACCGGAAAAAGGCATTACATTGTCCAGTGTTGTAATTTTGGTGAAAAAAAGGCCAATTTAATCAATCTGGTGTTAGGTACACCAGAAACAGTAGGCCTCACGTTTTTACTCCTGTAAAAAGGAATTAATACCGGAAAAAGGCATTACATTGTCCAGTGTTGTAATTTTGGTGAAAAAAAGGCCAATTTAATCAATCTGGTGTTAGTTACACCAGAAACAGTAGGCCTCACGATTTTACTCCTGTAAAAAGGAATTATATCTCCCCGTGTGGGAATCTATGTACCAAAACTAGCATATTAAAAATTCTGGTGTCCAATTTGCAGCAGTTTTCTTGTAATTAATACCGGAAAAGGGAATTATATCTTCCAGTGTGGGAATTTATGTACACAAACTAGCATTTTAAAAATTCTGGTGTCCAATTTGCAGCAGTTTTCTTGTAATTAATACCGGAAAAAGGAATTATATTTTCCAGTGTGGGAATTTTGGGGCTAAAAAATAATATATTTTATTGTGGCGCGAGTTGAATCGCAACAATGAGGAAACATTCTATTAAGGGACGAGGACGCGGTCGTGGTGGTGTCCGTGGAGCCTCTGTTGCTGGCAGAGGACGTGGCCGTTCGGCCTCAGGCGCACAAAGTAGTGAACCAACTCCCTCAAGTAGCCGGCAGAATTTACAGCGATATTTAGTGGGGCCCAATGCCGTTATGAGGATGGTAAGGCCTGAGCAGGTACAGGCATTAGTCGATTGGGTGGCCGACAGTGCTTCCAGCACGTTCACCACATTGTCTTCTGCCCAGTCTTCTGCGGAAAGCGCACAGGTGGCACCTGAAAACCAAGCCCATCAGTCTGTCACATCACCCCCATGCATATCAGGGAAACTGGCTGAGCCTCAAGTTATGCAGCAGTCTCTTATTCTGTTTGAAGACTCTGCTCCCACGGTTTTCCAGGGGCGTCCACCTAGCCCTTCCCCAGCGGTGGAAGACATTCCATGCACTGACACACAACCACTTATGTATCCAGATGATGAGGACATGGGAATTCCACCACAGCAGAGTAACCGAGTCTCTGATGATGATGAAACACTGGTGCCCACTGCCGCATCTTATTGCAGTGTGCAGACTGAACAGGAGGAGGTCAGGGAGGAAGACTGGGTGGAAGACGATGCAGAGGACGATGAGGTCTTAGACCCCACATGGACTGAAGGCCGTGCCGCTGACTTAAATAGTTCAGAGGAAGAGGCAGTGGTGAGACCGAGACAACAGCGAAGCCAAAGAGGGAGCAGGGGGCAAAAGCAGAACAGCCGCCGTCCAGAGAGTTCGCCTGCTATTGGCCAGCGCCAACAGGGACCCAGCACCCCAAAGGCATCTTCAAGGAGTTCCCTGGCATGGCACTTCTTCAAACAATGTGCTGAGGACAAGACCAGAGTGGTTTGCACGCTGTGCCATCAGACCCTGAGGCGAGGCATTAACGTTCTTAACCTGAGCACCACCTGCATGATCAGGCATCTACATGCAAAGCATGAACTGCAGTGGAGTACACACCTTAAAAACAAGGAACCCACTCAGGCTCCCCCTGCTCCCTCTACCGCTGCTGCCTCGGCTTCCGCCTCGAGAGGAATGTTGCCACCTGCCGAGCAGCAAACAGAGGATGTGCCACCGACACCACCACCACCACCGCCACCGTCACCTAGCGTCTCCACTATTTCACACAGCAGCGTTCAGCTGTCCATCTCTCAAACCTTTGAGAGGAAGCGCAAATTCCCACCTAGTCACCCTCGAGCCCTTGGCCTGAATGCCAGCATTTCTAAACTACTGGCCTTTGAAATGCTGTCATTCCGGCTGGTGGACACAGACAGCTTCAAACAGCTGATGGCCATGGGTGTCCCTCAGTATGTGGTTTCCCAGCCGCCACTACTTCTCCAAGACAGCCGTGCCTTCCCTGCACATGCAAGTGTCCGATAAAATCAAGTGTGCACTGCACAACTCCATTTGTGGCAAGGTCCACCTAACCACAGATACGTGGACCAGTAAGCACGGCCAGGGACGCTATATCTCCCAAACTGCACACTGGGTAAATGTACTGGCGGCTGGGCCCCAGGCGGAGAGTTCCTTGGCGCACGTCCTTCCGCCGCCAAGGATCACAGGGCATCATTCTTTGCCTCCTGTAGCCTCCTCCTCCTACTCGGCTTCCTCCTCCTCCTCTGCTTCCACCAGCTCATCCAGTCAGCCACACACCTTCACCACCAACTTCAGCACAGCCCGGGGTAAACGTCAGCAGGCCATTCTGAAACTCATATGTTTGGGGGACAGGCCCCACACCGCGCAGGAGTTGTGACGGGGTATTGAACAACAGACCGAACAGTGGTTGCTGCCTGTGGGCCTCAAGCCCGGCCTGGTGGTGTGCGATAATGGGCGAAATCTCGTGGCAGCTCTGGGACTAGCCGGTTTGACGCACATCCCTTGCCTGGCGCATGTGCTGAATTTGGTGGTGCAAAAGTTCACAACTACCCAGACATGTCAGAGCTGCTGCATAAAGTGTGGGCCTTCTGTGCGCGCTTCCGGCGTTCACATCCTGCCGCTGATCGCCTATCAGCGCTACAGCGGAACTTCGGCCTTCCCGCTCACCGCCTAATATGCGACGTGCCCACCCGGTGGAACTCCACCTTGCACATGCTGGAGAGACTGTGCGAGCAGCAGCAGGCCATAGTGGAGTTTCAGCTGCAACACGCACGGGTCAGTCGCACTGCGGAACAGAACCACTTCACCACCAATGATTGGGCCTCCATGCGAGACCTGTGTGCCCTGTTGCGCTGTTTTGAGTACGCCACCAACATGGCCAGTGGCGATGCCACTGTTATCAGCGTGACAATACCAATTCTATGTCTCCTAGAGAAAACGCTTAGGGCGATTATGGAAGAGGAGGTGGGCCAGGGTCAGGAGGAGGAGGAGGATGACGGGTCGTTTTTAGCGCTTTCAGGCCAGTCTGTTAGAAGTGGCTCAGAGGGAGGTTTTTTGCAACAGCAGAGGGCCGGTACAAATGTGGCCAGCCAGGGACCACTACTGGAGGACGAGGAGGATGAGGAGGAGGTGGAGGAGGATGAGGATGAAGCAGGTTCACAGCGGGGTGGCACCCAGCACAGCGCAGGCACATCCCTGTGCGTGGCTGGGGGGATACAGAGGATGATGACGATACGCCTCCCACAGAGGACAGCTTGTCCTTACCTCTGGGGAGCCTTGCACACATGAGAGATTACATGCTGCAGTGCCTGCGCAACGACAGCAGAGTTGCCCACATTTTAACGTGTGCTGACTACTGGGTGGCCACCCTGCTGGATCCACGGTACAAAGACAATGTGCCCACTTTATTTCCTGCACTGGAGCGTGATAGGAAGATGCGCGAGTACAAGCCCACACTGGTAGACGCGCTCCTGAGAGCATTCCCAACTGTCACAGGGGAACAGGTGGAAGGCCAAGGCCAAGGCAGAGGAGGAGCTAGAGGTCGCCCACGCAGCAGTGTCACGGCCAGCTCCTCTGAGGGCAGGGTTAGCATGGCAGAAATGTGGAAAAGTTTTGTCTCCACACCACAGCTAACTGCCCCACCACCTGATACGGAATGTGTTAGCAGGAGGCAACATTTCACTAACATGGTTGAACATTACGTCTGCACACAACTCCACGTACTGACGGATGGTTCGGCCCCATTCAACATCTGGGTTTTCAAATTGTCCACGTGGCCAGATTTAGCATGTTATGCCTTGGAGGTGCTGGCCTGCCCGGCGGCCAGCGTTTTATCTGAACGTGTATTCAGCACGGCAGGGGGCGTCATTACTGACAAACGCAGCCGCCTGTCCGCAGCCAACGTGGACAAGCTGACGTTTATAAAAATGAACCAGGCATGGATCCCACAAGACCTGACCCTCACTTGTGCACAGTAGTCCTTAATAACTGCTATAAACCATGTTGTCTTGTTCTCCTGGCCACTTCTTCATTGAAAAATCAATTTTTGAAATTAACTAGGATCTTGGGGTGCAACCCAGAGTTGAATGAACCTTCCCTCTGTCTGGGTGTCGGGGCCAAAGTACATGAAAGTGTCCTTCTCCTGTGCTGGGTGATATGAATGTTATACTTGTGCTGTCTGACATGTCTCCTTTGTGTGGGTGCAGGGGGCCAAAGTCACTGAAAGCGGCCTTCTCCTGTGGTGGGTGATCGAAATGCCTGATTCTCTGCTGTGGGACCTCTCTCCTCTTTCTGGGTGCAGGGGTCAAAGAAACAAAAGGTGGCCTACTCCTGTGGTGGTTGACATGATGCCTGATTCTCTGCTGTGGGACCTCTCTCCTCCGTGTGGCTGCAGGGGTCAAAGTCTCTAAAAGTGCCCTTCTCCTGTGGTGGTTGATGTAAAACTGATGCTTGTGCTATCTGACCTGTCTCCTCTGTGTCGGTGCTAAGGCCTAAGTAACTAAATGGTGGCCTTCTCCTGAGGTGGTTGATATGATGCCTGATTATGTGCTGTGGGACCTCTCTCCTCTTTCTGGGTGCAGGGGTCAAATTAACTAAAGGTGGCATACCCCTGTGGTGGGTGATCTGTAAAACTGATGCTTGCGCTATCTGACCTGTCTCCTCTGTGTCGGTGCTAAGGCCTAAGTCACTGAAAGCGGCCTTCTCCTGTGCTGGCTGATATAAATGCCTGAATCTCTGCTGTGGGACCTCTCTCCTCTTTCTGGGTGCAGGGGTCAAATTAACTAAAGATGGCCTACTCCTGTGGTGGATGATCTGTAAAACTGATACTTGTGCTATCTGACCTCTCTCCTCCATCTGGGTGCAGGGGTCAAAGTCTCTAAAAGTGGCCTTCTCTTGTGATGGGAGATGTAAAACTGATGATTGTGCCATCTGACATGGTTGCCGGGGTCCCATTAAATGGTGGCCTACTCCTGTGGTGGGTGATCCAAATGCCTGATTCTCTGCTGTGAAACCTCTCTCCTCCGTCTGGGTGCAGGGGTCAAAGTCTCTCAAAGTCGCCTTCTCCTGTGCTGGGTGATATAAATGTTATACTTGTGCCATCTGACATGGTTGCCGGGGTCCCATTAAATGATGGCCTACTCCTGTGGTGGGTGATCAAAATGCCTGATTCTCTGCTGTGAAAACCTCTCTCCTCCGTCTGGGTGCAGGGGTCAAAGTCTCTCAAAGTCGCTTTCTCCTGTGCTGGGTGATGAATAACTGTTATGCTTGTGCCATCTCACATGGTTGCCGGGGTCCCATTAAATGATGGCCTACTCCTGTGGTGGGTGATCAAAATGCCTGATTCTCTGCTGTGAAAACCTCTCTCCTCCGTCTGGGTGCAGGGGTCAAAGTCTCTCAAAGTCGCCTTCTCCTATGCTGGGTGATGTAAAACTGATGCTTGTGCCATCTGACATGGTTGCCGGGGTCCCATTAAATGATGGCCTACTCCTGTGGTGGGTGATCTAAATGCCTGATTCTCTGCGGTGAAACCTCTCTCCTCCGTCTGGGTGCAGGGGTCAAAGTCTCTAAGGCTGGGAACACACCTAGGCGTTTTTGGTTCAGGCTTTTTTTGAGCGTTTTTTCCGCGGAAAACACGCGTTTTTTTAGGCGTTTTTGTATTTTTGCAACGCGCGTATTTGGGGCGTTTTTTGATTGACAGCTTACAGTTTGCAGAAAAAAAGAATCCCCACCCAGCAAAGGTGGGTGGAGATTCTGCCTTTCTGCTGGGTTTTACTACAAAACGCGCGCTCATATGCTGCGTTTTGAAGAGGAAAACGCGCATATTTTCATATGCGCCGTTCCCATGCTTTCAATGGGTGCTAACGCTGGGCAAACGCCCCAAAGAAGCTCATGCACAAGCGTCAGCGCTTATGCTTTCAGCGCGTTCAAACGCGCTGTAAAACGCTCAAGTGTGAACCATGTCCATTGGAATACATGGGTTTTCACTTGTTGAGCGTTTTTCAGCGCGTTTGAACGCGCTGAAAAACGCTCAGGTGTGTTCCCAGGGTAAAAGTGGCCTTCTCTTGTGCTGGGTGATGTAAAACTCATGCTTGTACCATCTGACATGGTTGCCGGGGTCCCATTAAATGATGGCCTACTCCTGTGGTGGGTGATCTAAATGGCTGATTCTCTGCTGTGAAAACCTCTCTCCTCCGTCTGGGTGCAGAGGTCAAAGTCTCTCAAAGTCGCCTTCTCCTGTGCTGGGTGATATAAATGTTATACTTGTGCCATCTGACATGGTTGCCGGGGTCCCATTAAATGGTGGCCTACTCCTGTGGTGGGTGATCTAAATGCCTGATTCTCTGCTGTGAAAACCTCTCTCCTCCGTCTGGGTGCAGGGGTCAAAGTCTCTCAAAGTCGCCTTCTCCTGTGCTGGGTGATATAAATGTTATACTTGTGCCATCTGACATGGTTGCCGGGTCCCATTAAATGGTGGCCTACTCCTGTGGTGGGTGATCTAAATGCCTGATTCTCTGCTGTGAAAACCTCTCTCCTCCGTCTGGGTGCAGGGGTCAAAGTCTCTCAAAGTCGCCTTCTCCTGTGCTGGGTGATGTAAAACTGATGCTTGTGCCATCTGACATGGCTGCCGGGGTCCCATTAAATGATGGCCTACTCCTGTGGTGGGTGATCTAAATGCCTGATTCTCTGCTGTGAAAACCTCTCTCCTCCGTCTGGGTGCAGGGGTCAAAGTCTCTCAAAGTCGCCTTCTCCTGTGCTGGGTGATATAAATGTTATACTTGTGCCATCTGACATGGTTTCCGGGGTCCCATTAAATGGTGGCCTACTCCTGTGGTGGGTGATCTAAATGCCTGATTCTCTGCGGTGAAAACCTCTCTCCTCCGTCTGGGTGCAGGGGTCAAAGTCTCTCAAAGTCGCCTTCTCCTGTGCTGGGTGATGTAAAACTGATGCTTGTGCCATCTGACATGGTAGCCGGGGTCCCATTAAATGATGGCCTTCTCCTGTGGTGGGTGATCTAAATGCCTGATTCTCTGCTGTGAAAACCTCTCTCCTCCGTCTGGGTGCAGGTGTCAAAGTCTCTCAAAGTCGCCATCTCCTGTGCTGGGTGATATAAATGTTATACTTGTGCCATCTGACATGGTTGCCGGGATCCCATTAAATGGTGGCCTACTCCTGTGGTTGGTGATCTAAATGCCTGATTCTCTGCTGTGAAACCTCTCTCCTCTGTCTGGGTGCAGGGGTCAAAGTCTCTCAAAGTCGCCTTCTCCTGTGCTGGGTGATATAAATGTTATACTTGTGCCATCTGACATGGTTGCCGGGTCCCATTAAATGGTGGCCTAATCCTGTGGTGGGTGATCTAAATGCCTGATTCTCTGCTGTGAAAACCTCTCTCCTCCGTCTGGGTGCAGGGGTCAAAGTCTCTCAAAGTCGCCTTCTCCTGTGCTGGGTGATATAAATGTTATACTTGTGCCATCTGACATGGTTGCCGGGGTCCCATTAAATGGTGGCCTACTCCTGTGGTGGGTGATCTAAATGCCTGATTCTCTGCTGTGAAACCCTCTCCTCCGTCTGGGTGCAGGGGTCAAAGTCTCTCAAAGTCGCCTTCTCTTGTGCTGGGTGATGTAAAACTGATGCTTGTGCCATCTGACATGGTTGCCGGGGTCCCATTAAATGATGGCCTACTCCTGTGGTGGGTGATCTAAATGCCTGATTTTCTGCTGTGAAAACCTCTCTCCTCCGTCTGGGTGCAGGGGTCAAAGTCTCTAAAAGTGGCCTTCTCTTGTGCTGGTTGATGTAAAACTGATGCTTGTACCATCTGACATGGGTGCAGGGGTCAAATTAACTAAATGGTGGCCTACTCCTGTGGTGGGTGATATGATGCCTGAATATGTGCTGTGGGGCCTCTCTCCTCTTTCTGGGTGCAGGGGTCAAAGTAACTAAAAGTGACCTTCTCCTGTGCTGGATGGTATAAATGTAATTCTTGTGCTATCTGACATGTCTCCTCTGTCTGGGTGCTAAGGCCTAAGTCACTGAAAGTGGCCTTCTCCTGTGGTGGTTGATATGATGCCAGATTCTCTGCTGTGGGACCTCTCCTTTGTCTGGATGCTGGGGTCGAAATAATAGTAGCTAACCTTCTCCATTGGTGGGTGATTTGAAGCCTGATTCTGTGCTATGGGACCTAACTCCAATTAATATTGGTTAATTTTTATTTATTTTATGTTAAGTCATCATTTCCCTATCTACATTTGTTTGCAGGGGATTTACCTACATTTTGCTGCCTTTTGCAGCCCTCTAGCCCTTTCCGGGAGTCTTTTATAGCCTTTTTAGTGCCCAAAAGTTCGGGTCCCCATTGACTTCTATGGGGTTCGGGTTCGGGATGATGTTCGGGTTGAGTTCGGATCACGAACCCGGACATTTTCCGGAAGTTCGGCCGAGCCTCTCGAACCCGAACATCCAGGTGTTCGCTCATCTCTAATCACCAGAAATTGATTTCCACAATAAAATTTGCAATATCTCAACACAGAAGTTGTAACAAGAACCAGGAACATTCCATGTGATGCACAGCTATTTGATTTGTTCAATGTGTTGTCCTTGGTGCTTGACGTTTTGAACTTTCTGTGTTGATAACTTTTGAACAGACAGTGATATTTGATTTCTGAGAAAATTCTGGCCTGACTTTTGATATGCTACATGACCCCCTTCCCTTTGGAAAAATGTGTACTTTATCCAATATGGTGGCTTTCAAAATGGCAGTCATGTTCTGGATTTAGCCTAAAAGATAAGCCCTCCTACCTATTACTTGCTGGGGCATTCAGCAATTTAATTGTCCTGTTAATTTCTGAAATACAAGGGTGTCCTGAGACTTTTGACTCACCCTATATTATGTTGACTAATATATGTCAATTGCCGTCCTACAAGTCACAAATGATAGAATTTATGGGAATATATAACTTTTTGGTAAATTCCACAATGCTTGCGGCTATGATTGTGAAACATACATGTAATTTCTGGAACAAAGTAACATATTTTTATATCCTGTTAATTTTTACATAGAACATATATTTACTGCATTCAGCTAAATAGGGTATATGGTTATTTAAAACATTTGCTGAAGTAGTCCAGTTAAAACAAGCACTTTAAAGTGCTTTTTTTCAGTTCAAGATAGGTCAGCAATATCAGATCAGTGGCGGTCCGACACCTGGCACTCCCCCCGACCACCTGTTTACAGCAGCTTCCTGCACAGGAAACATCACAGTGGATGGAACCAGAAGCAGAGAGATCCAACTACTGTGTATTAGTTGTGCCAGACTACTGCAGCAACCATTCACGCGAATCGGAGCTGAGCTGCAGCGTGCGGACACAACCACTACTCAGTGGAGGTTTCTTCTTTCATGTCAGTCCCCTGTGTTGTTTCAGGAGCCTTCAAGATGAACATTTCTCAACCAAACAAATATTGTCTTTGTACTGATAGTATAACTCTTTTATAGCTAAAGTTTTAATGTGTTTAGATTGTACACGGGGGAATGTAAGCAGCCAAGAGAAGACATATTCTTGTTTGGCACATGCTATGTCCTTTTACTTTAATAGTAGCTGCATCACATAAATAATACATATGTAATTAAGTATATCCCCCCCCCCCCCCCGATTGCTTTAAGGAAAAAGGCACATAATGTTCTTAATTGACATGAAATAAACATTAACTTTAAGCAGTTTAAATGCAGTTAATTCATAATTAAATACATGCCTGCGAACAGGGGCGCAAAGTCTTCACATGTACATGTCACATGGCTCTTTGTCCTTTTTAACCTTCACCAATCCTGAAAATAGCAAAAATGGGTTGATGAAGTTCTCAAATGATCGATATCTGTTGCCTGTGTTTTCCAAATATATACTCCATATTATGCTGTCCTGAATAATGTCTATCATTGTACGTAAGTTGTCTAGGCTGTACATCTATTTTAATTTCAGTGGGAGAAATTTATCAAACTGGTGTATAGGAAAACTGTCTTAAGCAACCAATCCGATCCCACCTTTCATTTTCCTACGGAGTTCTTAAAAATGAACTGTGGAATCTAATTGGTTGCTATGGGCAACTAAACCAGTTTTCTTGTACACCAGTTTTGATGAGTCTCCCCAATGATTTCACTCTAATGCTGTTTAGGTGGCGCATCATTTCCTTACCAATAAACTAACATTTGGCACAAACATAAAGGCATTCAAATAGAAAAAAAGACTGTATATACACTAAGGCTTCATGCACACAATATTCAAAAATAGCTGTGTGACGCTGGCTTTTTTAGCACCAATGGAAGCCTATGGGGCTATTCAAATGGCCAAATGGCCAATAAATAGCATCCGCCCAAAAATAGAACAAGTCCAGTCAGGCCACATTTAAATAATTGGAACCATTTTTAGGCTTGCACCCATCTAACAGCTGTTAAAAATGGGTACACTTTCACAATATGGCCATTTAGGGTTTATAAAAAATAAATAAAAAAAATAACCTAATCTACTTGCTCGCGCTGCTGCAGTCTCTTCTCTCTCCATTGAACAGGACCTGATGACATAACCACATGGGAGAACGCGGTGACATCATCACACACATCACAGGTCCTCTGCAGGTCCTCTTCAATGAAGAGAGAAGAGACTGCTGCAGCATGATCATGTGGATGAGGTGAGGTGTTTTTTGTCAAATCAACTAAAAAAAATAGCTGGGGCCACTATGGGGGTATTATTTACACCATGGGAGAAATTATTTAAGCTGGGGGCCAACATTGGGGGCATTATTAAAACTGGGTACAGTAAAAAAAAAAAAAAATAGCTACACTATGGGGGACATTATTTTAGCTGGGGGCCTAAATAGGTGGCATTATTAAAGCTAGGGGCAGTATGTAAAAATTTGCAATACCATGGGGACATTATTTTAGCTGCGTGCAAATGGTGGGCTATTTAAAACTGGGGGCACTATAGGAAAATTATTTACACCGTGGGGGACATTATTTTAGCTGGGGGCCAACACTGGGGGCATTATTAAAGCTGGGTACAGTAAAAAAAAAAAAATTGCTACACTATGGGGGACATTATTTTAGCTGGGGGCCTAAATAGGTGGCATTATTAAAGCTAGGGGCAGTATGTAAAAATTTGCAATACCATGGGGACATTATTTTAGCTGTGTGCCAAATGGTGGGCTATTTAAAGCTGGGGGCACTATAGGAAGATTATTTACACCGTGGGGGACATTATTTTAGCTGGAAGCACTATGGGTTTTGTGGCGAAACTAACCTGGCCACTGGGTGCTGGAGAAGTCTGGTTGCCCACCTGCTGCCACAGGATTATGGCCCCTCTCATCAGCCCATGCTAAGCTTAAACCCCATGGCAATGTGACTGTGTTTGTGGCATCTGAGCGCTGTTCGGATATATTGAGCGCTCGGATCCAAGCCATCTGGGGATAGGCTGAATGTGGGGGTCCTGTTCAGCATAATAGGAGTTATGTATATTTGTGTATTTTTGTGTCTTTTCACTGACATGCGCACAATGGAGTTTTGCCTCTGTCCTGGGAGATCATTGGATTACTTCCCAGTTGTTTCCAGGATAGAGGACTCTGTGACCTACTGCCAGCATGGCTTTCCGGCCCAAACCAGTTCCACACTTTTACTCATTTCTGAACCCCTGGTCTAACTCGTACCATTTTTGGATATGTTGTTCCCCTGAATGGGTTGAGGATGAATATGTAATTTTTATTGAAATCCCATGCATAGTTTTGAAGTTATGAATGTTGTATAAAACTGTACAGATGCAGCAGGGTTAGCACTCCCACTGTTAACTCAAATTTCTTAACTCATTTCATTATCTTGAGAAAAAAGCCATTGAAAAGCAATTGAAGGTGTTTGCTTAGATTAGATAACCAAACTCAGAAATCTCAGAAAAAAGGAGTGCTAACCATGCTACATCTGTATATTTTCCTGCCGGTGATAATAAGTTTGCCCATTGTGTTTAGTAATGATATCACAGGCGGAGAGGAGGGAATGTGTACTCTGTGCGGGAGGGTCATTCCTTTGTTATTTTATGATTGGTTAATGTAGAAGTCCAGGGGCTGTTCCTCTGGACTGAACATGGTAATAAAAGAGGCTGTATGGGCCAGTACATGTGTTCTGCTTAACCCTCAAGCGAAGTGTTGTCTCGTTCTTGGGGGGAATTGGAGTGTATGCTGTTACAGTGCGACTGCCAGGAGTGTAAACTGTTCCTAGGGTTTTTCCTGTTCGGCTGCATACTGTTTCCGGTTCGGGAGTATGGAGCATTCATGTGCTTGCAGTTCGGGAAATTGGTGCTTGCAGTAACTGCCGGTGTGTCAAAAAAGAGATATCGCCTAAACGGAGTTGTGTGCGTAACGGTCCGCTACAGGTTTCTATGACATTGCTATCAAAACACATAGGAAAATATGTTAAAATTGTAATATTTAAAGTCACCAAATTTATCAAACTATCTGGCCTCTAGCCAGATAAAGTTTAAGTTGGCAAAAAACGGCCATTGCGTACTTCATTCTGATGTGTCCTGCTATTGCAATAAAGTCAGTTTTTGTTCCTGAGGGTGAGTGCTGTGATTTTTGTTCTACACCATGGCACTTTTCAAAACAGGAATTAGTGGTTCAAAATGCAAAATGTCACCAATTTTTTTGTAAGTGTAAGAAGTCATAAAACCCTAGTAAAGAGCATTTGATGTGGACCCACTGTATAAACTAACTGGTTTGACTTTGGACTAGTGCTAGGGGCATTATCTGACCGCTACAGGGTACTCACCAGGCTGCTAACTGAGGGGATCACTGGTGCAAAGTCTCAATACTTGTAGGCAAGAAACAGGTGGAGGTCAGGGAAGGCATTTGGAAAGTCTTCAGACATTTTGTTATGTTGCAGTATCGTGCTAAAAAAAAAAAAAAAAAAAGTTTAAATCCCCCCTCATCCTCCCCCATCTCTCAGTGCCGCATAATGACAAAGTGAAAGCAGAATTTTAGAAATTATTGCTAATTCGTTGAGAAGGAAAAGCATTGACCCTTTATTTAGATCCTTTACTTAGGACTTTCACTGTTTCTTTGTCCCACTGATTCTCTGCATATTTGCCGGATATCGGCGGGATCTCTGCCGCACCCTATTATAGTCAATGGGGTCTGGCGGGTAGGCAGCAGTATCTGGAAATGCCAGATCCGGAGGACTCTACCAGAACGTTCATGTTACTTTAACTGAAGCCCTAAAGCCCAGATTGATGGAAAGCTGTAGTGAAGGTTGACCTTCTGGAGGTTTCTCCCATCTGCAAACAGGATCTTTGGAGCTCAGCCAATGGGTTCCTGGTCACCTCTCTAAACAAGGGGATGAGGAAGTGACTTGTGAAACATGTGTTGGGATCTGAGTCACACTGGTCTGTATAATAATCTTTTCATGTATTCCCTTAGGATTTTTACATGGTATTGATTGCACTAGGCACTTTGATACCATTCATCTTGATTACCTACTATGTTCCCTCCCCCCTTTCTTTATCAACTGATATATAGGTAGGTTTGCACTATGCAGGAATGAATGTGACTATTTAATACTCTTTAAGGGTGGGAACTATTCTACATAAAATTCATTGATGGGATTTGCTTTTATATCCTGTGACATTCTAATTGTCACTCTCTAGCAGTAGTAAAAGCAGTTAACAAAAAGATATACGGTATGTCTATCAAGCTTAGCCAAGGAATGGGACATGATGTGGTTGAAGAGAAGGGGTGCAGGAAACAAGAATTTTGTACATTTAATAAGTGCTAACGTTATTTTGTTCTAAGACATCATCTAAACCTTTGTTGAAGCTGTTCCTTCTGTGTACAAATCCAGTTTCCCTGATGTCTCATACCATGATCTTGATACAGTATCTTCCATTTAATACATTTATTGCAGTTTGCAAACTGCATTCCCAATGAAACAGTGGACTTACAGAACTGTATTCAGACTTTGTTGAATTCTCTGTATTTTTCTGTTGACTTTTTTGTATTTGTGTGTGCCCATACTAGTGCAAACAGATATGCTAGCGATCTGGCTAGTAGAAGCAGTAGTACTGCCCAAACATTCTGCATACCAATAGACTAATGTCCCACAGTGACTTGGTGAAAAATTCCCACACTGGCGAGTATGGCATTTTCCCTCCAACACTGTGTGATGCCTGCCTTCCACTGCTTTTATGAACCCATGCACTGCAAGTGTGTACCTCACAGGTAGTCTTTCACAGTAACAGATGGTGTACTCTTCCCGCGTTTGGCTGCAGATATCCCACTGCTTCCACCCTGCTGTCTCATGAATGCACTGCCACCCACTCCCACTGATGATGATGATGCCCACTCTTCACTGAGCTCACTTGTGCGGTTGGCTACATCATCTACATCTGTTTGGTAGTCACTTATGTCACCCTCACCTGTCTCTTGCACACGTCCCTGACCTCTTGTAACTTGGGATGAGCGAACCCATTGAACTTCAGGTTCGCCGGGTTCGGCCGAACTTCAGGTCAAAGTTCGGGCTCGGGACCCGAACTTGACCCCGAACCCGGACCCCATTAAAGTCAATGGGGACCCGAACTTCACTTTATTATTTTCTGTTATAACATGGTTATAAAGAAAAATAATAGCATTCTTAAGACAGAATGCATAATAAAATGGCCATTGAGGGGTTAAAAATAATAAAAAAACCTCACCTCATCCACTCGATCGCACAGCCAATATTCTCTTCTTTCTGCAGGACCTTCTACACAGAGGTGGGACCCACACCTATCAGACAATGGGTGCATATCCTAGCGATATACCCCCACTGTCTGAGATGGCAAAACCCCTTTAACCACTACCCGACCACATAACGCAGGGATGCATCCTGTGGGTGGCCGGGTTGTTCCTCATTGACGAATCTATGCGTCATCTCGCGAGTCGCGAGATTTCCTGTGAACGCGCGCATGCGGCGTGCGGCAGTGAAGTTATACTACAGCCTGCCAGCGAACTTCATTCGCTGGCAGGCTGTAGATGTAAAATAAAAAGCATCAAATAGGTATATCAGACGCTGTTTTGTTAACAGCGTCTGATATACCTGCTACTTGATCCTCTGGTGGTCCCATTTACTTGGATCGACCACCAGAGGACACAGGAAGCTCTATCAGAAGCACCAAGCTCCACACTACACTACACCCCCCCACTGTCACTTATTAACCCCTTATTAACCCCTGATCACCCCATATAGACTCCCTAATCACCCCCCTGTCATTGATCACCCCCCTGTAAGGCTCCATTCAGACGTCCAAAACACGGAAACAAAATACGGACGCAAAACACGGACACTGGCAATGTGCTTTCCGCATTTTGCGGATCCGCACATTGCCAAAACTATAAAGAAAATGCCTTTTCTTGTCCGCAATTGCGGACAAGAATAGGACACGTTCTATATTTTTGCGGAACGGACGTGCGGACCCGGAAGTGCGGATCCGCAATTCTGGATCCGAGCGGGACAAAGTCTGTCCCCATAGAAATGAATGGGTCCGCAAAATGCGGAACAGAATTGCGGATGTGCAAATTGGGCCTAAGGGTCCCTTATCACCGACAGTTAGTTAGCTACTTGTTAGGTAGTTAGCGCCCACTGCACCGCAGTCACTGATTATTTGCTGATTAGCGTCATCGCTGTCGCTAATCAGCACTAGTACTATATAGTATCTGTAAGTGATCAAGACTGATCGCAATCAGATCTATATCAGTACATTACGGTCACCTTAGGCTCTACAAAAAACACAGTGTTCGCCCGATCAGGCCTGATCTTGTGCGCACACTTGCGTTCAGTCCACCCCACCGCAGTGTCAGAATTTTTTTTTTCTAATCACTGTAAAAACACTGTGAAATCGCTGCAGCACTATAAAGATCACTTTTGAAATTTTTGGATCTTTATTAGCGATTGCAGCTTTACTTCGCAAGCACTCCTATGTCCTTTCCCCTCTTCTTTTTTTGCACATTTTTTGGCAGAGGTTTTTTCATCCACATTGATCGATGCGAATGAAGAAATCTGTGCCGTTCATTTTTTTTTTCAGCTCAGAGGCTAAACGGAAAAAAAAAATCTCATTACTCGTATGCTCAATATAAGGAGAATAGCAGAAACTCCTAATGCTGGCCATACATGAAATGATTGCGGAGACCCTCAAACGCCAGGGCAGTATAAATACCCCACAAATGACCCCATTTTAGAAAGAAGACACTCCAAGGTATTCCGTGAGGGGCATGGCGAGTTCATAGAAGATTTTTTTTTTTTGGTCTAATTTAGCGGAATTTTTTTTTTCTTACAAAGTCTCATATTCCACTAACTTGTGACAAAAAATCTAATTTCACATGAACTCACCATACCCCTCACGGAATACCTTGGGGTGTCTTCTTTCTAAAATAGGGTCATTTGTGGGGTATTTATACTGCCCTGGCATTTTAGGGGCCCTAAAGCGTGAGAAGTAGTTTGGAATCCAAATGTGTAAAAATGCTCTGTGAAATCCTAAAGGTACTCATTGGAATTCGGGCCCCTTTGCGCACCCAGGCTGCAAAAAACTGTCACACATGTGGTATCACCGTACTCATAAGAAGTAGGGCAATATGTTTTGGGGTGTATTTTTACATATACCCATGCGGTGTGTGAGAAATATCTCTGTAAATGACAACTTTAAAAAAAATGTTATACAAAGTTGTCAATTTACAGAGATATTTATCTCACCCAGCATGGGTATATGTAAAAATACACCCCAAAACACATTGCCCTACTTCTTCTGAGTACGGTGATACCACATGTGTGACACATTTTTGCAGCCTAGGTGTGTAAAGGGGCCGAAAGTCCAACGAGTACCTTTAGGCTTTACAGCATTGCTCACAATTTAGCACCGCCCAAAATGCCAGAACAGTAAACACACCCCACAAATGACCACATTTTGGAAAGTAGACACCCCAAGGTATTCGCTAAGGGTCATATTGAGTCCATGAAAGATTGAACTTTTTGTCACAAGTTAGCAGAAAGGGAGACTTTGTGAGAAAAAAAAAAGTCAATTTCCGCTAACTTGTGACAAAAAAAAAAAACTTCTATGAACTCCTCATGCCCCTCATGGAATACCATGGGGTGTCTTCTTTCCAAAATGGGGTCACATGTGGAGTATTTATACTGCCCTGGCATTTTAGGGGCCCTAAAGCGTGAGAAGAAGACTGGAATCCAAATGCCTAAAAATGCCCTCCTAAAAGGTACTCATTGGAATTTGGGCCCCTTTGTGCACCTAGGCTGCAAAAAAGTGTCGAACATGTGGTATCACCGTACTCAGGAGAAGTAGGGCAATGTGCTTTGGGGTGTATTTTTACATATATCTATGCTGGTTGAGAGAAATATCTCTGTAAATTGACAACTATGTATAAAAAAATTGAAAAAGTTGTCATTTACAGAGATATTTCTCACACACAGTATGGGTATATGTAAAAATACACCATGTATATTCAAGTGGGATAATTTTTTTTAAATGCCAATAAAAAAAGCACAATAAATTTGTAATGTCTGTCTTTTTTTTCTCCAGCAGGGAAGTCCTTGATTAAGGGAATTTAGAGGGTATTGGAAGGGAATAATGGGAAATAAATATATTGCCTTTTAATTATAATTTATGAATAAACATAATGGAAAAAATTAATGAATTGGAAATTTAATTTTAATAATCATAATGAACTGCATATCCCTAGGTGGTTAATACAGTAGAACAACAAAAGCATCCAAAATATGCAGGTTAGACATATTTCTGGCTGTACTACATCTATTTCATATCAGCTGTCTAAAGAAGGATTGGGATTTAAACTTTGCTTATGAGAATGTATAATTTTTTTTTTGTCATGTAGGTTCTCATCTTGACACACTCCACAAAATGAGAACATATACTATACATGGAGTATTTATTTATAGCATTTCCCTGAATTGCCCAACTACTGTACATCTAATTCTACCACAATATAAATAATTTTTAAACTACAGTAGTATAAAAAAAACTATAAAAATATAGCCAAAACTATATACAGTTGTAGGAAAAACACAAGCTGTCATTCTTTCTGCTCATTTATGCAACTAACAATACCATAAAATATTCAGCAAAATTTATATAATTTACATGATCATTATAAATTGAAAGCAGCACTCGATTTATAAAGAATCTCTTTCTACATATTGGCTTATGCTATGAAGTTCTTGGCTGCTGCAAATAGATCCTTTCTAGTGGCTGTACTCGGCCAAGTACCACATTTGCTCGAGCGCAATGCTCGAGTCTCCTCCCCGCAGGAACTAGCACGCACTGTAATGCCGTAGCCATGTTGGCTACTGGCATTACAGTGATTGGCTGGCCGGAACGCGTCATCGGGTGCTATGTGTTTGGCTCAGTATTAGTCTGGGAGAGCTGAGCATAGGAAGGGACAGACAGTATAGGGAGTGTTATTGGAAGATTTTTATGACAAAAACTTTTCAGAGACCCAAAAGTCCTGTTAACGACTATTGTGTGTGTGACAGAAACAATATATATTTTTAGAGCATCCTGCGCTAAATAGCGTCTATTAGGCCGCTGCGGACAGGTAAATTATCCGTGCTATATCTCCTGTTTAAAGTGTGCGCATCCCTAAAATATCAGTGACATCCAGTGTTCTTTTTCCGTAGACTGTGTCCGCTGCGGACAGTTAAATTTTCCGCGCCACATCTCCTGTGTAAAGTGTACGCATCCCTAAAATATCAGTCACATCCAGTGTACTTTTTCCGTAGATGGTGTCCGCTGCAGGTAGTTAAATTATCCGCGCCACATCTCCTTTGTAAAGTGTGCGCATCCCTAAAATACCAGGGACATCCAGTGTACTTTTTCAGTAGACAGTGTCCGCTGCGGACAGGTAAATTATCTGCGCCACATCTCCTGTGTAAAGTTTGCTGATCCTTGAAATATCAGTCACATCCAGTGTACTTTTTCCGTAGACGGTGTCACTGCGGACATTTAAATTATCCGCGCCACATCTCCTGTTTAAAGTGTCCGCATCCCTAAAATATCAGTGACATACAGTGTACTTTTTCAATAGATGGTGTCCGCTTCTGAGAGTGACATTACCAGTGCCACATCTAAAGTGTAACGTGTGCGTTTAAAATTTTTATCTGTGACATACATTGTACTTTTTCCGTAGACGCTGCAAACAGTGACATTACCTGTTACCTCTCCAATATATTGTTTCTTCATCCCAAATATCTGTGACATTCCCTGTAATTTTGTATTAGCCGCTAGTGACAGCATTGACATTATCTGCGGGATATCTCCATTTTAAAGTGTGCGTTTAAAAAATGTATCTGTGACATACAGTGTACTTTTGCAATAGACGGTGTCGGCTTCTGAGAGTGACATTACCAGGGCAGTGGGGTGGCAAAAGGGAGAAGGTGGGCCACACCAAACAGGCCTGCAACTGTTCCACGGAGCACCCCTTGCAAAAATCTCTCTTGCCAAGGGGTAGGTGTTCTGCAGTTTGGCGCTTTTTTGAGGAAAGTGCGGACCACAAAAGAATTGTAGTTTGCAACCGGTGCCGTATCAAAATGAGCCGGGCGTGAACACTAGCAACCTCACCACCACCAGCATGATCGGCCACATGGAATCCAAGCACCCTCATAAGTAGGACGAACACCTGGGTCCACAATCTGTGTTTGCCTCCTCTTCCCCTATGTTATGTGCTGCTGGCCAATCCCCTGTTGAAGGCGCAGGCCTGGATGCCTTCCGCTTTGCACCCGGACCTTCGCGAGCACCATTAGCTCCCACATCCACTTCCCTGTCCCATCACAGCATCCAAATGTCCATACCCTAGGCATTTGAACGCAAGCACAAATACCCAGCCACCCACCCACAGGCCATAGCACTAAATGCGCAGCTTTCCAAATAACTGGCCCTGGAAATGTTGCCATTTAGGCTTGTGGACACTGAGGCCTTCCGCAGCCTGATGTCGGCGGCCGTCCCGAGTTACGCAGTTCCCTGCTGCCACTATTTTTCACCATTAAAGGATTTAATATGGTACTCATTCCAATAACAGGGCCTCTTAAGAGTCCTGTATCGTTATTTATCGTCACTACCTCTCCCAGTCGGGAGTGGGTAATGCTGCCTTCCTTGGATTTGGTAGCCATTTCTCATGCTCCCTCTCCGGAATCAAACCCTGATTCCCATTACCCATTGTCACCATAGTAGGCGCAGAAAGTACCATTGAAAGTTGATAGAGCAGACATCCAAATGGATCGTCGACGTCACGGGGACGTTCAATCAGCCAGAAGTTATCTAGAGTCAACAAAGCGGCAGCAGGCCCTCGCCCATAATGTTTTCGACGGTCAGATCACCTGTATGCCATCACATATAATGTTTTACAGGGTCAGCTCACCTGCAGGCCCTCACATATAATGTTTTAGAAGATCAGCTCACCTGCAGGCCCTCATCTACAATCTTTTACATGGTCAGCTCACCTACAGGCCCTCACCTACAATCTTTTACAGGGTAATCTCACCTGCAGGCTCTCACCTACAATCTTTTACAGGGTAATCTCACCTGTAGGGTTCTAGAAGGTAAGCTCACCTGCAGGCTCTCGTATATAATTTTTTTACACGGTCATCTCACCTGCAGGCCCTTACCTACAATCTTTTACAGGGTAATCTCAACTGCCGCATATAATGTTTTACAGGGTCAGCTCACCTACAGGCCCTCAACTACAATCCTTTACTGGGTCAGCTCACCTGCAGGCCCTTGCGTATAATTTTTTAGAGGGTCAGCTCTGCAGCAGGCCCTCAACCATAATTTTTTTGATGGTCAGCTCAGCTGCAGACCCTCCCCCCTAATGTTTTAGAGGGTCAGCTCAGCAGCAGGCCATCGCCCCTAATGTTTTCGATGGTCAGATCAGCAGGCCCTTGCTCCAATTGTTTTTGAGGGTCACCAGCAGGCCATTAATCATAATTTTTCAAGGGTGTGTATGATGCCCTACTTTATGTGTTACAAAGGGTGCATTGGAGTGCCAGTTCCTTGTAATTATTGGCAGCCCTTTCACTTAGTGCTTAGGCTTTATGAGTTTAGGAGTCCCACTACATGAACAATTGTACCACAATGTGAATGAGACCCTCCTTTCTGTGATATACAGGTTGTATCAGAGTGCCTCTTGCTTGCAATTTCTGGCAGCACTTGCACTTTATATACAAGTAAGAACATCGTTCCAAGCAGCGACCTGGGAGTCCAAGATGCATCCAGACATCCTCTCCACGCTGTTCCCGAACTATTTTGGTGGAGTTTCCATCAATTTCTGAACTTTTCCTATGAACCAGGCACCCTCCCCTCTTCAGAGCAGGGGGTGCCTGGTTGTCTCACATTGACTTCCATTATACTTGGGTGCTCGGCCCGAACACCCGAATACTTTTGTGCTCGATCATAACTATTAGCTACACCTCCTCCTCCACCTCAACCTCCTACTCCACTTTGACCTCCGCCTCCTAGTTCAAGACCTTTATTTTTTGCTTTTTTTAAATTCTATGTTATTTTAATTAATTTCCCTATCCACATTTGTGCCTGGTTTAATGCTTGTGTTATCCCATTGAGTTCTATTTTACTAGAACAACCCAAGCATCCCAATGTGTTAGGCCCGAGCATCTGAGCACTTGGGTGCTCGATCAACGCTAATCCTAATAAAAACTGTTTCTGTTGAGCTGGTCTAAGGTTGGACTTCTCCCAGTTGATGATGATTCATAAGGACTGTACGCTGTCGAATATGACCTTTGATGAGAACTGAGAATTCTGCATTCCTGGCTTTTAGTTGCCAGTAGGGATGAGACCTACTGGACTGAACTCTGGGTTCGGGCTCGGTGTTCAGGTGATTTTATTATTTTCCATTATAACATGATTATGTCAGAAAATAATAACATTCTTAAGACAGAATGCAAAAGAATATGGCCATTTAGGGGTTAAAAAAAAACACTCACATCATTAAATTAAGTGCGCTGCAGCAGCCTCTTCTATCTTCAGTCAGCAGGACCTGCCAATGGACCTGCAATGTGCGTGATGATGTCACCAGGTTCACCGTGTGGGAGAGCACAGGGACATCATTATGCACATCGCATGTCCTTTGGCAGGTCCTGCTGACTGAAGATAGAAGAGGCTGCTGCAGCGCACTTAATTTAATGATGTGAGTGTTTTTTTTAACCCCTAAATTGAGAGGAGACGAGGGGCTACATTTATCACTAGGGATAATCTGACATGACGTAGGTCCCTGACCCCAAGTGCGAATTGATGCACTATGTTCATATTCTATCCATATTGTATGGGGGACATATAATTTAGTCTGACCACATGTAGTTTGCCTATTGAAACCTGTAGCATTGTTTTTTCTAATGGTCTGCCTGTCAGATAGGGTATAGGACATTATGATCGGACATAAGGGGTATTTGATAGGGCAGAGTATGCAGCTTAGTGTACTACTCGTCGCTTACACCCATGACTGATGGGCCCTTCATCTTTTATTTGCCCCTTTCTATTGTCAACTGGACAGCAGTCCTAAGTGAGGCTTGCCTCACAGAACATCGAACTTAGGATGACAATTTAATTTATACATTTAAATTTTATTACTTTCTTTGGAGTATAATGTCAGAAAGTAGCGTCTTAGCCTGCCTGTAAAGACAATCAGCCTGTTCTATTGAAGCACTGATGACGCTGATCACAGTCACCTTACTGATGGCCAGCGGAGTTCTTAAAGCTGCTGGGTTTCCATAGCAGCGTAGCATACACGCCTCAGTCCCTCCTCCAGACTGTAGTGTTCATACGGGCGCTCACACACCTTAACGTGTGCGCTTGGGATGCTTTGGCCATGTGGGAGGCTCCGGTCACTTGGGAGGTCATATGCCTCAACACGCACCTCTGGGCGGACAGGCCTACCAGGTACCCGTGGGTGTTAAATAACCCACGTGGAGCGCCATGCATGGTAGTTGCCATACGCAGCACACAGGAGCCCACACTATGGGCATGGACATTGAGATAAGGCTTACTACTTTTGGCCTCAGTTAATGACCAATGCTGAGCCTTTTCTTCATTGTCCCCTCATGACTTGGCTGTTTGCCAAAGAAACGCGTTGGAACGTCTGTCACTTTATTACTGGGGTCTCCTTGATGTTTACCTGACGAAGCTGGGCAGTCACAAGGTTGCATAGGGAAAATCAGGGACTCCTAGCTATTTTAGGAACAGCTCAGTGGGGTTGCCCTTTTGATGGTGAGCGTACTGGTCCCTGAGCAATAAGACTAGCTTAGGTCAAGCAGAGACGTCTAGGGCTAGAGACGCAGCACTTGGATCCAAGAGACCCCCACTAGGCACCATGAATTGACCCCGTGGTAAAACCGTTCTTTTTCTTTGCACCGTGAATAATTGTACAAGTGTGCGTCACTTTTTGTACTATAGTATTTGTTCATGGGCTACTATTTTATATGTATTTTATATTAAAAATTCAGTTTTAATAAGGTCACTCACTGCATTTTTTTGTTTATATTGAGTCAATCGGGTTGCCCATTTGTTTGTCATCTGACCATTTCGACACTGATAATGTGAATTCAATTTTCCCCTAAATAGCCATATTCTTTTGCATTCTGTCTTAAGAATGCTACTATTTTCTGACATAACCATGTTTTAATGGAAAATAATAAAATGAAATTCAGGTCCCAATTGACTTAAATGGGGCTCGGGTTGGGGGTCAAGTTCGGGTCCCAAACCCATACTTTGACCTGAAGTTCGTCCGAGCCCGGCGAACCAGAACTTCCATGTGTTCATTTAACCCTAGTAGCCAGTCATTCAGGTACAGGATTATAAAAATTCCTGACTCTCAGACCTGCTACTACTGCAGCGACCACTTTCGTGAATGTGTATGGAGCTAACAAGATTCCAAAAGGTAGAGAAGTGAACTGTAGCTGATGAAGTTCTTTGCTAGGTACACTGCTATGAGCAAACATTTCTGATGTTTTATTGTGTATGGGAATTAGAGATGAGCGAATCGAAGTTGAGAAAGTGGAATTCAATCCAAATTTCAGCGAAAATTTGATTTGTCCTGAAGTCAAATTTCACTGCGCATTATGGTAATGAATCACTTTCACACTAGCAGTTTTGCTGAATCCCGCAGGGTTCATCAAAAACGCCTCCGTTACTGATAATGCAACCATCTGCATCCGTTATGAACGGATCGTTTGTATTATCTTTAACATAGCCAAGACGGGTTCGTCATGAACTCCACTGAAAGTCAATGGAGGACGGATTCATTTTCTATTGTGTCAGAGTCCGCATCCCATGAGTGATAGAAAACTGCAGCTTGCCGCAGTTTGGTCTCTGGTATGGAAACACAACCAAATGGAACGGAATGCATTTTGGAGCATTCCGTACTGTTCAATTACGTTTTCTCCCCATTGATAATGAATGGGGACAAAACGGAAGCAGTTTTTTACGGTATTGAGACTCTATGACGGATCTTAATACCGAAAAATAGAAATGATGGTGTGAAAGTAGCCTAAAATGGCTACTGCACATTACAAAGTGAAAGTAAGAAGCCCGTGATTTCACAGCCCTAAAAAAAAGCCTCCTCATTAGAGTTGAGCGGACACCTGGAAGTTCGGGTTCGCCGAGTTCGGCTAAACTTCGCCACAAAGTTCAGGAACCGAACTTGACCCCGAACCCCATTGAAGTCAATGGGGACCCAAACTTTTGGGCACTAAAATGGCTCTAAAAGAGCCATGGAAAGGGCTGGAGCGCTGCAAAAGTCAGCAAAATGTGGATAAGTGCCCTGCAAACAAATGTGGATAGGGAAATGACTTAAAATAAAATAAATAAAAATAATAATCCTGAACTAGGAGGAGGAGGTCCATATGGAGTAGAAGTTTGAGGAGGCAGTGGATGTGGCGGTGTAGGTGGACATGGCGATGTGGGTGGAAGTAGCGGTGCAGGATTAGGTAGCCAACACTTTTTTCTTTTTTTCTTTTTTTAATTTAATTTGGGTAGACCAAAAAACATTGAGGCATATATAAAATAACAGAGAAAGTGTGCTGGGGTATAACAATGGCTGTGTGAGGCAGGTATACATGTCTATTCTGCACAAGGTACAGACAAGTCCTGTGGGATCCATGCCTGGTTCATTTTAATGAACGTGCGCTTGTCCACATTGGCTGTGGACAGGCAGCTGCGCTTGTCTGTGATAATGCCCTCTGCCGTGCTAAACACACTTTTAGACAATACACTGGCTGCAGGGAAGGCCAGCACATCCAAGGCGTAAAGGGCAAGCTCAGGACATGTGTCCAATTTGGAGACCCAGTAGTTGAATGGGGCGGACCCATCAGTCAGTAAGTGTAGGCGTGTGCACAGATATTTCTCCACCATGTTGCTGAAATGCTGCCTCCTGCTAAGACGTTGCATATCAGCTGGGGGTGCTGGTTCTTGTGGCATGGTGACAAAGGTTTTCCACATTTTGGTCATGCTAACCCTGCCTTCTGAGGTGCTGACGGTGCTCCGGCTGCGTTGGCGAGCTCTTCCTCCTTCTCTGCCTTCGCCTTGTGCTTCAACTGAGCCCCTGCTGTAAGATGGGAATGCCATCAGCAGCCATGTGTGCCAGGCTGCCCAGAGGCAATGGCAAGCTGTCCTCTGTGGGAGGTGTGTCGTCTATGTCCTTGGTATCCCCCAGCCACGCTGCAGTGATGGCCCTGAGCTGCTTTGGGTGCCACCCTGCTGTGAACACAGTTCCTCCTCCTCCTCCAGAACTGTGCCCTGGCTGGACAATCGTGTACCTGGCCTATGTTGGTGCAGGGACCCACTCTTCGAGCCACTTGTGAATAACTGACCTGATAACCGTGGAAATGATCCCTCTTCCTCCTCCTCTTCCTCCTGTGCCACATCCTCTTCCATCATCGCCTGAAGCATTTTTTCAAGGATACATAGAAGTGGGATAGTAACACTGAGAATGTCGTCATCGGCACTGGCCATGTTGGTGGAGTACTCAAAGCAGCACAACAAGGCACACAGGTCTCGCATGGAGGCCTGCTCAGTGGCGATGAAGTGGTGCTGTTCAGCAGAGTGACTCACCTGTGCGTGCTGCAGCTTGAACTCTACTATGGCCTGCTGCTGCTCGCACATTCTCTCCAGCATGTGCAAGGTTTTGTTCCACCTGGTGGGCAATTCGCATATGAGGCGGTGAGCGGAAGGCCGAAGTTACGCTGCAGTGCAGACAGGTGGGCAGCAGCAGGGTGAGAATGCCAAAAACGCGCACAGACGGCCCGCACTTTCTGCAGCAGCTCTGAAATATCGGGGTAGTTTTTCAGGAATTTCTGCACCACCAAATTCAGCACATGCGCCTGGCATGGGATGTGCGTCAAACCAGCTAGGCCCAGAGCTGCTACGAGATTTCGCCCATAATTGCACACCACCAGGCCAGGCTGGAGGCTCAGTGGCACCAACCACTCATCGGTCTGTTGTTCAATGCCCGTCCAAAGCTCCTGCGCGATGTGGGGTTTGTCACCCAAAGAGATAAGTTTCCAAACTGCCTGCTGTCGTTTCCCCCTGGCTGTTCTGAAGTTGGTGGTATAGGTGTTACGCTGAGCGGATGAAGATGTGGTAGAGGAAGAAGAGGAGGAGGAGGGAACAGTAGGCAAAGAGAAATGCCCTGCAATCCTCGGTGGGGGAAGGACATGCGCCAAACAGCTATTCGCCTTTGGCCCAGCCGCCACTGCATTTACACAGTGTGCTGTTAGGGAGATATATTGTCCCTGGCCGTGCTTACTAGTCCACGTATCGGTAGTTATGTTGACCTTACCACAGATGGCGTTGCGCAGTGCACACCTGATTTTGTCCCCCACTTGGTTGTGCAGGTAAGGGATAGCTCTCCTGGAAAAGTAGTGGCGGCTGGGGATGACGAACTGTGGGACAGCCACCACTATAAGGTTTTTAAAAACTCTCTATCTCCACCAGACGGAATGACAACATTTCAAAGGCCAGTGATTTTGAAATGCTGGCATTCAGGGCCAGGGATTGCGGGTGGGTAGGGGGGTACTTCCTCTTTCTCTCCAGTGTTTGGGAAATGGACAGCTAAATGCTTCCATGAGACATTGTGGTGCTGCTTGTTGAAGGTGACGGACGTGGTAGCGTTGCTGCCACATTTTCCGTTTGCGGGTGGCTATTGCCACTGTCACTCCAGAGGTGGATGAAGAGGCAGAGACTGGAGCAGAAGAGGGAGCAGGAGGAGCCCTTTCTTGGTTTTTGAGGTGTTTACTCCACTGCAGCTCGTGCTTTGCATTTAGATGCCTGGTCATGCAGGTTGTGCTCAGGTTTAGAACGTTAATTCCTCGTTTAGGCTCTGATTGCACAGTGTGCAAACCACTCGTGTCTGGTCATCTGCAGATTGTGTGAAGAACTGCCATGCCGGGGAACTCCTTGTAGCTGGCATTGGTGTGCTCGGTCCCTGGGTGCGGTGGGCAGTAGCAGGCATACTGTCTAGGGGACGGCCTCTCTGCTTCTGCACCCTGCTCCCTCTTTTGCTGTGTTGGTGGCACTGTGTGACCACTGCCTCTTCCTCCAAACTGCACAGGTCACTTGCATTACCTTGATTCCTAGGACCTCATTGTCCTCCACATCATCGTCCACCCCATCTTCAACCCTGCCCTCCTTGTCGGTTTGCACACTGCAGAAAGCCACAGCAGTTGGCACTTGTGCTTTGTCATCATCAGAGACGTGCTACGGTGGTCTTCCCATGTCCTCATCCTCACACATAAGTGGTTGGGCATCGGTGCACTCAGTCTCTTCCACCTCAGGGGTAGGGCTAGGTGGATGGCCCTGGGAAACCTTGCCAGCAGAGTCATCAAAAAGCATAAGAGACTGCTGCTTGACTTGGGGCTCAGACTGCTTGGCTAATTTGCAAGGGGGTGAGGTGCAAGATAGATGCCCATGGCCTGCAGGTGCCAACTCTGAGCTTTCAGCAGTGGACCGGGTGGGAGTTACTGGAGGCACTGTCAGCCACCCAATCTACTAGCACCTGTACGTGTTCTGGCCTCACCATTTGTAGAGCGGCATTCGGGCCTACTAAATAACGCTGAAGGTTCTGTCGCCTACACACACCTGAGGAAGGTGTTTCACTTGGGCGTGTAGCTGGCAAAGAACATCCTCTCCCTGCAACAGGAGCTCCACCATCACCACCAGCACTAGAGCCAGGGCCACGTCCCTCATTTGACATTCTCCTCATTATTTGCGTTCACCCACCAAACTAACAGATGGTTTATCTCAGGTGATAATTTAACTGCCAATAGTCAACAATTAAGTTCCCTAACAGTAAGGCAGTACCCGTGTCATAAACAGAATACATATCTTTATGTCACACAATAGTGTAACAGAGCAATTCAATACAATTACTTCACTATCACAAAATATGTGAATTTTTCAAACAACAATGTAACAGCTGAAGTTAACGGTTTAATAGGACTGTCAGAAATGCAGCGTAGGATCCAATCAGTGTTTTTGCAAACAACTATGTAAATGCAGTATGTGACGGTTTTATTGGAATATCAGAAATGCAGCGTAGGATCCTAATGTGCTATCTAGCACAAAAACTGTGTTTTTTTTTTACAAACAACTATTTAAATGGAGTATGTTACGTTTTTTTTTTTTTTTATATCAGAAATGCAGCATAGGATCCTAATGTGCTATCTAGCACAAAAACAGTGTTTTTTTTTTGCAAACAACTATGTAAATGCAGTATGTTACGGTTTTATTGGAATATCAGAAATGCAGCGTAGGATCTGAATGTGCTATCTAGCACAAAAACAGTGTTTTTTGCAAACAAGCATCTAAATGCAGTATGTTACGGTTTTATAAGAATATCAGAAATGCACCGTAGGATCCTAATGTGCTATCTAGCACAAAAACAGTGTTTTTTGCAAACAACTATTTAAATGCAGTATGTTACGGTTTTACTGGAATAACAGAAATGCAGCGTAGGATCCTAATGAGCTATCTAACACAAAAACACAGTTTTTTTGCAAACAACAATAAACATGCAGTATGTTATGGTTTTATTGGAATATCAGAAATGCAGCTTAGGACGCAAATTTGCTATCTGGCACAAAAACTGTGTTTTTTCATGGTTGAAATGTAACTGCAGTATTTAACGGTTCTATTGGAATGTCAGAAATGCAGCGTAGCACGCAAATTTACTATCTAGCACAAAAAGTGTGTTTTTATAGCACCAATGTAAATGCAGTATGCTATAGTTTTGTGTTTCTGTGTATGTAATAGGTGCATTGAGTGTGTGTAAGGGGTGCATTGAGTGTGTGTAAGGGATGCATTGTGTTTCAGTGTGTGTAAGGGATGCATTGTGTTTCAGTGTGTGTAAGTGGTGCATTGTGTTTCAGTGTGTGTAAGGGGTGCATTGTTTTTCAGTGTGTGTAAGGGGTGCATTGTGTTTTTGTGTGTGTAAGGGGAGCAGTGTGTGTGTCTGTGTAAGTAATGCATTGTGTGTTTCTGTGTATGTGTGCAAGGGGTGCATTGTCTTTATGTGTAGGGATACATTGTGTGTGTGATGGATGTCAATTTCCCCCCTTCCCTTGTCATTCTCTTTCTCTCCACCCCCCCTGTCATTTTTTTCCCCTCCCCTCCCTTGTCATTCTATTTCTCTACCCCCCTCCGTCCCTTGTCATTATGTTCCCCTCCCTTGTCATTCTCTTTCTCTCCCTCCCTCCCTTGTCATTCTCTTTCTCTCTCACCCTCCCTCCATCCCTTGTCATTCTCTTTCATTCACCCCTCCCTTGTCATTCTCTTTCTCTCACCCCCTCCCTTGTCATTCTCTTTCTCTCCCCCCTCCCTTGTCATTCTCTTTCTCTCCGCCCCCCCTCACTTGTCATTCCCTTTTTCCCCCCTCCGTTGCCATTCTCTTTCTCTCCCCCATTCCTTGTCATTCTCTTTCTCTCCCCCTCCCCCCTCCCTTGTCATTCTCTCCCCCCTCCCCTCCCCTACCTCTAGTGTAGCGTGGCCGAGCTCTGTATGGTCGGCAAGTACAGGAGCTTTTGTTTCCTTTACCCGGGCGGACTGACAGGAAGTGCACACTGTGTGCGCACTTCCTGTCAGTCCAGCCGGGTACAGGAGACAGATGCTTCCTGTACCAGCGTACCATACAGGGCTTGGCCACATTACAATGAGGGAGTTACAGAAGTGAGATCTGAGCGATTCCCTCCTTTCTGCCCCTCTACTATTGCTACACCAGGGCGGTGCGCCCTCATGGGCGTGCCAGCACGGGCAGTGCTGCAGCTGCCTGAGGCGCTATATAGAGCGCTCGGGCGGATGCAGCATGAGGGGGGCTGGAGCTCCTGTCGGCGCCACTTCCCAAGGGGCGCCTTATGCGGCTGCCTAGTCCGCCTATGACCAAATGTGTGAATTGATTCTAAGAGTGACGCCTGTCATCTGCGTGTCATACTGACTCAGAGTACTGTTTTACTAGCATAGCGGACTCCCTATGCAAGTTTTTGAAATGCACAGTGTTCTACACTACTATACAGGCTCTCAGCACCCAGGCATTCCCCGGCATTCGGGCCTACAAAATAACACTGAAGGTTCTGTCGCCTACGCGCACCTGAGGAAAGTGTTTCATTTGTGCGTGTAGCTGGCACAGATCAACCACGTCCTCTACCTGGAACAGGAGCTCTACCACCTCCAGCAGCACCACGACCCGGGCCAAGGCCTGTTATCTGACACTTTACTCATTCTTTGAGGTCACCCACCAAACTAACAGACGGATTTACAAAATTTATTTCACAGTCAGGTATGCAGTGCAGGGGTACTTTGAAAGAAAAAAGGGGTTATAAGTCACCCAACAATCTAAATGCCGCCAAATTTGCAAAATATATTTCCCTGTCAGGTATGCAGTGCCAGGGGTAATTTGACAGAAAAAAGGTATACAGATCACTCAACAATTTAACTGCTTCAGGACCGCCGTACGCAGGATTGCGTCCTGCGGGCGGTCCTGCTCTTTTGTTCGGACGCGCCGGGGCGTCATCTCGCGAGACGCGAGAGTTCCTGTGAACGCGCGCGCGTGTGCGCACGCGTTCACAGCGTCGCGCGTCTCGAGAGTTGGACTACAGCCTGCCAGCGATGATCAATCGCTGGCAGGCTGTAGATGCGATATAAATCGCATCAAACAGCTATATCAGACGCTGTTTTATGAACAGCGTCTGATATAGCTGCTACCTGGTCCTCTGGTGGTCCCATTTTCTGGGATCGACCACCAGAGGACCAGGTAACTACAGTAAAAGTTGCACCAAACACTACACTAACCCCCACCCCCCTCACCTATTAACCCCTTGATCACCCCATCTAGACCCCCTGATCACACCCCTGTCATTGATCACACCCCTTGTAAGGCTCCATTCAGACGTCCATATGTGTTTTGCGGATCCGTGGATTCACGGATCCGTGGATTCACGGATCCGTGGATTCATGGATCCGCGGATCCGATCCGCGGATCCTCAAAACACGGACACCGGCAATGTGCTTTCCGCATTTTGCAGATCCGCACATTGCCAGAACTATATAGAAAATGCTTTTTCTTGTCCGCAATTGCGGACAAGAATAGGACATGTTCTATATTTTTGCGGAACGGAAGTGCAGACTCGGAAGCGCGGATCCGTAATTCCGGATCCGAGCGGGACAAAGTCTGTCCCCATAGAAATGAATGGGTCCGCAATTCCGTTCCGCAAACAGAATTGCGGACGTGTGAATGGGGCATAAGGGTCCCTTATCACCGCCAGTTAGCTAGCTACTTGTTAGGTAGCTAGCGCCCAGCCCACCGCAGATCACTGATTTTGGCAGAGATTTTTTCATCCACATTGCGAATGAAAAATCTGTGCCGTTCATTTATTTATTTTTTCAGCGCAGAGGCTGAACGGAAAAAATCTCATTACCCGTATGCTCAATATACGGAGAATCGCAGAAACTCCTAATGCTGGCCATACGTGTAATGATTGCGGAGACCCTCAAATGCCAGGGCAGTACAAAACCCCACATGTGACCCCATTTTAGAAAGAAGACACCCCAAGGTATTCCGTGAGGGGTATGGCGAGTTCATGGAAAATTTTATTTTTGTCACAAGTTAGTGGAATATGAGACTGTAAAAAAAAAAAAAAAAAAACAATTTCCGCTAACTTGTGCCAAATTTTTTTTTCTGTGAACTTGCCATACCCCTCACAGAATACCTTGGGGTGTCTTCTTTCCACAATGGGGTCACATGTGGGTATTTATACTGCCCTGGCATTTTAGGGTGCTAAAGCGTGAGAATCCAAATGTGTAAAATGGCTCATGAAATCCTAAAGGTACTCATTGGTTTTAGGGCCCCTTGCGCATCTTGGCTGCAAAAGTGCCACACATGCGGTATCGACGTACTCAGGAGAAGTAGGGCAATGTGTTTTGGGGTGTATTTTTACATATACCCATACTGTGTGTGAGAAATATCGCTGTAAACGACAACTTTTTACATTTTTTTATTCAAAGTTGTCAATATACAGAGATATTTCTCTCACCCAGCATGGGTATATGTAAAAATACACCCCAAAACATATCGCCCTACTTCTCCTGAGTACGGAGATGCCACATGTGTGACACTTTTTTGCAGCCAAGATGCGCAAAGGGGCCCAAATTCCAACGACTACCTTTTAGGAGGGTATTTTTACGCATTTTTCTTCTCACGCTTTAGGGCCCCTAAAATGCCAGGGCAGTATAAATACCCCACATGTGACCCCATTTTGGAAAGAAGACACCCCAAGGTATTCGCTGAGGGGCATAATGAGTTCATGAAAAATTAAACTTTTTGTCAAAAGTTAGCGGAAAGGAAGACTTTGTGAGAAAAAACAATAAAAAATCAATTTCCACTAACTTGTGCCAAAAAAAATAAATATTCTATGAACTCGCCATGCCCCTCATGGAATACCTTGGGTGTCTTCTTTCAAAATAGGTCACATGTGGGGTAGTTATCTGCCCTGGCATTTTAGGGGCCCTAAAGCGTGAGAAGAAAATGCGTAAAAATGCCCTCCTAAAGGTACTCATTGAATTTGGGCCCTTTGCGCATCTTGGCTGTAAAAGTGTCACACATGTGGTATCGCCGTACTCAGGAGAAGTAGGCGATGCGTTTTGGGGTGTATTTTACATATACCCATGCTGGGTGAGAGAAATATCTCTGTATATTGACAACTTTGAATAAAAAATGTAAAAAGTTGTCGTTTACAGCGATATTTCTCACACGCAGCATGGGTATATGTAAAAATACACCCCAAAACACATTGCCCTACTTCTCCTGAGTACGGCGATACCACATGAGTGACACTTTTTTGCAGCCTGGGTGCGCAAAGGGGCCCTAAACCAATGAGTACCTTTAGGATTTCACAGGCCATTTTTATGCATTTGGATTCTCACACTTTAGGGGCCCCTAAAATGCCAGGTGAGTATAAATACCCCACATGTGACCCCATTTTGGAAAGAAGACCCCCGTGAGGGGCATGGTGAGTCCACAGAATTTTTATTTTTTGGTTTTTGGCACAAGTCAGCGGAAATTGTTTTTTGTTTGTTTTTTTATTTTGTTTTTTACAAAGTCTCATATTCCACTAACTTGTGACAAAAAATAAAATTTTACATGAACTCACCATACCCCTCACAGAATACCTTGGGGTGTCTTCTTTCCAAAATGGGGTCACATGTGGGGTATTTATACTGTCCTGGCATTTTAGGGGCCCCTAATGTGTGAGAAGAAGTCTGGAATCCAAATGCGTAAAAATGCCCTGTGAAATCCTAAAGGTACTCATTGGTTTAGAGCCTTTGCGCACCCAGGCTGCAAAAGTGGCACACATGTGGTATCGCCAGTACTCAGGAGAAGTAGGGCAATGTAGCTTGGGGTGTATTTTTATATATACCCATACTTTGTGTGAAAAATATCTCTGTAAACGACAACTTTTAAAAATTTTTATACAAAGTTGACAATTTACAGAGATATTTCTCTCACCCAACATGGGTATATGTAAAAATACACCCCAAAACACATTGCCTACTTCTCCTGAGTACGGCAATACCACATAAGTGCCGCTTTTTGCAGCTTGAGTCGCAAAGGGCCTAAATTCCAACGAGTACCTTTAGGTTTTACATGGCGGCTCACAATTTAGCCCTGCCCAAAATGCCAGAACAGTAAACACACCCCACAAATGACTCCATTTCGGAAAGTAGACACCCCAAGGTATTCATTGAGGGGCATAGTGAGTCCGTCTGAGATTTTTTTTTTTTTTTGCCAGAAGTTATCAGAAATTGAAACTTTTTTTTTTTTTCTCAGAAAGTGTCATTTTCCGCTAACTTGTGAAAAAATGAAATGATACATGAACTCACCAAGCCCCTCTGCGAATACTTTGGGGTGTCTTCTTTCTAAAATGGTGTCATTTGGGGGGTATTCATACTATCCTGACATTCTAGCACCTGAAGAAACATGACAGGCGCTCAGAAAGTCAGAGCTGCTTCAAAATGAGGAAATTCACTTTTTTGCACCATAGTTTGTAAACGCTATAACTTTTACCCAAACCAATAAATATACACTTATTGGATTTTTTTATCAAAGACATGTAGAACAATAAATTTAGAGAAAAATTTATATAGAAATGTAGTTTTTTTAAAAAAAATTACAACAGAAAGTGAAAAATGTCATTTTTTTGCAAAAATTTCGGTAATTTTTGATTAATAGCAAAAAAAGTAAAAATGTCAGCAGCAATGAAATACCACCAAATGAAAGCTCTATTAGTGAGAAGAAAAGGAGGTAAAATTCATTTGGGTGGTAAGTTGTATGACGGAGCAATAAACGGTGAAATTAGTGTAGTGCGGAATTGTAAAAAGTGGCCTGGTCATTAAGGGTGTTTAAGCTAGGGGGGCTGAAGTGGTTAAACACCGCCAAATTTACAGAATATATTTCCCTGTCAGGTATGCAGTGCAGGGGTAGTTAGAAAGAAAAAAGAGGTATAGATCACCCAGCAATCTAAACGCCGCTGAATATTCAGAATATATTTCCCAGTCAGGTATGCAGTGCAGGGGTAGTTTGAAAGAAAAAAGGGGTACAGATCACCCATCAATCTAAACGTCGAATTTACAGACTATATTTCCCTGTCAGGTATGCAGTGCAGGGGTACTTTGAATTAAAAAAAATGGGTACAGATCACCCAGCAATCTAAACGCCAAATTTACTGAATATATTTCCCTGTTAGGCATGCAGTGTGGCAGGAACACACCCTCCAAGCCACCTGTGAATGACTGGCCTGATAACCGTGGAAATGTCCACTCACAATCTAAGAACTGGATTTACTGATTTTCTTTTGCTATCACAAATGCAGTGCAGGCCGCAAATGTACTCTCTAGCAACAAAAAGTGATTTTTTTCACCCACAATGAAACAGATTGATTTACTGATTTTCTTTCACTATTAGAACTGCAGTGCAGACCGCAAAGGTACTTTCTAGCAAACAAAAAGATGATTTTTTTCACCCATAATGAAACAGATGGATTTACTAATTTTCTTTAACTATCACAAATACAGCACAGTCCCCAATCGTAGTTTTTAGCAAAAAAAAAAATATTTGTCCCCCCAGAATCTAACAGATGGATTTACTGAATTGATTACACTGTCACATATGCAGCACAGGGGTACTTTGCGATCACCCACCAAACTAACAGACGGATTTACTAAATTTATTTCCCAGTCAGATATGCAGTGCAGGGGTACTTTGAAATAAAAACGGGGCATAGATCACCAACAATCTAAACGCTGCCAAATTTACAGAATATATTTCCCAGTCAGGTATGCGGTGCAGGGTTATTTTGAAAGAAAAAAGGGGTACAGATCACCCAGCAATCTAAATGCCGCCAAATTTACTGAATATATTTCCCAGTCAGGTAGGCAGTGCAGGGGTAGTTTTAAAGAAAAAAGGGGTACAAATCACCCAGCAATCTAAACGCCGAATTTACAGAATATATTTCCCTGTCAGGTATGCAGTGCGGCACGAACACACCCTTCAAGCCACCTGTGAATGACTGGTCTGATAACGGTGGAAATGTCCACCCACAGTCAAATAACTTTTCAAACAGAATGTCACAGATGGATTTAATGATTATATTTCACTATCAGAAATGCAGCACAGGCCGCAAAGGTACATTCTGGCAAAAAAAAAAAAAGATAATTTTTTCACCCACAATGAAACAGATGGATTTAATAATTATATTGTATTATCACAAATGCAACACAGGCCGCAAAGGTACTTTCTGGCAAAAAGAAAAAATTATATTTTCACCCACAATGAAACAGATGCATTTAGTGATTTTCTTTCTCCATCACAAATGCAGTGCAGGCCACAAAGTTACTTTATGGCAAAAAAATAAAAATAAATTCACCCACAATGTCACTGTTGTATTTACTGATTATATTTCACTATCAGAAATGTAGTTCCAGCCACAAAGGTACTTTATAGCAAAAAAGATGGTGATTTTTTTCAACCACAATGTCACAGACGGATTTAATGATTATATTTCACTATCACAAATGCAACACAGGCCACAAAGGTACTTTCTGGCAAAAAAAAAGATGATTTTTTTCACTCACAATAAAACAAATAGATTTATCAAATTTATTTTTTCCAGTCAGGTATGCAGTGCAGGGTTACTTTGAAAAAAAATAGGGGTTTAGATCCCCCAACAATCTAAACGCCGCCAAATTTACTGAATATATTTCCCAGTCAGGTACGCAGTGCAGGGGTAGTTTGAAAGATTTTTTTCAAACAGAATGTCACAGATGGATTTAATGATTATATTTCACTATCACAAATTCAGTGCAGGCCGCAAAGGTACTTTCTAGCAATAAAAAGGTGATCTTTTCACCTACAATATCATAGTTGTATTAACTGATTATATTTTACTATCAGAAATGCAGCGCAGGCCGCAATGGAACTTTCTGGCAAAAATATAAAATATAAATTTTTTTCACCCACAATGAAATAGATACATTTAGCGATTTTCTTTCTCTATCACAAATGCAGTGCAGGCCGCAAAGGTACGTTATGGCAAAAAAAATGAGGTGATTTTTTCATCCCCATGTCACAGATGGATTTAATGATTATATTTCACTATCACAAATGCAGCACAAAAGCAAAGGTACCTTCTGGCAAATAAAAAAAAAAGATGATTTTTTTTACCCACAATGAAACAGGTTGATTTACTGATTTTCTTTCACTATCACATATGCAGTGCAGGCTGCAAAGGTATTTTCTATCTATAAAAAAGGTGCTGTTTTAAACCAGAATGTCACAGTTGTATTTACTGATTATATTTCACTATCAGAAATGCAGCAAAGGCCACAAAAGGAACTTTGTGGCAAAGAAAAAAAGAAAAAATTTTCACCCACAATGAAACAGATGAATTTAGTGATTTTCTTTCACTATTACAAATGCAGTGCAAGCCGCAAAGGTACTTTCTAACAAAAGAAAGGTGATTTTTTAAGCCATAATGTCACAGTTGTATTTACGGATTGTATTTCACTATCACAAATGCAGTACAGGGTGGAAAGGTACTTTCTAACCAAAAAAAAAAGGTATTTTTTTTTTCAACCAGAATGTCACAGTTGTATTTACTGATTATATTTCACTATCAGAAATGCAGTGCAGTCTGCAAAGGTAATTTCTGGCAAAAAAGATAATTTTTTTCAACCACAATGAAAAAGATGGATTTACCGATTTTCTTTCACTATTACAAATGCAGTGCAGACCGCAAACGTACTCTCAAGCAAAAAAAAGGTAATTTTGTTTCACCAAAAATGAAACAGATGTAGTTACTGATTTTATTTCACTATCACAAATACAGCACAGTCCCCAAACATACTTTTTAGCAAAAAAAAAAAATTTTATTTGTCCCCCCAGAATCTAACAGATGGATTTACTGAATTGATTGCACTGTCATATATGCAGCACAGTAGGTACTTTACAGAATATTTTCCCTTCCCCTGGCACATATGCAGTGCAGGTGCTCCTAAAAAATGGAATTAAATTATTGTCTCTGGCACATATGCAGGAGCAAGTTCACTGCACTTGCACAAAATGGCCGCCAACACCCACCTAACTAACAGACAGATTAAAATGTATTTTTCTGTGTCACTGGGCTCAGGGCAGGGTACAAAAATGTCGCATTGCATCCACAAAAAAAAAAAAAGATCACTGTAGATCGCAGACTTAACACCAAGCTCTGATATCAGATTCTTTCCTAATCTCTCCCTCACAGCATCCTATCCCTACACTAGCAAGAGCTGACGTGATGAGCGGTGCCATGTTAATCCAGCTTATATAGAGGCTGGGTTACATACTGAACTGGCCGATCACAGCCATGCCATTAGTAGGCATGGCTGTGATGGCATCTAAGGGCACACATCTTAAACGCTTGTTGATTGGCTGCCCTGCAGCCTTTCAACAAGCTTTATTAAATGGCCGAACACCGAATTCAAACCCGCTCAACACTAATTTTGAACTATGTCTTACATCTTTGGAGAATACCAAGCAGAAAATCGGCATTGAGGAAGAATCTGCAACGTTGGGCCTTTAATCTCCCGGCTGGATATCCCGCGTTTGGCTCAGTAGAGACCTCCTTTCATGCCATGAGTGTATTATATGAGGTTGCGGAACATCCCATTACAGTTTCCACCCATCACAAATACCTCAATTACATTGAAGGTGCCAAGAGGTTAAATTCTCGGCAAGCTCGTTGGGCATTATTTTTTACTCGTTTTAATTTCCGGTTAACTTACAAACCGGGACCCAAAAATATCAAAGCAGATGCCCTCCCGTTATTTCCCAGAGGTCATTTCGGTACATGACTATTCCTGCGAGGTGCTTCGTAGCCGCTTTGAACACCACAGATACAATGGAGGATTTGTCTTCTCTTCTCCTGCCTTTACAGTCAGAGAGCCCTCCTAACAAACCTGAAGGTCTGCTGTTTGTGCTTGTAAACTTCAGAGTCATACAACAGTTACATGATAGTAAGTCGGCCGGGCATCTGGGGATAAAGAAGACCATGTCCCTCTTTTAAACACCATGTCTGTTGGCCTAAGATCCTTTTTATATCAAAGTCTACATTCAGGCATGTAGTATTTGTGCTCGATGTAGACCGGCTGGATCCGCTCCCTCTGGTACTTTGCTTCCGCTGCCTATACCTTTGTCCCCATGGACCCACGTGTCTATGGACTTCATAACAGATCTGCCTAGGTCTTCCGGTTGTACGGTACATTTTATACCACTCCCCGCATTGCAATTGGCTGGAGAGCTGGCAGATCTGTTTATCAAACATGTCTTCCAATTACACGGGGCGCCGGAGGATATTGTTTCAGATAGAGGAGTCCAGTTTATCTCCCGGTTCTGGCATTCTTTCTGCTCTCAGTTGGGGATTAGGCTGTCATTTTCATCTGGTTTTCACCCAGAGACCAATAGGCAGACAGAGAGAACAAACCAGACTCTGGAACAATATCTCTGGTGTTTCGTGTCAGACTGCCAGGAGGAATGGGCAGCTCACCTCCCCTTTGCGGAGGTGGCTTATAAAAAAACTCCGAACATGCCTCTACCAAGATGTCTCCATTCAGGTGAGTGGGGGCAGGGATCCAAGACTCTCCTCTCTGGCAGGGGCCTCCACTAACTCATCGGTGGCGGATCAATGGTTCCAGGATAGGCAACCCATTTGGTTGTTGGCGTGACGGAATCTTCATAGTGCTGTAGCGCAACAGAAAAGATTTGCTTATCGTCATTGCAATGCAGAGTAAGAGTTTAAGGTAGGGGATTAAGTGTGGGTCTCCACCTGGAACATTCCCTTACACCAAACTGGGGCCTAGATTCAATGGTCCATATCTGGTGACACAGAAGATCAAACGGGTGACTTACAAGGTAGCTCTTCCTCCGTCGAGGAGTGAACACCTTTCATGTTTCAGTGCTCAAATCAGCAGCCGAGTCAGCTTTTTTCATGCAAACTCCATTTCCAGTGGAGGTTCAAGGGGAGCCTGACTTTGAGGTTAATAAGATTTTGGACTCCCATTTTGTCCAGAGGTCACTCCAGTATTTAGTGGACTGGAAGGGATATGGTCCAGAGCAGAGATGTTGGGTACCTGCCCGCCAGGTTCTTGTGGATGAATTAGTGGCAGCTTTCCACCATGAGAATCCGGGGAAAGCCCGTTTGGAGTCTTCTGAGCCGCCTCCTCGAGAGGGAGGGGGGTGTAATGTAAGACAGTCTCCTGTTCTGCGAGTGGATTAGGATCCACTGGGGCCCCCAGGAATTCTCGTGGGGCTCGGCCTGTGGGGGACACCATTGGAGTGGAGGGCAGATCACTCATGTGTCTGCTAAATCTTCCGACTCCTTTGCGGGGTAGTGCGTCCGCATGGACGCCGGAAGGGAAGACCGTCAGGGTCTCGGAGTCAGATTGACCTGACTGGTGGCGGCACGCAGCGGTCGGTCTTGTCCCCGGTATCACCTGGGGTTCTGTTCCTGCGTTCGTGCCGACGCGATCGCGTATCCATGCTGGGTCGGTCGAGCATTCGCGTGCACGCTCGAGAGGAGGTTTGCAAAGGGTTACGCGCCTGAACGCACGCGTATCTTATTCGCTATGCCGGCCATTGACGGGGAATATACCTGTACATAAACTGTAGTAAATTACAGGGCAGGCATGGGTTAAGTGACCAATGACCAGCCAAGGCCGCACAAGGGTCAGGGATTAGGATAATCACATTGATGTGATTGGCTAGCAGGTGTTTAAGAGGTGATCTCCCTGGCTGGTCAGTGCTTACTGTTGTTTTGACAACCCGGGTGTATGTTGCAGTTCACATTCTTCCAGACTATCTGTGCATGACCTCTGACTTCCTCAATGCATCTCTAGAGACTGCCTATGAGAACCTTTTGTATGCTGAACAGTTTGTCTCGTGTTGGATCTCGGATCGGACCCTGGAAATGTCCTGTCCCTAGGTACTACGTTACACGGACTATTTCTGTGCATATGAACTTCGGCCTGGTCTGGCGGTCCCTTGTGTATTATTTGGGTTGTTTTCCTGCATATGATTTCTGGTCTGGAATGTACTGCTGTCATTTAATAATCCACCATTGTTTGAACTCTGTCTGGTTGCTTGGGGTTCTGCATCATTACACTTAGGTCTATAATAGTCCTCCACCTCATCTGAGGTTTCGAAACTAAGAAAACTCTGGAATAGACCCCGTGGTAGATTTCTCATTGTGGAACAGTTTTTAGCACCATTATATGAATTAAATCTATCATTGTTTGCTGTAACAGGTGCTGTTTTTGAACAGCTTTTGTGTTAGGATATACCTGTTTGGGAGATAAGAGGCAAGTTCTATATGATAGCCATTTTGTATAGCATCTAGAACCCACCGATTTTTCACTACCTTTTACCATTCTGTATAGAATAGATGTAGCCTTTCCCTTACAGGCATAGCTGTGGCATCAGAACTCCAACTGGCGATTGGAGGATGATCCACTTAAAAACCTCTTCTCTGTTATGTGGAAGGCTTTTGAAAAGTTCTTCTTCTCCCTGTTGATATTTCCTCTTTGTCTTATCTTCTTGGTTCTTTAGAATTATTGGATGCATAAAAGCAAAAAGATCATCTCTGAATTCAAGGATGAGGGAGAGATATCCTTTTTTGTTCTCCATAAGCGAATCTAATTCATGCCCAAAAAGTCTGTTAGTATGGAATTGCATTAAACACAGAGTATTCTTTGAGTGGATATTGGCTTTATCCACAGTGACCTTCTACCCGCTGTAGATAATGACATGAAAATCTATCTTGTTATACAGATACATCACAGAGGAAATCAGATGCTAATGAAATCTTCTTGAATGATTCAAATATATCATCTCTTGGTACTCCTCCGTATATGTCCTCCTCCATCTGGAGAAGCCAAGATCTGAGATTTTTCACTACTGTATAAGAAGATAGTGTTGATTTAACCTGAGCTTAGGCTAAAGGGTAACTTTTGCCTAATGCATTATCTATTCTTCGGTTCATCGGGTCTGTAAAGTTAGAGTCATCCTCTCTAGGTACTAAACAACTTGGATATACAATAACAACATCTACTTTTGGGATAACCCCCCCCCCCCCCCACTGCCTCTCTTCTACTTGGTCTATTATACACATGGTCTTAAATCTCTTATTAAATATAAATCTTTTGTCAGGTGTCCTACACTCATTAGTCAAGCCTCTTTATCATGCTATCAACCTTTAATGCCCTAGATTTTTGGGGAATTTCCTCATTATAAACTACTTCCACCTGAATGACAGCTTCTGGTTCCAAAACTTAAAATAATTTAGAAATCCTTGCAATGGAAAAAGATTCAGCTCCTGATCACTCTCTTCTGATGCGGATAAATTAAACTCATCTCTATATTCTTCCAACATATCAGATTCCCTAGGGAATGAACATAGGTCCTCCCTACTGGTTGCTTGTGAGATTTCATTTTGTGACACTTCTCCTACATTGTTTTATTTCCAAACAATTTTTATTCATAGATTTAGTCATGTAACTCATACATGTCAGCATGTAACAGAGTTTACATAATCTTATTCAATAAACAATGAAAATGTTAATGACACAATTTATGACTCTCTATTTGAAGGTTTCATAGTTGCATGTAGAGATGCTGAAGCATAATAATAACATATTAGGGGGAAAGGGAGGGAATGGGAGGGGAGGATTATAATGCAGCAGCCATTTCGATGAGGATGAGTAGTTGTCCTGTTGTACTCTTATGTCCAAGGAGGGGGGGGGGAGGGCGGGCAGAGGGAAAAAACTCACTGAGGTGGATGGAATCCTCTATGTGTTTCCCAAAACCCCCATACTTTTTGGAACACAGGAGTTTGTCATCACATCTGAGTTCCCAGTGTTCCAATGATGGAGGAGTATTCTTCCTCCACTGAACTGCAACTTAGATCGGTGCCGATGCCAGCAGGTGGGTAATGAGTCACTTGGTAAAAAAGGAGCATCTTATCTGGTCTAGCAAATTTAGTAGACATATCTGTGGAGAGTACAAAACCTTGACCTTGCAGACGTCCATGACGGCCAAACATATCTGATCCCAATTTTTTGCAATTATGTCACACTGCCACCAGATATGCAAGAATGTGCCTATCTCCTTATTACATCGCCAACAGATTTCACTGACCTCAGGATACATTTTGTGGAGAACAACTGGCGTATAGTACCACCTGGTGAGTATTTTGAAATCATTTTCTTGCAATCTCACACAAGTTGAGATTTTCGGGGTGAAGGATAAACATTTTTGCAGGGAATTTTGCGCCTGATCTAATTGTAGATCCTTTTCCCATCTCTTTATATAAGTGTTGATTTCCGGGCTCGATTGTGTTAATATTAAAGAGTAAAGTGCAGAGATCTTTTTATTGGGTTCCTTCCTCTGGAGAGCCAATTTTTCAAAACTTGTCGGGTCTGTTTTATTTATTGGCAGATACAGTTTAAGATAGTTTCTAATATATGACCAATGTAAAAATGATAAGGAGGAGATATTGTCTCTTTTATCCCAATCTGCCCGCAGTCCGCCAAAGGTGTCCAATAAATCAACAACCGGAGAAGTGTACATGTTCACCAGTTTGGGGAGGGTCTGTATAAATTGCTGGGGGGGGGGGGTGTCGTCATATAGTATATCTTTCAGCTGAGTCGGAGGGAGGAGCGGAGTAGTGATAAGGAAAGTACACAATTTTTGTTTCCATAATTGTATTGCATTTTTAGTGATGGGGTTCCAGATAGATGCCCCTTAAGCGTATCTTCCTTGCAGCAGTATTGGCCACAATGTGGGGGGACTAGTAACCATCTCGGATTGAATATCTAATCTATCTCCCTTATAGCGCAACTACTCTAAACATCTCATCCCATGTACTGCAATATAGTATCCATAAAAATCTGGTACCCCCCAAACCTCCTTGAATAATAGGCATGGGGGTATATTGCTTAAGGAGTCTAGGTTTCTTTTCTTTCTATAGAAACTTAGAGAGTATAGACTCTAATCTAGTTAAAAAGTGACGAGGTATATGAATAGGGAGAGTTTTGAGGTAGTACCGAATTTTGGGTAATATAATGGTTTTAATTAAAGAGCGTCCGCCAAACCAGTATGTGAATGGTATTTCCCAAGAGTCCAATAAGCATCTGATATTGTCAGGTAAGTCTTGAAAATTTGCCTCATATATCCGAGTAGGATCGGATTTTAGCTTAATGCCCAAAAACTTCAGGTTCGAGGCAGACCATTGATACGGGGTATTGAGCTCCAGTCTCTTCTGCCACTGAATGACCATTGTCACGTTTAACACTTGGGACTTGGTACGGTTAACCAAGAAATTAGATAAATCCCCAAAGAGGTCCAATAAATATTGTATAGCTAGGAAAGCTACGTCTGGATTTGTGATTAGTACCAACAAATCGTCAGCAAACGCCGCTACTTTATGGTGAACCGTCTGTAGTTCAATACCCCGGATCCGATTGTCCTGTCGAATAGCCTGAAAAAGGCATTCAACCGTCAGAACAAAAAGCAAGGGCAACAAGAGACACCCCTGTCTTGTCCCATTGGTGATTTGCAGAGAGGGAGGGAGGGTGCCATTAACCACCATTTTCGCGGAGAGCTTAGAATACATAGCCATAATGGCAGTTATGAAATCAGCAGGGATTCCAAATTTCGCTAATGCCCTTTGCATGAACAACCAATCAATTTTCGGCATCTGTACCTAGCAGTACTAAAGGCACAGAACGGCTACTTGCGTGTTGAATGATAATTAAGAGACGAGTAGTGTTCATTCTCCCCTCTCTCCCAGCTACAAACCCAACTTGTTTATTATGGATCAAACTTGGCAGCGGTGGCTTCAGCCGGTGTGCCAATATTTTGGCAAACATTTTCAAATCATTATTTAGAAGTGAGATAGGGCTATAACTGGCACAGATCGTTTCATCTTTTCCTTCTTTGGGAATTATAGTAATGTGTGCCAACATTTGCTCTGGCAGAGTTTTCCCTTTAAGCGTATCGTTACATACTGTTAAGAACTGGGGGAGAAGGACTGCCTGAAACTTACGGTAATAGACCATTGTAAGGCCATCGGTACCTGGATTCTTATGCATCGGGATTGTTTGAACCATATCCTTCACTTCCTGTAATGTAAATGGTTTCAATAGAGAGGCAATCTGTGGTGCCTGAAGTGAGGGAAGGTTAAGAGTAGCTAACCAGTTGTCAATCCTCTTAGATCTATTTTAATTTGTTTGTGGCGAGTTGTTCGAGCGTATGTTATAGAGAGATTCATAAAATTCTTTAAACCACAAAGCTATCTCCTCCGTGTTTCTTACCAATGAGGATATCGATGTGCGGATCACGTGTATATAGGATTTGGTTTTCTGCTTTTTAATCTGTGCAAGTAAAAACTTGAAGCTTTATCCCCATGTGTATAATATTTAAAACGCGCAGAATGGAACAGTTTGGCTGTTCTGAGGTTCAAGATATTTTTAAAGGAGGAGTTAATTGTTCTAGCGTCTCGTCAGATCGGTTCTTTTCATGGGAAGTTTCTAAAGACTGTATCTGTTTCGTGAGGGATAACATTTGTTCTTCCCTTTGTTTTTTAAGAAAGAAGCCCAAACTAATAAAATTACCTCTTATCACACTTTTATGGGCTTCCCAAACTATACCGTCTGATACGTCTGGGGTTACATTGAGCTTAAAGTATTCCTCAAGCTGTTCCGAAGCCTTCAGAACATGCCCCGGAGAGTCAAGCAAGGTCTCATTGAGCCGCCAACTTGACATAGGTATAGGCAAAGACCTAAGACCCATTTCTACAAATACCGGAGCGTGATCTGACAGCAATAAGGAGCTAATAGAAGCTCCTAGACAAAAGGTGGGCACAAATAAATAATCAAAGCATTGGTATGACCTATGCGCCACTGAATAGTATATATAGTCCCTACCAGTAGGGTTTAGAGTCCTCCAGACATCCACTAATCCCAGTGAGCTAATAGCGGAATGTACTCGTTTTAAGGCAAGTCGTGATGTTGATGAGACACCCAACGAAGAGTCTAGTAATGGGTGTAGTGTGAGGTTTAGGTCACCCCCCATTATCAAAATCCCTTCAGTAAAATCCCTCAATAGGTCAAAAGTGGTACATATCCATTTGGTTTGAGCAGAATTGTGCATACAGGTTACCAAATGTGTAGGTACAGTTCCCTATGTTGCCCTTAATGAAAAGGAATCTACCCTCCGTGTCCACTATTGTAGAGCTTATTGCCAGAGGGAAATTCTTGTGAAGGGCAATTTATACCCCTTTAGAAGCTGAGGAGGGCCATGTATTGTGGTACCACCTATTGTAAGTGAGATGTTTCAACTGCGGCACATGGTCCTTTTTAAAATGTATCTCTTGTAGCATTATTACGCTCACCTGTTGTTTACGCATAAGTTGAACTATCTGACTTCTTTTGGCAGGTGAATTTATCCCTCTGACATTAAAGGAGCATATCTTTATGGTAGACATGTTGAGCCATCACGGAGCTCCACAATACAGCTGTCCAGGCTGAAGAGAAGAGAATATTGTAGTGGGGGGGGGGGGAGTCAGGGGGTGAGATATGCAGTATGCGAAGACAAAGAAAATAACATTATTGAAATCCGAACATGGAACACTCATGAACAGTGAAATTGACTGATCCATAATGAAAACAGTGTCTCCCTAAAAGAGGAGACGCTCTGGGGGAGAGAATTGGTCTAATAGCGCGGCCCTTCCGCACAGACAAGCAGATAGATTTATCTACTAATACAGAGAGAGAGGGAAATTTGGGAATCAAAATCTTTAGGACCCATACATAGCGGGCATGCCTAAGACGCATGCCCGGGATATATAGGATCCCGAGTCCAACACCCCGTTAAGGCAAAACATTAAGCATATGCTATACCAACTAAAGTAATTTTGTACGACAGAACAATTAAACCACCTTACATCTCAATAAAATAGGGGGGTAAGGGGGGGTGGAAGGAAGAGAGAGGGAGGTGAAGGAAGTGGGGGCGGGGTGAGAGGGGGGGAGGAAATATAAATCCTCTATTTTAGTGGGATTGCCAACTAGCTGCCTATAATGCTAACAAACATTATAAAATGTATGTAAATAAAAAGAAAAGAAGATAACTGTTTAAACTCAGGATCTTCCTGGGTCTCCGCAGCGCCCAGCCACGGAAGGCAGATTAAAGTGAATTACATGAAGAGAGAGTCTCATTTCTGATCTAGTGGTAACCTCTTTGGTGTCATCTTGGATAGTTTCCTCTTGTTGAGTTGAGGTCAGGAGGCTGAGGCAGGGGTCCATGCAGCTATTACTGGGACAGCGGGGAGATCAGTGAGATATCTAACTGCAGTCCAGTACTGGATATCCAGGTGGTCTATCTCCAAAGTGTTGTAAACCTGGATAAAGTCTGCAGGAGCTCTAATTACTACTTTGAGCCCCGGTGCATTCACCAACAACCTGAATGGGTGTAGCCAGTGATAAATGATGTTTCTATATTGCAAAACTTCCAGAAGAGGCTTCAGACACTTTTGTAGTGTCATAGGTGACAAATCCTGAAATAGAGATATTGTAGAAAGAAAAACATGGTACAGGGTGCTTTTCCCTTGCACTTTAAGCCATTTTTCTTTTACACTGAAACTGGCCAGCCGACATATGTTGTCCCTGGGTTTCTCTTGAGGCTTGGGAGGAGGGCGCAGCGCCCTATGTGCCTGGTCCATTGTAAAATCATCCTTGGCGTCTGGGCCTAGGAGCTTTTGAAACAATTCCAGTAAAGAGGCCATGATGGCGTCAGGTGGCAAGGTCTCAAGGATGCCTTTAATACGCAGATTATTTCTGCGCCCACGATGGTTCTGGTCTTCGATCAGATTGTATAGCTGGTTGATATGAGCCTGAGAGTGTTCGAAGCTGTTAGTGACCGCTGTGTTGAAGGCTATAGACCTTTCCCAGCCAGCTTCTAAGGACTCTACTCTGTCCCAGACCTGTTCCAGGTCAGATTTTATATCCTGTAAATCCTGCCGCAACAGAGCTAAATCAGCTCTGGATACTGGGAGGTTGTCTTTAAGTCGTCTGTAGTCTCCTTCACTTTCCCTACCTTCATCAGAATCGACCGATGTGTCAGTGCTCTCTACATGCTCTGAGGCAGCTCACTCCGGCGCCATCTTGGGTTCAGCTTGTGCCGGCCCGGCACTTTTCTTGAGGAATTTCTCTAGCTCCCCATGGATTGGGTGAGTCCCGCGTGTGCCAGGAGTATCCCTGGACTTGTCTTGTCCGATTTTACCCATCTCTAGGCTCTGTGTTTGGCTTTAAAGCTTGTGTGCCCGCAGCCGAAAGCAGAGCTCACACAGACATGTGTAACTCACTTTGCAGCCAAGCTCCGTCCCCCTTCTACATTGTTTTTATCACTTGTAACTGATTGCTTGAACTGTCTAAATGCATCATATGCAAAGTCCTTCATCCATAATAATCCATCCTTATTAGATGAAGATTAATCTTCCACTGGAAAGTCGCTAGCTCTGCAGTCTGAGCAAAAATAGTATTCAATGCCATTGGTCAGAAGGGTGTTAGCGATGATCTGCAAGACACAGACTTACTAGAGATAACCGAATTTAACAAAAATTCGATTTGGTCGGTTCCCCAGATTTTTCGAAAAAATTTGGTTTGATCCGAATTTATTTGCGGTGAATCGCATTAAATATGGCTATTTCCTGGCTGCAGAGAGCCTTTATACAGTAGGGAATCTGCTGTGGTAGTGAAACAATACTGTGAGTCAGTATGACATGCAGATGACAGGCGTCACTCTTAGAATCACTGGACACTTCACTTATTTGGGCAGTCATGGGGGCCAAAACTGACCAAATAACTCAAGTGTGAACTCAGCCTTACAGGTCAATGATAGCGTCAAGAAGAAGCGCACTCCTTTTACACCGTCAGCAGCTGATTCTACATAGATGTCTACAGAACCTGTTCTATTAAACACTTATACAAGTAGAGCCGAAAGAGTGGAGAGGGTGACAGCAGTAAGTTTGTGTTGACGTCACTGATTATTTTGTCCTTCCCCTTATCCGTCAAAACAATAACCCCCAAAAAACGGATCCTGTCTATGGAGCATCAGCCTTCACTAGGTCAGCATTTGGTCAGTAATACATCAGTATTTCTAAAGCCAAAAAAACAGGAGTGGATCCAAAACAGAGATGGCATGTGAATGGAATATTTGCATGTGTTTCCGTGTTTTGTACCGACTCCTGCTTTTGGCTACCAAATCATAAGTCAATTCTGATGCAAAATAGGGACTATGTCATGCAGGCCTTACAGCTGTTACATAGACAGGATCCGCTTTGCATCTCATTTTTACTTCCTTCTGACAGATCAGAAGGGTCAAATAAATGATGATGTCAGCCAGGCCAAAAGGCAAAATAGTGGCCCAGTCATGAAGTGGGGAGGGTGGAAACAGCATGGGAAGTTAACAAAGTGACCCTATGACATAGTGGGGAAGTGTAAGCAGCATCAGGAGGAGGCCACAGAGTGGCACAGTGACACTGTGGAGGTGGCGGTAGCATCAGGAGGCCACAGAGTGGAACAGTGATAGAGTGTGGAGGTGGGGCAGCATCAGAAGGAGGAAACAGGTTGGCACAATGACAGTGTGGGGGGTGGTGGCAGCATAAGAAGGAGGCCACAGGGTGGCACAATGACATTGTGGAGGTGGAAGCAGCATCAGGAGGCCACAGAGTGGCACAATGACAAAGCGTGGAGGTGGCGGTATCAGCAGCATGAGAAGGAGGCCACAGTATGGAACAATGACAGTGTGGCGATGGCAGCAGCAGAATGAGGAGACCACAGAGTGGAACAATGACAGAGTGTGGAGGTGGCAGCAGCATCAGGAGGAGGCCACAGGATGGCACAATGACAAAGTGTGGAGGTGGCAGCAGCATCAGGTGGAGGCCACAGGGTGGCACAATGACAGTGTGGAGATGGCAGCAGCAGCATCAGGAGTCCGCAGAGTGGCAAGGTGCCATAGTGTTGAGGTAGCAGCAGCATCAGGAGACCACAGAGTGGCAAAGTGACAGTGTGGAGGTGACATCAGCATTAGGAGACCACAGAGTTAGAGTTGAGAGAAAACCTGGATGTTCGGGTTCGAGAAGTTCGGCCCAACTTCACGAAAATGTTCGGGTTCAGGATCCGAACTCGACCCGAACTTCATCCCGAACCCCATTGAAGTCAATGGGGACCCGAACTTTTGGGCACTAAAAAAGCTGTAAAATAGCCCTGGAAAGGGCTAGAGGGCTACAAATAGCAGCAAAATGTTGGTAAATCCCCTGCAAACAAATGTGGATAGGGAAAGGACTTAAAATAACATAAAATAGAGAAAAATAATAAATAAACATTCTAAACTTGAGCCCAAGTGATTGACAGTGGCATCGTCACCAAGCATCTCTACCAAATCCCATGGAAGTGTTCAACTATCAGCTGTCCATCTCCCAAACACTGGAGAGAAAATGAAATAGAAAGAGGAAGTACCCCCATACCCATGGCTCTGAATGCCTTATTTCAAACTTCCTGCTCCTTTGAAATGCTGTCATTCTGTCTGGTGGACAGTTTAACAAATCTTATGGCGGTGGCTATCCCACAGTACGTGTATCCCAGCTGCCGCTACTTTTGCCTGCGACTGAGCCATCCCTTCCCTGCACAACCAAGTGGCGGACAAAATCAGGTGTGCACCGCGCAACGCTATCTATGGCAACGTCCACATAACCAACAACACAGTGGGCAAATGTAGCGGCTGGCCCAGAGGCGGAGAGCATTTTTGCGAATGTCCTTCCGACCCCGAGGATTGCTGAGCATTTCTCTTTGTATCCTGTTACCTCCTCCTCCTCCTCCTTCTCGGCTTCCTCCTCCTCTACTTCCTCCTTATCCACTCAGCGTAACACCTTCAACACCCACAGCAGCACAGCCAGGGGAAATGACAGCAGTCTGTTTTAAAACTTGTGTGTTTGTGGGAAAAACCCCACAACACGCAGGAGCTGTGGACAGGCATGGAACAACAGACGGATGATTGGTTGGTGGCATAGAGCCTTCAGCACGGCCTGGTGTTGTGCACTAAAGGGGCAAAATGTGATAGCAGGTCTGGGCCTAGCCGGTTTGACACACATCCCCTGCCTGCCACATGTGCTGAATTTGGGGTGCATAAATTCCTAAACACCGAACAGTAAAAATCAATTCAGTTAATCGAACACACACAACATAATATATCCTTTGACGGACACTAGGGAAATTGTCCAGTCACAGCTGAAACACCAGATTCAGGGTATTGCTATTTTGGCAATTAAATGTCACCCCAGAAAATAATATATCCTGTGACGGACACTATTAAACTTGGCCAGCCACAGCTGAAACCACTGATTTATGATATTGCTATTTTGGCAATTGAATTTCACCCCAGAAAAAAATATATCCTTTGCCGAACACTATTAAACTTGTCCAGCAACAGCTGAAGTACCAGATATACTGTATTTCTATTTTTGCTACTGAGTTTCACCCTAGAAAATAATATATCATTTGCCGGACACTATTAAACTTGGCCAGCCACAGCTGAAACCACTGATTTATGGTATTGCTATTTGGGCAATTGAATTTCACCTCAGAACAAAATATATCCTTTGCCGGACACTATTAAACTTTGCCAGCCACTGCTTGGACACCAGATTTATGGTATTGCTATTTTGGAAATTGAATTTCACCTCAGAAAATATATATCCTATGACGGACACTATGCAACTTGTCCAGTCACAGCTGGAACACCAGATTTACAGTATTTCTATTTTTGTAGCTGAATTTCACTGCAGAAAATAATATATATCCTATGACGGACACTATTAAACTTGGCCAGCCACTGCTGGGACACTAGATTTAGGGGATTGCTATTTTGGCAATTGAATTTCACCACAAAAAAAAAACTATCCTTTGCCAGACAGCAGACAGTATTTAACTTGGCTAGCCACTCCTGGAGCACCAAATTTAGGGGATTGCTATTTTGGCAATTGAATTTAATCCCTTAATAAAATATATAAATTTCTATCCTGAGTTTCTAAGGGTAACAATAAGCACAGCCAAGCCCCTGATGTAGGATATAGCAAAGAAAACCCTAGTATTGATGGATTGATGGACTTGGTGGCAGCTTGTGCTGGTGCACCACAAGACACAAAATGGCCGCCGATCAAAGTGACAGAAAAACGCTCTGTGCAGCCTAAAAACCAGTGAGCAATTAACTAGCAGAAGTTGAATGATTCACAGATGTAGATCGATCACTTCATTAGGTGTTTTTGCTGACTTTTCCCTGCCTAATCTCTCCCTGACAGAAGCTGCATCCTCTCCCTACACTAATCAGAGCAGAGTGACATGCGGCGCTACGTGACTCCAGCTTAAATAGAGGCTGGGTCACATGCTGCACTTGGCCAATCACAGCCATGCCATTAGTAGGCTTGGCTGTGATGGCTTCTTAGGGCAAGAAGTAAAACGCTAACTGATTGTCTGCTGTACAGCCCTTCAGAAAGCGGGAAGAAATTGCCGAACAATGGACCCGAACATAAACTTTTTTGAAAATGTTCGGCTCCCGAACACCCCAAAATTCGGTACGATCCCGAACTATGCTCGAACTGTTTGCTCAACCCTACACAGAGTGGCAAGGTGACATAGCATGGAGGTGGCAGCAGCTGTAGGATACAAGAGAGTGGCAAGTTGACATAGTGCAGAGGTGGCAGCAGCAACAGAATACCACAGAGTGGCAAGTTGACATAGTGTGAAGGTGGCAGCAGCATCAAGAGACCACAGAGTGGCAAGGTGACATATCTTGGAGGTGGCAGCAGCATCAGGAGACCACAAAGCGGTAAGGTGACATAGTGTGAAGGTGGCAGCAGCATAAGGAGACCACAGAGTGACCCGGTGACAGATTAGGGAGGTGGTTGGCAATACCAGTACCCACTGAAGATGGTGGGTGAAAGAAGGAGCACTTGGCATCAGATGTGTGGCATGTGTGGCATCACGTGGGTGGCAGCATCAGAATAGTAGCTGAGGCAGGAAGCCAAAAGAAACCGGTCTTTTTTGTCAAAGTGCTGGTGTGTAGAGATGACGCGAACATTAAATTTTCCGTTCGCAAACGGCGAACGCAAATTTCCGCAAATGTTTGCGAACGTGTGAACAGGGCGAACCGCCATAGACTTCAATAGATAGGCGAATTTTAAAACCCACAGGGACTCCTTCTGGCCACAATAGTGATGGAAAAGTCGTTTCCAGGGGACTAACACCTGCGTTTTTATATTTTTTTTATTTTTTATTTAATTTTTTTGTGTATTTTTGCCACATTTGGTTGCATATTTTCATTTGGTATAGGCAAATATGGTAGTCTAGATAATTACTCCCAAAATCATTACTGCCAAAATCTATATTCAGCTACATGGCTTAGAAAATATGCTGTCAAACAATGATCCTAGGTTTTGTTATAGACACATGATCTAGACTACCATATTTTCCTATACCAAATGTAAATATGCAACCAAATGTGACAAAATACACAAAAAAATAAAATAAAAAATAAAAAAAATTATAAAAACACAGATGCGTTTTGGTTTGTTTTCTATTAAAAACGCCCAAATGGCCCCTGGGGGTTCAGATATCTTGCCTCGGAGGCAGCAGAACGTTGGTGGTAGTCAACCGTCATATACAATCAAATAGAGGCATCAAATGGATTCGCAAAGCGATTAATAATTGCAAGTATTATTGCTTTGAGATTACAACTTTGGTAAGTTTGCTAATGGTGGGATAGTAGGAATTAACAAATACAGTGCTATTTCTATGAATAGTGCATTATAGAAGTTGGATTCGCAATGCGATTAATATAACCTGTATTATTCGCATTGCGATTATAACTTAAAGCTGAGTTCCTAATGGTTGTATTGCTAGAATATATAACGAAGATTGAGAATATAGTGCTATTTTCGTTATCTTTGTTATATTCTAGCAATACAACCATTAGGAACTCAGCTCTAAATTGTAATCTCAATGCGAATGATACAGGTTATAGTAATCGTATTGCGATTTACAATTACTAACACTGCAGCTTCAGAACGAATCTAAGATGGATGCCGTCCTTGCGTTTAGATAGGAGGTGGGTGGGTCTGGGAGGGAGGGTCAAAGTTTGCGCAATGATAAAGTATAGGGGCGAACGCGAACATCGCATATGTTAGCCCGCCGCGGCGGACGTGAACAAGCTATGTTCGCCGGGAACTGTTCGCCGGCGAATAGTTCAGGACATCTCTAGTGGTGTGGCACCATGGATGCATCAGACATTGGTGGGTGTAAATTCTGGCTGATCCATTCTTGATTCATCTTGACAAAGGTCAGTCTCTCCACATTTTGGGTGGAAAGGCAAGTTCTTCTTGGGGTAACTAAGGCCCCCGCCGCACTAAACACCCGCTCTGATGCCACACTACTGGCCGGGCCAGGCAGCTTTTCCAGGGCAAACTCTGCCAGTTGCAGCCAAAAATCCAGTTTGGCTGCCCAGTAGCCCAGCGGATCTTCAATGTAGGGTGGCAGGGTGCTATCCAAGTTTGCCACCACCTGCTGGTTCAAGTCCTGCTCCAGGTCTAGCTGCTGCTGGTGAGTAGTTTCTTCACTAAGGTGGGTAAATAAAGCTGCTCATCAGCAACAAGTTGCTGCTGATGGAGTTGGAACTGCTCCTCCCCCACCAACCCTGCCACAGCAGCCATGGCAGAGGAACATGAGCGCAGAGGGCCCCCCCAGGTCAGACCTGCGAGAGGATGGACTATGGCGCAGATAGGCAGCGCCAACTGATTACATAGGATGTCTCTATAATAATTCAGTTTGTCCTCCCTCTCAGTGAGTGTAAAAAAGGCCCCCATTTTGGACCGGCAGCGAGGGTCCAACAAGGTGGACAGCCAATAGTCAAACCACCCATTTCGCTACACATTGCTTGTGATCCAATTTACTTTTCCTCCTTCAGTTCAGCCCCCACAGGCTCATGTGGACATGAGATCTAGGCACCACGTCTCTAGTCCTCTGACCAGCCAAATTTATCAGCATCTGTTCCAGGACATGAAGTAGTGGAATGACGTCCCATAGTCCTGGCCTTCTCAAAAGAGCTGAGCAAACAGCATGTGTCACGCATGAGCTGGCACTGGTTGACATAGAAGTAACACAGGGGAGTACTGCTGTCCACTTGGATCATCAATGGCCTTTCTCTGTTTGTATAGTCTATCCAAGATATGGTTGGTTGTCAATCACCATGGTTCTAATTTTGAGTTGTTGCGGGGAAAGTCAGGATTCAATTTCTTGATGAAGCACACGGAGCAGTTCCTCCCCTGTGTGACTCCGTTTGCCCAGGCAAACGAGGTCCAGAACAGCGTTACTCTGCCGTGCCCTGCACATGTGGTATGCTGGAGGGGTACTGTGAATTGTCCCTGCATTGGAGACCGAGGACATGGTGGAGATGGAGGATGAGGAGGCAGACGCAGGAACAACGATGTGAGACTGTGGAAGCGGAAGCGGCGTCACCTAGCCAAGTTGCTGGTGTGGCTGTGCAGGAAGCACATTCACCCCGTGGGCCGTAAAGGACCTGTATTGTCCCTGACCGTAGTTACAGCTCAACATGTCGGCGCTGCCATGCACTTTGGCAGACACTGACAGGCTCAAGGACTGGCCCACCTTCTGATCTATATACATGTGCAGGGCTGGTACTGCCTTTTTGGCAGAGAAATGACAGTTCGGGACTCTCCACCTCGGTTAGGCACAAGCCATCAGTTCTCTTAAAGGTGCAGAGTCTACTACTTGGAAAGGGAGGGACTGAAGCACCAGCAACTTGGCCAAGAGCACATTCAGCTTCTACACCATTGGATGAGTGTACGCATACTGTTATCTCTTGGCTATCGCTTCGGTGATCGATTGCTGATGGAATAACTAACGAGGAGGAGGAGGAGCAGCAGGAGCATCAGGACCAGCAGACAACTAAAATCGGGTGCGTGTCATTGGGTGATGCAGTGGTTGCTGCTACAAGCTGGACCACCACATCAGATCCACGGTTCTCCCAGGCCACTTTATGTTGATGCTGCATATGTTGATTCAGAGTATTGGTGCTAACATTGGCACCCTGGCCATGCTTCACCTTCTGCCCTCAGATTCTACAAATGGCCTTGTGCTCCTCCTGCCGCAGCTAAGCAAGAAACTGCCACACCGCCGAGTAAGTGATTTTACCCCCAACACTCTGCACTGACTGACTGTTACCGCAGCTGCTTCCATGAACCTCTGCACCACTACTTTCCAGGCAGGTAGGCTCCTGCGAAGCAGGTGGTCTACCCCCGACATGTTTGGCTCCTGACCTCCCACTGCAGCCAGCCTGCTGACTCTTGGCCATGCTAGCGACTTTCTAGCTCTGCCGATGCATCACAAGCAAGCTGCCACCCTCTTCTCCCTATAATGATGAAGCCCCTTCGTCACCCATCTCCCAAGTGCGATCAGCTACATCATCATCATTGAGTACTGTCTGCAAGTCACTGATGTGCTTCTCAACGGTCTCTGGATCAGGAGCCTGACCGCTCACAGCACAAGCTCCCATGCCACTCTCCTCATCACTACTTGCCCGAATACTGGAGGAAGCGGCGGATGTCTCCTCCACATCTTGCCTGGCCAGTAGCTGCTGACTGTCCTCTAGTAGCTCGTCCTCGCTTTATTGTGAAGCTGAGCCCACAGCATATAATACTTCTCCGGCTGAGGGAACAGAAATGGACAGAGGCAAGTTGAGGACAGGTGAGGGAACAGGGCCTGCTCCCGTGCCATGCCAACTAATGGTTGTGTCTGACGAACTCACCGACTGTTGGCTGGGGGTGTCAGATGTCACTTGGGATGAAGTGAATGACCGAATCAACCATTCAAGAACTGCTGGGTTGCTGGTCAAGACACGACCGCTAGATGACATCGGAAGCTCAGGCTAAATAAATAAATAAAAAGAAAATTACAACACTCCAAAAAAGTCTGTAATTGTCTCACTTCACCACACAACGACTAATAAGCCTTTTCTTTCCCACTAATATATGCCAAAAAGGGCTTTAGAACATATAACTGCACCGCTAAATGGCAAATAATATATATATTTTTTTGATGGTTTTGCTGGGCACACCTCACCTGGTCTTGCACATGTATATATCAATGTGTCACAATTTGAACAATCGATGCTGTCACTCAATTTTAGTGTGTACTTCTAACAACTAGTTTATTCATAAAACCATCAATAGATAAAACATGATTATGTCAAAAATTAAAAATAAAAGTACATAGTTGCAATACAAAAAAATAACAAAAATATAAGAATAAAAATAAAATAGAGGATTAGTTCATGGACGCTGGTTCGTATTGTTCACCCAGCATACATATATATGCACAATGTTCAGCAGATATCTATTAGATATACATGAGGATGTGGTACCTCAAAAGCAATCAACACTGTATTCCCATACCGTTGCATATCATAATATATATCAAACTCCGATAACATATGTCCAATGGGGTTTTTGTTTACGGTTTTTTTCCCCGGGTTTGGGATTTTTTTCCTTTTGCGGTTTCTCAGAATATACTTTCAATCTTGCATATATAGTGTTTGAGTCCACAGGGGTTATTATACCCAATTCATGAAATGATTCAAATACTTGTTGAATACAATGTCCAGCATTTGTTGTAAATTTTAAAAAATATATTAAAAAATATATTAAAAAATACCTGGATAACGGCCACGTGATATGCTGCGCTAGAATATCATTATAATAGATGTTGTGACAATCTTCCTGCTGTGTATAAATGCTTGTAACTCACAGATTATTTGTAGCAATCTTAAATTGTTAGTGAGTCGCACTGCAGTTGCACAATGTTGCAGAATGAGATCGAACTTGTCCGCCTATTCGGCGTTACTCACAGTTCAAAAGTGCACGGAGCTCCGTGCTGAATGCGGCTGTTAATGGGAGCAGCTGAGAATAGGAAACTTTCGGCGTTCCACGTGGCTGAGGTGTATTGAGATAGATCTGCGTGCCGTTTCCAGGTTATATCAGGACTTGAATTTCAGTTAGGAGCGCTCCTATTAGATAAAATTGTAGTCGCTATGCACATCTGCGGGGGGGCTTCTTTCCCAAACGCGTTTCGAAGACGCTACTGTCTTCTTCTTCAGTGGTTGAAGCCCCCTTGCGATCCTCCCCCTCTATTTATACTGCATGCTGGTCATCTTGGTTATGGAAAAACACGGTGCTGGACTATTCATCCACTCCACTGGTCTCCGATTCACCATTGTATATTCATCCCACTCATTGAATGTATTTTCAACTTATTTGTGCATATATTGTTTGCTTATATAATGTGATTGTTTGTATTTGTTCAGACTTTGGGTAAGATTAATGTCCACCATATCTGAGAATAATCCAAAACGCTTTGTGATCTTCCTGCGTTTTTAGTGCGTTTTATCCAGACAATAAGTTGCAGTATATTTTCAGCTGTGGGAAGGGGTATACATTGTTGATCACTTCCCCACATTTCTACATCTTAAATCATTATAATTTAAATCACCATTTCAACTTGTTCTTTTCAGTACATCCATTGAAATTACATAGTAATATTCAAAGTGTGTTTCCCTTTGGTAGACTATTTATTTAAACTCATTAGCTGAAAAATCGCACTTGCGTTTTTATTGCGTTATACATGCGTTTTTTCAACTAATTAATAGTATGTAATTTTTATGGTACATATAACAGAATTATCAATCATTTATACTTGTTTTAACTATATCCGTGCTGTTTGCTCTGCCCTAATGGATTGGTAACCTATAAAAAAGGAGAGATATTAGTTGAATGATCTAAATTGTGCCATTGGCTGATTGGTGTACTGATGATGGAGGGGGTCCCCGGCGCAGAGTGAGGATAGGGGTGCTGGAATAACAGCCTGACCCCTATCCTCAGTCTGAGGCGGAGCACCCCTATACCTATATAAACCCAAATATTTCCAAGTCGGAATTCAGTCCGCTTGGTAGCAGAGTGCCCAATTCAAATATCCTCTCCCTCTCCCATGTGGTACTACTTTGTCTAATGCCGTAAAAAAGGACCCGCTGGGATCTTTATTATGGACCAGTTTGTAGTGTTTTGATAAGGAATGTTTTTCATAACCTTTCTTGATGTTGTTTATGTGCTCTGCAATGCGTACTTTCAAAGGTCTTTTGGTTCTCCCTACGTACTGTTTTTTGCAGGGGCATTGGAACATATATATTACACTACTTGTATTACACGTCAAATGGTCTTTAATCTTATGGACATGTCCATTGGTAGTGGAAATAATTTGATTTGTTCTTCTGGGAGTGCTAGAGTTTCTACAGCCTATACATATGCCACATTTATAAAAGCCTATCAGGCCGGCCCATTTATCAAGTGTATGTATTTTGCTGCAAATCTTGTTTTTTATTGTAGGGGCTACTAGTAGGCCCAAACTTGGTGCTTTTGTAAAAGTAATATATGGATTATCAGATATCGTGGGTCCTATGGTTTTATCTTTTTTTATAAAATGCCAATGTTTCTGTATGATTGATTTTATAATTTTGTGTTTTGGATTATAAGGTAATATTATTCGTATTGTGTCTTCTTTTATTGTTTCAGCAGTGTTATGTTTTTCCTCAAAAAACGTACGGCGGTCTATTTGTCGAATTTTATCGAGAGATTTGTTTAACATATCAAGGGGATATTTCTTTGTTTCAAATTGATCCTTCATTATTGTGGCCTCTTCTTCAAATGTCTGTAAATCTGTGCAGTTCCTCCTGATCCGTCTAAACTGACCCTGCGGAATATTTATAAGCCACCGAGGTAGGTGGCAGCTGTCGAACAGTATGTAGCTATTTTTTGCTACCTCTTTTCGATGCGTTTTACAAATTAATGTATTTTCTTTTACTATGATTTCTAAATCCAAAAAAACTATGGATGATTGACTGACATTGGCCGAAAAGCGTAAGTTATATGAATTATTATTTAATTGATTGATGAATTGGTTTAGTTTATCCATATCCTGTTTCCAAATAAAAATAATATCATCTATGTACCGCCTCCAGAGCACCAGGTCCGCCCCCAGTCTGGGACTGATGTATTCTTCTTCCCACTGGGCCATAAAAATATTAGCATAACTAGGGGCGAACCTGGTGCCCATGGCGGTACCTTGAGTCTGTAAATAATAATTAGATTCGTAATAGAAATAATTATGATTTAGTATAAATTCCGCTCCCTCCATTATGAATTCTATCTGATTATTGGGTAAAATGTGTTCTTTATGTAGTTGCTTAGCTAAAGATTGTACTCCTTGTTGGTGGTTTATTATGGTGTACAATGAGTGTACATCTAAAGTACCTATGATCCACCGTGGGTCATATTGGACCTGTTCTAAAACTTGTATGATTTGAGTCGTATCTTTTATGTACGATGGAATCTTTTTTACCGTTGGCTGTAATATTTTGTCAATATACTCAGATAAATTGGCTGTGATGGACCCAATGCCCGAAACAATTGGGCGGCCAGGAGGTTTAATTGGGTTTTTGTGTAGTTTGGGGATACAGTAAAAAACCGGAATCCGTTGGGGGGTGTTTAAGATGTACTTATATTCTGAGTCTGATAGGATATTCTCCCGCAAACCTCTATCACATAATGAGGTAAGATGCAGAAAATATTCTTTAGTGGGATCAGCATTCAGTAGTTTATACGTCTCCATATCTGATAGTTGTGCTGTACATTCGTTGTTATACTCTTCCCAATTCAGTACTACAGTTGCCCCCCCCTTGTCTGCTGGTCGTATTACTATGTTCTCATCTTTCTGTAACTGCTTTATGGCCACTATTTCTTGTTTGGTTATATTGTATTGATATTGTCTAGTATTTAATCCCCGGATGTCTCTTTCCACAGATTGACGAAATGCCGATATTTACTAATCCTGAACTAATCCTCTATTTTATTTTTATTCTTATATTTTTGTTATTTTTTTGTATTGCAACTATGTACTTTTATTTTTAATTTTTGACATAATCATGTTTTATCTATTGATGATTTTATGAATAAACTAGTTGTTAGAAGTACACACTAAAATTGAGTGACAGCATCAATTGTTCAAATTGTGACACATTGATATATACATGTGCAAGACCAGGTGAGGTGTGCCCAGCAAAACCATCAATTTTATGTACTTTTTCATAGACTGGGTGAGTCTATCATTGCTGGAGGCACCCACTCAATAGCCTGTTTTAGGTGAGCCATCACGATCCAAATACTTTTCTACCATATATATTTTTGTTGCCACTAATACATGCTGAAAAGGGTTTTAGAACATAAAACTGCACCGCTGAACGACAAATAGGCCCTTATTTTTTGCCACTAATACACACCAAAAAGGGCTTTAGAACATATAACTGCACCGCTGAACAGTGTAGTCAGTTCAGCAATGTGTAATAGGATTGTTGCTGTTACCTGGGCTGTAAACTCCCCTACTAAACCCTGTAAACTACCCTGTACTGCTTGCTCTGAACAATGTTGTCAGTGGTTATTTGCAAACACTGTCACCTGATCTGCTCTCAGCTCACCCAGGCAAACAGATCATCTTGTGATATTACAGCTCCTCACTGTAGTTTCTGATCTTATCAAGACATCTTTACTTTTGTTTGGTCTCCTGCTAAGTTTACTTCTGCTGCATGTATTCTAGTTATTTTTTCTGTTCCAGTCCTTCAAGGAAAGCATCATGGCATTTACTCTGAAATTGGTATCCCCCTTCTGCCTATCTGGTTGGGAAACAAAATGGTAAGGTCCACTTCACACACAGTTAGGTCTATATATGTTTGGACAGAGACAACATGTTTATAATTTTTGTTCTGTACATTACCAAAACGAGGATGACCGGGTAATCTATAAGATGAGGCAGAGAGAGGCCAAGCAAGTTATAAGAGCTTCTAAAGCTCAGGCAGAAGAGAAATTAGCTCAGTCAGTGAAAAAAGGTGATAAGACATTCTTCAGATACATAAATGAAAAAAGGAAATTAAAAAAAGGAATTACCAAATTAAAAACAAAAGAAGGAAGGTATATGGAAGAGGATAAAGAACTAGCTGACTGCCTCAATGAATACTTCTGTTCAGTTTTTACAAAGGAAAATGAAGGAGAAGGACCTCAGTTAGGGAGGAAGACTAATGAATCCTTTGATGCATGTGTCTTTACAGAGGAAGAGGTTCTAAGTCAGCTGTCTAAAATTAACACAAATAAATCACAGGGGCCTGATGGGATAAACCCAAAGCTATTAAAAGAGCTTAGAGGTGTACTAGCAAAACCATTAACTGATTTATTTAACCAATCACTGGTAACAGGTGTCGTCCCAGAAGATTGGAAATTAGCAAACGTTTTGCCAATTCACAAGAAAGGTAGTAGAGAGGAATCGGGCAACTATAGGCCAGTAAGCCTGACATCAATAGTGGGGAAATTAATGGAAACTATACTCAAGGAGAGGATTGTGGAACATCTAAAAACCTATGGGTTGATTGATAAAAAACAGCATGGGTTTACTTCAGGGAGATCATGTCAAACTAATCTTATTGACTTTTTTGATTGGGTGACTAAAATAATAGATGGCGGAGGTGCAGTAGACATTGCTTATCTGGACTTTAGTAAGGCTTTTGATACTGTCCCACATAGAAGGCTTATCAATAAACTGCAGTCTTTGAGCTTGGGCTCACATATTGTTGAATGGATTAGGCAGTGGCTGAAGGACAGAAAACAGAGGGTTGTAGTCAATGGAGTATATTCAGACCATGGTATTGTTACCAGTGGGGTACCTTAGGGATCTGTTCTGGGACCCATATTGTTTAATATCTTTATCAGCGAAATTGCAGAAGGCCTCAACGGTAAGGTGTGTCTTTTTGCTTATGACACAAAGATTTGTAACAGGGTTGATGTTCCTGGAGGGATACACCAAATGGAAAAGGATTTAGGAAAACTAGAGGAATGGTCAAAAATCTGGCAACTAAAATTTAATGTCGATAAGTGCAAGATAATGCACCTGGGGCGTAAAAACCCAAGAGCAGAATATAAAATCAGTGATACAGTACTAACCTCAGTATCTGAGGAAAGGGATTTAGGGGTCATTATATCAGACGACCTAAAGGTGGGCAGACAATGTCATAGAGCAGCAGGCAATGCCAGCAGAATGCTTGGGTGTATAGGGAGAGGCATTAACAGTAGAAAGAGGGAGGTGCTTGTGCCGCTCTACAGAGCACTAGTGAGACCTCATTGCAGTACTGGAGACCATATCTGCAGAAGGATATTGAAACTTTGGAGAGAGTTCAGAGAAGAGCTACTAAACTAGTACATGGATTGCAGGACAAAACTTACCAGGAAAGGTTAAAGGACCTTAACATGTATAGCTTGGAAGTAAGAAGAGACAGAGGGGATATGATAGAAACTTTTAAATACATAAAGGGAATCATCACGGTAAAAGAGGAGAGAATATTTAAAAGAAGAAAAACTGCTACAAGAGGACATAGTTTTAAATTAGAGAGGCAAAGGTTTAAAAGTAATATCAGGAAGAATTACTTTACTGAGAGAGTAGTGGACGCATGGAATAGCCTTCCTGCAGAAGTGGTAGCTGCAAATACAGTGAAGGAGTTTAAGCATGCATGGGATAGGCATAAGGCCATCCTTCATATAAGATAGGGCCTGGGGCTATTCATAGTATTCAGTATATTGGGCAGACTAGATGGGCCAAATGGTTCTTATCTGCCGACACATTCTATGTTTCTAATATTCCACTTCTTTGCTTTAATAAACTCCTGGGTTGCTTTATGTTTTGGGTCCTTGTCCATCTGTATTATGAAACTCTGGCAATAAGTTTGGTTGCATTTTGCTGAATTTGAGCGCACAGTATGTCTCTGAAAACCCAAGAATTCATCCGGCTGCTTCTGTCCTGTGACACATTATCAATAAACATTAGAGACCCAGTGCCACTGGCAGCCATACATGCACTACGCGAATATTTCATTGCAGTTTTTCGGAATAATCTCAAATACGAATATTTGCGAATATATGACTAATATTCTAACGAATATTTGAGAAATATCGCGAATTTGAATATTGCTTCTGCCGCTCATCACTACTCAAGAATAAGAAGGCTAGATTGGACTTTGCTAAAAAAAAAAAAAAAAAATCTTAAAAAACCAGCACACTTCTGGACGAACATTCTTTGGACAGATGAAACCAAGATCAACCTCTACCAGAGTAATCGAAAGAAAAAAGTATGGTGAAGGCATGGTACAGCTCATGATCCAAAGCATACCACATGATCTGTAAAACACGGTGGAGGCAGTGTGATAAGCCATGTGATGAGCGGCAGAAGCAATATTCAAATTCGCGATATTTCTCAAATATTCGTTAGAATATTAGTCATATATTCGCAAATATTCGTATTTGAGATTATTCCGAAAAACTGCAATGAAATATTCGCGTAGTGCGAATATTCTAAAACCCGAATATATAGCACTATGGAATGTAGTGCTATGGGTTTTTTTTTAGAATATTCGTCATTTTTTACCATCTGAGGTCTTGATTCTCCCCTGCTTAATTTGCTTTTGGGCCAATGACTGTTCACATTAAATTGGAAAAAATGATGAATATTCTAACAAACGAATATATAGCACTATATTCTATAGTGCTATATGTTCATGCTTTAGAATATTCGCATTATGCAAATATTACATTGCCGATTTTTCGCATAAGAGAAAAAAATTATCTTCTCTTATGCGAAAAATCGGCAATGTAATATTCGAGTAATGTGAATATTCTAAAACATGATTATATAGCACTATAGAATATAGTGCTATATATTAGTTTTTTAGAATATTCGTCATTTTTTCCAATTTTATGTGAACAGTCAATGTCCCAAAAGCAACTTAAGCAGGGAGGAATTATGACTTCAGATGGAAAAAAAATGACGAATATTCTAAAAAACGAAAATATAGCACTATATTCAATAGTGCTATATATTCGGGTATTAGAATATTTGCATTACGCGAATATTACATTGCCGATTTTTCACATAAGAGAAAAAATAATTACATAATGAAGAATATTCTAATTCACCACAGACTACAATGTTGCAGCCTTCTCACATTGGCCCAGAAGCAAGAAGCAGGTAGGTATACTAGGTAATGGGTTCAGATAAAAAAAAAAAAAAAACGAATATTCGTTTTTACGAATATATAGCACTACATTTTTTAAGTGCCGATATTTGCAATAAAAATTTGAAATTCTAATATTCGTGCTCAACACTATTCTTGAGGCTTATGAGTGGCTTGCACTGTGCAGTGAACCCTCTGTATTTACTTTCATGCACTCTTCTCTTTATGGTAGATTTGGATATCGATACGCCTATATCCTGGAGAGTGTTGTTCACTTGGTTGGCTGTTGTGAAGGGGTTTCTCTTCACCATGGTAATTATTATGTGATCATCCACCACTGTTGTCTTCCGTGGGCTTTCTTTCTCAGGATCTACCAAACTGTAGATTTTGCTACTCCTAATAGTGTAACAATTTCTCGGATGGGTTTTTTCTGTTTTCGCTGATGAAGGATTGCTTGTTTCACCTGCATTGAGAGAGCTCCTTTGACCACATGCTTACTTCTCAGCAAAATCTTCAAAATGCAAGCATCACACCTTAAATCAACTCTAGGCCTTTTAAGTGCTTAATTGAGAGTGAAATCATGAAGGAAATGCCCATACCTGCTTATGAAACAGCCATTGAGTCAATTGTCCGATTACTTTTGGTCCCTTTAAAAACGGGGTGCCACATGCAAAGGAGCTGAAACTCCTAAACCCTTCATCCAATTTTAATGTGGATATACTCAAATGAAAGCTAAAAGTCTGGACTCTGTGTCCATGCCCATTATATAACTATAACTTGAATATATTTTAGTAAACAGGTAATAAAAACTAAATTTGTGTCAGTGATATGTATGGACCTAACTGTATGTCTGGTGATCCGGTGTAACAGGCCAGACTATACTTGGGGTTAAAGTGGCCTAGGCCAATTTATACTCCGGGGTATAAATTAGCCTAGGCCAATTCATACCCCTCAGGCCATATTATACCCTCATCAGTAGCATTTAATGATACACACAAGAATTACTTAATTTTTCAACATTTTATTGGGGATTCAGCTTTGTCTGGTAAGGTAAGTTAGAAAGCTAACTGACTTAAATCTTAAAACTCTAAACACACAGACTTATTACATCAACCAGAAAAACTTGACTGTTCATAATATAATAAAAGTCATAATGTCTTGAAACTTCAACTTATAAAGGTGGCTTTACATGGGACAATTATCAGCCAAATGTTTTTGGGTCACCTGATCAGCACATGTCATACACTGATCAGGCTACCCAGAAGCCCCACGGGGATAGGAGACAGCACAAAATTCAAAGGCTGCAGCAAGAGAAGTGAGAAATGGCAGTTGGCGGAAATATGGAGGAGGGATGGAGGAGGGCCAGGACATGCTGGGCAGTAAGAATGTAATTTTTTTTTCTCACCGATTTCTCATTAGCAAAAAGTCACTTATCGGTCAATGCAAGGGACAACTATCCAGGACAACAAATTGCCCAATAGTCGCCCCATGTATTGGGACTTTTAGACTATTAAGTCCTTGCTACAATATAAATGTTTAAAGGTAAACACTGATAACAACATTAAAATGATCATGCTTATTTTTAAGATAAAGTGCATGTTCTGTTGTTGACTGCAAATTGAAGCTTGCAGGACATGTCAACCAAGCCATGGAGTCGCCGACATTTCAGTAGATGATGATTTCGCAACTCAACAGATTTGCTGTGGCCATGATCTATGCATTAGTTGCCCAGACTCCATCAGGAGACAATCCAGAGATGTTCCTATATTTATTTACATTTTGGTACAAGTAGTCCTGTTGTTTTTTTGTCAAGTCAGTTTTCATGTGGTAGATGACTTTATCTCTGAGAAGGTAGTGGTTATCCTCTGTTCCTGACAGGATGTAGCTGATGGCCCCTAAGTAGCATTTCCCATCACCTTTGGTTTTATATGTACATTGTGGTTATCCAAGGTGCATCCATAGTGTACAACCCTACTAAACGTAAGGCCAAGAGTGGTGCCAAGATACTTCCTTCCTGAACTAGTTAGTGGGTTGAAAGTTTGCTTGTATTTCTGTGTGGCAGAGACACTGGGACAATCATCTTGCAACTGGGGTGAAGAAGTCTCTTCATCCTGGCAAATCATAAGGTTGCTGGGATGGTAGTTATTGCTCAGTATCTTACATAGTTAATACAGTTGAAAAAGGACATAAGTTCATCAAGTTCAACCAAGGGATAGGTGGGGACGCGAATCCCAAAAGGAATTGAGACTCAGATTTCTACACGGTTTCATAAGCATTAATGTTGTTTACTTTTAAGAATTCATCGAAACCCTTTTTAAAACTGTCCACTGTTCCTGCTGTGACCATGTCCTGAGAAAGTCTATTCCATTGCTTTTCTTACAGTAAAGAACCTTTGACGCTTCCGGAGACCAGGGCTGTGGAGTCGGAGTCGGAGTCGGAGTCGAGGAGTCGGAGTCGGAGGCAATTTTGGGTACCTGGAGTCGGAGTCGGAGTCGGCAAAAAATGGACCGACTCCGACTCCGACTCCTACTAGATTTAAATTGGAATAAAAAAATTGAAATAAAAAAAAGCAAGTTTAAATGTCCTAATTCAGATAAAGTTATAATTAATTACTTCTCTACTGTAAGAATAAAGGCCAATGCATGCAGTGCGTCACTTTACCGCTAAACAAAGACGTTAAGTGACCGTGAAGAAGCATGCTTTTCATATGCTTTACTATGCAGTTAAAGGGACACTGACAGGCTGATATATCTGCTGGTATTCATCAGAGGATTAGGAATACAACTAGACGACTGTTACCCCCAGTTGAGGTTTACTTGTGTTTAAAAACGTTTTAATCAATATGCAAATTCTCTACCTTTGTGCCCAAGGGGGCAGGCGCACATGTAGAGTACTGGCAGCACTAGACAGGACTAGGTAGGAATTCAGCGTTCGGCTAGCCTGAAAAAACAGGCCAGTGCAGTGAATAATAACGAGGGAACAGCGCTGGGAAGCTGTACTCGGGCGCGGCTGGGCACAAAGCCGCAGGAGACGCTGCCCCATTGGGCACAAGATAGTGAATTTGCATACAGATTAAAATGTTTCTTAAACACAAGTACAGCTTAACTGGGGGTAACATTAGTATAGTTTTATTCCTAATTCTCTGATGAATACCAGTATATATATATCTTTAGCTGGAAAATCAGCCTGTCAGTGTCCCTTTAAGGAGCGGCAATACTTACACTTTCCATCGTCTTGTGGTCTGCTGTTACAGGGAACCCATGGTTATCCTAGCCTCTCACTGATAACTGATTAAGGACTGGAGACACTTGTATAAGTGAAGGGAATGGATAGTCAATAGTTCAAGACTGAAGCTGTAAACCATTTGAAAAACTGCTATCATTCAGCTAAGGCTATAAAACATGTAAACTCAGATTGTTAGCTTAAATTTTAAACATGACTATGGGATTCTACTAGGAAAATCATGTTTTAAAATAAATGCCCCTTCCCCTGCCCCTTCCTGGATCCTCCCACTGCTCTATCTTCAGCAGAAGATTAGCACACAAAGGAGAAGGCAGCAGCTTCTGCTAAACTACCTCTGTGCTAGAGAAGATTAGAAGAACTTGGTGGAACAGCTTCGTATTTGCATATTAAATACAGAGGAGTCGGAGTCGAGGAGTCGGAGTCGGAGTCGGAGTCGGAAGTTTCAAAATCTGAGGAGTCGGAGTCGGAGTCGGACAATTTATCTACCGACTCCACAGCCCTGCCGGAGACTGAACTTTTTCCTCTCCAATAGTGTTTTGAGTGCATTTTACATGGAACAGTTTTTCACCGTATTTTGTATGGCCCATTTATATATTTGTATAGGTTAATCATGTCCTCCTTAGACATCTCTTCTCAAGACTAAATAAATGTAATTATTTTAATCTTTCTTCATAACTAAGACACTCCATGCCCGTTATCATTTTAGTCGCTCTCCTCTGTACTTTTTCCAGCTGTAGTGCGTCCTTTCTATGGACTCGTGCCCAGAACTGAACTGCATATTCCAGATGAGCCAGTCTTATTGTTCTTAAGTTTTACTCGACCCATCAAGATTACTCATCAAGATTCCATCTTTAAACCCATGCGATGAATACAGCACTGATTTTTGATATATAAAACGATGGTACCAGCAGTGATTTCTTTGTTGCTTTGGGCCAGCGATCAAAAGAACGCTTTTTAACTGTATATATATATTTATTGTGAGACAGTGACAGGAAAAGTCATTGATGGCAGGTATTTTTCCCCCAGAAACCTGTCATATGCAGCTTAGCTCCAGGGATTGCCCAGTATGTAGTGGAAAGCTCAAGCTTTCCTGCGGTGGCTTTGTACAAAAGCCGGTATAGGGCCTGGAGTTTTGTGTTGGGGAAGAGTTGGGCATGTTCCCCAATCCGCAGTCCTCTTCTCACAAGTGTTGGCTGCCTGATTAGCTGCACCTGTAGTGCTTGCATAAAGATGCAGGGTCAGAGTGAGCAGGGGGAGATCTGGAACTGACATGCTGGTGCATTTAGAGTGTGTGGCTGTGATGAACTACAGAGCTGACCAAACCATATCTAGGACAGTGAATAAGCTACTGTTAGTCAGCGCTCAGACGAGCAGGTTTTGTTTTGTATTTTGCCTGAGATGTAAAGGCCTTCTTTTGTTTTGCTGCAGATGCCACAATTAAGTGGAACTTTGGACCTAACCCTGTGTGTCACTGTCTCTGACTGTCCGCCAGCAGGCCAATCCTGCCTCTATCCGGAGCTAATTCCCACATATGGTGTCGTATGCGGGCACAGTCTTAACGAGACATACATGGAATAAAGGGACTTGTAACAGTGCCTTGCTGAAAACGGTTGCTAGGGGCAACCATGCTAATAAAACTTTGAGAGTACTGCAAAGTGGATGTCTTGGGTAAAAGCTGCAACAAGACTACTGGAAAAGACTGTTGATATGGAGGACCTTGTGAAACAGTTGCTTCAGGTGAATGCTAGCCTCCAGCAGGCTGCTGCCAACCAAATACAGGTCAGCACATCCTTGCAAGAAGCCAGCGCCATTCAGCGACGGGTACATGAGTTAGTCATGCGTGCCTAGGCAGAAACAAATGCCTTGATAGTGGAAGCCAACAGGCTTGCCTTAAAAGAACAGCAGCAGTTAAACCGGCAGCTGCAGGAGCAGATACAGACTGTGGCAGAGAGAATACAGAGGCCCCTAGAACCGCTTTCAAAGGCTCATGCTGCTGCACAGTCCTCTTTACAGAAAATGACCTCCACAGATGATTTTGAGGCCTACCTCGTAGTGTTTGAGCGAGTGGCAGAGCACGAGAAGTTACCTGCTGACCAGTGGGCTGAGGTGGTCGCTCCTTTCCTAACGGGAGAACCGCAAAAGGCGTATTTTGACCTAAGTGAACAAGATGCTAAGGACTATACCAGGCTAAAGGGTGAAATCCTTGCCCGTCTGGGTGTTAACAGGCATGTTCGGGCGCGACAGGTGAACAATTGGACTTATGTGGAAAACCTACCTGCTCGGTCACAAATTTATGACCTTATTCACCTGGTTCGAAAATGGCTGCAACCCGAGGAGGCAACCCCTGCACAGATCGTGGAGAGAGTGGTACTAGACAAGTACATCCGTTCCTTGCATCCTGGGATCCAGCGCTGGGTCTGTGAAGGAGAAACAGACGCCAATCAGCTTGTCAACCTACTTGAAAGGTACAGAGCAACTGAGGATCTACTCCAAGAAGTGCCTCCTTGACACTCTAACCCTCGGAACAGCAAAATATGCTGATCGCCCGGTAAGACTGTTCCTTCTCATAAAGGTGTTAAACGTGCCGTTAAGGGAGGTGGCTCAGAGGGGGATTTATTGACTAAAGGTTCCAGAGGGACCCAGTTGTCCAGTACCGGTTTTAGATTTGGGGACCAGGGCCACATACAGTGCTGGCGGTGTCATGGATATGGACATATTGCTGCAAGCTGTCCCCTGACTTTTGAACCTATGGAGTGTGATACAGCCAGACACCCGTCTCTGTTTGCATGGGCTGTTTGTTCAGATGAAACTGTGTCTGAGACTGAACAGCATATGTGTGCTATTCTAGTGAATGGATGTCTCATTATTGCTCTATTGGACTCTGGCAGTTTGGTTACCCTGGTGCATGCCAGTCTGGTAGACCCAGTGGCATTCAGAGGACATTTCATTGGGGTGTTGTGTATTCACAGGGACACTAAAGAATATCCCACAGCCTTGATCACACTAGAGACTGAATGTGAAACTGCCTCTCATGAAGTGGGCGTGGTCAAGTCTCTGATGCACAGTGATCTTGGGGAGGGACTTTCCATTGTTCTGGGACTTGTGGGGGATCAAAAGTATAGATGTTCCGAACTATTCGCCAGCGAACGGTTCCCGGCGAACATAGCTTGTTCGCGTCTGCTGCGGCGGGCGAACATATGCGATGTTCGCGTTCGCCCCTATACTTTATCATTGAGCAAACTTTGACCCTGTACCTCACAGTCAGCAGTCACATTCCAGCCAATCAGCATACCCTCCCTCCCAGACCCTCCCACCTCCTATCAAAAAGCAAGGACGGCATCCATCTTAGATTCATTCTGAAGCTGCAGTGTTAGTAGTTGTAATCGCAATTAGGAATGGGTTCCTAATGGTTGTATTGCTAGAATATAACGATGATTGAGAATATAGCGCTATATTAGTTATATTCGTCAATTCTAGCAATACAACAATTAGGAACTCAGATCTAAGTTGTAATCGCAATGCGATTAATATAACCTGTATTAATCGCATTGTGAATTCAACTTAGATCTGAGTTCCTAATGGTTGTATTGCTAGAATTGACGAATATAACGAATATAGCGCTATATTCTCAAACTTCGTTACATTCTAGCAATACAACCATTAGGAACCCAGCTCTAAGTGGAATTCGCAAATAAGATGTCCCGATGTGATGTTCGGTCCACCCCCTATTCATCATCATTGAATAAACTTTGACCCTGTACCTAACAGTCAGCAGACACATTCCAGCCAATCAGCAGCATACCTCCCTCCCAGACCCTCCCATCTCCTGGACAGCATCCATTTTAGATTCATTCGGAAGCTGCAGTCTTAGTGAGAGTAGTGATGGGAAGTTCGGATCATTTTTATGAATCGGTTCATTTCAATCAGGTCATTCAAATGAACCGATTCATGAATTGGATCTTCGGCTCCTTCCTGAACCGGCTGATACGCTTGAGTGAAGCAAGTGAACCGAAGCTTAATGCGGATGTCCAGGTCACAGAAGCTTCTGTTTACTTGCTGAGTCGGCTGATTCGGCTCTGCTGACTCGGGCTGACAGGAAGCAAGTGAACCGAAACAAAATGCGCATGCTCAGTTCATGTAGGCTTCGGTTTACTTGCAGTTGCTGTCTGAGTCGGCTCTTGGCTGAGGTTGTCGTCTGCTCTGCAGTGCTGAAAGTGAAGATGAACTGTTCAAAGTGATAGAGACACTGGAAAGCAAGAATAAAAAGTGTATGTGAATTGATTACACTGGGACTTCACTAGAGGAAAATAACTGACACTGTGCAGTGTCATAAATCACATTATTTCTCCAGGCTGTGGTGTGGAATAGTAGAGGGCTGAGGCTGACAGTGGCAGTTAGTGAACCAAAGCACTAGTGTCACTGACTCTGGACAGGAGTCCTGGTGACCATTAGTGAAAGTCATAATACGTGCCATAACAGTATCACCGGCTGATCACTGTCACAGTCCACACATCACACAGTAAAATAATACTGTGCAATTTGTGCATAATTGTCTAAGAAACCTGAAATTTCTGTATAAAAAGAGCCTGTCACTACCAGTAGGGAATTAGGATGACTTCAAGAAAGAGAAGCAATGTATGGATTCATTTTGAGGAAGTAGGTCCACAGAAGACAAAATGCAAGATCTGCAAAAATACTTATTCTGGGCAAGCAGGATCCACTTTAAATTTCAGACGTCATCTTAAGAATAAGCAGCCAACGTTATTGCTTATGCAAGAGGGTCTAGCAATATCCCCATCAGTCTCAGGTGAATCCACATTAGCGTCTCTGGCGTCTACCTCAGCTGGCACCGTCAGTGCCCCTTCTATAGAATCATCCACTGCCACATCTGTTGCTACCCTTGTACAACGGTCTCATCAAAGTCAGATGACAAGATATATAAGAGTACCTATTGGCCCCGTCCGACAGAGCAAAGTGGATGAGCAGTTAGTTAGAATGATTGCCCTGGATTTTCAACCATTTTCAATTGTAGAGGACAAAGGATTTAAAAGTTTTGTGAAGGCCCTTGAGCCTACATACAATTTGCCAACTAGAAAGACACTTTCCACAACTATTTTACCTCAGCTTTATGACAACATTAAAGCTGAAATGATGGGTAGCGTAAGCAACGCCTCTGCCGTGTGTCTGACAACTGACTGCTGGATATCAAGCACTACAGTCAATTTTATGGCAGTCACTTGCCATTATCTGGATGAAGATTTCAGGCTTTTGTCCTGCCTGTTGGACTGCTTCACATTTACAGAGAGGCATACAGATGACAATCTGGCAGCAGAATTTAGCAAAATTTGTGAAGAGTGGGGCATCACAAACAAAGTTGTTATGTGCACTTCTGACAATGCCAGCAACATAAAAGCCGCTATCCGGAAAGTTGGATGGAAGCATTTGCTTTGCTTTGCCCACACATTAAACTTAATTGTGAGGGAAAGTTTAAAACCCATTCAGGAGACGTGGCAAAGGTCAAAAATATTGTGGAATATGTTAATAGAAGCACTGTTGCCACTGAAAGACTGAAGGCCACACAAAGGCAAATGGGCCTTGAAGAGTTACGGCTCAAGCAAGATGTAGCAACGAGGTGGAATTCCACTTACTACATGCTGCAAAGATTTTTGGGGCTGAAAGAAGCAATTATTACTACACTGGCTTTGGTCAACCCCGGCCTGCCAACCCTGACGCTTGGGAGTGGGATTTAATAAAACATTCATGCGAAGTATCGAAGCCCTTTGAAGAGGTCACAATGGAAATCAGCGCAGAAAGGTGTGTATTATTCTGATACAGTTCAAACCACATGGCCCACAATAGGTCTGATTATATGCATATAATAATTTCTGTCCTTTTATTTTCTCATCATAACAGATATGTGACTGCATCAAAGGTGATTTTGATGGCAAGGGGACTGCAAAAAGTCATCCAGAGACTACGTGGTGCGGCGATACAATCATGGTCCTGTTATGGAAATGATGAAAGCACTTTCAGATGAAATGCGAAAACGCTTTCACCAGATTGAGCACTTTCGACACCTGGCTGAGGCGACCCTTCTGGACCCCAGATTTAAGCAAAGGGCATTTCATGACCCAGTAGCAGCTGATGAAGCTTCCAAAAGTGTTACTATGGCTGCTGCAAGAATTGGGTCTAGTACACAAGTGGATCAGCCTCATACTGGCCTTACAGACCCCTCAGCTCCTCTTCAGTCAGAGCAACAACCTTCTTTCTGGGCGGACTTTGATGAGAGAGTTGCCGATGCAGTGACCGTCTCTAACCCTACTTCACTTGCAATGGCAGAAATGAGAGGGTATCTTGCAGAGTCCCTGATTCCAAGGACAGAAGACCCTTTGGCCTGGTGGAAAACAAGGCACACAATTTATCAAAGGCTAGCAGGTATTATGAAGGCAAGACTTTGCATAGTCGCTACTTCTGTGCCTGCAGAAAGAATTTTCTCAAAAGCCGGCCAGGTAATTTCAGAAAGAAGAAGCAGGCTGAATCCAAATAAAGTGAGACAGCTCATTTTTTTAATGCTAACATTAACTGAAGTCACAGCTACGTAGAGAGGCGTATATTGTCAAAATTTTTCCGGATAGTTTGCACTTTGTTATATTTATGTGTATTTTATTCATCTCAATTGTTTGAGATTGTATTGTCTAAAGACAGTTGAATATTTAAAGGGGTTGTCCCAACACAGACAATGAGGGCATATCGCTAGGATATGCCCCCATTGTCTGATAGGTGCGCATGCGCAGCCACCCTCCATCCATTTCTATGGGGCCGCCGAAAATAGCAGAGCTCTGGCTTGGCTATTTCCATCTGCCCCACAGAAATGAATGGGAGCATGGGCCACGCATGCGCTGTGCGCTACCATTCACTTCTATGGTAGCAGCGCTTGGTGGAAAGACCCCAGGAAATCTGGGGTCCTTCAACCAAAGCTCTCCCCTCTCCGTTCTCGTTGTAGGTGCAGGTCCCAGAGATGGTACCCACACTTATCAGACAATGGGGGCATATTCTAGGGATATGCCCCCATTGTCTAAGATAGGAATACCCCGTTAAGTGCAGTTTTTATTCTAATTATTCCAGTGCTTTAAAAGTTTGATAATGTTCTATTAAAAATGGTTTATTCTTTAAAACCCTGTGTGTAAATGTGTAATTATCTACCCCACTACAGAAAAAAAATACACGCATTCAGGGGTGTGAAAAACTCAGGACTGAGGTAAATTATATAATTAAACTGGAGGTTTAACAATGCTATCTTATTGAAAAAAAAATATATATATATATATATATATATATATATATATACACATTCCCCTCATTTAGGGTGGATTCACTAGTGCTATGGATTCCGTTATGGCTTTCAGTTATAACATGGTTATGGTTGTAACAGAAAATAACGGAATCCATAAGACAGAAGGATGGATCCCTTCTGCTGCCCATAGACTTGTATCATGCCTTAAAACAAAACGGGAGCCTTTAAAAGCATTCCGTTTGCTTTCTGTCATAATAGAAGTCTATGGGAATTAAAACGGATCCATCTGGCTCCCGTTATGCAGAACGGAAAAAGAAGTCCTGTTGACAGGAAACCAGATGGATCCATTATGATTCCCATAGGCTTCTACCATGATGTAAGCAAAACGGAATGCCTCTTAAAGGCTTCTGTTTTGACTTCCATCTTATAGATTCCATTATTTTTGGTTATAACCATGTTCTAATGGAAAGCTGTAACGGAATCCATAGAGCTAGTGTGAACCCACCCTTTGGCTGGATTCACAAATCCGTGGAACACGGTCTGTGTGATACCGGCCTGGATTTCTTCTTACAGCAGGAGCGCACGGCGTCATTGGTTGCTATGACACTGTGCACTTCCTGCTGCCGCCGCAGTACAGTATTGCACTGGTTTGATCTATACGAGTGTATTATTGTACTGCGGCGGCAGCAGGAAGCACACAAAATTATAGCAACCAATGATGCAGTGCGCTCCTGCACGCAGAAGAAATCCAGGCCGGTATCACACAGACCGTGTTCCACAGACGTGTGAATCCAGCCTTAGTTATAGAGCTACTGAGTGAGACAGATGATTCAGAAGAAGGGATGCCTTAACATACGTATATCTCCTTGAGAAACCAATTTGATCCTACAGGGTTAATTCAATCTGAATGAGGATCTCCTGTAAACTAAATTCTGTGTCCTGTCATTTCTCTTATCTCTGCTGACTGTCCTGTCTGTCCCTTATCACTGCTGCAATGAACAAAAGCAATAGACTCAGTAGTGCTCTCTGCTCTGTGGTGACAGGTTTCTTTTAACTCAAAGAATTGAATGAGTCTATAAGTAAGGAGGATCATTTGGTTCTTTAAGGGTCCTTTCACACTGGCGTTTTTGTTTTCCGGCATAGAGTTCCATCCTCGGCGCTCTATGCCGGAAAAATCCTGATCAGGATCATCCCCATGCATTCTGAATGGAGAGAAATCCGTTCAGGATGCATCAGGATGTCTTCAGTTCAGGACCGGAACGTTTTTTTGATGCAGCAAATACCGCAGCATGCCGCGCTTTTTATTCCATCCAAAAATCCGGAACACTTGCCGCAAGGCCAGATCCGGAATTAATGCCCATTGAAAGGCATTAATCCGGATCCGGCCATAAGCTAAACGTCGTTTCGGCGCATCGCCGGAGCCGACGTTTAGCTTTTTCTCAATTGTTACCATGGCAGCCAGGACGCTAAAGTCCTGGTTGCCATGGTAAAATGTAGTGGGGAGCAGTATAACAAAAAAACTTTGCTCAATTGAGCTCAATTCACCACTTTTACCCTTAATATTTAAATCAGTAAAACTTCACTTTTATTAGTAGTTCTCTAAAAATGTTTGTGAGTTTTGACACACTTGTTAAAACTACTGCTCGAATTTGCACACTGCTATCGCACAGGTTGCTAGTGGTAACGGAGGGTGTGCACTACCCTCCTAACCTTCCCACAAGTTTGCAATCAGTGTATAACTACCTGCCTGACTAATCCTGCAGGGTACTCGGTGCTGTGAACATACACCCTAAAGTAAATAACTGTTTCCTACTCAGTGTTTAGCAACTCGAGCAGAGCTAAAACCAACAGATTCTGTCCCCCAACATGTTTCACCAGATAAACTGGCGTCTTCAGGGGAAAGGACAGACTTGAAACACCATGCTGAACACTCCTATTTATAGTTTGTAATCCTATAATTGGCCAATAGTACCATTGGCATTAGACTGACAGTTTAAAGAGCCAGTGAACTGGTCAGGTTTAAATTTATTGGTTGAATCATTGGATGCCTGCCAGATAACGTGCTGCGCAGACCCAAGCTGCGCAAACACTTATTCCACACTCAAGTTGGATGACTGGTTATTGAGTAACTACCAGATAATGTGCTGCGCAGACCCTTGCTGCGCTAACACTTATTCTGTAGTCAGGTAAAAGCTACTCACTATATATGAATCACCCAGCAGCCCCTGCCAAGTCTGCCACACTGCGACTACACAAGCGCTGATACCACTAGTTCTTACATACTACCAACATGGACGATCCCCTGTTTACACACATATAATCAGGGGCAAAGAATGTAGAGGATATAAAAAAAAAAAAAAAAAATTGAAAAAAATTTTTTAAAAAGAGAAAAAAAATAAAAAATAAAAAATAATTTTATATCCTCGTCCATAGTACTAAATGCACCAGACCTGGTTGCAAAACATTGTAATGTCGGAGTATATCATCCTTAATAGGTACAGGCTTAATTACCAAGGTATCAGACACAAGGGGCAACATAATAACCAAGCGCGCCTAGATACATCAAGACGCGCCTGGGTCCCTCAGATAGTGGGCACAAGCTTAATTATAAGCAGTGTCAAAATATAGATAGTAACATGTTGAACAAACGCGCTCGATGTATACAGACGCGCTTGGATCCCTCAGGTAATGTATATAAGGGGTTCCGAGTCCCCTCTCTGTTCCCATGCATACATTAATACCCAAAACACCAGAGCCCAAGAGTGTCACACTTCCACCTTTCTAGACAGGTACCATGTTGGCCTTAGTGACTCATATATATTATGTCATAATCTATAGTTTACGCTAGCTCAAAAGATCCCAGAGTGTTCAGCCTATATTACTCACAATTGAAATAGTGTGATCATATTTATTGAAAATACACCTAGATCGTATTACAAAAACGACGAAAATGTGAATCCCTCATTGAGTCCATGTGGACTCAAACTCTCCAAACGATATATCCATTTGGCTTCTTCTTGGTATAGGATTTTATCCAAATTTCCACAGCGTGGTCCTAGGTTTCTCTTACATAATCCCCAGAATTGCAGGCATGATGGATTTCCAGAATGAAAGGTTCTAACATGTCTTGAGATGCTTGTATCAGCCTTTGTGTTAATACTGCTTACATGTTGGCAAATTCTCCTACGAAATTCCTGTATAGTCTTGCCTACATATAATTTAGGGCACGGACATTGGGCGATATATATTATTCCTTTAGTTTGACAATTAATGAACTCTCTTATGTCATATTTTCTCTCATCTTTAGGATTGATGAAAAATTTCTTTTTTGGACGTATGGGCAGAAGCTACACCTCCCACAGGGGTGACTTCCCACAACTGTAGATCTCAACCAGGTAAGTGGCGCAGGGTTAGTATTGTAAAAACTGTGGACCAAATGGTCCTTTAAATTTTTTCCCTCCTGAACGTAATCTGGGGTCTTTTAGCCAATACCTCTTGAAAATCAGGGTCAGCCTGCAGAACATGCCAATGCTTATGCAGGATATTATACACTTGTTTGTTACGGTTATCAAAGTTTCCTATACATCTGATTGTTGTGGATTCCTTTATTGGTTTCGATTGCAGTAATGAAACTCGATCAGTATCTTTAGCCCTTTTAAAGGCCTTATGCAGTATTTTTTTAGGGTAACCTCTATTTTGGAACCTCGAATACAAGGTCTCACATTCCTTGAGGAACCCAGAGTCATCCGAACAGTTTCTGCGCGCCCTAATATATTGGCCTACCGGAATACCCTTTTAAGGGGCGGTGGGTGATAACTTTGCCAATGTAATAGCGTATTAGTAGAGGTAGGTTTCCTATAGACCTCAGTGACGATGCGGCCACCTGGCGACAAGGAGATTCTAAGATCCAAAAAGTGAGGGTTTCAGAATTAATTTCTGAAGTGAAGCTCATACCTATATGATTCTGATTAAGATTCTGTACGAATTCTTGAAATAGTGTCTCAGTGCCATCCCATAAAATCAAAACATCATCAATAAAACGTCCCCAAAATAAAACGTGATTAGTGAAGTGTTCATATTGCTCAGTGAAGACAATTGTGTTTTCCCACCATCCTAAAAAGAGATTTGCAAAATTCGGTGCACATTTACTTCCCATAGCTGTCCCATTTAACTGTAAATAATAACGTGAATTAAATAAAAATAATTGTGAGTAAGTAGAAACCGCAAAAGTTTCAAAATAAATTGATTGTGCAAGTGAAATTGAGTGCCCTTAGTAGTGAGGTAAGAGTGAACTGCCTGTATTCCCAGTTCATGTTGTATATTAGTATATAGCGCCTCTATATCCAGACTGGCAAGAAACGCACTCTTAGTGACTTGTATCTCCTGTAGTCTGGTGACCGCATCTTTAGTGTCTCTAATATAAGATGGTAACGTAGGTACAAAAGGTGAGATAAACTCATCAACATATTGGCTGATGTTTTCTGTCAGACTTCCATTACCAGAAATGATCGGTCTACCTGGTATTGGCACTCTTTGTTTATGTACTTTCGGTATAGCGTAGATAGTCGCTATTGTAGGTTTGGTGTTCAAAAGATACCTATGTTCCTCTTTGGAGATAAGGTTATCTCCTTTTGCTTCTGCTAGAATTTCTCTGAGTTCCCCAGGTACTGGTTTGTTGGATTACTGTCCAATTTCTTATACGTTACCGAATCATTAAGGAGACGCATGACCATATCCTCGTACATACGTCTCCTCATCACCACAATATTGCCCCCTTATCTGAGGGTTTAAAAACCAAATCATCATTGGTTCTCAGCTCCTCCAGAGCCACTGCCTCATCCGGGTCAAGGTTGTCAACTACTGTCTTAGGTGTCCGAATAGTTTTAAGATCTCTCGTGACTAAATTCACAAATGTTTCAATATTTGCATACTGCGAAAACGGAGGTGTGTACATGGATCTGGGCTTAAGTGTAGACAATGGGGGTTCCATCATATCCTCACTTAGAGGGTTATTTGTATCCAGGGACTCCAAAATTTGCAAAGCAATTTTTTCATTCTCTTGTTGTCTACAAGGATCACGCTCCTTCTGTTTATGTACTTTATGAAGTGCTAGTTTCCTAGCAAAGCAGTTGACATCCTTGACCCAGGAAAAACAATCAAACCCCGGAGTAGGGGTAAATGACAATCCTTTTTGAGGAGTTTATAATGTCTCTCTTGTAGTGGGAAATCTGACAGATTAATAACCTGCATATTATCATTTGCATTTAATTCTGAGTATTGTAAACCCATTTGTCCCTGTCCCGTAGCGTCACTCCCGGGGCCAAAAAGAAGGCTGTGGGTTGCCTGCACTCGCTCCCATATCCAAGCTGGACTGTGGAGGCCCAGAGAAAAAGGAGGATGTGCAGGACATACTTGGAGTAGGTATGTTTCCAAGACCCATAGATGTTACTACTGGTGTCTGCTTGTATTTCACAGGCTCTAATGCACGGTTTTGCTCTATATAGCCTGAAGTATTTGTCCATGTTTGATGAGCAGTTGTAGATTGCAATTGTTGTTGAGGTGCTGGTGCCCTTCGTTGCTGGGTGGGTGCACGGTATCTATTTTTACGTTTGACAGCCGCTGACTTATTATTATAAGATTTAGATACAGATTCCTCTGAGCCAGAAATATCTGATTCAGAAATATCAGTGTTAGACACCTGTGAGTTCGTATACCTATTTCTCCTATTAGTATTGGAGTAACTAGTATTTCTACCAGTATATATTTGTCCAGTTTCAAAGTCACGTCTGTCGCGAATATATTTTTTATGTTTCCTCTCTTTAATCTCTGTCTGCAATCGTTCAATGTTTTTTGCAATTTCTGTTCACATTCAGCAAACTCTGGAGAGGTATTAAATTGCTGAACCTGGGAAATTTCTTTTTCCAATTGTGCACTCACTTTTGTTAGTACTCCTTTCTCATAGTCTGATAGATATTGTAACATACGTAGTGAGTTCTCAGTCAACAGTTGGTACCACCCTTTTATAAATTCTGGGTCTTCTTGGTGTGAATTAGGGACAATATTTATTCTCATGCCTCTATAAACCAGTCTCTGTTTAATATACGTATCAAGGCTGGCAACTTCCCACACAGACCTCAAGTACTGTTTATAGGTCTTATTCAATTCTCTGAACCCAGAGTTAATATCCGTAGTATTTATAGGTAGATTCTCTTTAGAGAACACATATTCTGCCTCGGAAGTAAACGTGCTGGGAGTAAATTTATGAGAGAGAAAACCTGCCATGGATTAACAATTAATAGGTGTTAAACAAAAATAGCTGTATATGGGTCAGACAAACAGGGGCGATAAACCCCAAACTTAATCTAATACAAAAACTAGAGACCCTATTAAGGGAGGGTTCCATAGCAACAAAAAAACTTTGCTCAATTGAGCTCAATTCACCACTTTTACCCTTAATATTTAAATCAGTAAAACTTCACTTTTATTAGTAGTTCTCTAAAAATGTTTGTGAGTTTTGACACACTTGTTAAAACTACTGCTCGAATTTGCACACTGCTATCGCACAGGTTGCTAGTGGTAACGGAGGGTGTGCACTACCCTCCTAACCTTCCCACAAGTTTGCAATCAGTGTATAACTACCTGCCTGACTAATCCTGCAGGTTTATATTTTTTTTTTTTTTTTTCTCTTTTTTAAAAAAAATTTTTTTCAATTTTTTTTTTTTTTTTTTATATCCTCTACATTCTTTGCCCCTGATTATATGTGTGTAAACAGGGGATCGTCCATGTTGGTAGTATGTAAGAACTAGTGGTATCAGCGCTTGTGTAGTCGCAGTGTGGCAGACTTGGCAGGGGCTGCTGGGTGATTCATATATAGTGAGTAGCTTTTACCTGACTACAGAATAAGTGTTAGCGCAGCAAGGGTCTGCGCAGCACATTATCTGGTAGTTACTCAATAACCAGTCATCCAACTTGAGTGTGGAATAAGTGTTTGCGCAGCTTGGGTCTGCGCAGCACGTTATCTGGCAGGCATCCAATGATTCAACCAATAAATTTAAACCTGACCAGTTCACTGGCTCTTTAAACTGTCAGTCTAATGCCAATGGTACTATTGGCCAATTATAGGATTACAAACTATAAATAGGAGTGTTCAGCATGGTGTTTCAAGTCTGTCCTTTCCCTGAAGACGCCAGTTTATCTGGTGAAACATGTTGGGGGACAGAATCTGTTGGTTTTAGCTCTGCTCGAGTTGCTAAACACTGAGTAGGAAACAGTAGGAAACAGTTATTTACTTTAGGGTGTATGTTCACAGCACCGAGTACCCTGCAGGATTAGTCAGGCAGGTAGTTATACACTGATTGCAAACTTGTGGGAAGGTTAGGAGGGTAGTGCACACCCTCCGTTACCACTAGCAACCTGTGCGATAGCAGTGTGCAAATTCGAGCAGTAGTTTTAACAAGTGTGTCAAAACTCACAAACATTTTTAGAGAACTACTAATAAAAGTGAAGTTTTACTGATTTAAATATTAAGGGTAAAAGTGGTGAATTGAGCTCAATTGAGCAAAGTTTTTTTGTTGCTATGGAACCCTCCCTTAATAGGGTCTCTAGTTTTTTTGTATTAGGGGAGCAGTATACTTACCATCCGTGTGGCTCCCGGGGCGCTCCAGAGTGACGACAGGGTGCCCTACACGCATGGATCACGTGATCCATGGGCATGGGGCGCTCTGACGTCATTCTGGAGTGCCCCGGGAGCCGCACGGACTGTAAGTATACCGCTCCCCCGCTCCCCGCTCCTACTATGGCAACCAGGACTTTAATAGAGTCCTGGCTGCCATAGTAACCTGAAAGCATTTCGAAGACTGATCAGGATCCTGATCAGTCTTCTAATGCTTCAGGCGACTTGCGTTCTGACGGATCCGGCGGGACGGAAGTGCCTGCCGGATCCTGAGAACGCAAGTGTGAAAGGACCCTAACTCATAGACTCATTCGATTCTTAGACTCCCTGTACCTGGTCCAGAGACTCAAAGAGCTGGTTGCCTCACATCTGATTGGTTGCAGGACAGATAGGGGCGGGGCTGGCAGTAGCCTGGCTTACACTCTAGGTTCAGGTTACGCTCCTCCCTGCTGCTGCTCTCTGCTATTGCTCTGCTGTCTGACTGAGCTGTTTCAAACGATTCAGCTCATTCAGATAAATCGATTCCTCCAGTTCAGTGAAAAGAATCGATTCAAAAGAACGGTTCGTTCATGAACTGCACATCACTAAGTGATAGGAGGGACAGTGTAGCTGCTGCTGATTTAATTGTTAAATTAATAGCTAGGCTAGTGTCTTCAGTGCCACTCCAGTCCTGAAAGACTCATCTGATTTCTGCTGTAAGGACAGCATCCGACAACACCCCAAAAAGCCCTTTTTACGGCTAGTACATCAGTCTGCTATTTTTTTTTTCCTGTGTAATCTAATTGCAGTTGCCTGCCAGCGTTTGTGTCAGGCTCACAGCATATACTGTGCCCACTTGCCCAGTGCCACCACTCATATCTGGTGTCACAGTAGCTTGCATTTAAAAAAATATATATATATATATAATATAATAGCAGTCAGTTGCCTTCAAGCGTGTGTGTTTCAGGCCCTGCAAGTGCATAGTGTCACCAGCGCAACTCATATCTGATGTCACAGTAGATTACATTTAAAAAAACAACAACAATTTTGACTGTAATTGATTGAATAGCAGTTAGTTGTCTGCAAGCGTGTGTGTCAGGCCTACAGCGTCTACTCTGCCAACTTCTGCCAGTGCACAGTGCCACTCATATCTGGTGTCACAGTAGCTTGCACGCATAGTACAACTAAACTAATCTAAAAAAAATGCCAGGCAGAGGCAGGCCACCCCGCAGGGGCCGTCGTGGTCGTGGTGCTCTAATTCCCAGTGTTCAGAGGCCACGTACCTTGAACTCAAAGTTCTAAGGACATAGTTGACTTGCTAACACAGGACACCCAATCTTCTACAGCTTCCGCTCGGAACCTTGACGCACCATCCTCCTCCAGCTCAGCTTCGGGTACCTCACAAGTTACCACTCGCCCGCCCACCCGCCACCACCAACAATAGCACCACAGCTGCTTCACTTGATCTGTCAGAGGAGTTATTTACACATCAGTTGGAAGAAATGAGTGATGTGCAACCACTATTGCCAGAGGATGTAGATAACAGGGATATGTCTCAGTCAGGCAGCATTACACACATGGACGTATGGTGTGCTGATGATGATGTTGTACCCGCTGCTGCTTCCTTTGCTGAGTTGTCAGATACAAGTGAAGCGGTTGATGATGACGATGTGTCCATGGATGTCATGTGGGTGCCTGCTCGAAGAGAAGAACAGGGGGAAAATTCAGATGGGGAGACAGAGAGGAGGAGGAGAAGACAAGTTGAAAGCAGGGGGAGGTCATCGCAAGGAGCTAGTGGCACAGTCAGACAGCATGTATCGGCACCTGGGGTCAGCCAGACAGCACTCCAATCAATGCATGCTGTTGCCACCAGAAGAATACCGTCATTGCAAAGCTAGGCAGTGTGGCATTTTTTTTTGTGTGTGTCTGCCTCTGATAACAGTGATGCCATTTGCAACCTGTGCCAGAAGAAACTGAGTTGTGGGAAGTCCAACACCCACCTAGGTACAACTGCTTTGCAATGGCACATGATCTCACATCACAAACGCCTATGGGATCAACACATGAGTACAAGCAGCACACAAACTCAAAGCCACCATGCTCCTCCTGGTCCAGCATCTTCAGCCACGTCAACCACTGCTGTCCTCCCTGCCCCCCGCTCATCTGCCCACAGTCAGGTGTCTGTCAAGGACATGTTTGAGCGTAAGAAGTCAATGTCACATAGTCACCCCCTTGCCCGGGGTCTGACAGCTGGCTTGTCGGAACTCTTAGCCCGTCAGCTTTTACCATACAAGCTGGTGGAGTCTGAGGCCTTCAAAAAATTTGTAGCTACCCAGCCGAAATTTCTCTTCACAAAAGGCAATCCCCAACCTGTACTCTATTGTGCAAAAGGAAGTTATGGCATGTCTGGCACACAGTGTTGGGGCAAGGGTCCATCTGACCACTGATACCTGGTCTGCAAAGCATGGTCAGGGCTGGTATATCACATACACTGCAGATTGGATAAACCATGGAAGCATGGAATGCGCTGCTCTGCAGCGGAATTGGTGACACCGCCACGACTTGCAGGCAGGCCTGCTGCCACCTCCTCTACTCCTCCTACTCCATCATCTTCGCTAACCTCCTCAGCTGCGTCTTGCTCCACATCATCAACTGCACCCCCCCAGCTCCCCAGGGGCTATTCCACATCCCGGATACGACAGTGTCACGCCGTCTTGGGGTTGACTTGCCTGAAAGCAGAGAGTCACACCGGACCAGCACTCCTGTCCGCCCTGAACATACAGGTGGATCAGTGGCTGACTCCGCACCAACTGGAGATCGGCAAAGTGGTGTGTGACAACGGAAGCAATTTGTTGGCGGCATTGAATTTGGGCAAGTTGACACATGTGCCGTGCATGGCACGTGTTGAATCTGATTGTACAACACTTTGTGCATAAGTACCCAGGATTACAGGATGTCCTCAAGCAGGCCAGGAAGGTGTGTGGCCATTTCAGGCGTTCCTACACGGCCATGGAGCACTTTTCAGATATCCAGCGCAGAAACAACATGCCAGTGAGGCGGTTGATTTGTGACAGCCCGACACGTTGAAATTCAACACACCTAATGTTCGACCGCCTGCTCCAACAAGAAAAATCCATCAACGAGTATTTGTATGACCGGGGTGGTAGGACAGCCTCTGCGGAGCTGGGAATTTTTTTGCCACGTTACTGGACTCTCATGGGCAATGCCTGTAGGCTCCTGCGTCTTTTTCAGGAGGTGACAAACCTAGTCAGTCGCACTGAAGGCACCATCAGCGACATCATCCCATTTGTTTTCTATCTGGAGCGTGCACTCCAAAGAGTGCTGGATCAGGCCGTACATGAGTGTGAAGAGGAAGAGTTGTGGTCACCATCACCACCAGAAACAGCCGTATCAGCATCGCTTGCTGGACCTGCGGCAACACTGGAAGAGGAGTCTAAGGAGTCAGAGGAGGAATGTGGCTTTGAGGAGGAGGAAGACCAACCACAGCAGGCATCCCAGGGTGCTCGTTGTCATCTATCTGGGACCCGTGGTGTTGTACTTGGCTAGGGGGGAAGAACAGACCTTCAGTGAGGAAGAGGAATGGGACATGAGTAGCTCGGCATCCAATCTTGTGCAAATGGGGTCTTTCATGCTGTCATGCCTGTTGAGGGACCCTCGTATAAAAAGGGCTGAAGGAGAACGACCTGTACTGGGTGGCCTTGCTTCTAGACCCCCGGTATAAGAAGAAAGTGCCTGAAATGTTATTGAATTCTCGGAAGTCGGAAAGGATGCAGCAGTTCCAAAATAAATTAAAAAGTATGCTTTACACAGCGTATTAGGGTGATGTCACAGCACAATGGAAATCTAACAGGAGAAGAGGTGAAATTAATCCTCCTCCTACCACGACCATGCCGGCAAGGACAGGACGCTTTACAGACTTGTTGTTGATGGAGGACATGCAGAGCTTTTTAAGTCCTACGCATCGCCACAGCCCTTCAGGGTCCACCCTCAGAAAACGACTTGACCGTCAGGTAGCAGACTACTCCGCCTTAACTGCAGATATCGACACTCTGAGGAGCGATGAACCCCTTGACTACTGGGTGTGCAGGCTTGACCTGTGGCCTGAGCTATCCCAATTTGCGATAGAACTTCTGGCCTGCCCCGCTTCAAGTGTCCTGTCAGAAAGGACCTTCAGTGCAGTAGGAGGTATTGTCACTGAGAAGAGAAGTCGCCTAGGTCAAAAAAGTCTAGATTACCTCACCTTTATTAAGATGAATGAGGCATGGATCCCGAAGGGACTGACAGTGGGTGATACGTTTGACTAAAAAAGGCCTGATGAGATGAGCTGCCTTGGGCTAAAATTGGTCCACACGCTGCTGTATTTTATCTCTGCATCCCAGATGACTTGCATGACTTATCCGCCACTGACTAGGGTTCAAGCCGCAATGTTTTAGTACACTTTCTGTCTAGAAAACATCAATTTTTCTGGCCGCTGCTGCAGCGGCTGCAACAATACCTAATTTTTCTAGCATGTGTACATGCCAAATTTTTCTGTTGCACTGTGGCTGCAAAAACAAAACAAAAAGGCACATACATGTGTCAATTACCCTTCGTGATTGTTACCTTGTTGTGGTGAAGGGGCTTGCGTATCACAATTAAGTGACCACCTCTATGAGTGTGTTGGCAATGGCAATGTTGGCACACCCCAGATGATAAGGTCGTTGCTTCATTGTGAACAGACCAAAAGCGATCGGCTGGATAATTTTGTATAGAAAAAATATTAATTTTCTTTGTGATCATCTAAGGTGATCATTAAAGCCTACTAGGCCGACAACGGGCCCACACTACAGAATCATTGTTTTCTGGGTCACTTAACTGCCACTGAACTACCTCAGCACGACCATAGGCTTTGAAAAAACCCCATTGCCTACAATCTCCCAAACGTGTGCACGAGCACAGTCATCACTACACCAAGATTGACGCATAGAGGAATAAAATTTATGTCATGAGTGTGTCAACTATTGACAACTCTTTGCGGTTGTCTAAAATCTATTCCATACATGTCCCCTGATAGGAATAGTACTAATTAAACACACCACTCATATCTGGTGGCACAGTACATTGCAAGCCGTACGCGCAGTGGCCCAAATTGGAAGTAAGAGGACCGACCAAGCATCTTTATCCATCTCCTGGTTCCTAAAATCTATTCCATACACGTCCCCTGATAGGGGACGTAACAGGGATTAAACTGATAGGAATAGTACTACTTAAACACACCACTCATATCTGGTGGCACAGTACATTGCAAGCCGTACGCGCAGTGCCCCAAATTGGAAGTAAGAGGACCGACCAAGCATCTTAATCTTAATTTAAAAAAAAAAGAGTACAGACTCTGCGGAGCTGGTTTTTTTTGTCCGCGTTACTGAACGCTCATGTACAATGACTGTAGGCTTATGCGTCCTTTTGCGGAGGTGACAAACCTGGTCAGTCAAACCCAAGGCAACATCATCGACCTCATACCATATGCGTTTTTCTGGAGCGTGCCCTGCGAAGAGTGCTGGATCAGGCCGTAGATGAGCATGAAGAGGAAGAGTTGTGGTCACCATCACTACCAGAAGCAGCCTTGTCGTCGTCGATTGCTGGACCTGCGGCAACGCAGAGAGAGGAGTCTGAAGAAGAGGAGTCAGAGGAGGAAGGTGGCTTTGAGGAGGTGGAAGACCAACCACAGCAGGCGTCCCAAGGGGCTTGTTGTCACCTTTCGGGGACCCTTGGTGTTGTACGTGGTGGGGTGGAGGAAGAGACCTTCAATGACATCAGTGGGGACAAGGAACGGGACATGGCTAGCTTGGTATCCAACCTTCTAATGGACTGTTTGCGGTTGTTTGCGGTGAGTTAAATGGGGAGTTTGGTCTGTCAGAGTTTGGTCTGTCACTAGTGATGTCCCAAACTATTCGCTTGTTCGCGTTCGCCGCAGCAGGCGAACATATGCGATGTTCGCGTTCGCCCCTATACTTTATCATTGAGCAAACTTTGACCCTGTACCTCACAGTCAGCAGACACATTCCAGCCAATCAGCATACCCTTCCTCCCAGACCCTCCCACCTCCTATCAAAAAGCAAGGACGGCATCCATCTTAGATTCATTCTGAAGCTGCAGTGTTAGTTGTTGTAATCACAATACGATTAATATAACCTGTATTAATCGCATTGCAAATTTAACTTAGAGCTGGGTTCCTAATGGTTGTATTGCTAGAATTATATAATGAAGATTGAGAATATAGTGCTATATTCGTTATATTCATCTATTCAAGCAATACAACCATTAGGAACTCAGATCTAAGTTGTAATCGCAATGCGATTAATATAACCTGTAGTAATCGCATTGCGATTACAACCTAGATCTGAGTTCCTGATGGTTGTATTGCTAGAATATAACGAAGATTGAGAATATAGCGCTATATTCTCAATCTTCATTATATTCTAGCAATATAACCATTAGGAACCCAGCTCTAAGTTGAATTCGCAATGCGATTTAATGCAGGTTATATTAATCGCATTGCAAATTCAACTTACCACACTCTGCGTCAACTATGTAATTTTCCATGGGAGTTTTGCAATGGACCCCCTCTGGCATGCCACAGTCCAGGTGTTAGTCCCCTTGAAACAACTTTTCCATCATTATTGTGATAAGAATCACTATAGAATAAGAACCTTTTAATCCAGGGGACCGAGTGTTTGTTTTAGTGCCCACGGTGGACAGCAAATTTCTCGCTAGGTGGCAGGGGCCATATGAGATAATTGGCCGAGTGGGTGAGGTAAACTATAGGGTGTACCAGCCTGGTAAGAGAAAGCCAGAACAATTATATCATGGGAACCTTATTAAGCCCTGAAAAGACAGAGAAACTCTGTCAGCTGTGAGCGCCCTCTGCCGTGGAACTCCAAAAGTGCGTGTGTCAGACTCCTTGTCAAAGTCACAGTGATAGGAGGTCAAGGAGTTCGTGCAGAGGAACACTGACATGTTTTCACGGTTGCCAGGGTGGACAAATGTCATTGAGCATGATATTGTTACCGAACCACATGTACGAGTCCATTTAAAACCTTACAGGGTCCCTGAAGCCCGTAGACACGCCATATCTGAGGAGGTCAAAAAAATGATAGCCCAGGGTGTGATAGAAGAGTCAAAAAGTGACTTCTATTCTTCTATTGATCATTTTCAGCAACACTGTCCCTAGCGCATGAGCACTTGCCACTAGAGTTGAGCGAACACCTGAATTTTCGGGTTCGAGAAGTTCGGCCGATCTTCACGAAAATGTTCAGGTTCGGGATCCGAACTCGACCCGAACTTCACCCCAAACCCGAACCCCATTGAAGTCAATGGGGACCCGAACTTTTGGGCACTTAAATGGCTGTAAAATAGCCCTGGAAAGGTCTAGAGGGCTGCAAAGGGCAGCAAAGTGTAGGTAAATTCCCTGCAAACATATGTTAATAGGGAAATGACTTAAAATAAAATAAAATACAGAAAACTAATAAATAAAAATTCTAAACTTGAGCCCAAGTGAGTGACCATGGCACCTGTCACCCAGCAAACAGAGGATGTGGCAGCAACGCCACCACATCTGTCTTTGTTGTCTTTGTCAACAAGCATCTCCACCAAATCCCATGGAAGTGTTCAGCTATCAGCTGTCCATCTCCCAAACACTGGAGAGAAAAATAAATAGAACAAGGAAGTACCCCCCTACCAATGGCTCTGAATGCCTTATTTCAAACTTCCTGCTCCTTTGAAATGCTGTCATTCTGTCTAGTGGACAGTTTAAAAAACCTTATGGCGGTGGCTATCCCACAGTACGTGTATCCCAGCCGACGCTACTTTTGCAGGCGAGCCATCCCTTTCCTGCACAACCAAGTGGCGGAAAAAATCAAGTGTGCACTGCGCAACGCTATCTGAGGCAACGTCCACAAAACCAACAACACAGTGGGTAAATGTAGCGGCTGGTCCAAAGGCGGATAGCATTTTTGCTAATGTCCTTCCACCCCCGAGGATTGCTGAGCATTTCTCTTTGTATCCTGTTACCTCCTCCTCTCCTCCTCCTCCTACTCGGCTCCCTCCTCCTCTACCTCCTCCTCATTCACTCAGCGTAACACCTTCACCACCCACAGCAGCACAACCAGGGGGAAACGACAGCAGGTTGTTTTAAAACTTGTGTGTTTGTGGGACAAACCCCGCACCGTGCAGGAGCTGTGGACAGGCATGGAACAACAGACCGACCATTGGTTGGTGCCCCTGTGCCTCCAGCCCGGCCTGGTGTTGTGCGCTAATGGGTGAAACATACTAGCAGGTCTGGGTCAAGCCGGTTTGACACACATCCCCTGCCTGCCACATTTGCTGAATTTGGGGGGCAGAAATTCTTAAACACCAGACAGTGAAAATCAATTCAGTTAATCGAACACACACAACACCCCCACCCCCCTTTTCACTCAAACCATTAACAAACTATTTACTAATTTTCTTAAAAACATATTAAAATAACTATAATGCAGCTAAACTTACTATATAAACAAACAAAACTGTAGACAGGCCTTATTCTTCACTTAAGGCCAGTGACATCCAAGTGGCTGGTGGGTTCCTGCACCAACATAGTCCCTAGTCTTGAACACAGTTGTCCAGCCAGGGCACAATTCTGGAGGACGAAGAGGATAAGTAGGATGAGGAGGAGTAGGAGGAACCGTGTTCTCAGCAGGGTGGCACCCAAGCCAGCTCATGGGCAGCTGGGTCATCATCAGCACCTCAGAAGGCTGGGTTAGCATTGGCGAAATGTGGGAAAGCTTTGTCATCATGCCACAACATCCTGCACCACCAGCAGATCTGGAACGTCTTAGCAGGAGGCAGCATTTCAGCAACATGGTGGAAGAGTACACGTACTGACTGATGGGTTTGCCCAGGGGCGTAGCTACAGGGAAGCATGAGAAGCTACTGTTTTGGGTCCCTGACCTAGAAGGGGCCCACCCAGGAGGAGGAGGAGGACTAAAAGACTTTGTCAGTGTTATTCAATGAAATTATATACAGTGGCAGTATAGAAAGCGAATGGAACAGCTGCTGGGCCTGGCCTGAGAGAGCGATCTTTAGTAGCCACAGGCAGAGAGGCATGTAAGGAAGGGATTTGTGCAAAAATTACTGGGGGAGGGGGGCCCCATTCAAAAATTTGCTGTGGTGCCCAATAATTTCTAGCTACGCCACTGGGTCTGCCCCATTCAACATCTGGGTCATCAAATTGGGCACATGTCCTGAGGTTGCCCTTTACACCTTGGAGGTGCTGGCCTACCCTGCATCCACTGTATTGTCTGAACATTTGTTTAGCATGGCTGGTAGCATTATTACAGACAAACGCAACCGCCTGTCCGCAGACAATGTGGGCAAGTTTTCGTTTATTAAAAAGAACCAGGCATGGATCCCACAGGACTTTTCTGTACCTTATGCAGAATAGACATGTATACCGGCCTCACCCAACCACTGTTATACTACCGTGCACTTACACTTTGTTTTATGTTTTATATTTTCCCAATGTTTTGGGGTCTACACTAATTTAAAAAAATTAAAAATAAAAAAAACGTTATTGATGAATACCTTTGGCTTCACAGCCCAAACAAGGCTTTGTTTCATGCAAAAATGTAACTGCCAATTGTAAATTCCCTGTCAGTTATGCAGTGCAGGGGTTTGTACCTGGCAAAAATGGTAATATTTCACCCAACAATTTAAAATCTATCCTTTGCCGGAGAGTATTAAACTTGGCCAGCCACAGCTTGAACCACTGATTAACGGTATTGCTATTTTGGCAAATGAATTTCACGCCAGAACAAAATTCAGCTTGGCAAGCCACTGCTGGGACACAAGATTTAGGGGATTGCTATTTTGGCAATATAATTTCACCCGAGAACAAAATCTACCCTTTGCCGGACACTATTAAACTTGGCCAGCCACTGCTGGGACCACTGATTTACGGTATTCCTATTTTGGCAATTGAATTTCACCCCAGAAAATAATATATCCTTTGACGGCCACTATGAAACTTGTCCAGTCACAGCTGGAACACCAGATTTACGGTATTGCTATTTTGGCAATTGAATTTCACCCCAGAACAAAATATATCCTTTGCCGGACACTATTAAACTTGGCCAGCCACTGCTGGGTCACCAAATTTAGGGGATTGCTATTTTGGCTATTGAATTTCACCCCAGAACAAAATATATCCTTTGCCGGACACTATCAAACTTGGCCAACCACTGCTGGAACACCAAATGTAAGGTATTTCCATTTTTGCAAATGAATTTCACTGCAGAAAAAAATATATCCTTTGACGGACACTATTAAACTTGGCCAGCCACTGCTGAAACCACTGATTTATGGTATTGCTATTTTGGCAATTGAATTTCACCCCAGAACAAAATATATCCTTTGCCAGACACTATTAAATTTGGCCAGACCCTGCTGGGACACCAGATTTAGGGGATTGCGAATTTGGCTATTGAATTTCACCCCAGAAAATTATCCATCCTTTGCCGGATACTATAAAACTTGGCCAGCCACTGCTGGGACACCAGGTTTACTGTATTGCTATTTTGGCAATTGAATTTCACCCCAGAACAAAATATATCCTTTGCCGGACACTATTAAACTTGGCCAGCCACTGCTGGGACACCAGATTTAGGGGATTGCTATTTTGGCAATTGAATTTAACCCCTCAATAAAATATAGAAATTTCTATCCTGAGTTTCTAGGGGTGACAATAAGCACAGCCAAGCCCCTGATGTAGGATATAGCAAAAAAAAAAAAAAAAAATAGTATTGATGGATTGATGGACTTGGTGGCAGCTTGTGCTGGTGCACCACAAGATACAAAATGACTGCCTATCACCCCAGAAAAAAGTGACAGATAAACGCTCTGTGCAGCCTAAAAACCAGTGAGCAATTAACTAGCAGAAGTTGAATGATTCACATGTAGATCGATCACTTCATTAGGTGTTTTTGCTGAGTTTTTGAATGTGCTGGGTGAGAGAAATATCTCTGTAAATTGTCAACTTTGTGTAAAAAAATTAAAAAAGTTGTCGTTTACAGAGATATTTCTCACACAAAGTATGGGTATATATAAAAATACACCCCAAAACACATTGCCCTACTTCTCCTGAGTACGGCGATACCACATGAGTGACACTTTTTTGCAGCCTGGGTGCGCAAAGGGGCCCTAAAACCAATGAGTACCTTTAGGATTTCACAGGCCATTTTTACGCATTTGGATTCCAGACTTCTTCTCACGCTTTAGGGGCCCCTAAAATGCCAGGGCAGTATAAATACCCCACATGTGACCCCATTTTAGAAAGAAGACACCCCAAGGTATTCCGTGAGGGGTATGGTAAGTTCATGTAAATTTTATTTTTGTCACAAGTTAGTGGAATATGAGACTTTGTAAAAAAAAATAAAAAAAAATATCAATTTCCGCTAACTTGTGCCAAAAAAAAAAATTTCTGTGAACTCCCATGACCCTCACGGAATACCTTGGGGTGTCTTCTTTCCAAAATGGGGTCACTTGTGGGTATTTATACTGCCCTGGCATTTTAGGAGCCCTAAAGCGTGAGAAGAAAATGCGGAAAAATGCCCTGTGAAATCCTAAAGGTACTCATTGGAATTAGGGCCCTTTGCGCATCTTGGCTGCAAAAAGTGTCACTCATGGTATCGCCGTACTCAGGAGAAGTAGGGCAATGTGTTTAGGGTGTATTTTACATATACCCATGCTGGAGTGAGAGAAATATCTCTGTAAATGACAACTTTTAAAACAAATTTATACAAAGTTGTCTGTTTACAGAGATATTTCTCTCACCCAGCATGGGTATATGTAAAAATACACCACAAAGCACATTGCCCTACTTCTCCTGAGTACGGCGATACCACATGAGTGACACTTTTTTGCTGCCTGGGTGCGCAAAGGGGCCCTAATTCTAATGAGTACCTTTTAGGAGGGCATTTTTACGCATTTTTCTTCTCACGCTTTAGGGCCCCTAAAATTCCAGGGCAGTAGAAATACCCCACATGTGACCCCATTTTGGAAAGAAGACACCCCAAGGTATTCCGTGAGGGGCATGGCGAGTTCACAGAAGATTTTTTTTTTGGCACAAGTTAGCGGAAATTGATTTTTTATTGTTTTTTCTCGCAAAGTCTCACTTTCCGCTAACTTTTGACAAAAAGTTAAAATTTTCATGGACTCACCATACCCCTCAGCGAATACCTTGGGGTGTCTTCTTTCCAAAATGGGGTCATTTGTGGGGTGTTTGTACTGTTCTGGCATTTTGGGCGGGGCTAAATTGTGAGCAGCCATGTAAAAGCTAATGGTACTCGTTGAAATTTGGGCCCCTTTGCGCACCCAGGCTGCAAAAAAGTGTCACTCATTTGGTATCTCCGTACTCAGGAGAAGTAGGGCAATGTGTTTTGGGGTGTATTTTTACATATACCCATGTTGGGTGAGAGTAATATCTCTGTAAATTGACAACTTTGTATAAAAAAATTTAAAAAGTTGTCGTTTACAGCGATATTTCTCACACAAAGTATGGGTATATGTAAAAATACACCCAAAACACATTGCCCTACTTCTCCTGAGTACGGCGATACCACATGTGTGACACTTTTTTTCAGCCAAGATGCGCAAAGGGGCCCTAAAACCAATGAGTACCTTTTGGATTTCACAGGCCATTTTTACGCATTTGGATTCTCACGCTTTAGGACCCCTAAAATGCCAGGTCAGCATAAATACCCCACATGTGACCCCATTTTGGAAAGAAGACACCCCAAGGTATTCCGTGAGGGGCATGGCGAGTTCACAGAAAAAAAAAATTTTTGGCACAAGTTAGCAGAAATTGATATTTATATATTTTTTTTACAAAGTCTCATATTCCACTAACTTGTGACAAAAAATAAAATTTTGCATGAACTCACCATACCCCTCACAGAATACCTTGGGGTGTCTTCTTTCTAAAATGGGGTCACATGTGAGGTATTTATACTGTTCTGGCATTTGAGGGTCTCCGCAATCATTACATGTATGGCCAGCATTAGGAGTTTCTGCGATTCTCCTTATATTGAGCATACGGGTAATGAGATTTTTTTTTTCCGTTCAGCCTCTGGGCTGAAAAAAAAAATAAAAAATGAACGGCGCAGATTTTTTCATTCGCATCTATCAATGTGGATGAAAAAATCTCTGCCAAAATCAGTGACTGCGGTGCGGTGGTCTGGGCGCTAGCTACCTAACAAGTAGCTAGCTAACTGACGGTGATAAGGGACCCTTATGCCCCATTCACACGTCTGCAATTCTGTTTGCGGAACGGAATTGCGGACCCATTCATTTCTATGGGGACAGACTTTGTCCCACTCGGATCCGGAATTACGGATCCGCGCTTCCGGGTCTGCACTTCCGTTCCGCAAAAATATAGAACATGTCCTATTCTTGTCCGCAATTGCGGACAAGAAAAAGCATTTTCTATATAGTTCTGTGCGGATCTGCAAAATGCGGAAAGCACATTGCCGGTGTCCGAATTTTGCGGATCCGTAGATCCATGGATCCGCAGATCCATGGATCCGCAAAACACATACGGACGTCTGAATGAGCCTGTAGGGAGGTGATTAGTGACAGGGGGGGGTGACAGGAGGTGATCAGGGGGACCACCAGACGAGCAGACAGCAGGCATATCAGACGCTGTTTACAAAACCGCGTCTGATATGCGATTTAAATGCGTTTTTTTCCGCATCTACAGCCTGCCAGCGCATGATCAGCGCTGGCAGGCTGTAGTTTCAGTTGCCCCGGCTCCGATCACATGAACGCGCGCGCACAACGCGCGTTCATGTGATTGAAATCTCAGGTCTCACGAGATGACGCCGATAGGCGTGACTGAGACCTGAGAGAGCCGCCGCGCTGACGCCCATCGGCGTTAGCGTGGCGGCAAGTGGTTAAACCATTCCCTCATTGCGTCCAGTGTAGCAGCTCTATAATATAAGCTAATATTCGGGACACCCATTCCTCCATGTAAAAGGGGGTAGTACATCACTTTTTATGCAACTCTCAGGCATTTATTTCCCCAGATAAACTGGGCCAGCAGAGTTTGTATTTCTACCAAAAAAAACGTATGAACTGGTAGTGGGATACAGCGGAAAAGATACAATATTTTTGGAAGAAATATCATTTTACATACATTTATACACGCTATCTAAGAAAATTCTGAACGTGATATTGTTTTGTTACTTTTTTAAAATTATTAATTAACCTCTCCAGGAGAATGCTCTTCCTAACTTGTGGCTACTTAATGCACTAGGACGAGCATTCTCGTCCGAAGGTTAACACACTCCCCGCCATGCGCTGCTGCGATAAACAGCAGGGGCCCGGCTGATACTGACAGCCGGTCCCCTGCTGTATCCGCCATCATTGGTAAAAACACTGATGCCGGCAGATTAACCCCCTGTAGGCCTCGGTCACGCTGACCACGGCATACAGGAGGTTTGCGGCAGTTTGTACATCCCCATCGGGTCCCCGTGCTGCGGTGATGGGGACCCTATTGTTGCTATGGCAGGGCTAGGTCTCCTAGACAACTGTTAACGTATTACGGTGTAAGACACTTACAGTTCAATACAGTACAATACAGATGTATTGTGCTGTATTGAAACAGGGATCAGACCCTGAAATCTTGGTCCCATAGTGGGACAAAACATAAAGTGAAAAAGTTAAAAGAAAAGTTAAAAATTTTTTTAAAGTTTCAAGTAAAAAAAAAAAAATCTGTGGCCTGCTTTGTACTACTTCTAGTGTAGTGAAAGAATTTCATTTGCATCCATCAGTTTCACTGTGGTTGAAGAAAGTATATATTTTGTTGAAATAAATTCCAGCTTCTGCCTGCACAGGCAATCTGATACTGAAAAATAGTCAGTAAATCCATCTGTTTTAGGCCTCTTTCACACTAGCGTTTTAGCTTTCCGTCCTAGAGATCCGTCCTCGGGTCTCTAGGACGGAAAGCTACTGATCAGGATTATCCCCATGCATCCTGAATGGAGAGAAATCCGTTCAGGATGCATCAGGATGTCTTCCGTTCAGTATGTCAACGTTTTTTGGACGTTGACAAAAGCGCAGCATGCTGCGGATTTGTCTCCGTCCAAAAATCCGGAAGACATGCTGTAACGCCAGATCCGGAATTAATGCCCATTGAAGGGCATTAGTCCGGATCCGGCCTTTAGCTAAACGTCGTTTCTGCGCATCGCCGGATCCGACGTTTAGCTTTTTGTCAATGGTCACTATGGCAGCCAGGACACTAAAGTCCTGGTTGCAATAGTAAAGAGTAGGGGCATACTTACATTCCGTGCGGCTCCCGGGACGCTCCAGGATGACGTCAGGGCGCCCCAGTGCATAGATCACGTGATCGCATGGATCACGTGATCCATGCGCGCGGCGCTCTGACGTCATTCAGAGCGCCCGGAGCCGCACGGAATGTAGCATGCCGCCTCACTGCTACTATGGCAACCAGGACGCTAGTAGCGCCTGGCTGCCATAGTAACACTGAAAGCATTTTGAAGACTGATCAGTCTTCAAATGCTTCAGTTCACTTGCGCTGTGCCGGATCCGGCGTGCATTCCGGCGACGGAAGTGCACGCCGGATCTTCACAACGCAAGTGTGAAAGAGGCCTTACTGGGGTTGAAAAAATCCTCTTTTTTTCCTATATTTGTGCCTTGTACTGCAAATCAAATAAAATCAGTAAATTTCACTAGGACATTGTGGTTGAAAAAAATACATAATTTTGCCCCATAAAGTACACCTGCGGCCTGCGTTGGTGTTCCTGTGCATACCTTACTTGCCAAAATTTATTCAGTGAATTAGGTGGCATACTACTAATTGTTGGGGGATCTGTGCCACCATATCTTTCAAAGTAACTTTTGTAGGGAGGTGATTAGTGACAGGGGGGGGTGACAGGAGGTGATCAGGGGGGGTGACATTGGTGATCAGGGGGGTGACATGGGTGATCAGGGGTTAATCAGTGATGGGGGGTGGGGGGGGTGTGTGTAGTGATTGGTGCACTTTACCTTTGTTTCCTCTGGTGGTCCCAAACAAAGGGACCACCAGACGAGCAGACAGCAGGCATATCAGACGCTGTTTACAAAACCGCATCTGATATGCGATTTAAATGCGGTTTTTTCCGCATCTACAGCCTGCCAGCGCATGATCAGCGCTGGCAGGCTGTAGTTTCAGTTGCCCCGGCTCCGATCACATGAACGCGCGCGCACAACGCGCGCGCGTTCATGTGATTGAAATCTCAGGTCTCACGAGATGACGCCGATAGGCGTGACTGAGACCTGAGAGAGCCGCCGCGCTGACGCCCATCGGCGTTAGCGTGGCGGCAAGTGGTTAAACCATTCCCTCATTGCGTCCAGTGTAGCAGCTCTATAATATAAGCTAATATTCGGGACACCCATTCCTCCATGTAAAAGGGGTAGTACATCACTTTTATGCAACTCTCAGGCATTTATTTCCCCAGATAAACTGGGCCAGCAGAGTTTGTATTTCTACCAAAAAAAACGTATGAACTGGTAGTGGGATACAGCGGAAAAGATACAATATTTTTGGAAGAAATATCATTTTACATACATTTATACACGCTATCTAAGAAAATTCTGAACGTGATATTGTTTTGTTACTTTTTTAAAATTATTAATTAACCTCTCCAGGAGAATGCTCTTCCTAACTTGTGGCTACTTAATGCACTAGGACGAGCATTCTCGTCCGAAGGTTAACACACTCCCCGCCATGCGCTGCTGCGATAAACAGCAGGGGCCCGGCTGATACTGACAGCCGGTCCCCTGCTGTATCCGCCATCATTGGTAAAAACACTGATGCCGGCAGATTAACCCCCTGTAGGCCTCGGTCACGCTGACCACGGCATACAGGAGGTTTGCGGCAGTTTGTACATCCCCATCGGGTCCCCGTGCTGCGGTGATGGGGACCCTATTGTTGCTATGGCAGGGCTAGGTCTCCTAGACAACTGTTAACGTATTACGGTGTAAGACACTTACAGTTCAATACAGTACAATACAGATGTATTGTGCTGTATTGAAACAGGGATCAGACCCTGAAATCTTGGTCCCATAGTGGGACAAAACATAAAGTGAAAAAAGTTAAAAGAAAAAGTTAAAAATTTTTTTAAAGTTTCAAGTAAAAAAAAAAAAAAATCTGTGGCCTGCTTTGTACTACTTCTAGTGTAGTGAAAGAATTTCATTTGCATCCATCAGTTTCACTGTGGTTGAAGAAAGTATATATTTTGTTGAAATAAATTCCAGCTTCTGCCTGCACAGGCAATCTGATACTGAAAAATAGTCAGTAAATCCATCTGTTTTAGGCCTCTTTCACACTAGCGTTTTAGCTTTCCGTCCTAGAGATCCGTCCTCGGGTCTCTAGGACGGAAAGCTACTGATCAGGATTATCCCCATGCATCCTGAATGGAGAGAAATCCGTTCAGGATGCATCAGGATGTCTTCCGCTCAGTATGTCAACGCTTTTTGGACGTTGACAAAGCGCAGCATGCTGCGGATTTGTCTCCGTCCAAAAATCCGGAAGACATGCTGTAACGCCAGATCCGGAATTAATGCCCATTGAAGGGCATTAGTCCGATCCGGCCTTTAGCTAAACGTCGTTTCTGCGCATCGCCGGATCCGACGCTTAGCTTTTTGTCAATGGTCACTATGGCAGCCAGGACACTAAAGTCCTGGTTGCAATAGTAAAGAGTAGGGGCATACTTACATTCCGTGCGGCTCCCGGACGCTCCAGGATGACGTCAGGGCGCCCCAGTGCATAGATCACGTGATCGCATGGATCACGTGATCCATGCGCGCGGGCGCTCTGACGTCATTCAGGAGCGCCCGGAGCCGCACGGAATGTAAGTATGCCGCTCCCCACTGCTACTATGGCAACCAGGACGCTAGTAGCGTCCTGGCTGCCATAGTAACACTGAAAGCATTTTGAAGACTGATCAGTCTTCAAATGCTTTCAGTTCACTTGCGTTGTGCCGGATCCGGCGTGCATTCCGGCGACGGAAGTGCACGCCGGATCTTCACAACGCAAGTGTGAAAGAGGCCTTACTGGGGTTGAAAAAATCCTCTTTTTTTCCTATATTTGTGCCTTGTACTGCAAATCAAATAAAATCAGTAAATTTCACTAGGACATTGTGGTTGAAAAAAATACATAATTTTGCCCCATAAAGTACACCTGCGGCCTGCGTTGGTGTTCCTGTGCATACCTTACTTGCCAAAATTTATTCAGTGAATTAGGTGGCATACTACTAATTGTTGGGGGATCTGTGCCACCATATCTTTCAAAGTAACTTTTGACCTTAACCAATATTTTATCTTTAAGACGTTGCCAGGGCCTATTGGGCAGGCGATACAGTGTAATAAATTTGTTTCTCATATTGTGGTGTGACCTAGAAATATCTTTTGTCTTTATCACAATGCCAGGGCATATTAGGCAGGGCACAACGTGTATTAAATTCATCTGTCAAATAGAGGTGCGACCAAAACCAATCTTTTTTGTTTATGACACGGGCATGGCATACCTGACAGGGAACAAGTTTTAGTAAATCTGTCTGTTACTTCATTGGATTACCGAAAAGAATGAGGAGAGCGTAGGGACGGGGCCATGGTGCTGCTGGTGTTGGTGCGGCTCCTGTTGCAGGCAGAGGATGTGGTGGATCTGTGCCAGCTACACGCCCAAATGAAACACCTTCCTCAGGTTCACGTAGACGACAGGGCCTTCCACGTAATTTAGTAGGCCCGAATGCCGCTCTACGAATGGTGGGGCCAGAGCACGTACAGGCGCTAGTAGATTGGGTAGCTGATAGTGCCTCCAGTACCTTCACATTGTCTCCCACCCAATCTACTGCTGAAAGCTCAGAGTTGGCACCTTTATGCCATGGGCAGCTATCTAGCACCTCACCCCCTTGAAAATCAGCCAAGCAGTGTGATCCCCAAGTCATGCAGCAGACTTTCATGCTTTTTGATGACTCTCCTGGCAGGGTTTTCCCGGCCCATCCACCTATCCCTGCTCTAGAAGTGGAAGAGATTGAGTGCACCGATGCCCAACCACTTATGTTTGAGGATGAGGACATGGGAAGACCACCGCAGCACGTCTCTGATGATGACGAAACACAGATGCCAACTGCTGCGGCTTTCTGCAGTGTGCAAACCGACAAGGAGGGCAGGGGTTCAGAAGACTTGGTGGAAGATGATGTGGAGGATGATGAGGTCCTAGACCCTACATGGGATAAAGGTCATGCTAATGACCTGTGCAGTTTGGAGGAAGAAGCGGTGGTTGCACAGCAAAGAGGGAGCAGGGTGCAGAAGCAGAGCGCCTGTCCCATAGACACTATGCCTGCTACTGCCCACCGCATCCAGGGACCGAGCACACCAAAGACAGCTCCAATAAGTTCCCCGGTGTGGCAGTTCTTCACACAATGTGCAGACAACAAGACATGAGTGGTTTGCACGCTGTGTAATCAGAGCCTAAAGCGAGGCATAAACGTTCTAAACGTGAGCACAACCAGCATGACCAGGCATCTAAGTGCAAGACACGAGCTACAGTGGAGTAAATGCCTCAAAAACCAAGAAAAGTCTCTGGCTCCTCCTGCTCCCTCTTCTGCTGCAATCTCAGCCTCTTCCTCTACCTCTGGAGTAACAGTTGCAACGGCCACCTTGCAAACGGGGAATGTGACACCAATGCCACCATGTCTGTCACCTTCAACAAGCACCACCACAATTTTTAAGAGGAAGCGTTCAGCTGTCCATCTCCCAACACCAGATCGATAGAGGAAGTACCCCCCTACCCACCCATTATCCCTGGCCCTGAATTTCAGCAGTTCAAAATTGCTGGAAATGCTTTCATTCCGTCTGGTGGAGACTGAGAGTTTTAAAAACCTTATGGCAGTGGCTGTCCCACAGTACGTTGTTTCAAGCCACCACTACTTTTCCAGGCAAGCCCTTACCTGCACAAGCAAGTGACGGACAAAAAAAAGGTGTGCACTGCTCAACGCCATCTGTGGCAAGGTCCACATAACTACCGATACTTGGACCAGTAAGCACGGCCAGGGCCGTTATATCTCCTTAACAGCAGACTGGGTAAATGCAGTGGCGGCTGGGCCTGAAGAGGATAGTTGTTTGGCGCATGTCCTTCTGCCCCCGAAGATTGCAGGGCATTTCTCTTTGCCTCCTGTTGCTTCCTCCTCCTACTGCTCTTCCTCTTCTACCACCTCCTCATCCTCTCAGCATAACACCTTCACCACCAACTTAAGCAAAGCCAGGGGAAAACGACAGCAGGCAGTTTTAAAACTCATCTGTTTGGGGGACAAACACACACCGTGCAAGAACTTTGGACAACAGACCAATGAGAGGTTGGTGCCACTTAGCCTCAAGCCCGGCCTGGTGGTGTGCGATAATTGGCAAAATCTCGTAGCAGCTCGGGGCCCTGAAAAGGACCCTGATATGTTAGAGCTGCTGCAGAAAGTGTCGGCCGTCTGTGTGCGCTTTTGGCGTTCTCACCATTCTGCTGTTCATCTGACTGCGCTGCAGCATAACTTTGGCCTTCCCGCTCACTGCCTTATATGCGACGTGCCCACAAGGTGGAACTCCACCTTGCACATGCTGGAGAGACTGTGTGAGCAGCAGCAGGTGATAGTGGAGTTTCAGTAGCAGCGCACACGGGTCAGTCACTCTGCGGAACAGCAGCACATCACCGCCACTGAGTGGGCCTCCATGCAAGATCTGTGTGCCTTGTTGTGCTGTTTCAACTACTCCACCAACATGACCAGTGCGGATGACGCCGTTCTCAGCGTTACTATCCTACTTCTATGTCTCCTTGAAAAAACGCTTCGGGCGATAATGGAGGAAGATGTGTAACAGCAGGAAGAGGAGGAGGAAGAGTGATAATTTCAACGGTTATCAGGCCAGTCATTCACAGGTGGCTCGGAGGGTGGGTTCATGCAGCAACATATGCCAGGTACACAATTGCCCAGCCGGAGCACAGTTCTGGAGGATGAGGAGGAGGATGAACCGTGTTCACAGCAGGGTGGTACCCAAATCAGCTCATGGGCATCACTTGTGCGTGGCTGGGGGGATACGGAGGACACAGACGATACACCTCCCACAGAGAACAGCTTGTCCTTGCCTCTGGGCAGCCTGGCACACATGAGCGACTACATGCTGCAGTGCCTGCGTAATGACAGCCGTGTTGCCCACATTCTAACTTGTGCTGATTACTGGGTGGCCACCCTGCTGGATCCCTGTTACAAGGACAACGTGCTGTTCTTAATTTCCTCAATGGAGCGTGATCCGAAGATGCGAGAGTACAAGCGCACGTTGGTAGACACGCTGCTGATGGCATTCCCAACTGACACCGGGGGCTCAGTGGAAGCACAAGGAGAAGGCAGAGGAGGAGGAAGAGGCCGCCAATGCAGCCAGGGCACCGCCAGCACCTCAGAAGGCAGGGTTAGCATGGCAGAAATGTGGAAAAGCTTTGTCATCACGCCAGAACAACCAGCACCACCAGCTGATATACAATGTCTTAGCAGGAGACAGCATTTCAGCAACATGGTGGAGCAGTATGTGTGCACATGCCTACATGTACTGACTGATGGGTCCACCCCATTCAACTTCTGGGTCTCCAAATTCGGCACATGGCCTTAGCTTGTCGTTTATGCCTTGGAGGTGCTGGCTTGCCCTGCAGCCAGAGTATTATCTGAACATGTGTTTAGCACGGCATGGGATGCTATCACTGACCAGGGCAGCCGTCTGTCCACAGCCACTGTGGACAAGCTCACATTCATTAAAATGAACCAGGCATAGATCCCACAAGACTTGTATGTAATCTTGTGCAGAATAGACAAGTATACCGACTTAAACACAACCATTGTTATACTCCAGCACACTTTCTCTTTGTGTTATTTTATATATTCTACATGTGGTGTACCCAAATTAAAGAAAAAAAAAAAAGTGTTACCTGCCTCCACCTCCGCTTCCACCTATACCGCCAAATCCACCTACACCACCACGTCCATCTACAACGCCCCTTTCACCGCCTCCTCAACCCCCTAGTCCATATGGACCTCCTGCTCTTAGTTTAAGATTAAAATTGGTAATTTTTGTAATCCACATTTGTTTGCAGGACACTTACCCACATTTTGCTGTCTTTTGCAGCTCTCTAGCCCTTACCTGGACTTTTTTAGAGCCATTTTAGTGCCCCAAAGTTCGGGTCCCCATTGACTTCAATGGGGTTCGGGTTCGGGGTCAATTTCAGGTCAAGTTCGGACCCCGAACCCGCACTTTTTTATGAAGTTCGGCCGAACCTGGCGAACCCGAACTTCCAGGTCTTCGCTCAACTCTATTAACAATATCAAGAACAAGGTTAGTTTATGGCAGAAATTTTCTCTTACAAAAGCAGATAGAATCACATTGGTTAGGATAATATTGCTTCCACAACTTTTGTATATGTTGATATCATATCCAATATGGATCAAGGATTCTTTTTTTAAATTAATTTAAAGTATTATAAATGGCCTTATTAGGGGAAGAAAGAGAGCTCCAATCAAACAACATTACCTCTGGCTTCCTAAGGAAGAGAGAGGACTGTCCCTGCCATTCTTTCAGGGATATTATTACATTATGTCACAATTGCAATGGTTAGTGAGTGATACGAATAAAGGGTTCATAGAAAGATTGTTAATAAAATCCACTTGAACAGTGTAGCAGTCCAGCTCACCTGCAGCTTGTATCGCAGCTCCTCCTGTGCACAGATTAACAAGGAAATCCTTGATTGAAAGTAGAAAATATAACAGTGGGTCCAGCACTCCGGTTTTCGTAAATAGCCGTAAATCCTTTATTGCGGTGTAAAAAATATACATACAGTTATAAAATCACCAGCAGTAGTACGCTCTTGTGCGGTCTACGTGTTTCAAACCATGCGGCAGGTCATGAATAAGAACCGCTTGCTTTGAAACTAGGAGACCGCACAAGAGCGTACTACTGCTGGTAATTTTATTGCTGTATGTATATTTTTTGAAGTCACTTTGTGAGGCTTAAATAATAGAAACCACCCAAACATGACCCCATTTTGGAAACTATGCCCTTCAAGGTATTCAAAACTGATTTTACAAACATTGTTAACCCTTTAGGTGCTCCACAAGAGTTATTGGCAAATGGAGATGAAATTTCAGAATTAAATTTTTTTGCCAAATTTTCCATTTGAACCCATTTTTTCCACTAACAAAGCAAGGGTTAACAGCCAAGCAAGACAACGTTACAGCGCACTGTAACTTTATTGCACTAACTCTGTTGTTTACAGAAACACCCCATATATGGTCGTACACTACTGTTTATTTACACTGTGTCCTGATTCAAGCCCCCCTGATGCACCCCTGGAGTAGAAACTCCCTACAATTGACCCCATTTTGGAAACTACACCCCTCAAGGTATTCAAAACTGCTCTTGCAAGCCATGTTAACCTTTTAGGTGCGCCACAAGAGTTATTGGCAAATGGAGATGCAATTTCAGAATTTCATTTTTTGGCAAATTTTCAATTTTTAACCCATTTTTTCCACTAACAAATCAAGGGTTAACAGCCAAACAAGACTGTATCTTTATTGCCCTGACTCTGCCGTTTACAGAAACACCCCATATGTGGTCGTACAGTAGTGTAAGGTCACATGGCGGGGCATAGAGGGAAAGGAGCGCCGTGTGGTTTCTGAAAGGCAGATTTTATGGACCAGTTTATTTACACCGTGTACTATTTCAAGCCCCCCTGATGCACCCCTACAGTAGAAACTCCCTAAAAGTGACCCCATTTTGGAAACTAGGGGATAAGGTGGCGGTTTTGTTGGGACTCTTTTTAGGGTACATATGATTTTTGGTTGCTCTATATTACATTTTTGTGAGGTAAGGTTACCAAAAAGTGAAATTCAGAAATTTCATCTCCATTTGCCATTAATTGTTGAATAAGACCTAAAGGGTTAATAAAGTTTGTAAAATCAGTTTTGAATACCTTGAGGAGTGTAGTTTCAAGTTGGCTTCAAAAGGGACATGGGGTCAATAAAAAAGGCCATCAAAATCGGCCTTCCAGAAACCATGTCGGTCCTTTCCTTTTGCACCCTGAATTTTAATGATACAGCAGTTTACAACCACAAATGTGGCGTTTCTGTAAGCTGCAGTATCAGGGTAATAAATATTATGTTTTGTTTGGCTGTTAACCCTTGCTTTTTTACCGGTAAAGACGGATTGAAATTAAAAAAGTGCCAAAAATGACTGTTTTGGACCGTGTTAATCTGGGGGGTTAGTACATGGGGTATTTTTATAGAGGAGAATATTACGAACGCGGCGATACCTAATAAGTCTACTTTTTTACAATTATTAAGGCTTTAGACTATATTATCCTTTTAATAGTCATTTTAAAAAAAGTTTTTTTAGCTGATTGTTTTAGGAAGGGGCTCATTTTTTGCGGGATAATGGGACGGTTTTAATGGCACTCTTTTGGGTAGCATGTGATTTTTTGATCGCTTGCTATTACGCGTTTTATTATGTAAGGTGACAAAAAAATAATTTTTTTGCACTTTTTTTTTTTCGTGTTAATCTAAGGGGTTAGGTCATGGGGTATTTTTATAGGGCAGATTATTACAGATGCGGCGATACATAATTTGTCTACTTTTTTAACATTTTTTTTTGTTTAACACTATATTATCCTATTTGAAACAAACAAAAAAATGTAACTATCTACACAGTCTAACAGTCATAATTTGTCGACTTTTTTAATTATTTTAGATTTATAAACGAACATTTTTGAAAAAACTTTTTTGGGTGTCTCAAGTCTGAGAACCATAGTTTTTATCCGATTGTCAGTGGCTACATGGAAGAGGGGATAATAAGTTTAGTACTCCATAGAAGTTTGGTACTCCCTGAAGCAACCAATAACGCAGAGTTCCCGAGGTACTCCGCGCTGCTCTTTCACGGTCAGAAAAGATCAGGGCCTTGAGGACTGCCTCATAAAACTGAAGGGATTTCCCTGTGTTGCCAGCGCACTGGAACAGTACAAAAGAGTTGAACATGGCAACCTGCACCAAGTAGACCGCAACTTTTTAGTACCATATCCGGGTTTTGCTCATGGCGTTATATGGCTTGAGGACTTGATCAGAGAGATCAACTCCTCTCATATACCGATTGTAGTCAATAATACAATCGGGCTTGAGGACCGTTGCCGTGGTACCTCGCACAGGGACGGGGGAGATGCCATTACCATGAATTGTGGTCCGCATAAGGACATGCCTCTTGTCCTTATATCTGACCAGCAGCAGGTTTTCACTGGTAAAAGCACGGGTCTTACCCCTGGGGATAGGTACCTTGAGGGGTACGGTAGGGAGGCCGCGCAGATTTTTCTGCACGGTCCCACAAGCGGATGTGGATCTGGCGGCGAGGGACCTGAACAAGGGGATACTAGTATAAAAGTTATCCACGTACAGGGTAATAAATATTATGTTTTGTTTGGCTGTTAACCCTTGCTTTTTTACCAGTAAAGACGGATTGAAATTAAAAAAGTGCCAAAAATGACTGTTTTGGACCGTGTTAATCTGGGGGGTTAGTACATGGGGTATTTTTATAGAGGAGAATATTACGAACGCGGAGATACCTAATAAGTCTACTTTTTTACAATTATTAAGGCTTTAGACTATATTATCCTTTTTAATAGTCATTTTTAAAAAAGTTTTTTTAGCTGATTGTTTTAGGAAGGGGCTCATTTTTTGCGGGATAAGGGGACGGTTTTAATGGCACTCTTTTGGGGGGCATGTGATTTTTTGATCGCTTGCTATTATCTAATAGTGGGTGCATAAGGTCCCTTATCTAATAGTGGGTGCATAAGGTCCCACACAAGTTTCCCGCTAACATCCAGAGTGGGGGGACATTCTGGGGGTTCAATACGGGAATCTCGCCCCTCGTATACACGAAACTTGTAAGTGTACCCTGAGGTACTCTCACAAATTTTGTACAGCTTCATGCCATACCTCGCCCGCTTTTGGGGAACATACTGGAGGAAAATGAGTCTCCCCTTGAAAGCAATGAGAGACTCCTCAACCGCTGCCTCCACAAATGTGGCCCCAAAGTGATTGATGACTGTCCGTATCTTATACAGACGGTCATAGACAGGATCAATACGGGGGGGACATGCTGCATTATCTGTATAATGCAGGCATTTCCGGATGGCCTCAAACAGGGAATATGTCATGACTGTACTGTAAAGTGGGGTCTGGTAGAGGACGTCCCTACTCCAGTACAGCCTGGCACTGGGTTTCTTGGCTAGGCCCATGTTCAGCACGAGGCCCCAAAATGTCCTCATCTCAGCTGCACTGACCGGCGTCCAGCCACCGGGACTAGCCAAAAAAGAGCCCGGGTGTTGAGCAACGAACTGTTGGGCGTACAGATTCGTTTGCTCCACCATTAGATTCACAAGAGGGTCACTGAAAAAAAGTCTGAAATAGTCAAATTAAGTGAAGCCCACTGTGGGAATCTGGATTCCTGGTTGACCAACAAAATCAGGAATCGCGGGTTCAAAATTCTCTGGGGTACACCAGACAAGTTCAACGGTCGGGGGCTCAGGTGCACTTAGCTGGTGGGACTGGAAACTAGTACGAGCCCCAGAGCTGCTCGTACTAGGGGGGGGCCACAGGGTCACTGACATGGCAGTCCCCTTGCTCCGCCTGGCGGCATCTCTGCAATCTTGGGGGCTCATCATCATCGCTATATGCTGAGAAGGACGCGGATGACAAAAGGAACGTGGGGTCATACTTGTCCTCACTGGGACTCTCAGATTCGGAGGCAAGCTGGGCATATGCCTCCTTAGTCGAGAATGTCCGGCGGGCCAAAGAGGAGTGTGTGCATGTGTATGTGCGTGCGTGAAAACCTTTATCTAGTGTGCGTGTGAAATTCAATTGCCAAAATAGCAATACCATAAATCAATGGTTTCAGCTGTGGCTGGCCAAGTTTAATAGTGTCCGACATAGGATATATTTTGTTCTGGGGTGAAATTCAATTGCCAAAATAGCAATACCATAAATCAGTGGTTTCAGCTGTGGCTGGCTAGGTTTAATAGTGTCCGGCAAAGGATATATTTTATTCTAGGGCGAAATTCAATTGCCAAAACAGCAATATCCCGAATCTAGTGTTCCAGCTGTTGCAGGCCTAGTTTAAATCTGTCCGTAGCAGGGTATATTTTTTTTCTGTGGTTAAATTCAATTGCCAAAATAACAATCCCCTAAATCTGGTATCCTAGCAGTGGCTGGCAAAGTATAATCGTGTCTGGCAAAGGATATATTTTGTTCTGGGGTGAAATTCAATTGCCAAAATAGCAATACCCTGAATCTAGTGGTCCAGCTGCTGCAGGCCTAGTTTAAATCTGTCCGTAACAGGGTATATTTTTTTCTGGGGTGAAATTCAGTTGCCAAAATAGAAATACCCTGAATCTGGAGTTCCAGCTGTTGCAGGCCTAGTTTAAATCTGTCCGTAACAGTTTTTTTTTTTCTGTGGTGAAATTCAATTGCCAAAATAGCAATCCCCTAAATATGTTGTCCCAGCAGTGGCTGGCAAAGTATAATAGTGTCCGGCAAAGGATATATTTTGTTCTGGGGGGAAATTCAATAGCCAAAATAGCAATACTGTAAATCAGTGGTTTCAGCTGTTGCTGGCCAAGTTTAATAGTGTCCTGCAAAGGATGTATTTTGTTCTGGGGTGAAATTCAATTGCCAAAATAGCAATACCATAAATCAGTGGTTTGAGCTGTGGCTGGGCAAGTTAAATAGTGTCTGGTAAAGGATATATTTTGTTCTGGGGTGAAATTCAATAGCCAAAATAGCAATACCACAAATCAGTGGTTTCAGCTGTGGCTGGCCAAGATTAATAGTGTCCGGCAAAGGATGTATTTTCTTCTGGGGTGAAATTTAATTGCCAAAATAGCTATACCATAAATTATTGGTTTCAGCTGTGGCTGGCCAAGTTTAACAGTGTCCGGCACAGGATATATTTTGTTCTGGGGTGAAATTCAATAGCAAAAATAGCCATTCCATAAATCAGTGGTTTCAGCTGTGGCTGGCCAAGTTTAATAGTGTCCTGCAAAGGATATATTTTGTTATGGGGTGAAATTCAATTGCCAAAATAGCAATACCATAAATCAGTGGTTTCAGCTGTGGCTGGCCAAGTTTAATGGTGTCCGGGAAAGGATAGATTTTGTTCTCGGGTGAAATTCACTTGCCAATATAGCAATACCCTGAATCTGGTGTTCCAGCTGTTGCAGGCAAAGTGTTAATCAGTACGTAAAAGGGTATATTACACTCAAGGTGTATATACAAGTGCTGAGAGGGTCATCCTCAATAACTTCACACGCTACCGTGCATCTCCAAGTGTATTCCTGTCCGTTAAACGGTATATTATACAAAGTGTTAAAATACAATTGCTGAAGGCATAATCCTACATATTTTTTCACACGCTATTGTGCATCTCCAAGTGTAAATCTGTCCATAAAAGGATACCTTTCATCCAGGGCCAAAATACTAGCCCTACAATTGATATATCCCTATATCAGTGGTTACTGCTGTGCCTGGATTAGTGTAATACGCTACATAAATAAATAGACAGATAGTTTTAGGTGCCTGTAAAAAAAGGCCTGAATTTGAAATCAATACACTGGTCCAAATATTTTTTTTCTTATTGTGGTGCTTGGTGAACGGTAACAATGAGGAAAACATCTAGTAAGGGACGCGGTCGTGGTGGTGTTAGTGGACCCTCTGGTGCTGGGAGAGGACGTGGCCATTCTGCCACAGCCACACGTTCTAGTGAACCAACTACCTCAGGTTCCAGTACCCGCCAGAATTTACAGCGATATTTGGTGGGGCCCAATACTGTTCTAAGGATGGTAAGGCCTGAGCAGGTACAGGCGCTAGTCAATTGGGTGGCCGACAGTGGATCCAGCACTTTCACAACATTATCTCACACCCAGTCTTCTGCAGAAAGCGCACAGGTGGCGCCTGAAAACCAAGCCCATCAGTCTGTCATTTCACCCTGATGCATATCAGGGAAACTGTCTGAGCCTCAAGTTATGCAGCAGTCTCTTATGCTGTTTGAAGACTGCTGGCAGGGAGGGTTTCCCAAGGGAATCTACCTAGCCCTTCCCCAGTGGTGGAAGACATAGAATGCACTGATGCACAACCACTTATGTTACCTGATGATAAGGACATGGGAATACCACCTCATCGGAGTACGCACGTCTGTGATGATGACAAAATACAGGTGCCAACTGCTGCTTCTTTTTGCAGTGTGCAGACCGAACAGGAGGTCAGGGAGGAAGACTGTGTGGAAGACGATGCAGGGGACGATGAGGTCCTAGACCCCACATGGAATGAAGGTCGTGCCACTGACTTTCATAGTTCAGAGGAAGAGGCAGTGGTGAGACCGAGCCAACAGCGTAGCAAAAGATGGAGCAGGGGGCAAAAGTAGAACAGCCGCCGCCAAGACAGTTCACCTGCTACTGGCACCCCAAAGGCAGCTTCAAGGAGTTCCCTGGCATGGCACTTTATTAAACAATGTGCTGACGAAAAGACCCAAGTGGTTTGCTCGCTGTGCCATAAGAGCCTGAAGCGAGGCATTAACGTTCTGAACCTTAGCACAACAGCATGACCAGGCATCTACATGCAAAGCATGAACTGCAGTGGAGTAAACACATTAAAAACAAGGAACTCACTCAGGCTCCCCCTGCTCCCCTTCTGCTGCTGCCTCGGCCTCTTCCTCCGACTCGGGAGGATTGTTGGCACCTGCCGCCCACCAAACAGAGGATGTGCCACCGACACCACCACCTGCGTCACCAAGCATCTCCACCATGTCACACCGCAGCGTTTAGCTCTCCATTTCACAAACCTTGGAAAGAAAGTGTAAATTCCCACCTAGCCACCCTCAAGTCCTGGGCCTTCAGGCTGGTGGACACATACAGCTTCAAACAGCTGATGGCGATGGCTGTCCCACAGTATGTTGTTCCCAGCTGCCACTACTTCTCCAAGGCAGCCGAGCCTTCCCTGCACAACCAAGTATCCGATAAAATCAAGTGTGCACTGCACAACGCCATCTGTGGCAAGGTCCACCTAACCACAGATACGTGGACCAGTAAGCACGGCCAGGGACGCTATATCTCCCAAACTGCACACTGGGTAAATGTAGTGGCGGCTGGGCCCAAGGCGGAGAGTTCTTTGGCGCACTTCCTTCCGTTGCCATGGATCGCAGGGCATCATTCTTTGCCTCCTGTAGCCTCCTCCTCCTACTCGGCTTCCTCCTCCTCTGCTTCCACCAGCTCATCCAGTCAGCCATACACCTTCACCACCAACTTCAGCACAGCCCAGGGTAAACGTCAGCAGGCCATTCTGAAACTCATATGTTTGGGGGACAGGCCCCACACCGCGCAGGAGTTGTGGCGGGGTATTGAACAACAGACCGACGAGTGGTTTCTGCCGGTGGGCCTCAAGCCCGGCCTGGTGGTGTGCGATAATGGGCAAAATCTCGTCGCAGTTCTTGGACTAGCTGGTTTGACGCACATCCCTTGCCTGGCGCATGTGCTGAATTTGGTGGTGCAGAAGTTCATTCACAACTACCCCGACATGTCAGAGCTGCTGCATAAAGTGCGGCCCGTCTGTGCGCGCTTCCAGCGTTCACATCCTGCCGCTGCTCGCCTGTCTGCACTACAGCGGAACTTCGGCCTTCCTGCTCACCGCCTCATATGCGTCGTGCTCACCAGGACGAACTCCACCTTGCACATGCTGGCCAGACTGTGCGAGCAGCAGCAGGCGATAGTGGAGTTTCAGCTGCAGCACGCACCGGTGAGTCGCTCGGCGGAACAGCACCACTTCACTACCAATGACTGGGCCTACATGGCCCAACATGGCCAGTGGCGATGACGCCGTTATCAGCATTACAATACCACTTCTATGTCTCCTTGAGAAAACACTTAGGGCGATGATGGAGGAGGAGGTGGTCTAGGAGGAGGAGGAGGAGAATGAGGGGTCATTTTTAGCATTTTCAGGCCAGTCTGTTAGAAGTGCCTCAGAGGGAGGTTTTTTGCAACAGCAGAGGCCAGGTACAAATGTTGCCAGCTAGGGCCCACTACTGGAGGACGAGGAGGATGAGGATGAGGTGGAGGAGGATGAGGATGAAGCAGGTTCACAGCAGGGGGGCACCCAACACAGCTCAGGCCCATCGCTGGTGCGTGGCTGGGGGGATACGGAGGACGATGACGATACGCCTCCCACAGAGGACAGCTTGTCCTTACCTCTGGGCAGCCTGGCACACATGAGCGACTACATGCTGCAATGCCTGCGCAACGACTGCAGAGTTGCCCACATTTTAACGTGTGCGGACTACTGGGTTGCCACCCTGCTGGAACCCTGGTACAAAGACAATTTGCCCACCTTACTTCATGCACTGGAGAGTGATAGAAAGATGCGCGAGTACAAGCGAGGCTGGTAGACGCGCTCCTGAGATCATTCCCAAATGTCACAGGGGAACAGTTGGAAGCCCAAGGCGAAGGCAGAGAAGGAGCAAGAGGTCGCCAACGCAGCTGTGTCACGGCCAGCTCCTCTGAGGGCAGGGTTAGCATGGCAGAAATGTGGAGAAGTTTTGTCTCCACGCCACAGCTAACTGCACCACCACCTGATACGGAACGTGTTAGCAGGAGGCAGCATTTCACAAACATGGTGAAACAGTACATCTGCACACCCCTTCATGTACTGACTGATGGTTCGGCCCCATTCAACTTCTGGGTCTCCAAATTGTCCACGTGGCCAGAGTTAGCCTTTTATGCCTTGGAGGTGCTGGCCTGCCCGGCGGCCAGCGATTTGTCTGAACGTGTATTCACCACGGCAGGGGGCGTCATTACTGACAAACGCAGCCGCCTGTCCACAGCCAACGTGGACAAGCTGACGTTCATAAAAATGAACCAGGCATGGATCCCATGCCCCTCACTTGTGCAGAATAGACATTTATAACTGCCTCGCCCTCAACCATGTAATCTTGTACTCAAGGGCACTTCTTTATTAAATCCTCATTTTCTTAACTTTACCATGATCTTGCGGTGCAACCCAAAGTTGAATGAACCTCTCCTGAATCTGGGCGCCGGGGCCTAAATAACTGTGGCCTGTTAAAATGGTGGGTGACATGAAGCCTGAACCTCTGCCATGCGACCTCTCTCCTCTGTCTGGGTGCTGGGGCCTAAATAACTGAAAGTGGCCTTCTCCAGTGGTGGGTAATATGACGTCTTATTCCTTGCTGTGGGACCTCTATCCTCTGTCTGTGTTCTGAGGCCTAAATAACTGAAAGTGGCCTTCTCCAGTGGTGGATGATATGAAGCATGATTCTTTGCTGTGGGACCTTTTTCCTCTGTCTGGGTGCTGGGGCCTAAATAACTGAAAGTGGCCTTCTCCAGTGGTGGGTGATATGACGCCTTATTCCTTGCTGTGGGACCTCTCTCCTCTGTCTGGGTGCTGGGGCCTAAATAACTGAAAGTGGCCTTCTCCAGTGGTGGGTGATATGATGCCTTATTCCTTGCTCTGGGACCTCTTTCCTCTGTCTGGGTGCTGGGGCCTAAATAACTGAAAGTGGCCTTCTCCAGTGGTGGGTGATATGACGCCTTATTACTTGCTGTGGGACTTCTCTCCTCAGTCTGGGTGCTGGGGCCTAAATAACTGAAAGAGGCCTTCTCCAGTGGTGGGTGATGTGACGACTTATTCCTTGCTGTAGGACCTCTCTCCTCTGTCTGGGTGCTGGGGCCTAAATAACTGAAAGTGGCCTTCTCCAGTGGTGGGTGATATGACACATTATTCTCTGCTGTGGGAACTCTCTCCTCTGTCTGGGTGCTGGGGCCTAAATAACTGAAAGTGTCCTTCTCCAGTGATGGGTGATATGACGCCTTATTCCTTGCTGTAGTACCTCTCTCCTCTGTCTGGGTGCTGGGACCTAAATAACTGAAAGTGGCCTTCTCAGTGGTGGGTGATATGACACATTATTCTCTGCTGTGGGACCTCTCTCATCTGTCTGGGTGCTGGGGACTAAATAACTGAAAGTGTCCTTCTCCAGTGGTGAGTGATATGACGCCTTATTCCTTGCTGTGGGATCTCTCTCCTGTGTCTGGATGCTGAGGCCAAAATAACTGGAAGTGGCCTTCTCCAGGGGTTGGGTGATATGATGCATGATTCTCTGCTGTGGGACCTCTCTCCTCTGTCTGGGTGCTGGGGCCTAAATAACTGAAAGTGGCCTTCTCCAGTGTTGGGTGATATGACGCCTTATTCCTTGCTGTGGGACCTCTCTCCTCTGTCTGGGTGCTGGGGCCTAAATAACTGAAAGTGGCTTTCTCCAGTGGTGGGTGATATGACGCCTTATTCCTTGCTGTGGGAAATCTCTCCTCTTACTGGGTGCTGGGGCCTAAATAACTGAAAGTGGCCTTCCCCATTGGTGGCTGATATGATGCCTTACTCCTTGCTGTGGGACCTCTCTCCTCTGTCTGGGTGCTGGGGCCTAGATAACTGAAAGTGGCCTTCTCCATTGGTGGGCAATATGACGCCTTATTCATTGCTGTGGGTCCTCTCTCCTCTGTCTGGGTGCTGGGGCCTCAATAACTGAAAGTGGCCTTCTCCAGTGGTGGGTAATATGACGCCTTATTCCTTGCTGTGGGACCTCTCTCCTCTGTCTGGGTGCTGGGGCCTAAATAACTGAAAGTGGCCTTCTCCAGTGGTGGGTGATATGACGCATGATTCCTTTCTGTGAAAAATCTCTCCTCTTTCTGGGTGCTGGGGCCTAAATAATTGAAAGTGGCCTTCTCCATTGGTGGGTGATATGACGCCTTATTCCTTGCTGTGGGACCTCTCTCCTCTGTCTGGGTGCTGGGGCCTAAATAACTCAAAGTGGCCTTCTCCAGTGGTGGGTGATATGACGCCTTATTCCTTGCTGTGGGACCTCTCTCCTCTGTCTGGTTGCTGGGGCCTAAATAACTGAAAGTGGCCTTCTCCACTGGTGGGTGATATGACGCCTTATTCCTTGCTGTGGGACCTCTCTCCTCTGTCTGGGTGCTGGGGCCTAAATAACTGAAAGTGGCCTTCTCCAGTGGTGGGTGATATGACGCCTTATTCCTTGCTGTGGGACCTCTCTCCTCTGTCTGGGTGCTGGGGCCTAAATAACTGAAAGTGGCCTTCTCCAGTGGTGGGTGATATGACGCCTTATTCCTTGCTGTGGGACCTCTCTCCTCTGTCTGGTTGCTGGGGCCTAAATAACTGAAAGTGGCATTCTCCAGTGGTGGGTAATATGGCGCCTTATTCCTTGCTGTGGGACCTCTCTCCTCTGTCTGTGTGCTTGGGCCTCAATATTTGAAAGTGGCCTTCTCCAGTGGTGGGTGATATGACGCCTTATTCCTTGCTGTGGGACCTCTCTCCTCTGTCTGGGTGCTGGTGCCTAAATAACTCAAAGTGGCCTTCTCCCGTGGTGAGTGATATGGCGCCTTATTCCTTGCTGTGGGACCTCTCTCCTCTGTCTGGGTGCTGGGGCCTAAATAATTCAAAGTGGCCTTCTCCAGTGGTGGGTTATAAGACTCATGATTCTCTGCTATAGGACCTCTCTCTAATTGATATTGGTTATTTTTTATTAATTTTATTTTAACTCATTTCCCTATCCACATTGGTTTGCAGGGCATTTACCTACATTTTGCTGCCTTTTGCAGCACTTTAGCCCTTTCCTGGACTATTTTACAGCCTTTTTAGTGCCCACAAGTTCGGGTCCCCATTGACTTCAATGGGGTTCGGGTTCGGGATGAAGTTCGGGTCGAGTTCGGATCCCGAACCCGAACATTTTCGGGAAGTTCGGCCGAACTTCTCGAACCCGAACATCCAGGTGTTCGCTCAACTCTAGTCACGGATAGTCGATCAAGGTTCCCACCGTACTGTCGCATGCATGCCCCTCCTCGTATTGGCACACAATGGTGGTTCCTTCAGGTGACGGCATACCATTACACTGTGCCTTCCTAAAATTCTGTTGTTTTCCACAGTCAGAAATGTTGCATGTTTCTGATATTGTGCAGGGTTCGGTGGATGAGAATGTCGCCCGGATGTCTGAAGCAGGCAGTATACCGTCTCTCCGTAGTTGGACCATTCCTAGGCTTACATCTGAACTATTGAAAAGTGGTATCCCCTTCTCATCCTCAGCAAGGATGGCTGAGTTGTACCGCTTACTGGTAGCCAGTACCATGGGCCCACATCAAGAGGAAGTGTCTATGGCTACTATATAGACTTCCCTCACCCAATTGCATGCGATGGTCAACAACTTGACGTCGTCGATTAACAACATCCAGGCACAGCTGGAGACTGTAGAGGATCGGGAAGTTGCAGTCAGGAGTTCCACCCAGGATCTTCCAGCCGCCTTCACGTCAGCGGCTGGTCCTTCAGGTACCATGCCCTCCATGCCCAATATCAAGTGAGCTCATTTCATCCCAGCTAACACCAAGAAGGACATACTCAAGGGCAGACATGTGAATCTCGCATCTTTGCTGATTGCCACCAGGGACATTTCTGACAACAAAGTTATCACCTGTGGTGACGTTTCCGTGGTGCTTACGAGCCATGATCACAGGCTTAACAGGAAACTCACTATCCCAGCATTCATTATTTGTTCCGTTCACCCAGATAGGAGAGAAGTGCTAGATCTACATCTTTATAGGGTCACTTACTTGGGGCATAAGTTCCGCGGCACCGCATTCTATGATTACCATTGCTCTTTGTCTGCAAAAGCCGCTGCTGCCCTTAGTCAGTTCCAGTTCACCACAAACTGGGCCAATATTGACACCGAGCTCTTCTGTAGACATTTTGCCGGTCTCAAAGCACCATCTTGTGCCCGATGCCAATCTATATTTCACACTGTTGACTGGTGTCACCTAGCGGCTGGTGGTACAGAGACGACCCTCAGTGTCTCTGCTGCCGGCCAATCGGAGACTCACAGGTGTATGGGCACGGTCGACAAATTGGGTTGTCCGGTCAAATTTCTAGGCAGGTCCCAAATTTGTAATAATTATAATTTCTCAGCCTGCAACTATGGTCAATGTCGCCTTCTCCACGTGTGCACTAATTGTTTCCGGGCTCACCCCAAGGTGGTGAGTACATTAAAACTGGATAAATCTTACTTGAGCGTGGTTAAAACTGGTTATTTACAACACTGTCTACAGGGTCATAACGACCCTGAGTTAGTAAATTTTCTCATTTCGGTGTTCAAGACGGGTTTTCATACAAGTCTGGTCACCCTACCAGAGGTCACATACAATTGCAGTATTTTACTAACTTTGATCCAAACAGAGCTTGAGAAAGTTTTTCTCATAGGGCCTTTTGCGACTTCACCCTTCAATCTTTGGAGGGTCAGTCCTGTAGGGGTAGTAACAGGCAAGTTCAGCAACAAAGAAGGGTTAATCTACGATCTCTCTGACCCTCATGGGTACCATATTCCCAGCCAAAATTCCCTAATCCCTCCAAAAGAAGTGAGCATGAAATACTGAACTATAGATCACGCCATAGCCACCATTATGCAGTGTGGGCCCCTACTTGTCTAAAGCTCACATATCTGACGCTTTTAAACTCCTTCCCATCACACCAGCGCTGTTGGAAATGGCATGAAATTAAGTGGAAGGAGCTATACTATTTTGCCACAAAGCTTACGTTTGGATCTAAGAGTAGCTCTTGGCTTTTTGACTAGTTCGCACAGGGCCTTCACTGGATCTTAGAAACCAAATTCCATTGCGAACACGTCATTCACTATCTTGACGACTTCCTATTAATTGAACCCCCTAGTAGACCTCCGCAGGCCCTTGACACTTTGTTGACTGTTTTTTCAAAGCTTTGTGTTCCTGTGTCACCCAAGAAGATGGTGTCATCACCTTTTTAGGGATTGTGTTGGATTCCGAGAACAAGGTAGCCAGGTTACCAGAGGAAAAATTAGTCAGGATTAAAGAAGTCATTCATAGGTTCACATTAGGCAGAGTGACAACGAAAACAGATCTGCAGTCTCTGTTGGGCATGCTGAACTTTGCCATGCACATCATCCCCCAAGGCAGGTCTTTCATATCCTGGTTACTGGCCCTTCTTCCCGAAGCAGCCCATCAAGACAGCCCAGTTTGGTTAGACGCGCAAGCCATGGCAGACCTAATTATGTAGGTGCATTTCTTGAGTCATTGGAATGGGGTTTCTTTCTTTATACCCGCTGCCAGAAATCCTTCCCCTATGGTCTTTTCTGATGCGTCTGCCACTACTGGGTTTGCTGCCATTTTTGGCACCCACTGGTTGGCCGGGACTTGGCCCGATGAAGTCAGGCAGATTCCAGGGTTCATGCAAACTTCAGCCCTTTTTGAACCCCATTGTGGCAGCTGCACATGTCCGGTGTAACCTGTGGACCAAGTCCACAGTCGTTTTTATTTCTGATAACACCGCCACAGTAGGCTTTATTACGAAGGGAAGGTCAAAGTCTCCGCACATCATGTCCTCCCACATTATTGCTGTTCACATATCCGAGGTTCTCAGAACGTAAAACACCATAGGGGTCACAGTTCCACCATTCTCAACCCTGATTCTGGATTAGCCAGCCATCTGGTCACATCGCCTGGTTGCCAGATCCCTGTCAGCAAACACTAGCAGCTACAGCACGGGTTGGAACTTGTTTCGCCGGTTCCAAGAGAAGTATCCACAGCGAGATACCAACTTTATTGAATATGTCCTGGCCTTCATTGGTTACTGCCATTTGGAGTGCAAATTATCAAACAATACTGTCCGGTCCTACCTTGCAGGGGTCCAATATTTCACCTCTCTTAGTCTTCTGAATAGGGGCTCCCTATTTTCGGCTCATTTTATCAAGGCTGCCTTAAGAGGTTTATAGAAATCCAGTACGGAGGGACAGTTGCACCGGACCGGAATTTCCGTTAAACTATTCTGAGATTTATCAGACACGCTTGACAGAGCCCCATTCGGGATTATCCCCAGTCTGGTGATCAAAGCAGCTATTTACCTTGCCTCCAACAGCCAGGTTAATCAGGATTAATCAGTTGAGCCGCAGTCCTGATGGTCTGGTTTTGTCTCTACCGGTCACCAAGACTTCTCAGAAAGGTCCACCCACACAGGTGCCCTTTTTCCCGACTTCCCATTCCTGGTGCCCAGTAGCAGTTCTGCAACACTTACTAACTACCCTTGCAAGTCATGACCCTCGGGGTCCATTGTTACCTTTTCCCACGCAGCCATTAACTACTTCACAATTCATTGAGCATGCCCGTATCTTAGTTTCAAATCTAGGGTTTAACCCTGCCACAGTGTCCGGACACTCATTCTGGATTGGTGTGGCTTCCGCTGCATCCAGAAACAGGGTCCCGGCACATATTATTCGCAAATCAGGCCACTGGCGCTCCTCCTGTTTTAACAGATATATTCCCCAACCTAAGCAGGAAATGTCGCTAGCATTTCATAATCGGGTTATGTGAGAATTGTCTGTAATAAATTCTTATTTTGCATTCGTGGTGCTTTGCCCTCTTATTCAGGTATTCCTGCAACTCAGCAGTTATGGCACAAATCAAGCCACTTAGCTCTAGATAGTTAGGTAGGTCGATGGTTCATCCTTCAGGTTTACGATTTCCCTGATAGCCTCGACCACAAATATGAAGGCCGATTCATTGGTCTGTATTTGTGGGAGGGGTGCCCCACCCCTGCCTTCTTATAGCCGGGCACACCCCCCGTTTCTCCGTCCAGCGTGGATTCGGCATACCCTCCCTACCCTCTGTGTCTTTTCACAAGCGATGCCCTCTTATTCAGGTATTTTTACAACGCAGCGGTTATGGCACAAATCAAGCCGCTTAGCTCTAGATAGTTAAGTAGGTCGAGGGTTCATCCCCAAGGTTTACAATTTCCCTGATAGCCTCAACCACAAAGTGTAGCTGAACCAGTGCAGGGTGTTAGGTAGTTTTAGGTTTTACTGTCCATACATACATGCTACATGCATAGTGCTGTATGTATGTATGTATGCTACATACATACATACATACATAGTGCGGTGATGTCACAAGTTCACAACAATACTTAGTGCACCAATCATTAATATGTAGTCAGCCTGCTAAAATGTGAAGTTGCACATATTGCGCCAAAATATTCGCATCATTAGTGCTGATTGGCACAATCACGAATATATTGGAGCACTCTATCTGCATATAAAGCTATTGTGATGTTCTACCGTGCCAACCATTTTCTCCAGTCTCAGGAAACTTCAAGCAGCTTGAAAAATTTTGCAAAAGTGACCCACGCCTGTATTGCGCACATATTACGTAAATATTGCATTTTTGCAATCAAGAAAATAATGGCGAATTTATGGTGAATGTTCGCCCAACTATTCGTGAAATATCGCAAATTTGAATATTGCCCCTGCCGCTCATCACTACTACTAAGACTGTCCGCATCAGATTGTGGTGCTGGATGTTGTCGCATGCTGACAAAGCTTTTGCACATTTCGGACATGCTAACCCTCTATTCTGAAGTAGTGTCGGTGCCCCAGCTGTATTGGTGACTTCTTCCTCCTTCGCCTTGTGCTTTCACTGAGCTCCTGCTGTCAGTTGGGAATGCCGTCAGTAGCATGTCTACCAGCGTGTGCCTGTATTCAGGCATCTTCAAATCATGCTCCAGTGACAGAAGTAAGGATGGCACGTTGTCCTTGTAGGGGGATCCAGCAGGGTGGCCACCCAGTAATCAGCACTGGTAACAATGAGGGCAACCTGATGGTCATTGCACAGGTACTGCTGCATGTAGGGGCTCAAGTGTGCCAAGCTGCCCAGAGGCATCGACAAGCTGTCCTCAGTCGGAGGTGTATTGTCTGTATCCTCCCAGCAGCGCTAAAGTAAGAGCTGATTAGGGTGCCACCCTGCTGTGAACATGGTTCCTCCTCCTCATCATCATCATCCTTCTTATTCTCTAAAACTGTTCCCTGGGCAGTTGTGGACCTGGCCATTCTTGGTACATAAACCCCAACCTCCTGGCTGTGCTGAAGTGGTGCAGGTGTTACGCTGGCCGAATGAGGAGGTGGTAAAGAAGGATGAGGAGGCTGTAAAGGAGAAAGCAGAGTAGGAGGCAGAGAAACCTCCAGCAATCCTCAGTAGTGGTAGGACATGTGCCAAACCACCTTATGCCTCAGGCCCAGCCAACACTACATTTACGCACTGGCAGCTAAGTAGATATAACATTCCTGCCCGTGGTTACTGGTCCACATATTGGTGATTATGTGGACCTTGCCACTGATGGCGTTTTGCAGCGCACACTTGATTTTTTCTACCGCTTGTTCATGCTGGGTAGGGATGGACCGCCTGGAAGAGTAGTGAAGGCTGTGGGAACCACGTACTGTAGGACAGCCACCATCATCAAGTTTTTAAAACTGTCAGTCTCCACCAGACAAATGACAGCATTTCAAAGGCCAGCAATTTTGAAATTATGGCATCCAGGGCCAGGGCTCATGGGTGGGTAGGGGGGTACTTCCTCTTTCACTCCAGTGTTTGGGGGGTGGACAGCTGCACACTTCCATGGGACAGTGTGGACATTCTTGTTGACACTGCTGGTGGTGGTGTTGCTTTCACACCCTCTCTTTGTGGAGTGCCAGATGGCCCTGTCGTTACAGAGGGAGGAAGAGGCCAAGACCGCAGTGGAAAAGAGAGCAGGAGCCTCTAATCTTTCATGGTTCTTGAGGTTTCTACTCCACTGGAGCTTGTGCTTTGTGGTTAGATGCCAGATCATGCAGGTGGTGCTCAGGTTTAGAACATTTTTGCCTCGCTTCAGGCTCTGACTGCACAGCGTGCAAACCACCCATGTCTTGTCATCAGCACCCTACCTGAAGAACTGTCACTCCAGGGAACTCCATTGAGCTGGCTTCGGTGTGCTTGGTGTCCCTCAGCGCGGTGGGCAGTAGCAGACGTACTAGCTTAGGGCAGGCTGCTGTGGTTTTGCTCTCTGCTCCCTTTTTAGCTATGCGGCTGGTGCTGCGTGACCAACACATCTTCCATTGAACTACACATGTCACTCAGATGACCTGGATTCCATTTGAGGTCTAGGACCTCATCATCCTCCACATCATATTCCACCCACTCCTCACCCCTGCCCTCCTTGACGGTCTGCACACTGCAGAAAGCTGCAGCAGTTGTGTTTCGCCATCATCATCAGAGACATGTAGCAGCAGTTCTCCCATGCCCTCATGCTCAAACATAAGTGCTCTCTTCCACTTTTGGGGCAGGGCTAGGTGGATGGCCCTCGGAAACCCTGACAGCAGAGTCATTAAAAAGAATAAGTGACAGCTGCATGACTTGGGGCTCAGACTGCTTGGCTGATTTGCAAGTGGTTGAGGTGGAAGACAGATGCCAGTGGCCGCCAGTGCCAAATCTGCGTTTTCAGCAGGGGACTAGGTAGGAGACCATGTGAAGGAACAGGAGGCACTGTCAGCCATCCAATCTGCTACCGCCTCTACGAATGGTGAGGCCAGAACAAGTAGAGCGGTATTTGGTATACAAAATGACACAGAATTTCCTGACGCCTGCGTGAACTAGAGGAAGATATTTTATATGGGTGCGTAGCTGGCACAGATCTACAATGTCCTTTCCCTGCAGCAGGAGTTGCACCACAACCAACACCAGCAGCCACACAACCACAGCAGCAACCAACCCTTTTTGATGCTCTACTCAGACAAACTATTGTATTTCTGTGTCACGGGTGCACATGAGGTTTTTTGCACACCCAAAAAATGGCTATAGGTCACTGACAAACAGATTAACTCCCCTATTACAGTAAGACAGATGTAACGATGGACTTTGGAACCCAAAAAATGGCTTTATGTCACTGGCACAATTAACAGACTGATCAACTCTCTTATTACAGTCAGATGGATGCGAAGGCGTTGTTATGAACCCCAAAATGTCTCTATGTCACCTCTATATTACAGTAAGATGGATACAAAGGTGGAGTTTGGAACACCAAAAAATGGCTTTATGTCAATGACACAATTACCAGACAGATTAACTCTCCAATTACAGTAAGACGGATGCAACGGTTGACTTTGGAACCCCAAAAAATGGCTATTGGTCACCCACAGAATTAACAGCATCATTAAGTATTGTATTTCTGTGTTACTGGTGCAAAGGAGGTGTATTGCACTGATAAAAAATGCCTACAGGCCACCCACAGACTAAACAGCTAGATGAAAAGCCTAATACTGTCCCTCACTGCAGCAGCTTCCTGTCCCTACACTACTTCGATCAAAAAGGCAGAGCAACAAGTGATCCGGCATTTATATTTATACATGCAGGGTCACGTGCTGCACGGGCCAATCACAGCCGTGACAATACTAGGCATAACTGTGGTGGCTTCCAAGTGCCGATAGCTTAAAAGCCTGTTGATTGGCTGGGCTGAAACCTTTCAACAAGCTTTATTTAAAATCCAAACACCGAACACAAACATGGACTTTTGGTCCGGGTTCGCTCATCCCTAATATTGACCTGCAGAGTGAAACATATTTTTTGCTGCAAAAAATTCCATAAAACAATGGCAGAACTGTGTTTTTTTTCCAATTTCTATCCTACTTATAATAATTTTTTACAGCTTCCCTCTACATTACAGTACATGCAATAATAAAACAAACAAACTAAAAAAACTACTATGGCTATCTGAACAAAATAATAAAAATATTTTGGCTCCTGGAAATCAAGGAGTAAAACATGAAAATGCTAAAATAGAAAGTGGCAGGGTCAAGAAGGGGTTGACACTTAATGACAATTAGAAACAGACTGTCTTACATTTGCACCCATCATTGAATCCATTTAATCGATCTGTTTTTTATCCATTTAATAGTTCTTTTCCTCTGATGGAAGAGAAATATAGATAGCACAGTGTTTATGTGAATAAGCCCGTACCTTGATTAACCCCTCTCTTCAATCCGCCTTATAAACTTAGGTTTTAGACAAGATGCCTGCTCTGGAGCTGCCAGCAATGTCTGTGATTGGAGATAGACTTTTAAATTTGTAGATGCCATGGTCAACTCTGTCCAAAGCAGCTAAAGGACATCGAGATCACAGGTGCCATTCTGTCTCTAAGATTGCCTTGTAAAGTTTCCCAAACATGTCATACCAATGTTCCAGCCCATGGCAGGACTCAATAGAAACACTTCATAGACTGCAATGGTAAACTATTGCAGTCTGTGGTATGAGCAATTTAATGATCACATGTTTAAGTTCCCTAGGGGTCTAGAAAAAAAAAATGAAAAAAGTTTTTAAAACATAAAAAAGAATAAAAAATTTAAATTAATCCCTTTCCCATTTTTAAAATAACATAGTTTGTAAGGCTAAAAAAAATATCTACATCTATCTATCCGGTTCAGCCTGTTATCCTGCAAGTTTATCCAGAGGAAGGCAAAAATAAATCTCTGTGAGGTAGAAGCCAAGTTTCCTCATTTTAGGGGAAAAAAAATTCCTTCCCGACTCAGGCAATCAGAATAAGGGTCCATTCGCACTTCCGTAGTTCATTTGCAGAATGGGTGCAGACCCATTCATTTCAATGGGGCCGCAAAAGATGCGGACAGCACACCATGTACTGTTCGCATCCGTAGTTCCGTTCCATGGCCCTACAGAATAGATAGAGCACATCCTATTCTTTTACGCAGATAAGAATAGGCATTTCTATCATAGGGCCGGCCATGTGCGGTCCGCAAAACACTTACGGAAGTGTACTCCATGGATCAATGACCCTTCTTCAGAAATATAGTAACTATAACCTGTAATATTATTACACTCCAGAAATACATCCAGGCCCCTCTTGAACTCTTTTAGTAAATTCACCATCACCACCTCCTCAGGCAGAGAGTCCCATAGTCTCACTGCTCTTACCGTAAATAATCCTCTTCTACGTTTATATAGAAACCTTCTTTCCTCTAAATGTCGCATTGTGACAGTGACAGTCCTGGTTATAAATGGATGGGAAAGATTTCGGTATTGATAAATTAATACATAGTTATTGATTGCTCTTCCATCATCTTTTTTCTAAACTAAATAAGGCTAATTTTGATAATATTTCTGGGTACTTTAGTCCACCCATTGTGATTATCACTTTAGTTGCCCTCCTCGGAACCCTCTTTAGCTCTGCTCTTTCTTATGCACAGGAGCCCATAATTGTACACAATACTTTGTGTTGTCTGACTAGTGATTTGTAGAGTGGCAGGACTATTTTCTTATCATGGGCATCTATGCCCCTTTTGATGAGCTAAATGAAAAAATAAATAAATAAATAAATAAATAAATAAATAAATAAAATATATGTGTTGATCCTGTATGCTGAATTCCATTATGGAAAAAAGTCCAAATAATTTAAAATAAAAAGTGATCAAATAATCATAAACAAAATGATACATTTTTTTTCCTATTCTACTTTATTTAAAATATTTTTCCAGCTTTCCAATACATAGTATGGGATATTTATTAAATGGTGCCTTTAGAACATTCAATGTATCCCACAAATAATAAGCCCTCATATGGCTATGTGAAAGGAAAAGTTGGAAAAAAAAATGTTATTACACTTGGAAGCAGAAAAAAAAAAAACGAAAAAAAAAAAAAAAAACTGGAATATTGTTCTGGTCTTGAAAGGTTTAATTTGGCATTGTGAGGGTTCTGGTTGAAGAAAACTTTGTCAAAACACTTATGTCAACTAAAATATGAATATAGAAATTATAAGTTAGTTTTACTATATTAGTTAGTTACCCATGGTAATTGTGCCTAAATAATATTAAGCTTTAAGGAGAACAATAATGGCATAAATGTGGACATTTTTATTTTAAAATATTTATTGTGCAACATGTCAAGTAACCAATGCCAAAACATAAATAATAGAAATGAAATGTTCCTAAAAGAGAACATTATGTAAATGGAAGGGTCATAAAGCCAACATTTTATAAAGGTTTAAAACATTTAACATAATTTCCAGTTACTTATTTTGCAGCCTAAGTTGGTTAGTCATTTTACTAAAAGCATAAGTCAAAACGGAGTTTAAATATATACTGTACATAAATAGATGATCAATTTTATTTTAACCTTCGCATAAAAGCAACTAATATAAGGTTTAGATATTTTTTTTCTCCAGAATAAAAATGTGGTTCCTTATCAGTAACATAAATACTTTTATTTTCTATAAATTTTCTGTGTAGAAGTCATTCAAATGTAAGAAATATGTAAGAATATGAAACATATTATTAAAGGAGCTGATTGAATGTCATCTAATAAGATTCATATTTATATGCAAATTTTGCAATTACATTAAATTACAAGGTCCTTCAAAGCTGTCCTTTCTAATAACTATAAACTGACATACTGTTAAGAAAGTCTAATGTTAAAAAAAAAAATGCTCTTTAAAAAGAGACATCTTTTAAAGGAAATAAGTTACTTTATTAATATAGGCAATTGTTCATCTGGTAGCATGTGATACCTTAAGAGACTTGCCCTATTAATTTTCAATTTGATAATACATGACTTTGCATAAATCAAAAAGAATCACTTGATTATTACGTTGACCTCATCTACAAAATGTAATTTCTTCATCTAAAGCATACAGCTCTATTAATAAAAGACCACTATCTTATAATTGGGTGGCATTAAAATTCAACTACTTGTTTCTTATTTAACATTTGCACAACTAATTTGTAATCCTGAAAAAAATACTGTCTTTATTGTCTATTTTTAATAAAAACAAGAATCTTAGAAAAAACATTACACTAGAAATGTCCATGTGAGCACAGCTAACTCTTCATTACACTGCACTTCGTCTTGGAACTGCAGAGTAATGACAAGTACTTGCTCCATTCACCAGTCCACAGGAGACAACGCACAGACACAGAGTGGAATGACCAGGAAGCTGATTAGTGGTGGTGCCAGGTGTCTGACCCCAACCGATAAGATATTGATGACCTATCCTGATGATAGATCATCAACATATATGGCAGGACAACCCCTTTAAGTGCGGCCATAAAAAAACTATCAATGTTTGTATGCACAATGCAAGATGTGTTTTAGATCTAAACCACATAGGATTATCCATAATAGCCTTTTTTTTTACAATATGTTTTTGACTGTGATGAATGTATATGGATTGCATTTAGTGCAACTAACCTTAGAACTAAACATGTTATTCTTTGTACTTGTTGGCTTTTATGAATCAAACTGATTTTGTCTTTATTTTGAAGTAGAAAATCGTACTTTTATATTATGCAAATTACTTAGCTACCAGCAACTTGGGAGGTTAGTTTCTGGTAGCCGCTGCATCCTCAGACTGTAAACACGCCCCCTCTCAATTTGACAGACAGGGACAGCGAGCGCTCTCCTCCTCCCGCTTGCTCTGTCTGCCCATGAAATCCCGCACCTGCACCGTAATGATCCTCATTCGGCGCAGGCATTCTGAGTGAAGGCCGCGCGCTTGCCAGCTTCTTCCTCAGTACGTCTGCGCTGATGATGTCATTGGGTGTAGTCTGACCTAATTGTCGCAGGCGCACTAAGGAAGGAGCTGGCAAGCGCGCATCCTTCACTCAGAACGCCTGCGCTGAATGAGGAGCATTACAGCGCAGGCACAGGATTTCATGCACAGACAGGGCCAGCGGGAGGAGGGGAGCGCTTGCTGGCCCTGTCTATCAAGTGGAGAGGGGGCGTATTTACAGTCTGGGGATGCGGCGGCTACCAGCATTTATCCTCCCAAGTTGCTGGTAGTGAAGTAATTTGCATAATATAAAAGTACAATTTTTACAGAAATTACAGCACAGAGAAAGGTAAGAGTGATATGTTTGGACTCAGCTGACATTAGCAAATAGCTAATGTCCGCTACGGAAAATTGCTAAATGGGGGGTGACAGAAGCCCTTTAACTGCACTCCACTCCTGACCTGCCTTAGCTGTGATAGTTTACAGTGCTGTTGCTTCAATCCAGGATTACACAGATGCGGCGTAAAATAACTGTATATGACATGAGACCATAGCAGAGAAACAGTGGCCTCAGTGGTGCCCTACCATATATCGCTGAGGCCAGTGATTGGCTGCAACAGTCAATTTGGAGTCAGAATGGAGGTGGGGAGCAGAGCGGCAGAGCTGAAATGGCAGGGATTAATTAGTAAATATATGATCTTACATTAATTCAACATATTTATAGGCTTTGGGGAGTTTTTAACATAAGCCAGACAACCCGTTTAACTACATAAAATAAAATGTTATGATTAAAATCTTCATAATGGCTTTCTGGCAGCTTGGCCTCAAGCTCCAATCTCTTCTTCTGAATGATCTTCTAATCTGATTTATTATGACCAAATCAAAGTTCAACTTTGAGTTGGTCCTAAATCAGTTTAAAAGTTAATTCAGAAGTAGAGTGAGAGGGGCTAAGATCCGAGCAGACAGAAAGGATGACAGATTGATCACATAAGGGCATTCTACAGCTGCCCTATACTCTGAATTATAGAAGCTACAGAAGCCAAACAAAGCAAAATATTTAACAGTCATATTACACAAGCATAATTTTAGCCCAAGATACATCTTTCTAAATCACTAAATTGGCTACAAGGATTTCCATATCCTTCAAAGAATATTCAAAGCCACTGCCCTCCTCAGTGTAGGATGGCATTGTTCCTGCAGGTTTATGCAATTCTCCCTAGCACTAAACAAAGAGTATATGAAAAGAGAGGAGTGATTTTGGCAAGTCTTGTGAATGGGTGTCCCCTTAAACCACCCCTTTAAGCAAACCATGTGCTTGAACTGTAATCACTAGTAACATAACTGGTGACCAATCTATTGTTATATTTTTTCATCTTTTGATTATAGATATGCCATTTTATACAGAGGATTGTTGTGTTGTAACATTGTATTGCAGGCATTATTATGGATGTACTGTACACATAAGACTGTAAAGCACCCAGGTTGCCTGAGGCGAGGTGGAGGGTCACACATGCAGACCCTGTGGTGTTATGCAACATATATTGCATTATAGATGAGGCTAGGTAATAAACAGAAGTGCTTCAATGTCGATGTACCTGCCACTAGTTAGCGGTGAAGAGGATCCATGGTTGGAGTAGGGCCTGCTAAAAAGTAGAGACTCTAAAATCTGCTAAGATAGTTTTCAACTACTGCCTATGCCATAGGTCTGCTTTAGACTGACTGTAGTTGACTGGGCCATTTAAGTGCGTGTTCAACCTTTGTTGAGGAGACCAACCGGGGGAACACATTTTTGAAAATATTTTATGTTTCCATGGGACAACACTGAAGATATGACACTTTGATATAATGTAAAGTAGTCAGTGTACAGCTTGTATAACAGTGTAAATCTGGTGTGGCCTCAAAATAACGCAACACAAAGCCATTATTGTCTAAACTGTTGCCCAATTAATAATTTTCCCTCCCCAGTGTTATATGACTCGTTAGTGTAACAAGGTCTCAGATGTGAATGGGGAGCAGGTGTCTTAAATTTAGTGTTATCGTTCTCACACTCTCTCATACTGATCATTCGGATCATTGACTCAGTGGGTAGCATGAGCCGAGGGGGAGATAGGGAACGTCTCCTAAGAAAGAAAGAACTCAGATGGATATTTGAGCTGAAAGCCCTTCAACCATATGGGCTTAATATTGAATTCAGTGTGGGGTCAATATAATTTATTTATGATGTAATCTGCTGAATTGTACTCAGTGATGTGTTTTTATTCATTATTATCATGTTTTTGTACGGATTGGGGGTGGGATATATTATCACTCGCACAATCAGCACTTTTGGTTGTGGTGGGTGCTGCGGTCCCATGATGCACTCTCTAGATGCGATAATTTGAGATGGGGTTTAATTTACCTTTTCAGCGATGCGATTCTAGGATGCATTAGTGTGAACAGCAGCTTATGTTGATGAGGTCCATATATGCTGACACTTTTGTTTTTTCATGATTGTGGGGCTGTTTGGCCCCATATTATATATAGGGGCAGATGACTGAGAGTTTAGACAACCCTGTGATTTATTTAACGCATTTAAACACTGCACTATGCTGTTTAAGTCACATGATCACAAGGACGAGTATGTCCGTGATCATGTGATTGACCATTTGTGTATGGGTGTTGCCTCTCTCTATCACGCCCCTTGGATGCAGGACGCGTTGCTATGTGTGATCATGTGATCAATTTGATCACGTGGTCGTGACCCTCCCTCTCCCTTCTCTGACATGCGCACTGGTGATTACCAGACACGCGGATGAGTGTGCATCATGACACCGTATTTTCCCTCTACATTTATATTTGATCAGGTGAGAACACTATGTATGATTGACCTTAAGTTTTATATAAAGCAGCTGCTGAGCGGGACACGGATTGGATGTGTAATGTTAACCCTGTATGTGAATAATTAACAATGATAAACAATGATTGGACACATCTCCATGTGGAGGTGGAGTCTTCACTTTATAAACACTTGTATGTATAATTCACATTGTGCTTGACAAAGGCTATGTGATAGCCGAAACGTAGCAACTTTTTCTATTCACGTATTTCATGTGAGCAGTTCCCAAATAAAGGGATTTTTCAACCGGACATGCTGCCTCCATCATCTCTTCCTGAACTCTCTTATACTGGTCACTGGAAGTTCAACCTAGCACCTCATGGCAAAGAACTCTGTGAGGATTTTTTAAGGGTACACCAAATTTACACTGTTATACAAGCTTTACAATGACCGCTTTATATTTTATCAAAGTGTCATATTTTCAGATTTGTCCCTTGAAAAGTTATAATAAAATCTTAACAAAAATGTATGCTTATGTGTACTTATTTTTGTGAGATACTGTATTAACTTGCATGTTAATGCTCTTGATCCACAGTTTTAGCTAATATTGTTTTTGCATTTTTGTCTCTAGAACTACATTAAATATCCCAAATGTTGACTAGATAAATGTAATTAAATAATCCCAGGACAGTCAGAGGATACTTAAAACAACTTAATGAGCGTATCCTTAAACTATACTTTCCTTTTCTCTATAAAATAAAGTGCCTCATTTGTAATGTTAGAACTATTTGCCTAATTTATTATTATAATTATGCATTAAAAATGTATTTTTAACTGGACATCTAGGCTTACAACTTTACAATATGACAAATATCTGTTCTATTAAATTGAGTTTGCTTGATCACAAAATAATTTTATTTAAATGTGTGAAAATAAATCTCACTATTCAATCACCTAGGTGCACTTGTGCTCGAAATGAAATGTTCTAGAAAAGAAAATGAAGAATGAATGGCAACTATGTTATTAAATGTGAAAGTGAGAGCTTCAAAGATGAATGAGTGAAGTTTACAATTATTTTATTGTTCAATAATGATGCAGCTCTAAGCTCCAATAATATTTCATGTCATCTAAACAGGTAATAAAAACTGACACACTAAAATAGAAAACATACAGAAATTCAATAGCAATCTGCATGTGTACGAAAAAATGTAATTTTCCACAACCATTACAATCAAAACATAAAAATGTGAATGCTTAATAATAGACCCAATGCTTATTTCTTGTGAGTACATCAGTCGTAACTTTTTTTGCCATATACAATGCTTCCATCTACCTCAAGGGATAAAATCAACACAAAAGGGCGAAATCAACATGAAAATCAAGCCTCTCACGAAAATGCTTGGAGCTCACCAGATACTAAGGACTGCAGCTGCATAGAACAGTTCCATGCTAGTTTGAAATGTAATAATCTGATCAATTTGAGATTTGCTCAACCCAATTATTAATTTCTCATCATGTTTGTAATCTTAATGCAATAATTAGACCAAGATACAGAAATCTTTGAACCAAAATTTTGAAGTCTGTATTTGAAATTTTAGGCACATTTGTCGTAGAAACTAAATAGAAACTTCCTCTTGTTAACACGTGAGGGGTTGCTCTGGTAGACACTTGGTAGCTGTGCAGGAAGCAGAAACACAAACAGGATAAAGTCCAATTTAACTGATTTTATTTCACACGTAGATATTCAAATCGCCACTTCAAGAATTCACGAAGATTTAGCATATAGTGCTATATATTAGTATTCGTGAAAATTCTAGATTTTTTTTCATCTGAACCCATGATCCCTCCCTGCTTCTTGCTTGTGGGCCAATGAGAAGGCTCCAATGTCTTTGTCTGAGCAACATCCCTAGCAACCAATAGGAAAGTTGCCTACCCCTTAGTATATAAAAACCTCCCCAGCAGCCATTTTCTGCAGTTTTTTGCAGTTCTGAGAGAGACTTTCAGCTATGGGCTATGGAAACCTAGGACCGAAGTCCGGATGGAGCGAGCGTCCCACTGCCAACCTCTCTCACTCCGGTATAAGCAGGTCCCAGTACAGATTTTACAATCTGTCTATGTTAGCTATGGTTAACATAGACAAAATGTCTATCAACCCTGCTTATCCTGTGTCTGGGTTAACCTCTCAGTTCCCAGAGACACACCAAAGGCTTACCACACAGTTTAACTGTTTCAATTGCAGATATCAGTTCTCACAAAAGATAACCTTCCCACACACCCTCCCCCTCAGTTCAGACCCATCGGGGTGAACTTCTGACATCCAACAATGGGTCCGGGATAAGGCATCTGCGTTGTCTTGCAGTCTCCCGGCTCGGTGCTCCACTGAAAAACTAAAATTTTGCAGGGACAAGAACCACCTTGTGACTCTGGCATTCCTCTCCTTGGATCTATTCATCCAAGTAAGGGGTGAGTGGTCAGTTATCAGACAGAAGTGTCGCCCCAGCAAGTAGTACCTTAGCACCTCTAAGGACTACTTTATTGCCAGACATTCCTTTTCTACGATACTATAATTTATTTATTTTTTCGGCTGGCGTGAGTTTCCTGCTCAGGTAGGTAACGGGGTGTTTCTATCCTTTCACCTCCTGAGACAGAACAGCTCCCAGCCCTACATCTGACGCATCCGTCTGAACAATAAACTTTCTCTTGAAGCTTGGAGTAATGAGGATGGGGAATCCACACAATGTCAACTTTAAGGCCTGTAAAGCACTTTCTGTTTGTGCATTCCACCGCACCATGACCTTTCAAAAGGTCAGTCAAGGGAGAAGATACTGTGGCAAAGTTGGGTATAAACCACCTGTAATAGGGGAACGGTTTACTCCGGGCTTCCCTATGCTTGCATCCTCTACCATATGTGGGGGGTCGCTCTGGTAGACACTTGGTAGCTGTGCAGGAAACAGGGACACAGACAAGATAAAGTCTAATTTAAGTGTTTCTATTTCACACTTAGATATTCAAACAACAGCATAGCCTTAACAAATAGGCTTAAACAAACAAAACCCTTCTCGGCTGAGCCAGTAGCTAATACAACAAAACAGTCCCTGACTATACGTGGAACCGGCTACCCGGCACACAGGTACAAAGGGTAAGTATTGGGTGGCATATGCAATACCTTCTGTAGTTCAGTATTCAGCTTCTCTAGGTCTTGCCACACTGCTTTGCTCTACACTGAGCTTTAAATTAGACCCTAATGACCCATGAGACTCTCAGCTGTGGGCTATGGAAGCCCAGGACTGAAGCCCGGGTGGAGTGAGCATCCCACTGCCAACTTCACTCACTCCAGTATAAGTAAGTCCCAGTACAGATTTTACAATCTGTCTATGATAGCTATGGTTAACATAGACAAAACAGGCAATCAACCCTGCTTATCTTGTGCCTGATTTAACCTTTCAGTTCCCAGAAAAGCACCCAATTCTTACCACCCACATTTTAAAGACAGATATTGGTTCTCCCAAACCATGCCCTTCTCAAGCCATTAAAGACTGGAAATAATACCATCACAGCATTCAAGAATGACAGATATACAGAATATCATGCAGCCATGGGTCAAGTGCATGGTTGTTAGGGTAAGCCAAGCACCCATAAAAAAACCCAAAGGGGGTCACTTACTAAGCTGAAATACGTCTACATTAGATGTATTTTAGGTGCAGATAGCCTAACCATTGTGCCGCTATCTGCTCAGACTAGTTCTAAAATTGTGGGTGTGGCATAGGCCGGGAAGGGCATGGGTCGAGAGGCCATCTCATTCACCATTTTGTATGCCTGTTTTAGGCATAGAAAAAGGTCTAAATGTAAGACTGCTCGCAAACGCAGCAGGTACCATAAAAATAAAGATAATAGGCATAGCTATGTGCAAAACCACCTGTACTATTAAAGTAGAAAAAGATTTATCCTATATGGCAAATCGTGAAGTGGAACAAAAGTGGAAGATTTTTTTTGGCTTCACTTCCCACAAAAAATAAAAAAAGTGATCAAAAAATGATACACACCCCAAAATGGTATCAGTTAAAAGTACCGATCACCCTACAAAAAAGGAGCCCTCACACAGCTCTGTAGACAGAAAAATAAAAATTCAGTATATGATGATGCAAAGAAAACAATAGTTTTTTCCAAAGTTTTTTTTTTTTCAGTATTAAAACAAAAAAATTATATATGTACTGTAGCATCATGCTGGCCTGGAGAATAAAAGAAACAGGTTAGTTTTACCGCATAGTGAATGCCGTAAAAACAAAAGCCTTGTATGCAACTATAAATGGCACCATTAGAAAGTACAAATAACCCCACAAAAAACAAGCACTCAGATGTTTATGTGAATGGAAAAAAAAAAAAGATATGGCTTTGGGCTGGGAGTGAAAAACAAAAATGAAAAAATGAAAATCATGTAGTCCTGAAATGGTTAAACTAATTAGGCCACATTATTTAGCTAGTTTGCATTGCTAATGGCCTTGTGGCCCATGCAATACTATGTCACCACTTCCAGTAAACAGTGCAGTCCTAATGTCCTGTGCGGCCCATATGGCTGCACAGTTCTTGATTGCTGCATAGGCACATTCCAAACACCATACAACCACGCTGTATTGTCATACCTTTACAGATAAAAGGGATGCCAACCATCTGAATTAATTGCAGAATTGCTTTTCTAGGTTTAAAATTTCTTTGGATGATTTTAACCAGTACAAGACCTCTTTCTGAACAGACATATTTTTATTTTACATGTGGTGATTTAATTTTTCATTTGGTTCTTTAAATATTTTTTGTCTTTTTCTGTCATACACAAAGCTTTATGTTGTCATTTTTATTATAGTATTTTTATCTGCAAAAAAATGATGTCAAAAGAGAAAACTATCACTTTCTCATCCTTTTTAATAGCACAAAGTAAAACTAAAATAAATTTTTAAATTGTGTGCATTTTTGTGCATTGTAATCACATAGAGGATCTATAGTTTAATATGGGCAGAGTTAAATGCTGTGGCGTGGTCTAGTGATGTTTTTTTTTATATTTTTTTTATTTTTTAATTCATCGCTTACAGCATCCCTGCAGAAATAAAGAAGGAACGTCTCGAACAGATAAAAAAAATAATAGAGGAGTCTATTCGCCCACTGGGTTTTACAAACTGGCTACAAGGTTCAATTTAAAATGATCAGAATAGGTAAATTGTTTCTATATCTCTAACTACAAATCATAGAATTTACAAATAATGCCATTTATTATTACATCTAAAACAACTTCCAGACATTTTCTAGCCAAAGTAATACAGCACATTTCCGTTGATTAGAATCAATCTGCTAATGTTTACGTATATCCATGGCCTGTCTTCGAATTTTACCTCTATCATTGTTAAGCTACTTGTATCTCCTTCTTTTGAAATTCTGTTTTATATTTGGTGGAAATAATTTCAGTTTTACTATTTTATACTCTCACAAGCAACCTCTTGTGTTTAATTACTTCCCTGCTGGAGTCCTTTTGTTTTGTAAGGCTAATAGAACCTTGCACTTTACTTATAATTTGTTTTGACAGGAAATTATGTCTTATTCATTTTACAAGGAAATAATCATGTTGACATGATGGCCCCACAGAGATTGCTGACACTGCGGACAGGAAGGTTAATGATAAGATACATCTCGTGGCAATTGTCTTAACTCTTGAACTTAGACCAAATGTGCATATTTATATCCACTATATCAATCTTGTTAGATCGGTTCATAATACTTCTCTGTACTTCCAATTCAAAATGAGTTACACACATCAGGAGCTCACTCAGTTGACTAGAATAATTAATATCTATTGTATTGTTTATGAAACAGCAACAGATTTTTAGGAGTTTGCATAGTAACATTAATACATATAATAATGCACATAAAGGAGGATGGTATGACTATAAATCATAAATAGATGCACATATTGGCAAAGACAAACACAACCACATGGAGAGTGCACAAAACACGTTGGGACATCAAGTTATGGCATTCCCTGAGGAAGCTGACGTAAAATAAGTGTCGGGGTCTCTTGGAGGTGCCAGTAGCTGGTTCTGTATTGTGTATATGTTCTGAATCATGTTTTTTTTTTATCTAGGTTGGGGAGCAACATGGTTTGATATTGTATTTATTTATACTTATTTCTTTATCCCACCTTTTCCACTACTTGCAATGCTATAACTGGATGCCCCAACGTGTTTAATGCACTCTCCATGTGGTTGTGGTTGTCTAGTTTTATCGATTTCAATAAAGATATATTTTTGTATATATATTTTTGTATTATATTTTGGTATATGATAAGTGCTTGGATTTGTCTCATCTAAGAGCTAACCATTTTTGACACTGGCATTTTATTTGTGCTGTGTAAACGTATTCCGGTTTTGTGTTTTATTGATCACTGGTAGAGATGAGCGAATCAAAGCTGATGAAGTGGAATTTGATCCAAATTTTAGGTAAAATTCGATTTGCAACGAATGTGAATTTCCTCGCTCTTCGTGGTAACGAATCGCAATTTTTCCTAAAATGGCGGCCACACGTGTGCGGACTGAGGATGTTGGGCAAGGAACGCTGGGAAGGCGGGATCACCAAGATTTACATGCATGCATGCAGCCAATCAGCAGCTAGCCAGCCCTGTGATGTCACAGTCCTATAAATGCGGCAGCCATTTTAGATTCTGCCATTTTCCAGCGTTCAGAGTGCAGGGACAGATGTAAGATGGCGCTAGGAACAGCAATTGGAAAAAGCTAATTGTGAAAAAAGAAACTGAAAAACAAAAACGATTTATAAGTGCAGGGAAAGGATAGGGAGGAATCTTTTCACAGCATCTTAGTGCAGGGAGCCACATCAGAAGATGCTGGGGACAGTGCTAGAAAAGCGAATTACAAGGAAAGGTAATTTGGGGATCCAAATAGCCATTATACAGCTCTGTCATTCCAGCAATTTGTTCTTGGGGTGCAAGTGCTATGTTGAAAAGCCTTTAGTGGCTTATATCTGTGGAAAAAGAAAAATATATACGCAGTTCACTTCTGCAGTTATATGTGTTGAAAGTATTTAGTGGTGTATTTCAGTACTAAAAGAAAAATATATACATAGTTCACTGTTGCTGTTATTTGCGGTAAAAGCATTTAGTGGGCTATTTCATTACAAAAAGAAAAATATATACGCAGCTCACTTCTGCGGCTATATGTGGTGAAGGCGCTTAATGACGTATTTCTTCACTACAAGAAAAATATATACACAGTTCACTTCTGCAGTTATTTGGGGTTAAAAGCGTTTAGTGACGTATTTCTGTACTACAAGAAAAATATATACATAATTCACTGTTGCCGTTATTTGCGGTAAAAGCATTTATTGGCCTATTTCATTACAAAAAGAAAAAAATATATACACTAGTGTTGATCGAGCATGCTTGGCCGAACAGCAATTCGTATAAAGCCTCTCGATGCTCGGCATATGACGGTACTCGACTGAGTACCGCATGTGCTCGAGCGCAATGCTCGAGTCTCCTCCCCACACAATTAGTCAGGGAGACCTGTGCATAGGAAGGGACAGACAGTGTAGGGAGTGATATTGCACTAGTTTTAATAGAAAAACTTTTCAGAGACCCAAAAGTTCTTTTAAGGACTATTGTGTGTGGCAGCAGCAATATATGTTGTTTGCGCATCCTGCACTAAATAGCGTCTAATATGCCACTTTTGACAGTTAAATTATCTACGCCACATCTCCTGTGTAAATTGTGCGCATCTCAAAAATATCTGTGACATCCAGTGAACTTTTTTCGTAGACGGTGTCCTCTGCGGACAGTGACATTAGTAGCGCCACATCTGCAGTGTAACCTGTGCGCTGAAAAAATGTATCTGTGACACACAGTGTACTTTTTCAATAGACCGTGTCAACTTCTTACAGTGGCATTAACAGGGGGACATCTCCAGTGTATCATGAGCATTGAAAAAATGTATCAGTGACATACAGTGTACTTTTTCAATAGACGGTATCCACTTCTGACAGTGACATTACCAGGGGTACATTTCCAGTGTACCGTGTGCAGTTAAAAAAATTATCAGTGAAATACAGTGTACTTTTTCAATAGACCGTGTCCGCTTCTTACAGTGACATTACCAGGGGATTATCTCCAGTATACCGTGTGCGTTTAAAAAATTTATCAGTGACATACTTTGTACTTTTTCAAAAGACGGAGTCCACTTCTGACAGTGACATTGCCAAGGGATATCTTTAGTGTAAAGTGTGCGTTTAAAAAATGTATCAGTGACATACAGTGTACTTTTTCCGTAGACACTGCGAACAGTGACATTATCTGCGGGATATCTCCTGTATAACGTTTCCTCATCCAAAATACCTGTGACATTCCCTGTAATTTTTTATTAGCCGCTGGTGATAGCATTGACATTATCTGCGGGATATCTCCTGTATGACGTTTCCACATCGCAAATACCTTTTTATATTTTTTTGAGCATACACTTCCAAAACCTATGCTACTGTACGTGTGACATATTTTTAAGCATATATGACATTTAAAATCAAGAAGGCGAGCAGTAAGGGACGGGGAAGTGGCCGTGATGCTTATGGTGTACGTAGAGGCCGTGGCCCTGGGTGCATTAAAACTGTGTCTCCTGCCAGAGCACAAGAAAAACAATCATCCATGATACCAATCCATGTCCCAGTTTGCAAGGCGGTGCAGGACACCACTCTTGAAGTCAGACCAGTGCAACCAGGTGGATTGTTTGGATTGCAGCAAATAATGCTTCCAGTCAGTTAAGCACCACCCTGTCTTCCACCAAGTCCAGTCTCAGTAGCCAGGAGTCTGGTCAACACAATTCTTCATTCATTTTGCCCTCTTGCCAAGCACGCTTGAAGAGGGACAGATCTTGTGCCCTGATTCACAACCTCTTGAGCATTCACAGTCACAACGAACACATGAAAGTTCAGGTTCGCCCGAACTTCATCGCAAAGTTCGAGTTCAGGACCCAAACTTGACCCGAACTTGATCCTGAACTCGAACCACTTTGAAGTCAATGGGAACCTGAACTTTGGGGCACTAAAATGGCTCTAAAAAGTAAATTAAAGGGCTAGAAGGCTGCAAAAGGAAGCAAAATGGGGGTAAGAGCTGGACAATTGCCCTGCAAACAAATGTGGATGGGGAAATGACTTAAAATAATATAAGATAAATAAAAATTTAAAATGATAATCTTGAACTAAGAGGAGGAGGTCCATATGGAGTAGGAAGTTGAGGAGACCCCAAAACATTGGGGAATAAAGAAAAGAAAACAAAGAGAAAGTGTGCTGGAGTATAGCAAAGGCTGGTTGAGGCCGATATACATGTCTAATCTGCACAAGGTACGGACAAGTCGCGTGTGACTCATGCCTGGTTCATTTTAATGAAAGAGAGCTTGTCCACATTGACTGTGGACACACGGCTGTGCTGGTCTGCGATAACGCCCCTTCCCCCCTGCCATGCTAAACACTACCTGCAGGGCAGGCCAGCACCTCCAAGGCGTAACGGGCAAGCTCGGGCCATGTGCCCAATTTGAAGACCCAGAAGTTGAATGGGGCAGACCCATCAGTCAGTATGTGTAGGCATGTGCACACATACTGTTCCACCATATTGCTGAAATGCTGCCTCCTGCTAAGACGTTCCACATCAGCTGGTGGTGCTGAATCTTGTGGTGTGCTGACAAAGCTTTTCCACATTTTGGCCATGCTAACCCTGCCTTCTAAGGTGCTGGCGGTACCCCAGCTGTGTTGGCGACTTCTTCCTCCTCTTCTGCCTTCGCCTTATGCTTCCACTGAGGCCCCGGTGTCAGGTGGGAATGCAATTAGCAGCGCGTCTACCAGCGTGCAGAATATATTTCCCAGTCAGGTATGCAGTGCAGGGGTAGTTTAAAAGAAAAAAGGAGTACAGAACACCTAACAATCTAAACGCCACCAAATTTACAGAATATGTTTACCAGTCAAGTATGCAGTGCAGGAAAGAAAAAAGGGCTCATGGAGCGTCCCCGTCATCCAGTATCTATTCCCTCCGCTAAAGGATATTTTTAAAAAGTGTGTAGAAGCCACACAGGGCCCCCTACGCTGCAGATTTATCATGGAGACATCATGGAGATTTTACAGCATATAACTAGAGTTGAGCGGACACCTGGATGTTCGGTTTCGGCAGGTTTGGCCGAACTTGAAAAAAAAGTTCGGGTTCGGGACCTGAACTATACCCGAACTTGAACCCAAACCCTATTGAAGTTAATGGGGACCCGAACTTTTGGCCACTAAAGTGGCTCTAAAATAGCCCTGGAAAGAGCTAGAGGGGTGCAAAAGGCAGCAAAATGTGCTTAAGAGCATACCAAATGCTCTGCAAACAAATGTGGATAGGGAAATGAATAAAAATTAGGAATGATGTAGGAGGAAGAGGTTGAGGAGGCAGTGAATGGGTGGATGTGGCAGTGTAGGCTCATGTGGCGGTCTAGGTGGAAGCAGCGGCGAAGGAGGAATAGGTAGCCAACACAGATGTGTGTTATTTTGCATTTTTTGAGACCCAGAAGTTAAATGGGGCAGAACCATCAGTCAGTGCAGTGTGCACACGTACTGTTCCACCATGTTGTTCAAATGCTGCCTCCTGCTAACACGCTCGCTGTAGATTCTGACAGAGACTGGGACCTGAGGTAGTAGGATTTTTTAACCCCAGTAAGCAAAAACTGTATTTGTGGCCTAAATTTCACAGTAATTTATGCACCTATAATTCCAGATGTGCAGTATACCAGAGGTTGTTTTTAACCCCAGTAAGCCAAAGCGGTATTTGTGGCCTAAAATGAACAGTCCCTTATGCACCTATAATCCTAGATGCGCAGTATATGAAACAGAGGTTTTTTTTTTCACCCCAGTATGGCCTGTTATGAGAAAGCCGTATTTCTGGCCTGAATGTAACACTCACTTATGCACCTATAATCCCAAATGTGCACTATATGAAAAAGAGGTTTTTTTTTTTTCACCCCAGTATGGCCCAGTATAAGAAAGCCGTATTTCAGGCCTAAATTGAACAGTCACTTATGCAGCGATAATACTAGATGTACACTATATGAAACAGAGGGTTTTTAAACCCCAGTGTCTCAAAACAGTATTTCTGGACTTGCAGACATGCAGATATCCTGTGCATAAAATGGCTGCCAATTATGTATTGACTAACTGTAGGAAAAAAAAGTTTGTTTTCAGTAGTAGTTGGCTCAGGGCAGGCTTAAAACAATTGTGCACTGCACCCACAAAACACATTTGCTGTAGATCGCCGAGTAAAGAAGTAGTTCTTCATAAGATTTCTCCCTAATCTCTACCTCCCAGCAGCTGCAGACTATCCCTACACTAATCCGAGCAGAGTGACGGGCGGCGCTATGTGACTCCAGCTTAAATAGAGGCTGGGTCACATGCTGCAGTTGGCCAATCACAGCCATGCCAGCCATCACAGCCAACAGTAGGCATGGCTGTGATGGCCTCTTGGGGCAAGTAGCATGACACTTGTTAATAAGCTGCTTTGCAGCCTTTCAAAAAGCGCCAAGAGATCAACCGAACACCAAACCAGAAATTTTACGTAAATATTCGGGTCCGGGTGCCGAAAAACCTACATATAACTCTACATATAACTACAGCACCCAAAAATTTAAACACCGCCAAATTTACAGTATATATTTCCCAGTCAGGTATGCAGTGCAGGGGTAGTGTGAAAGAAAAAAGGTGGATAGATCACCCAACAATCTAAACGCCGCCAAATTTACAGAACATATTTCCCTGTCAGGTATGCAGTGCAGCAGGAACACTCCCTCCAAGCCACTTCTAAATGACTTGTCTGATAACCGTGGAATTGTCAACCTACAATATAAGAGCTGGATTTACTGATTAAATTTCACTCTCAGAAATGCAGTGCAGGCCGCAAATGTACTTTATGGCAAAAAAAAAAAGGATTTTTTTTCACCCACAATGACAAAATTGTACTTACTGGTTATATTTCACTCTCAGAAATGCAGTGCAGGCCGCAAATGTACTTTATGGCAAAATATATATATATTTTTTTTCACCCACAATCTCCCAGTTGTATTTACTGGTTATATTTCACTCTCAGAAATGCAGTGCAGGCCGCAAACTTAATTTTTAGCAAAAAATAAATAAATTATTTGTCCCCCCAGAATCTAACAGATGGATTTACTGAATTGATTACACTGTCACATATGCAGCAATGGGGTACTTTACAGAAAAAAAATGTGAATATGTCACCCCCTGGCACATATACAATGCAGGTGCACTTACAAAATGGGTATATGTCGCCTACTGAACTACAAGAACAGGATTAAATTATGGCACCTATGCAGATGCAAGTGCACTGCACTTACACAAAATGGCCGCCGACGCCCACCTAACTAATAGACAGTTTAAAACAAATTTTTCTGTGTCACTGGGCTCAGGGCAGGGTACAAAAATGTTGCATTGCACCCACCAAAAAAATCGCTGTAGATCGCACACTTAAAACCAAGCGCTGCTATCAGTTTCTTTCCTAATCTCTCCCTCACAGCAGCAGAATCCCATCCATATACTAGTAAGAGCTGACATGACGTGGGGCGCTACGTGACTCCAGCTTATATAGAGGCTGGGTCACATGCTGCACTGGCCAATCACAGCCATGCCACTAGGAGGCATGGCTCTGATGGCTTCTAAGGGCACACATCTTAAACGCTTGTTGATTGGCTGCCCTGCAGAATTTCAACAAGCTTTATTAAACAGCCGAACGCTGAACTCGAACTTTTACGGAAAAGTTCTGGTTCGGGTCCGTGTACTAAAAACCCTAAAGTCTGTTACGAACCCGAACTTTACAGTTCGGGTTCGCACAACACTACCACTGACCCAACCTATGAAGGTGGAAAGTCGAGCGAGGACAGCAATACAGAGGGGGAGGGATCTGCAGCACCACAACAGGCGGGAAGAGGCAGTGGGGTGGCAAAAGGGAGAAGGCGGGCTACACTAAACACCGCAAATGTTCCACGGAGCAACCCCTTGCGGAAATCCCCCTTGCCAAGGAGTGGGTGTTCTGCAGTATGGCGCTTTATTGAGGAAAGTGAGGATGACAAAAGAATAGTAGTTTGCAACCTGTGCCATACCTAAATGAGCCAGGGCGTAAACACTAGGAACCTCACCACCACCAGCAAGATCCGCTACATGACATCCAAGCACCCTAATAAGTGGGATGAACATCTGTGTCTACAATCTGTGTCTGCTGGTCACACCATTTCCTCCTCTTCCCCTATGTTACGTGCTGGCCAATGTCCTGTCGAAGGCACAGGCCCGGATGCCTCCCGCCCTGCACCTGGACCTTCGCAAACACAATCAGTGACCACATACAATTCTGTGTCCTAGCGCAGCGTCCAAATGTCGTTACCGCAGGCCTTTTAACGCAAGCACAAATAGCCAGCCACCCACCCACAGGCCAAAGCACTAAATGCGCAGCATTCCAAATTACTGGCCCTGGAAATGTTGCCATTTAGGCTTGTGGACACTGAGGCCTTCTGCAGCCTGATGGCGTCCCGTGTTATGCAGTTCCCAGCCGCCACTATGTTTTAACGTGTGCCGTGCCTGCCTTACACCAACACAGTTACTGGGAAGGTCCACTTAATCACGGACACATGGATAAGTACATTCGGCCAGTGACGCTACATTTCCCTGATGGCACACTGGGTGAACGTTGTGGAGGCCGAGAGCGAGTCGTACCCTGGGATTGCACAGGTGCTACCGATCGACATAGGATTGCGGGCCCTATGTCGATCAGGGTTCCTGCCAGCACTTACATTAGTGGCTCCAACCCCGACTTCGGAAACAGGCCCTGCTGAAGCTTATATTCTTAGGGGACAAACAGCACACTGCCGCAGAGTTGTGGCAGGGGATAAGAGACCAAACCGAGCTGTGGCTTTCGCCACTCGACCTATCACCAGGCAAGGTTGTGTCTGAAAATAGCCGCAACTTGGTGGCAGCTTTAAAGCTCGGCAAGCTCACACGCATCTCATGCCTAGCCCACGTCTTAAACTTAGTGGTTCAGCAGTTTCTCAAAACCTACCCCAATTTGCCTGAACTACTGGTGAAGGTGCGCCGCGTGTGTGCACATTTCCGCAAATCATCGACAGCTTCAGCCGGTCTCTCAATGCTGCAGCAGTGCTTGAAATTGCCAGCTCACTGGCTGTTGTGCGACGTGAGTATGCGCTGGAACTAGACGTTCCATATGTTGGCCAGGTTTTGTGAGCAGCAGAGGGCAGTAGTGGAATATCAGCTGCAACATGGTCAGTGCCTTCAACAACTAATCACAAGGGAGGAGTGAGCATGGATTTCTGATCTCTGTGAGGTTTTAAGAAACTTTGAGGAATAAATACAGATGGTGAGCTGCAATAACGCTATTATCAGCACAACCATCCCACTTCTGTGTCTACTCAAACGCTCGCTGATCACAATTAAGGACAACGCTTTGCATGTTGAAGAGGTGGAAATGGGGGAAGACATTACACAGGGTGATAGCTAGACCACCGTCAGTTCATCTTCTCACCATGAATTGGACGATGAAGAGGAGGAGCAGTAGACGGTTGCCTCCGCTACAGAGAGTAGCACCCATGGAAGTTTAATTCCATCTGTTCAGCGTCTGTGGGCAGAAGAAGAGGAAGAGGATGAGGAGATTGAGAGTCATTCTCCTAAAGACAACAGCGAACTCTTGCCTAATTGTACTCTGGCACACATAGCTGACTTCATATTAGGCTGCCTTTCCCACAACCCGCACATTATACGCATTTTAGACAACATTAATTAATGGTTGTTCACCCTTCTCGACCCCTGCTACAAAGAGAACTTTTCATCTCTCATTCACCTGGTGGAGAGGAAAAGCAAAACGGTGCCATACCAGAAGGTCCTTTTTGAAAAATTGTTCCCAAAATTTCCATCTGACAACTCTGGCAGCAGAGTCCGTAGTTCCTGGGGCAACTGAGGAGGGGAGACAAGGGGAACACACAGCAGTTCCAACAGAGGCAGGGCAACACTCTCCAAAGCCTGGGACAGTTTCATGACACCCCGCCAGCACCCTTACCGTGATGCGTGGCCTACTGTCACAAGGAGTGAAACATTTTGGAAGATAGTGAAGGAGTACATAGCAGACTGTGTCAGCATCCTTAATGATCCCTCAGTGCCTTACAACTACTGGGTGTCCAAGCTGGACATGTGGCACGAACTGGCGCTCTACATCTTGGAGGTGCTGGCCTGCCCTGCCACCAGCGTTTTATCTGAGCGGGTATTTAGTGCTGCTGGTGGCATTATAACAGATAAGCATATCCGCCTGTCAACTGAAAATGCTGACAGGTTGACTCTTATAAAAATTAACAAGGCCTGGATTGCCCCTGACTTCTCAACTTCACCAGAGGAAAGCTGATAAATAATGTTGAGCTAACCCGGACTTTAATGCTCATACCAGACTTTAGTTTTTTTTTACACCTGTACCAGATCCCGAACTTCTGAATTTGGTGTTTGGCCGTTTAATAAGGCTTGTTAAAAGGCTGCAGGGCAGCCAATCAACAAGCGTTCAAGATGTGTGCCGTTAGAAGCCATCACAGCCATGCCTACTAATGGCATGGCTGTGATTGGCCAGTGCAGCATGTGTCCCAGCATGTCAGCTCTTACTAGTGTAGGGATAGGATACTGCTGCTGTAAGGAAGAGATTAGGAATAGAGTTGAGCGAATTTCTATTTTTAGTTCGTTGTCCAAAGTTCGGGTTCGGGTTATCGTAGCATCCCGTTATGGATTCCGCTACTGCGAACCATAACCTAATTTGGAATCCATAAGGGGCTGCTTCATTGAACCCGAACCTTGGACAACCCTAAGGACCTGGGGTGACGTCACCGTCATGTGATCAGTGCAGGGGGCGTGGCTCAGTACTGGATCAGCTCTTATCCAATCCAGTGCTAAGCCACGCCCCCTCCACTGATCACATGATGATGACGCCCCCCCTAGGTCCTTGGGGTTGTCCAAGGTTCAGGTTCATTGAAGCAGCCCCTTATGGATTCCAAATGCCGTTATGGTCCGCGGTAGCGGAATCCATAACGGGATGCTACGATAACCCGAACCCGAACTTTGGACGCCGAACTAAAAATAGAAGTTCGCTCAACTCTAATTTGGAAAGAAACTGATATCAGAACTTGGTGTTAAGTCTACGATCTACAGCGTTTTTTTTGTGGGTGCAATGCAACATTTTTGTACCCTGCCCTGAGCCCAGTGACACAGAAAAATGTTAAACCGTCTGTTAGTTAGGTGGGCGTCAGCGGCCATTTTGTGTAAGTGCAGTGCACTTGCACCTGCATAGGTGCCATAATTTAATCCAGTTCTTGTAGTTCAGTGGGCGACATATACCCATATTTTAAGTGCACCTGCACTGCATATGTGCAAGGGAAAGGGAAAATAATATAGGTAATCCGTCTGTGAGTTCAGGGACCCAGGGGGTGACTTATTCACAATTTTTTTCTGTAAAATACCCCTGTGCTGCATATGTGACAGTGTAATCAATTCAGTAAATCCATCTGTTAGATTCTGGGGGGACAAATAATGTATTTATTTTTTGCTAAAAGTATGTTTGCCGCCTGCACTCCATGTCTGAGAGTGAAATATAATCAGTAAATACAACTGGGAGATTGTGGGTGAAAAAAATCTATTTTTTTTTTTACACAAAGTACCTTTGTGGCCTGTACTACATTTCTCAGAGTGAAATATAATCAGTAAATACAACTGGGACATTGCGGGTAAAAAAAAAAAAAAAACACTTTTTTTGCCATAAAGTACATTTGCGGCCTGCACATTTCTGAGAGTGAAAGAAAGTCAGTAAATCAAGCTCTTAGGCTGGGTTCAGACGTTTTACAGCGCGTTCCTACGAAAACCCATGTTTCTCTATGGGCATGGTTCTCACCTGAGCGTTTTACAGCGAGTACGAACGCGCTGTAAAACGCCCAACACCCAAAGAAGTACAGGAGCTTCTTTGGGGCGTATTGACGCGCGTCCCCCATAGAGATATATAGCGCAAACGCGCGCAAGAAGCATGATTTTTACTTTCATTTTCACGATGCGAAAATAAAAGTAAAGATAGAGCATTGTACGCGCGAAGCGCGACGCGCAGGTCTGAACCCTGCCTAAAGGTACTTTCACACTTGCGTTGGTGCGGATCCGTCTGTTTATTTGCACAGACGGATCTGCATCCTTTAATGCAAACGTTTGTATCCGTTCAGAACGGATCCGTTTGCATTAGGTTTAAAGAAAAATGACAAATTCCAAAACGGATTCGTTTTGAATTACATTGAAAGTCAATGGGGAACGGATCCGTTTTCAAATGCACCATATTGTGTCATTGAAAACGGATCCGTCCCCAATACAAACTTACATTGTATTTAAAAACTGATCCATTAGGCTCCGCCTCTTCAGACGGACACCAAAATGCTGCATGCTGTGTTTTGGTGTCCGCCTCCAAAGCGGAATAGAGGCGGAACTGAGCCTAATTGATGCATTCTGAACGGATCCTTATCTATTCAGAATGCATTGGGGCTTAACTGATCCATTTTGGACCGTTTTTGAGAGCCCTGAAACGGATCTCACAAACGGAATCCAAAACGCTAGTGTGAAAGTACCCTTAGATTGTGGGTGGACATTTCCACGTTTATCAGGCCAGTCATTTACAAGTGGCTTGGAGGTTGTGTTCCTGCTACACTGCATACCTGACTGGGAAATATATTTTGTAAATTCGGTGGCGTTTAGATTGTTGTGTGATCTGTACCCCTTTTTTCTTTCAAACTACCCCTGCACTGCATACTTGACTGGGAAATATAATCTGTACGCTGGTAGATGCGCTGCTGATGGCATTCCCACCTGACATCGGGGCCTCTGTAGAAGTACAAGGCGAAGGCGGAGGAAGAGGAAGAAGTTGCCAACGCAGCTGGGGCACTGCCAGAACCTCAGAAGGCAGGGTTAGCATGGCCGAAATGTGGAAAAGCTTTGTCAGCACGCCATTAGATCCATCACCACCAGCTGATATGGAACGTCTTAGCAGGAGGCAGCATTTCAACAACATGGTGGAACAGTATGTGTGCACACACCTGCACGTACTAACTGATGGGTCTGCCCCATTCAACTTCTGGGTTTACAAATTGGGCACATGGCCTGAGCTTGCCCTTTACGCATTGGAGGTGCTGGCCTGCCCTGCAGCCAGTGTATTGTCTGAATATGTGCTTAGCATGGCAGGGGGCGTTATCAAAGACAAGCGCAGCCTCCAGTTACTGGAGACAAGCTCACGTTTATTAAAATGAACCAGGCATGGATGCCACAAGACTTGTCCATACCTTGTGCAGAATAGACATGTATACCCGCCTCACTCAGCCTTTGTTATTCTCCAGCGCACTTCTCTTTGTTTTCATTTCTATATTTCCCAATGTTTTGGGGTCTACCCAAATAAATAATAAAAAAACATACTACCTCCTCCACCACCGCTTGCACCTACACCGCCACGTCCACCCCCTCCTCAACCTCCTCCTCCATATGGACCTCTTCCTCCTAGTTCAAGATTATTATTTTAACTTTTATGTATTTTATGTTAATTTAAATCATTTCCCTATCCTTTGTTTGCAGGGCAATTGTCCAGCTCTTACCCACATTTTGCTTTCATTTGCAACCCTCTAGCCCAGGGATGGCCAACCTGCGGCTCTCCAGCTGTTGCAAAACTACAACTCCCAGCATGCCCAGACAGCCTACAGCTATTAGCCTACAGCAGGGGAAGGTGGGAATTGTAGTTTTACAACAGCTGGAGAGCCGCAGGTTGGCCAGCCCTGCTCTAGCCCTTTCCATTACTTTTTAGAGCCAATTTAGTGCCTCAAACTTCGGGCCCCATTGACTTCAATAGGGTTCGGATTCGGGGTCAGGTTCTAGTTGCAACAAAGGTTGGCCCAATGCGGCGAACCCGAGCTTCCAGGTGTTCACTCAACTCTACTGATGAACATAAAGGCCCTTTAAATGTGTTGTTTATAATGTACTGAATGCACTGTATTCCCATGCACCCTTCCACCACAAAAAGGGTATATGGTTGAACCATCCTTTTCTCATCCTCCTTCTCCTCTTCCATTAAAGCAACATGCTTATTCGTCGCATTCACTGCCCTTGCATATATGTCCTCGCATATAATGGGTCAGCTCACCTGCAGACCCTCGCATAGAATTTTTTAAATGGTCAGCTCACCAGAAGGCCCTCACCTACAATCTTTTACAGGGTCAGCTCATCTGCAGGCCCTCACATATAATGTTTTACAGGGTCAGCTCACCTAAAGGCCATCGCATATAATTTTTTAGAGGGTCAGCTCACCAGCAGGCCCTTGCATAAAATGTTTTACAACGTCAACTCACCTGCAGGCCCTCATCTACAACCTTTTAGAGGGTTAGCTCACCAGCAGCCCCTCACCTATAACATTTTACAGGGTCAGTTCACCTACAGGCCCTCGCATATAATGTTTTACAGGGTCAGCTCACCTGCAGGCCCTTGCATATAATGTTTTACAGGGTCAGTTCACCTTCAAGCTCTCACCTATAACCTTTTAGAAGGTCAGCTCACCTACAGGCCCTCACCTGCAATCTTTTACAGGGGTCAGCTCACCTGTAGGCCCTGACATATAATGTTTTACAGGGTCAGCTCACCAGAGGGCCCTCACCTACATCCTTTTAGAGGGTCAGCTCACCAGCAGGAACTCACCTACAATCTTTTACAGGGTCAGCTCACCTGCAGGCCCTCGCATATTATGTTTTACAGGGTCAGCTTACCTCAGGCTCTCGCATATAACTTTTTACAAGTTCAGCTCACCAGAAGGCCCTCATCTACAATTTTTTATACGGTCAGCTCACCTGCAGGCCCTCGCATATAATGTTTTAGAGGGTCAGCTCACCAGCAGGCCCTTGCATAAAATGTTTTACAGAGTCAGCTCACCAGCCAGCCCTCACCTACAACCTTTTAGAGGGTTAGCTCACCAGCAGCCCTTCACCTACAATCTTTTACAGGGTCGGCTCACCTACAGGCCCTCGCATATAATATTTTACAGCGTCAGCTCAGCTGTAGGCCCTTCGCATATAATTTTTTACAGGGTCAGCTCACCTGCAGGCCCTCACATATAATGTTTTACAGGGTCAGCTTACCTGTAGGTCCTCACATATAATGCTTTACAGGGTCAGCTCACCTACAGACCCTCGCATATAATGTTTTAAAGGGTCAGTTCACATGCAGGTCCTCACATATAATGTTTTACAGGGTCAGCTCACCTACAGGCCCTCGCATAAAATGTTTTCCAGGGTCAGTTCACCTTCAGACCCTCATCTACAACCTTTTAGAGGGTCAGCTCACTAGCAGGTCCTCACCTACATCCTTTTAGAGGGTCAGCTCCCCAGCAGGCCCTCACTTGTAATCTTTTACATGGTCAGCTTACCAACAGGCCCTCACATATAATGTTTTACAGGGTCCGCTCAACTAAAACCTTTTAAGAGAGTCAGCTCACTAGCAGGCCCTCACCTACAATCTTTTTCAGGGTCAACTCACCTGCAGGCCCTCACCTATAATGTTTTACAGGGTCAGCTAACCAGCAGGCTCTCACCTACAATCTTTTACAGGGTCAGCTCACCAGCAGACCCTCACCCCTAATGTTTTAGATGATTAAATCAGCAGCAGGCCCTTGCCCCTAATGTTTTAGATGGTCAGATCAGCAGGCTCTTGCTCCAAATGTTTTTGAGGGTCACCAGCAGGCCATCAATCATAATTTTTCAAGAGTGTGTATGATGCCCTCCTTTATGTGTAACAAAGGGTGTATTGGACTGTTGGTTCCTTGTAATGTTTGGCAGCCCTTTTACTTTGTGCACATACTTTATGATTGTAGGATTCCCACTACATGAACAATTGTACAACAATGTGAATGAGGCCCTCCTTTATGTGATATATACAGGTTGTATCTGAGTGCCTTTTGCTTGTAATTTTTGGCAGCACTTGCACTTTATATACAAGTAAATATACAGGAAAGAATGTTTCCTAACAATTTTTCCTCTAAAATCGATTTTATCTTTGGTTTTGTGCGTATTATTGTCAGTCTGTAAAAGTGACATACTACTCGTACAACATCATTCCCAGCAGCAAGCTGGGAGTCCAAGATGCATCCAGACATCCTCCCCATGCTGTTCCCAAACCACTTCAGTGGTGTTTCCATAAATTTTTGACCTTTTCCTATGAACCAGGAACCCTCCCCTCTTCAGAGCAGGGGTTGCTTGGTTTAATGCTCGGGTTCTCCCATTGACTTCCATTGTGCTCAGTAGAGCACTCTAGCATCCCGATGTGTTCAGGCTGAGCACCCGAGCACTTGGCTGCTCGATCAACACTAATATTTCAGTTCACTTCTGCAGCTATATGTGGTGAAAATCATTTAGTGACGTATTTCTGTACTACAAAAAATATATATACGCAGTTCACTTCTGCAGTTATTTGGGGTTAAAAGCATTTAGTGGGGTATTTCTGTACTACAAGAAAAATATATACGCAGTTCACTGGTGCAATGAAAAAAATAAAGAAGATGTGGCACACTCCGAAAACTCTATTTGCAGTTTTATTCACATTTTAAAATCAACGACATGTGGGCCCAGCACAGTTCAGAGGCAATAGCCAATCAATCTACTAGCTCCAATTCTTGTCTCAATAGATCTCCTGTGTTCTCAAAATCTGATGTATAAACATCTGATGTTTTTACCAATGTAAAACCTCCCACAGCGACAAAAAATTGCATAAACTACAGACTGCATTTTGCAGGAAATAAATTGGTTGACCTCGCACTCAGTACCTCCTAGCGTGAACAATCTCTTTTTGTACATAAATTTGCACATGGATCAATGACCAAACACAAAATTGCCTTTTAGGCCTCTTTCACACGAACGATACGTATTAGGTCTGGATGTATTTAGGGTGAGTTCAGTGAAACTCGCACCATTTTCTAGCAAGTTCAGTCAGTTTTGTCTGCGATTTTGTTCAGTTGTTCACTTTTTTACATGCGGGGGGAATGCATTTTGATGTGTTTTTCATGTGCATGATAAAAAAACTGAAGGTTTACAAACAACATCTCTTAGCAACCATCAACTGCTTGCGGATGAAATGCGTTTTTCACTGAAGGCCCCCTCACTTCTATGGGGCCAGGGCCGTGTGAAAAAACACAGAATATAGAACATGCTACGTTTTTCACGCAACGCAGAACTGATGCGTAATAAAAAAAACGCTCATGTACCCAGATCCATTCAAATAATTGGGTCAGGATTTGGTGCGGGTACTATGCGTTCACGTCACGCATTGCACCCGGGCAGAAAACTTGCTTGTGTGAAAAGGGCCTTAGGGGGCTCTTTTCTACCCAATTTTGTTCTGGTTCTTGGAAGTTACTCCTCACAATGACATCTTTAATTGTTTTACTCCTCCTAAAACTAACAATGGGGTTAGGGATCACGCACACGAATGCATTTTCTTTCCGTTTACGTTCCATTTTTTTGCGTTCTGTATATGGAACCATTCATTTCAGTGGATCTGCAAAAAAAATAAAAAATGGAAGGTACTCCATATGTCTTCTATTTCTGTATTTGCGTTTTTCCGTTCAATGATCGAACATGTTCTATTATTGTCCGCATAACTGACAAGGATTTTACTGTTCTATCACGGGCCAGCTGTTCCATTCTACAAAAAACAGAATGCACATGGACATCATCTGTATTTTTTGCTGATCCGTTTTTGGCGGACCGCAAATTACTGAAAAAGCCATACGATCGTGTGCATGAGCCCTTAAACTGTGTTTTATCTTTCAAATTATTACCTTGCACCAAGATATGCCAATTATTAAGGATAGCCCGCTTAATAGCTAGAGACATAGGAGAATAGTCATGTGTTAACACCACCCTATCTTCATTTGCTTTGGACCTAGGATTAACCTCTTGAAGTGTGGGTGTATTTCTATAGGCCATGTCAATTACCTTATCCGGGTAGCCACATTAGAGGAAACGATTCTTTAAAATTTTAGATTGCTCAAATAACTGACACTGATCTGACACGATTCTTTTGAGTCGCATAAATTGGCCATATAGTACGGCCGATTTCACGTGAGGTGGATGAAAGGAGTCATAGTGTAGTAGTGAATTTGTGAAGGTCGGTTTTCTGTATATGTTAGTGTGAGTAGAATCACCACTAATTTCCACTTTGACATCCAGAAACTCCAACTCCTGAAAATGAATCTTACTTGTGAATCGCATATTCATCTGGTTTTTAGTATTGAGGTACTCCACAAATTCATCAAACTGTACTACAGACCTCAATAGGTTAATCCTAGGTCCAAAGCAAGTGAAGATAGGGTGGTGTTCATATTTGACGATTCTGCTATGGCTTCAGCTATTAAGCAGGCTATCTTTAATAATTGGCGTATCTTGGTGGAAGATAATAATTTGAAAGATAAAACACAGTTTAACACTATTGCTAGCTTTAGGAGGAGTAAAACAATTAAATATGTCATTATGAGGAGTAATTTCCAAGAACCAGAACAAAATTGGTTAGAAAGGAGCCCCCTAAAATGCAATTTTGTGTGTGGTCATTGCTCCATGTGCAAATATATGTACATAAAGAGATTTTTCAGGCTAGGAGGTACTGAGTGCTTGGTCAACCAATTTATTTCCTGCAAAACGCAGTTTGTAGATTATGTAATTTTTTGTCCCTGTGGGAGGTTTTACATTGGTAAAACCACCAGATGTTTATATATCAGATTTTGAGAACAGAGGAGATCTATTGAGACAAGAATTGGAGCTGCTAGATTGATTGACCAGGTACATGAAGCGCATGGAGGAAATTACAGTGTTTTAAAATGTGCAGGGATTGAAGTCGCCTAGTCCCTAGCACGGGGTGGAGATAGAGGTCGTATTTTACTCTAGAAAGAAGCAGCCTGGATTATAAATACTAGAGCCATGGGCCCTCTGGGGTTAAATGAAAAAAACACCTAGTAGTGTTTCTATAATGCTATTATTGTCTTGTCTTTTTGTTTGTGTTTAATTGTTTTAACGCATGTGTCATTAATTTAGTCAGTGACGAGGGTGTGGAAGTATTTATTGCCCACTCCGACTCAGTCACTGATGGCTTGAGAAAGCGCAACAAGCGTGAAACGGCTGTTGCCTCTGAACTGTGCTGTGCCCGCATGCCGTTGATTTTTAATGTGAATAAAGCTGAAAAGAGAGTTTTTGATGATGCCGCCTCTTCTTTATCGTTTTCATTGCACCAGTTACATGCTTTTTTATGCTGAGCACCGCCATTATTCACATTTGATTAGTGCAGCACCAAAATAATTTGTACACTCACAGCACTGCCGACCATACTTTCTATTTTCTACTATACGCAGTTCACTGTTGCCGTTATTTGCGGTAAAACCATTTAGTGGCCTACTTCATTATAAAAAGAAAAATATATACGCAGTTCACTTCTGCAGCTACAGTGGATATAAAAAGTCTACACACCACTGTTAAAATGTCAGGTTTCTGTGCTGTAAAAAAATGAGACAAAGATAAATCATTTCAGAACTTTTTCCACCTTTAATGTGACCTATAAACTGTACAACTCAATTTTAAAACAAACTGAAATTTTTTAGGTAGAGGGAAGAAAAAATATTAAAATTAACCACTTCAGCCCCCCTAGCTTAAACACCCTTAATGACCAGGCCACTTTTTACAATTCTGCACTACACTAATTTCACCGTTTATTGCTCCGTCATACAACTTACCACCCAAATGAATTTTACCTATTTTTCTTCTCACTAATAGAGCTTTCATTTGGTGGTATTTCATTGTTGCTGACATTTTTTTTTTTTGCTATTAATAAAAATTTTACGACATTTTTGCTAAAAAATGACATTTTTCACTTTCTGTTGTAAATTTTTTTTTAAAAACTACATTTCTATATAAATTTTTCTCTAAATTTATTATTCTACAAGTCATTGATAAAAAAAAATCCAATAAGTGTATATTTATTGGTTTGGGTAAAAGTTATAGCGTTTACAAACTATGGTGCAAAAAAGTGAATTTCCGCATTTTGAAGCAGCTCTGACTTTTTGAGCACCTGTCATGTTTCTTCAGGTGCTAGAATGTCAGGATAGTATAAATACCCCCCAAATGACACCATTTTAGAAAAAAGACACCCAAAGTATTCGCGGAGGGGCATGGTGAGTTCATGTATCAGTTCATTTTTTTTTTCACAAGTTAGCGGAAAATGACACTTTCTGAGGAAAATAAATAAATAAAGTTTCCATTTCTGCTAACTTCTGGCAAAAAAAAATCTAAGATGGACTCACTATGCCCCTCAGTGAATACCTTGGGGTGTCTACTTTCCAAAATGGGGTCATTTGTGGGGTGTGTTTACTGTTCTGGCATTTTGGGCGGGGCTAAATTGTGAGCAGCCATGTAAAAGCTAAAGGTACTCGTTGGAATTTGGGCCCCTTGCGCACCCAGGCTGCAAAAAAGTGGCACACATGTGGTATCGCCGTACTCAGGAGAAGTAGGGCAATGTGTTTTGGGGTGTATTTTTACATATACCCATGTTGGGTGAGAGAAATATCTCTGTAAACTGACAACTTTGTATAAAAATTTTTTAAAAGTTGTCGTTTACAGAGATATTTTTCACACAAAGTATGGGTATATATAAAAAATAATAAATGGGTATATATAAAAATAGTCCCCAAAACACATTGCCCCACTGTGTACTGGTGCTTTTTCGGACACAAGGGCTGGGTTCATCCTATTTTTGCTATCTATTTAATGCATACCAAAAATGTATGCTTTATCAGATGACTCAGACTGATGCCATACAGTGGCATCCATTCACCCTACAGTTCCATGGTAGAAAAAAAAGTTACGTTAACGTATGCATTTTTTTACTGAACTCTGCAGGATACAAAAAAGTGGAGTGCTGCACATTTGTATATATCAAACTGATAGGAAATAAAAAATTTCTAGGTTCCAGTAGGGCACATTTTTGAGAGGTTCCCTTTAAGATGCATAAAAATGGTCCCGGATTAAAATATATATTTTTTGTGGGATTTTTTGCCAATGAACCCCTCTGGTATGTCATTATCCATGTTGTGGGACTATTTGTGCACTCATAGTTTGCATTTGTTGGTTCACCTGATATTAAAGTCAATTGGCGCAATGCGAATTTTGTGGTTCGCGAACGCGCACTGTCCCTGCCGATGTTCATCCATCACTAGTTACAGCATTATTTGTATTTTTTCATATGTGTGAACATGGGACAGATTTACTAATCTAAAGAAGTTGTAAACTAAGATAGCTTGTCGAGACATACATCAGATAAATCTGGAATAGGGAAAGACAATTTTGACTAGCTCTAAGCCGACTTTTGGTTGGGTTTCTTTATGACAGAATTGTACCTTAAAATTGTGTCTCAATTTTGTAGCAAAATGTTGAATCTTGGACAAAAGCCCTCTCTAAATCACACCCCTTTCAAGTCGGCCATACCACCGTGTCAGGCTAGACACTGAATTTTTTAACTTAAAAAATTGACAGACACGGAGAGGTATATTTCGTGTGGAGATAAATTTCTGTGACACCTATATTTTACACAATATATTTAACCATTCAAATGGGAACTGTTGTAAGGATATGTTTGCTCTGCAATATTTTAAGTGTCAATATATCATTATAGTCACTGCATGTGATCGTAAGTCAGCTGGGGAGCACAAGCAACATGTGGTTCTTGTGGACCACTCATGTTATTAAATCTTCAGTTCTGTGTATATATTAAAAGTATATATAATTGGCCAATGCACTTGTTTTTTCCCCTTTACTTGGTTGCCTTATTAGATAATTAATGCTAATCAATTAGTAGAATTTTGATGAATTAAAAATCTTTTTGAATGCTAAATATACAAATCAGCCTCATGCATTTGTATTTGCACAAATAATACCTGTTGTCAGAGATGTGCTGCCAAGTTTAGCAGATTATGCAAAGTGTTTACTTCTGTACCAGACAGGGACTATAATACTTTACAAATTTTATCTTAGGGCCCATTTGGGAAATATTTTATGTATCAAAAGATTTTTTATGCAAACTGAAAAAAAAGAATATGTTTGCACAGTTGATATTAAAACTGGCCTTTTCTTCATTTGTTGCTCTTTCAAAAGCCTTAAGGAAAAATGAGAAATGGAATCGGCAAATACGAAATGAAATATGAATATTATAAGGAACCTAGAGCTAGATCATACTTGCGCTGTATCCTGCCTTATGCTTTCTTCTGAAAAAGAAAAAAATCTACAAAAATATAGAAACTAAAACATATGCTCACTTTTCTAGCAGATGTACAGAACAGAAGGTCTTTAAAGATGTATGAGTTTTAGATATTTAAAAAATGCTTCTAAACCACAGCAAAATGCTTGAAATAAAGGAAAGGTGTTTTGCAAAGTAGTAGAATGCTATGTGACATTTATGCAAATTATATATTTAGTCAAAAATATACACTTGTTCTAACAATGTCTTGGATAACAATTGGTTAGGACACCAATCTCTGTAATGTTATGTATCTATCCTAGTGAAATATTAGAAAAGGTTCTGCAGATTGTAACTAGAGATGAGCGGATTTCCATAACTCAATTCTATGACGGAATGCATAACGGAATGCCTCTAAAGGCATTCTGTTATGCATTCCGTCATAGAATTGCGCTATGGTCCATGGTAACGGAATCCATAACACAATTCACCTTTTACCAACAAACAAAGTGTGAACGAATTTCAAAATATGAAATTCACTCATCTCTAATTGTAACATTTGCAGATTATACTGTGCCTGCATTGTAAGATGCAGCAACATCTTAATGGCCAGTATAAGGTTCAGAAAGATAATGCTTGCATTTATTCCCTTCTCAAAAATAAATAACTAACATAATAATAGTAATCATCAGTATATGAGAATATACAGTATACTGTTCAATAAAACCACATGCCTAATATTGTGTAGCAATCTTTGTGCTGCTAAAACAGCTCTGACCCACTGAGGCATGGACTCCACAAGAACTGTGATTTTTGGTACCCGGACCCAAACGCGAACATTTCCGTAAAAGTTTGAGTTCGTTGTTCGGCCGTTTAATAAAGCTTGTTGAAAGGCTGCAGGGCAGCCAATCAACAAGCGTTTAAGATGTGTGCCCTTAGAAGCCATCACAGCCATGCCAACCAATGTCACGTCACCTCTTACTAGTGTAGGGATAGGATGCTGCTGCTGTAAGGGAGAGATTAGGAAAGAATATCAGAGCTCGGTGTTAAGTCTGAGATCTACAGCAATTTTTATTTTTTTTTTTTTGTGGGTGCAATGCAACATTTTTGTACCTTGCCCTCATCCCAGTGACACAGAAAAAAGTTTTGATCCGTCTGTTAGTTAGGTGGGCGTTGGTGGCCATTTTTGTAAGTGCAGTGCACTTGCATATGTGCCAGGGACAATAATGTAATACTGTTCTTGTAGTTGAGTGGGCAACATATAGCCATTTTTTAAGTGCACCTGCATTGCATGTGCCAGGGGAAGGGAAAATATATAGTTAATCCGTCTGTGAGTTCAGGGACCCAGGGGGAGACATATTCACATTTTCTGTAATGTACCCCTGTGCTGCATAGGTGACAGTATAATCAATTCAGTAAATCCATCTGATAGATTCTGGCGGGACAATTTTATTTATTTTTGCCATAAAGTACATTTGTGGCCAGCAGTGCATTTCTGAGAGTGAAATATAACCAGTAAATACAACTGGGACATTGTTGGGGAAAAAAATTACTTATTTTTTGCCATAAAGTACATTTGCGGCCTGCACTGCATTTCTCAGAGTGAAATTTAATCAGTAAATCTAGCTCTTAGATTGTGAGTGGACATTTCCACGGTTATCAGACAGTCATTAACAAGTGGCTTGGAGTGTGTGTTTCTGCTGCACTGCACTTACTGGGAAATATATTCAGTAAATTCGGTGGCGTTTAGATTGTTGTGTGATCTGTACCCCTTTTTTCTTTCAAACTACCACTGCACTGCATACCTCACTGGGAAATATATTTAGTAAATTTGGCGGCGTTTAGATTGTTGTGTGATCTGTACCCCTTTTTTCTTTCACACTACCCCTGCACTGAATACCTGACTGGGAAATATATTCTGTAAATTTGGCGGCGTTTAGAATCTGTTCCCCTTTTTTCTTTCACACTACCCCTGCACTGCATACTTGACAGGGAAATAGATTCTGTAAATTTGGCGGCGTTTAGATTGTTGTGTACCCTATTTTTCTTTAAAACTACTCCTGCACTTTATACCTGACTGGGAAATATATTCTGCACGCAGGTAGACGCGTTGATGATGGCATTCCTATCTGGTACCAGGGCCTCAGTGGAAACACAAGGCGAGGGCAGAGGAAGAGGAAGAAGTCGCCAATGCAGCTGAGGCACCGCCAGCACTTCAGAAGGCCAGGTTAGCATGGCCAAAATGTGAAAAAGCTTTGTCAGCATGCCACAAGAACCAGCAGCACCAGCTGATATGGAATGTCTTAGCAGGAGGCAGCATTTCAGCAACATGGTGGAACAGTATGTGTGTGCACGCCTACACGTACTGACTGATGGGTCTGCCCCATTCAACTTCTGGGTCTCCAAATTGGGTAGATGGCCTGAGCTTGCCCTTTATGCCATGGAGTTGCTGACCAGCCCTGCAGCAAGTGTATTGTCTGCACGTGTGTTTAGCACGGCAGGGGGCGTTATCACAGACAAGCGCAGCCGCCTGTCCAGAGCAAATGTGGACAAGCTCACGGTCATTAAAATGAACCAGGCATGGATTCCACAGGACTTGTTCGTACCCTATGCAGAATAGACATGTATACTAGCCTCACCCAACCTTTGTTATACTCCAGCGCATTTTCTCTTTGTTTTCTTTTCTATATTTCCCAATGTTTTTGGGTCTAACCAAATAAAAAAAAGAAAACGTTAAAAACAAAAAACAGTGTTGTTGGCGACTACCTCCTCCTCCACCACCGCTTCCACCTCCACCGCCTTCTCAACCTATTGCTCCATATGGACCTCCTCTTCCTAGGTCAAGATTATTATTTTTAAGTTTTATGTATTTTATGGTATTTTATGGTATTTTAACCACCTCAGCCCCCCTAGCTTAAACACCCTTAATGACCAGGCCACTTTTTACAATTCTGCACTACACTACTTTCACCGTTTATTGCTCGGCCATACAACTTACCACCCAAATTAATTTTACCTCCTTTTCTTCTCGCTAATAGAGCTTTAATTTGGTGGTATTTCATTGCTGCTGACATTTTTACTTTTTTTGATATTTTACTTTTTTTGACAACATTTTTGCAAAAAAATGACATTTTTCACTTTCTGTTGGAAAATTTGTCAAATAAAACTACATTTCTTTATAAATCAGAATTTTATTTTTTTTTTCTTACAAAGTCTCATATTCCACTAACTTGTGAAAAAAAACTAAATTTTACATGAACTCACCATACCCCTCACGGAATACCTTTGGGTGTCTGCTTTCTAAAATGGGGTCACTTGTGTGGAATTTTCACTGCCCTGGCATTTTAGTGGCCCCTAAAGTGTGAGAATGAGTTTGGAATCCAAATGCGTAAAAATTTCCTGTGAAATCCTAAAGGTACTCATTGGATATAGGGCCCCTTTGCGCATCTTGGCTGCAAAAAAGTGGCACACATGTGGTATCGCCGTACTCGGGAGAAGTAGGGCAATGTGTTTTGGGGTGTATTTTTACATATACCCATGCTGGGTGTGAAAAATATCTCTATAAATGACAACTTTTTCAATTTTTTTGTACAAAGTTGTCAATTTACAGAGATATTTCTCTCACCCAGCATGGGTATATATAAAAATACACCCACACACATTGCCCTAATTTCTCCTGAGTACAGCGATACCACATGTGTGCCACTTTTTTGCAGCCAAGATGCACAAAGGGGCCCTAATTCCAATGAGTACCTTTTAGGATGGCATTTTTACGCATTTTTCTTCTCACGCTTTAGGGCCCCTAAAATGCCAGGGCAGTAAACATACCCCAAATGTGACCCCATTTTAGAAAGAAGACACTCCAAGGTATTCTGTGAGGGGCATGGCGAGTTCATAGAAGAATTTTTTTTTTTTTGGCACAAGTTAGCGGAATTTGATTTTTTTCGTTTTTTCTCACAAAGTCTCCCTTTCCGCTAACTTGTGACAAAAAGTTCAATTTTTCATGGACTTAATATGCCCCTCAGCGAATACCTTGGGGTGTCTTCTTTCCAAAATGGGGTCACATGTGAGGTTTTTGTACTGCTCTGGCATTTGAGGGTCTCCGCAATCATTATCTGTATGGCCAGCATTAGGAGTTTCTGCTATTCTCCTTATATTAAGCATACGGGTAATGAGATTTTTTTTCCGTTCAGCCTCTGGGCTGAAAGAAAAAATGAACGGCACAGATTTCCTCATTTGCATCGATCGATGTGGATGAAAAAGTCTCTGCCAAAAAATATGCAAGAAATAAAAGAGGGGCCTGGCGATTGCCAGGACATAGGGGCTCCGCCCAAACATCCATACCCACTTCAGCTCCTATGTCCTGGCAAACGTGATTTCTCCATTCACATCGATCAATTGATTGTTGTGGAGGAAGACATTTTTGCCAGATTTTTGATACAACGTGTTTGCCAAAGCATATGAACTCCAACACCTCTCCTCAGCTCATATGCCTGGGCAAACATACCTGTACTGCAGAGGAGAAATCTCGTCTTGCAGCGCCGCATACACCGACTTCACGTGTCTTCTGACAGCAGCACAATGCTTCTCTCAGAATGCACATCAGTGCTGCAGCATTTTCGTCGGTTGGTCCGTTGGTCTACCTGGAAAATAAAGGGTGGTTAGGGAAAAAAAAAAAAAGAAAGAAAAAACAGGCAGCAGGCTCATAAACTTGAACATTACAAACTTTATAAAACCTGAACATCAAAACTTTTAAAACCTGAACTAACTCAAGATTTCTTTTTCTTGCTACCTGTTTAATTTCTATTTTTTTCTTTTCACTCTTTATTTTCCTTGCAGAAACCTCTCCTCTCCCATAGGACAATGTGTACAGTGTAAATCACACAGAGATGGTGCGAAGTACATTATGCACATTATCCCAAGTGAAAGGAGACGTTTCTACCGTTTCACATTTCTGCTGTAGCACTTCAGCACCCCTATGTGTTAGGGTCTCTCAAAACCTAGTATCCTGAGAGACCCTAGAGCCTGATTGTAAAAACTATATGTGTTGTGCTGTCCCTACGTCCCTAAGTGTACCTGAGTGTGGTACTTCCAGAAACACTCCCCTAGGCATAGGGCAGGGTGGTCAGGATAGTCAGAACAGAAATAACGGTTGTCACGCCTTATTCCCTCCTGCTACAGACACGACATCTCTTTCGGGATGGCGGTTGGGTTGAGGTACCAGCAATGACATTGGGCAAATGTCGCTCGTGTATACGGCTCACTACACTGGTGGTTGGGGCCACGGAACCTCCTGGATACAGGAGGTTCTTGATGATCTCTTCCTGAAATTTGAGGAAGGATCCTGTTCTCCCAGCCTTACTGTAGAGAACAAAACTATTATACATAGCCAATTGAAATAAATATACAGACACCTTCTTATACCAGCGTCTGGTGCGGCGGGAAATCAAATACGGGGCCAACATCTGGTCATTGAAGTCCACCCCTCCCATGTGGAGGTTATAGTCGTGGACTGAGAGGGGCTTTTCAATGACACTGGTTGCCCATTTAATTTGTATTGTCGTGTCTGCGTGAATGGAGGAGAGCATGTAAACGTCACGCTTGTCTCTCCATTTCACCGCAAGCAGTTCTTGGTTACACAAGGCAGCCCTCTTACCCCTTGCAAGACGGGTGGTAACGAGCCATTGGGGGAAGCCCCGGCAACTAGGTCGCACGGTGCCACAGCAGCCAATCTGTTCTAAGAACAAATGCCTGAAGAGGGCCACACTTGTGTAGAAATTGTCCACATAAAGATGGTACCCCTTGCCGAATAAGGGTGACACCAAGTCCCAGACTGCCTTCCCACTGCTCCCCAGGTAGTCAGGGCAACCGACCGGCTCCAGGGTCTGATCTTTTCCCTCATAGATCCGAAATTTGTGTGTATAGCCTGTGGCCCTTTCACAGAGCTTATACAATTTGACCCCATACCCAAATGTATCAGGGACTCGTCTACGCAGATGTTTTGTGCAGGGGTATCCAAATCTGCAAATTTCAGGTTGAAGTGGTCTTTGAGGGGCCGAATTTTGTGGAGCCGGTCAAAAGCTGGGTGGCCTCTGGGACGGGAGGTGGTGTTGTCGCTAAAGTGCAGGAAATGCAGGATGGTCTCAAACCGTGTCCTAGACATGGCAGCAGAGTACATGGGCATGTGATGAATTGGGTTCGTGGACCAATATGACCGCAATTCATGTTTTTTTGTCAGGCCCATATGTTGAGGAGAAGGCCCAGAAAAGTTTTACCTTCGGAAACTTGGAGTGGTTTCCACCGGAAAGGCTGGGCATAGAAGCTTTCCGGGTTGGCGGTAATAAATTGGGTGGCATACCGATTTGTTTCTGCCACGACTAAGTCATAGAGCTCCGCAGTGAAGAATAGCTCAAAAAACCCCAGTGCCAATCCGATCTGAGCTGTCTCCACCCGAACTCCTGACTGGGCGGTGAAAGGGGGAACTAATGGTGCGGCTGAAGATGGGGGCTGCCAATCAGGGTTTGCCAGCACCTCAGGGATTCTAGGGGCTCTACGGGCCTGTCTGCGCGGTGGCTGCGACGGGGGAATTACTGCACGTGCCACCGTACCAGCTTCAACTGCCCTTCTGGTGCTCGCCACTTCACCATGTTGTACGGAAGTGCTGGTAGTAGGTCCAGGATGGGCTGCGCTGCTGGTGTATGCCTCACCACGTAATCCGGCAGCGCCAGCCCTACTCTGCTGCCCTTGAAACGGATCCTGCGCTACCTGTGGTCTAGCGACACAGGGCTGGGTACGCCTGGTGGTATCAGGGACCTCAACCTCCTCGTCCGAACTTTGGGTCAGACTGCCACTGCTTTCTACAGGTTAATATTCTGACCCGCTAGATTCGTCAGATGAGGGTTCCCATTCCTCATCCGACTGGATCAGAATCCTGTAGGCCTCTTCAGGAGAATACCCCTTATTTGGCATTTGGACGACTAAATTTAGGGGGTATTCTCTTAGACTACCCAAGTAAAAGAGCAAGCCTGTCTTACAAATGGGAGGGCAGCGAAGTACAGAAGCCGCTTCGATTGATAAAAAAGATCAAAACTGATTTTTTTTTATCGCCGCAGCACTTGTGAAGTGATTGTGCAGTGATTACAAAAAAAAAATAATTTTTGTTACTGCGGCGGGGCTGTGAACGCACGTGTGGGTGACCGATCAGGCCTGATCGGGCAAACACTGCGTTTTTTTTTGGGGGGGGGAGAACTATGGTGACACTAATACTATTATAGATCTGACCGTGATCAGTTCTGATCACTTACCGATACTATAAAAGTACAAATGCTGATTAGCGATACACTAATCAGCGACTGCGGTGCGGTGGGCTGGGCGCTAATGCTAACTACCTACCAAAGGGGGCCTAAACTAATCTAAACCTAAAAGTCAATCCTGGTGAAAAAAAAAAGTGATCAGTGTAAACTGTTCAATAGATGATTGACAGGTGACTGAGAGGGGTGATCAAGGGGTTAATCTGGGTGATGGGGGGTGATCAGGGCCTGAAGTGTGGTGCTTGGTGTACTCACTGTAGAGATGTGCTCTCTCCTGGGTCCAACCGACGAAAAGGACCCAGGAGAGGGCACAGAAGCCATTTAATGCATTATATTTATAAATATAATGCATTACATGGCTCTTGATTTGTTTTTTAAAAATCACCAGCCTGCCAGCGACGATCATTGGCTGGCAGGCTAGTGACAAACTTTTACTGTGCCGGTCCCGGTAGTTCAGACGCACAGATCGCGTCATCTCGCCTATTGCGAGATGAATCACCCGCACGTCAACGAGGAACAGAAGGACCGCCAAGATCACGCGTATCTTCGTGCGGCGGTCCTAAAGAGGTTAAGTAATTTCCCTATCCACATTTGTTTGCTTGCCAATTGTCGAGCTCTTATCCCCATTTTGCTTCCTTTTGCAGCCCTATAGCCCTTTGCATTATTTTTTCAGAGCCATTTTAATGCCCCAAAGTTCGGGTCCCCATTGACTGCAAAAGGGGTTCGGGATAGGGGTCAAGTTCGGGTCCCAAACTCGAACTTTGCAACGAAGTTCGGCCGAACCTGGCGAACCCGAACTTCCTGGTGTTCGCTCAAATCTAGTCCAGGCATTCATCTAGATGTTACTTTGAAACATATCACCTACCTAAACATTTTGAAGACCAAAGACCAAACACCCTTTATGGCAATAGTATTCCTTAATGGTTGTGGTCTCTTTCAGCAGTATAATGTGCCCTATCATACAGCAAAAACTGCAGGTCCAAAGCAGAGGCGAGTCTGCAGGTATCAGTTAAAACGTCACTATTCCTGGACAACCACTTTAAAGTCACAGCATTAGTGTTGAGAGAGCATCGCTATGCTTGGAGTTCGCAAAATACTGCGTGTACTTGAGCGCGATGTTCTAGTCAGTGAATTTAAATCTAATTTAGCCTCTATTTCTGAAAAGTTTCTGCCAGGATTTGAGCTCACAACCTTGTAGGCAAGGACCTTTTGTCTTAAAGTTGCAACCCACGCCAGACAGCCCCCTAGTGTACTTTTACACCTAAAAGGGTAAACCACAATACAATCCTGCCACATATATTATTAAAGGAGTTATCCCATGACTAATGTAAAAAATGAAAATCAGACATCCTATGGTACATGACACCGTCTTTATAACAAAGCTAGAACCAGCTCTGTATATTCACATGGATCCCCGAGATCTCCCCATTCATTGCTCTGCTGGATTTATATCAAGCCAACAACTCAAGGGTAGTGTCTTTTCTGCTGCAGCTAAGGGGCGTGTCTATGCTCTGCCTATCACAGCTCAGGAGGCAGTTGAAGGATGAAACTGAGCATGTGCAGCCTTCTCATCGAGCAGGTCAAAGAAATAGGAAAAAAAAACTGTAGGTGGTGCTATACAGATATATTTGATTAAATAACTCAGATCTAGGTGCTGGTTTGAAAACTGTAGAATATTTTTCATGGGACAACCCCTTTAAGGTGCACCAGTTCATAAATTTAGTGCAGGCACACAAAGCAAAGCCAGACTTAAAACTCACATAAAAACAACTGTAAATGGTAAATGACCCACTAATTACTTTAACATGAATTGGTCATTCAAGGATATGCCCTGTGATCTAAAATAATTCAAATGGCTGTACAGTCATCAGTGGGGATTAAGTCCAAACTTTTGACATGTATGTCTATGAAATGTCAGAACTTAAAAAAATAATCTTTACTATACTTTGAATGCAAGCACTTCAAATAAAAATGAACACCCTTACTTACTACTGCATATACATACTAGAATGAAACCAATTAGCCTGTGACACTGTTCTGAAAATCACACTTCAAATAAAAGCTCTCTTGGCAGAGATCTCAGCTCTCACCTTTGTCAGAGCTCTTCTAACATTTACCAAAGGCAGTCACCACAAAGATGCATGTTGCTCATAAATGTTTCCTTCTATAGCCAAAATGTTCAGAACTTTTGATGGCTTTCCTTCTCATGAGGTCTGCTATGCATTCCTCTAAACAGATGAATGTTCTGTCAACTCATGTAGGTGACACTTGGAATTACTTTGTTTTAGAAAGATCAGAAAATGATAACATGAATGATACATGCATGAAAAGTAAAATATAAAATTATCAATCCTAAAAGAATCATAACCGATTTAATAAGTTTAGAATCTCTAGTTCAACTGTTATTCGCCAGTTCTTAGCAAGTCATGATACAGTTCCATTAAAGTGGTTGTGCAGTCTTTTTATCCTTAGGATAGGTCATTAATATTAGATTAGCGGGGACCCAACACCCAGCAACCCCGACAAGCTTACTGTTCTACAGTAAGCTTTGGTGCTGGAAGTCAACAGCAGAATTAAACAGGTCTGTCCATTGTTTAATGAAAGAGGATGATTACTGCAGCACTGCTCCCATTTGTTTCAATGTGAGCAGAATTTCAGTAACCAGTTTCATCCACTACATAACAGACGGTGCTGTGTAGGTCTGGTGATTACTTCTGGCACTAGAGCTACTCCAGAACAGCTGATTGGTTGGGTGCAGGGTGTTAGACCCCCACTGATCAGATTTTGATGGTCCATCCAAAGAATAGACCATCAGTATAAAAAGACTGGATAATCTTTTTAAGGGTATTGCTATCTTAGATTTTTATTGCATGATAGAAGTGGGTTCCACTCCTGTTAGCCTCACCTGTCTCCTGAATCAGGGTTCTCTGACCCCCATGTTGATTGGCAGCTTTCTCCATTGACTCCAAGGGGAGCCAGCTAAGCAATTATATGCAGCTATTTTCATTACTTCCAGAGAAGTCAATGGCCAGCACTGCACACATGCACATCCACTTCTCCATTCATTCTCTGTCTAGATGTGGTACCCAGTAGCTGCCTCACCTATTGGGACCGTGGGTTTGGGGATGCCCATTCTGAAGATAGATGTGAGTACATAGGTGGGACCCGTGTCTAAAAGACATTTATATAATATACTGTGAACTTAAATATCTAAGATGGGAATACTTCTTTAAAGGGGTTGTCCGAGTTAAGACCTGAACCTGGAAATATTTTCATCTTCACCCCTCGGCCCCCCTCCCCCCCCCCCCTCATATGAGCATCAGAGCATGCCCTGTGCTGTAAGCTCTTTTTTGTTTACAATAGAGGCTTCCACCCAGCAGTGTTCCTGGTGACGTCAGCGGCTCTGATGGGCGGGCTTTAACGCTGCCCTAGCCATTTTATATCAGGAATGCCAGAGAGGCTGTGGCTGTGATTCATGGCTACTTATTCAATTATTCCTCTCACTACAGCTACATGTCTGTGATTTTTTAAAATCATAAGTACTTCACAAAACAAAACAAAAAAAAAATACTTTCATTGGTACAAATCTTGGTAAGATTTGGGACAATTTTTTTGAGAGAGGAAGTACTTCAAATTCATTATTTCATAATAAACTTTTCTTTCCATAAGAAACGTATGCAGCTCTTAGCATCTGAGATGTTGTTGATATTATGTCTTCAAAGACTTTGTCTTCAATATGTTCAGAACATTTTTTTTTCTTTCTAACAGATGCATACAATAAATAATAAATGAAATCGAGCTACACAATGCATTAGGAAAATATAGATAAACATCTGAGCACATGAATTAAATGTGAAACAGATGCTTTTACATTTAGAAGTAATGCCCAAATGATACCAATGTGAAATAGAGCCCCTTTAGGAAGAGGTACTTATAATAACAGGTGCTACTGCAAAAATATAATGTTTTGCTATGACTGATATTTATAACGGAATCCCTTCGCTATCTAGGCCCTGTAGGTACTTAAATAATGCATATCACTGCAGCAATGGGCAGATGCATTTGATTTTATTCTTCATAAAAATATTATTTTAATAAATACATTTAAACTGTTACCAAGACATAATATTAAAATAAGTAAGGCAAAGTTCATGTGATAGTAGATTTTGGCAAGTATTCTTTGCTGAGATCCACAGGAAAACCTTGTCTATTCTGCTTCCCATTCCTCATTATGATGCCTTGTCAGCAAAATGTGAACGCTGCAGCCAAATGTTGCCCTCAGTGACATACAGTTGTGTTCAAAATTATTCAACCCCCAATGCTGTAAAGGGTTTTAGGGAATTTAGTGTACATTTGTAATTGTGTTCAGAATGAAATCTTACAAGGACTTTTTAAAGAACCAAATGCAACAAAAATGACATCAATTGTTTTTGTAATACAGTAGTAAATGTTTTTTTAGTGATTTCTTCATTGACACAATTATTCAACCCCTTAAAGACTACCCCTCTTAAGAACAGAGGTTCATTCAAGTGTTTTCGATCAGGTATTGAAAACCCCTGTGGATGTCAAGGAGCAACAATCAAGCATAATAAGCACCATTTAGGCAGATTTAAAATGATTATGATACTCAGCTCCTTCTAGACATTTACTGGTGTGTTTACAAACATGGTGAAGTCAAGAGAATGGTCCAGGAAGACAAGAGAAGAGGTGATTTCTCTTCACAGGAAGGGCAATGGCTATAAGAAGATTGCAAAGATGTTAAACATACCAAGAGACACCATAGGAAGCATCATATGCAAATTCAAGGTAAAGGGCACTGTTGAAACGCTACCTGGTCGTGGCAGAAAGAAGATGCTGACTTCGACTGCTGTGCGCTACCTGAAGCGCAAAGTAGAGAAAAGTCCCCGTGTGACTGCTGAGGAACTGAAAAAAGATTTGTCAGATGCGGGTACTGAAGTTTCAGCTCAGACAATAAGGCGCACACTGCGTAATGAAGGCCTCCATGCCAGAACTCCCAGGCGCACCCCCTTGCTGTCTCCAAAGAATAAGAAGAGTCGACTGCAGGATGCCAAAAGTCATGTGGACAAACCACTAAAGTTTTGGGATAGTGTTCTGTGGACTGATGAAACAAAATTAGAACTGTTTGGGCCCATGGATCAACGCTATGTTTGGAGGAGGAAGAACAAGGCCTATGAAGAAAAGAACACCTTGCCTACTGTGAAGCATGGCGGGGGGTCAATCATGCTTTGGGGCTGTTTTGCTTCTACAGGTACAGGGAAGCTTTAGCGTGTGCAAGGTACCATTAATTCTCTTCAGTACCAGGAGATACTGGATGAAAATGTGATGCAGTCCGTCACAAACCTGAGGCTTGGGAGACGTTGGACCTTTCAACAGGACAATGATCCCAAGCATACCTCCAAGTCCACTAGAGCATGGTTGCAGATTAACGGCTGGAACATTTTGAAGTGGCCATCGCAGTCACCAGACTTAAATCCGATTGAGAACCTCTGGTGGGACTTAAAGAAAGCAGTTGCAGCGCGCAAGCCTAAGAATGTGACTGAACTGAAAGCTTTTGTCCATGAAGAATGGGCGAAAATACCCGTAGATCACTGCAAGACACTTGTGTCAAGCTATGCCTCACGTTTAAAAGCTGTTATAACTGGAAAAGGATGTTGTACTAAGTACTAAGATTGAATGTCACTTGGGGGTTGAATAAAACTGATAATGATGTGAGCACAGAAAAGACATTTGTGGTTATTTCATTATAAATGTTATGTTATATTTGTCTGACTTACAAGTGCCTCTTTAATTTAATTGTAAACAAGATGACTGAAATGATCAAAATCAATGTCAAACTGGCCAAAACACTCAAATTAAGTGGGGGTTAAATAATTTTGAACACAACTGTAGCTGAGGTCAGTGATTTGTTGCCGTGTTGACCTATTGTGGACATGTCATCACTGCAGACAGCGACCATGAGGAGAACAGTAGTAGTAGCTCAGTATAAAATAATTTTAAACTTTATTCTAAAAAATACTAATATTTTTGATAGAAACTTCTAGGACAATAGCTAAAAATATTGCACCCAGCACTAAAAATTAATCTCAGCTAAATGGTTAAAAGGAATATGTCACCAGAGACCTCCCTATCCAACTGTTTGCAAGCAATCATAGCTGTGGTTCACCTGATTAAGCTTCTAACAGTAACCTTAAAATTGGAAAAACCCTCTGTAGATTTTTAATAAGTGTCTGAAGTAAATCTTGCTGGCATACAACTCAGGGGACACAACTGAATTATAACTCCTTAGTGATATAATTGATTTTAGCCTAAAAGGGGTTATCTCATCTGAGACAATGGGGACATATCACTAGAATATACCCCCATTGAGATTGTGTGATAGGTGCTGGCCCCAACACTGGGACCTGCACCTATCTCCAAAATGGATCCCCAAAAGTGGTGGAGGGTGCACTGCACATGCACAGCTCCCCTTCTTCTCATTTCCATGGGGCTGACGAAAATAGCCAAGAGCTGGCTCACTATTTATGTCGGGCTCATAGAAGTGAATGGGAGTGGTGGCCGGTCATGCGTGATGCGATCCCATTCAAAGCACTTGGTGTTGGCCAGACCAGAGTCCTCCAGCCACCACAGCTAATTTCTGTGGCAAGACCCTCTTTACGTGTTTTTATTGTCAGGGCCAGGCAGTGGCAAAGCAGTAACTGATGGGCTGTTAACAGAAATGAGTGGAGCTTGAGTGCAAGAAGAGCAATAATGATGCCCCCACTGTGCTGAAGTCCAAATTTAGACAATGTTATGAAAAAGTATAATACCTAAGGTACTGAAACTCCAATCAACAAATGGTAAATGAGGTGAAAAAAAGCTACGTAAGTGTCTATGCAAACACTTTGATAGCGAGGTTACTGGTGACAGATTCACTTTAATGGCTGGTATTCTGGATAAATTTGTGCCAGTAATGGAAAGCAATGTCATTGTGAGCCATAATTGAGCCACAAAAAGTGACACATTTTAGAGCATGCACAATTTAGCTCAAGCATTTGCAACTTTTGCCCTTTTTTTTTTTTGCCACACTCACTAATTGTATAATAGTGGTTGGGGCATGGGCAGGGTATGGTGGGGCCTTTGCAGCCAGCTATATTTATGTAGCACAATCCTTAAAGTGTGTCTTTCATTTTGGTTCATTTTTAATATTGTGTAGGGACACAGATATTAAGAAGTTTTGTAATATACTTTATTAGACAAAGATGTTTCTTAGTTTTACAAATTAGTAAAGAGTCTTAGCAAAGCTCTAAATGCACTGCTAAGGAGAGTCTGTCTTCAATCACCAATATTTTAATGAGCGCTTAAGAATCCTCTGTTATATACAAAGGCTTCCAACCACATTGTGTCACTACATCAGACCATTACTATGGACATGTGGCCTAACTATGACTGTACATCACTCTGGACACTTTATTTTCCTCAAAAAAATGTAATATAAAGTGACTAAAAAGTCATACACACCCAAGAATGGTGTCACTGAAAAATACAAATCGCCCTACAAAAAATGAATGCTCATATCGGGTTAAGAATATGGCAACAAAACAACAGGTTTTTATTTTACCAGTGTCAAAATGCAAGACAAACTATACATATAAGGTATCGCCAGATTCATACTGACCTGTAGAATGAAAGTACAGCTGGTCAGTTTTATCACACATCGAACATCGTAAATAAAAAAAGCACGTAAAATTGTGACAAAATTGCTTTTTCCCTATTCCACCCCATTTGCATTTTTTTCCCTGCTTCTCACTACATTATATGCAATATTAAATGGTGGCGTTGGAAAGTACAACATGTCTTGCAAAAAACAAGCCCTCATACGGCTATATGAAAGTAAAAATAAAAAAAGTTATGGTTCTGGGAAGACAAGGACGCAAAATGAAAACACACAAATAAAAAAAAAAGCTCTGGGATAGAAAGAGTTAAAAGGGTTTTCCAGCTGTTAACATTGATCCTTTCACCAGGATCTATCGATCAGCTCCATGCGTGCGCCACTTCCTCTTCATTACACTGCATTACACTACACTTTGTCTCAAGTAAATGGAGTGAGCGGTTGTAATTACACAACACCGTCGCTCTACAGGAGACAAGATGCAGTGTATTGACCTCCTCATCAACCAGCTGATTGGCAGGGCTGTAAGACCCCAGCCGATCATGACGATAGGGCATCAATGTTAATTGCTAGACAACCCCTTTAATATACAGTACCCTAACTACTGTAGGTACATAAAAAGGGACTGCCTGGCTCAGAGAACCAAGTATTAAGTGAGACATTTCTAATGGTTAATGTTTAAGATAAAATAACCTAGAATACGCGCATGATATGGTAACTTTTTTCTACTTTCATTTTGTGTTGCTAATTTTGTAAAAAGCCAATTGTCAAATTTGAATTACTAATATTGAATAAAGCCTTAAATCATATATTATTTTTTTATCCCAGTAGACTTTTCGACAAGCTTAGGAGTCATTGTAAACTTGTTTTCTATGGAAATCACTACTGTTTCTCTAAGGACAATAAGGGTTGATTAAACATTATGAATTTCCATGGAACATCTGCTTGAAAAAGTTTGCTATTGCTTATATTAGACTTTAAGGGAATTTTAATGTTAGAACTGAACAATGTGTTGTACATGATGATTGTGCGTTTCTGATGAATTCAGTCTTGAATGAAAGTCTAACAATGCTATTTTAATATGCATTTGTATCACAGCTACTCATAGCAATCTATGTGAGAATAAAATTGATCACCCATTGCTATATTATATACATTGTGTAATCATTTTTAGCATGCAGTTCAACCTTAACCTGGGTATTCCAGCATTGCTTTTATGTGAGGTGCACAATATGTCATAAACTAGCAAAACTGAGTAATCTCTGCAGTACCATTAAGTTTGGCATTATTAAAGTTTACATAGCAAAACATCATTCCTTCAGAACTGATAGGACCAGGTAATGCATAAACATTATAGAAAACTTAAAAAAATAAAATTAAAAAAAATGTTGGGGGGCGGAACTAGTGCCAGAAAGACAATTACTTTCACAACTGGTTTAGGACCCGACTAGAGGGATGGCCACACTGGACTTAGTATTAACCAATAGACCTAACAGAACAGCAGATGTGCAGGTTGGGGGACGCCTGGTAAATAGTGACCATAAAGTAAAAATACAGCCACAAAATGGGATATTTTTAAAAGCATCCTCAAATCTAATTGTGAGAGGTACATACCTTATGGTAATAAAAGCTTATGGAACAAGAACAAAAAACAATGTGGATAAATAGAAATGTAAAGAAAGAAAGAAATGACAAAAAAAGCATTTAAATCACTAAAACAGGAGGGTAGCGAGGAAGCATTGAAAAACTATCAGGAAAAATATAGAATATGTAAAAGACAAATAAAAGCAGCCAAACTAGAGACCGAGAGATTACTTGCCAAACAGAGTAAAACTAACCCTAAAATGTTCTTCAATTGTATAAATAATAAAAAGTACAAATCTGAAGGTGTTGTACCTCTACTGAGTAATGAGGGGGAGTTGCAGAGAGCAATGAGGAGAAAGCAAAGATATTAAATATTTTTTTCTCCACTGAATTCACTGAGGAAAATGAACTGTCAGATGAAATGCAGAATGTAAAAGTAAATTCCCCATTAAAAGTGCCCTGTCTGATCCAGTAAGAGGTACAGCGGCGTCTTAAAAAGATTAAAAAAGACAATTCGCCAGGACCAGATGGCATACACCCCAGTATCCTAAGAGAATTAAGTAATGTCATAGCCAGACCCTTATTTCTGATATTTAAGGACTCTATACTGATAGGGAGTGTTCCACAGGATTGGTGCGTAGCAAATGTGGTGCCAATATCCAAAAAGGGTAAAAAAAACAGAGCCTGTAAACTATAGGCCGGTAAGTTTAACATCTGTCATGGGTAAACTGTTTGAAGGTTTTCTAAGAGATGCTATCTTGAAGTATCTCAATAAAAATCAGCAAATAACGCCACATCAGCATGGCTTCATGTTAAACTAATGTTAATGTTAAACTAATTTAATCAGTTTCTATGAGGAGGTAAGTTCTAGAATTGACCACAGCGAATGAATGGATGTCGTATATCTGATCTCCAAGAAAGAAGTTTACACTTTACCACATAAAAGGTTAGTAGATAACATGAGAACTCTTGGACTGGGGAAAAATGTCTGTATGTAGGTAAGTAATGGGCTCAGTGATAGAAAACAGAGGGTGGTTATTAATGGTACACACTCAGATTGGGTCACTGTGACTAGTGGAGTACCTCAAGGGTCAGTTTGGGGCCCTATTCTTCTTAAATATATTTATTAATAATCTTGTAGAAGGCTTGAACAGTAAAATATCAACTTTTGCAGATGAGAAATTCCTAAACAAGCACTTCTCAGACAGCTGATGTGGTTGAAGGATTGATTTCTAATCCTGTTTCTCCAGTTAAATTAATCTCGCAATTTTACAAACATTTGAAGACATTTGAAGACCCATACATACTCATACATGAACCAGCCTTTATAGGTCTCTGAGAGAGATGTTGTAATTTTCTTCACACATGCTGAGCTACCTTCGCTCTTTCTTGAGACTCATCTGTCCTCAAGGTGTGTGCGAATACAGGAGAATAGTTATGAGGTTCTCGCCTAGTGGTAAAAAAACACCTGATGTCACGTGTTTGTAAAACAGTACTGCCTCAGTCACTTGCTGGCATTGTAAAGCTGACAGAGGAACTTTTTTCATGTGAGATTAGAGATGAGCGAATTTTTCAAAAATTTGATTCAGCCAGTTCGCCAAATTTTCCGGAAAAATATTTCTGGGCTGCATGAGCCGTTATAGAGCTGTAGAACTCTGTGCCTTGCAATAACACGCACAGGGAGTCTGCTTTGGTAGTGAAATAATACTGTCAGTCAGTATGACATGCAGATGACAGGGGTCGCTCTTAGAATCACTGCATACTTCACTTATTTGGGCAGTCAACGGGCCAAAACTGACCAAATAAATCAAGTATCAACTCAGCCTTACAGGTAGATGTCAGCGTCAAGAAGAAGAGCACTCCTTTTACACCCTCGTCAGCTGATTCCACATAGATGTCTACAGAACCTGTTCTATAAAACGCTTATACAAGTAGAGCCCCCCGACAGAGTGGAGAGGGTGTCAGCAGTAAGTTTGTGTTGACGTCACTGATTAATTTTCCCCATTCTCTGATCCGTCAGAACAATTACCCATAAAAACGGCTACTGTCTGTGGAGCATCTGTCTTCACTCGGTCAGCATTTGCTCAATAGTCCATCAGTATTGCTAAAGGTAAAAAAAAACAGGAGTGGATCTAAAACAGATATGACACGTGAATGGAATATTTGCATGTCTTCTGTGTTTTCTACCCACTCCTGCTTTTGGCTACCAAATCATAAGCCAATTCTGATGGGACTATAAAGGCCTTAAAGCTGCTAAAAAGACAGGATCCATCCTGCGTCTCATTTTTCATTCCTTCAGAAGAAGTGTCAAATAAATAATTATGTCAGCAAGGCTGAAAGCCAAAATAGTGGACCAGTCATAATGTGAGGAGGATGGGAACAACATGATAAGTCCACAGAGTGGACCTATGACATGGTGGTGAGGTGGAAGCAGCATGAGGAGATCACAGAGTGGCCCATTGACCGGGTCTGGAGGTGGAATCAGTATGAGGAAGCCACCGAGTGGCACAATAACCAAGTCTGGAGGTGGCAGCAGCATGAGGAGACCACAGAGCGGCACAATGACCGAGTCTGGAGATGGCAGCAGCATGAGTAGGCCACAGAGTGGCACAATGACCGAGTCTGCAGGTGGCGGCAGTATGCGGAGGCCACTGAGTGGCACAATAACCGAGTCTGGAGGTGGCAGCAGCATGAGGAAGCCACAGAGTTACACAATGACAGAGTGTCGATCGACAAAGATACTTCTGTTGGAACCTGCCTGGCATGAACAGGCCCCTAGTAGCTACAGACAATGAGAAGACAAAGCGTCAAGATAGCTTTGAGCCCGAAAGAGTCGCAAAGTTCACCAAGATACGTCACTAAAGATTTTACCGTATATAACTGCAGCGCTGACCGCAGAATAAATTTAGTTTTTTAACCTAAATACTTCAATAAAGATTTTACCACATATTACTGCAGTGCTGAACGCTGAAAACAATTTGTTTTTCTACCATAATACATCAGTAAAGGTTTTGGCACATATACCTGCAACAGTGAACGCTGAATATATTTTGTTTTTCTACCTAAATACGTCACTAAAGGTTTTAGCACATATAACTGCAGCGCTGAACGCTGATTAAAATTTGTCTTTCCACCGAAATAAGTCCCAAAAGTTTTTACCTCATATACCGTATTTTTCGCCCTATAAGACGTCCATAAGACGCCCCAGACTTCAGATCAGACCCCCAGTCTTAAATCATCTCCCCATGCCTCCTTTGATCAGTCCCCAGCCTCATATCAGCACTCATTGACTCTTAATAAGTCCTCAGAGCCTCTTAATCAGCCCAGAGCCTCTTAATCAGCCCTCAGTGCCACTTAGTCAGCCCCGAGTGTCTCTTACACTCAGTTCACACTTTTGCGTAAAACGCCGCGTTCGAACGCGCAAAAAAACGCACAACAGTACAGGAACCATGCATTCCTATGGGGGTGGTTCACACTTGCGCGTTTTTATGCACGTTCGAAGGCGCCTAAAAACGTCCGAGGCATAAGCAAGTATGTTCGCGTTAATTCAGGCGTTTTTCGAGCGTTTGGTGGCAATAGACTTCAATGGGAAACGCGATAGGCGTGTTGTTCGGGCGTTTGTGCAGCGTAAAACGCGCCTATGGATGCGCGTTTTACAAAGTTTGCAACATGCTGAATCAGCCACCATGGAATGTCACACCTCTAAAGCACTCAGATTGGCCAAACTATATCATTGGTCATTGGCCAACTATGCAGTCAATCACATAAACGCGCGTCAAACGCGCCTACACAATTTACCAAAACGCTTGAAAAAACGCGCCTAAGCGCCAGTCTTGAACGCACCAAAAACGCTAGGCTTCAAAACGCTCAGGTCTGAACCCATTGTTAGCCTGGGAACACACTTTGCATGTTCCCAGGGCGCGCATATGACGCACGCTTCTGCCGCGAAGTAATAGAATAATAGAATATGGGTTGGATCGCGTGTGCTGCCGCGCGATAGTCACGGCAGCCGACGCGATCGCGTAGGGCGTTTTACAGCGCGGTCGTCCGCGCTGTAAAACGCCGACATGTGAACCATGCACATAGGGATGCATGGCTTTTCACATGTTCAGCGTTTTTCAGCGCGTATGAACGCGTATGAACGCGCTGAAAAACGCTCAGGTGTGTTCCCAGGGTTAATCAGCCCCCAGTGCTGATTAACCCTGGGAAGTAATAGAATAATAGAATATGGGTTGGATCGCGCGTGCTGCCGCGCGATAGTCACGGCAGCCGACGTGATCGCGTAGGGCGTTTTACAGCGCGGTCGTCCGCGCTGTAAAACGCCGACATGTGAACCATGCACATAGGGATGCATGGCTTTTCACATGTTCAGCGTTTTTCAGCGCTGAAAAACGCTCAGGTGTGTTCCCAGGGTTAATCAGCCCCCAGTGCATATTAATCAGCCTCTATTGCCTCTTAATCAGCCCCCAGTGCCTCTTAATCAGCCCTCAGTGCCTCTTAGTCAGCCCCCAGTGCCTTTTAATCCGCCACCATTGCTTCAGATGACAAAATAAAATAAATCACTTACTGTTCCTACTCCGGGCGCCACTGCTCAGCATTGCCTGCGCTCTTCTTCCTTCTCGTCAGTTGGCTGTGCTGTGAACCGGCGTGCACAGCATGAGGTCACAGAGCGTCATCACGCTATGCGCAGACTTCTCAGCCGACAGCCGAGGACCAGGAAGCGGTGAGTACATAGCCTTCACTGCTTCCTGGTCCTCCATATACTGTATCTGCAGCGCTGAATGCTGAATAAACTTTGTTTTATGACCGAAATACGTGACTAAAGGTTTTGCCACATATGCCTGCAACAGTGAATGCTGAATATATTTTGTTTTTCTACCAAAATACATCACTAAAGGTTTTAGCACATATAACGGAGCATGGAGATGGAGAGGGTCTTCAGATTCAACCCGCACTATACGGACATCTTGGAAATGAACTGCTGCTCCCGACAGCAGCTCCTGGGAAGGTCATGGAGCGTCCCAGTCATCCGGCATCTATTCGCTCCACTGAAGGATTATTTTGAAAGTGTGTAGAAGCCACACGGGGCCCCATGCTGCAGATTTATCATAGAGACGTCATTGAGATTTTACCACATCTAACCGCAGCGCTTTAACGCTGAATGAATTTTTTTTTCCCACCAAAATAATTCACAAAAGATTTTACCGCATATAACTGCAGCGCTGAATGCTGAATGAAATTTGTTTTTCCACCGAGATAATTCACAAAAGATTTTACCGCATATAAGTGCAGCGCTTAACGCTGAATACAATTTTTTTCCACCAAAATAAGTTCCAAAAGATTTTAACGCATATATCACCAAAATTATTCACAAAATATTGTGCCACATATAACTGCAGGGCTAAATGCTGAATACTTTTTTTTTTCCACTGAAATAAGGCACTAAATATTTTACAGCATATTACTACAGCGCTGAACACAGAATAAAATTAGTTTTTCAACCGAAATATGTCACAAAAGGTTTTTCCACATATAACTGGAACAGTGAACGCCAAGTATATTTTTCTTCTTCACCGTATATACACCACTAAAGGCTTTTCAACAGAGGGTTATAGGCTGTCAGTTTCAAAAAAACACCGGCACCTGAGGCAGAGTGATCTGAAGTAAACGGGATATAGCAAAGGAAGTAGGTCTGCACTGGAAGAGCGAGACGCAGTCCTCGTGTGGTTTCTGTGCTGCAGAAAAGTCCCCGTAGTGTCCAGTAATCAATACCGCAGATAGATGCAGGCTGGTGTGAATTAGTTCGCATTTTTGTGCAGGGTTAGTGCATAGTGTATTCACCTGTATTGGTGCACCGCTCTTATGGACGTAGTCACGTAAGCGCTAGTGTTGATCACAAATTTTTGAATTGCGAATTTTAATCGCGAATATCGGCACTTCGAGAATTTGCGAATATTCAGAATATTGCAAAATATATTCGCAATTGCGAATATTCGTTTTTATGCAAATTTTTTATATGCCACTTTTCGCAAGCAAGAAAATAATGTCATTATTTTTTGGATTGCGAAAATTTGCATACAAATTTAGCATAAATTTGCATAAAAATTTGCATAAACTGATATTTAAAAGGTATCTTTTAACACCTTACCCTAAGTTCACACCTGAGCGTTTTACAGCGCATTCCTACGCGCTGTAAAACGCTCAACAGTCGAAAACCCATGTTTCCCTATGGGCATGGTTCTCACCTGAGCGTTTTACAGCGCGTACAAACGCGCTGTAAAACGCCCTACGCATAAAAAAGTACTTGAGCTTTTTTTGGGGCGTTTGTCGCGCGTATTGTGATTGACACCACAGTAGTCAATCACACGAACGCGCGTACGACCTATTTCACCTTAAGGACCAGGCCATTTTTTCTAAATCTGACCAGTGTCACTTTATGTGGTGATAACTTTAAAACACTTTTTCTTATCCAGGCCATTCTGAGATTGTTTTTTTCGTCACATATTGTACTTCATGACACTGGTAAAATGAAGTCGAAAAATTTCATTTTTATTTATAAAAAAATACCAAATTTACCAAAAATTTAGAAAAATTTGCAATTTTTCAAGTTTCAATTTCTCTACCTCTATAATACATAGTAATACCGCCAAAAAAGTTATTGATTTACATTCCCCATATGTCTACTTCATGCATAGATCATTTTGGGAATGCCATTTTATTTTTTGGGGACGTTACAAGGCTTAGAAGTTTAGAAGCAAATCTTGAAATTTTTCAGAAATTTTCAAAAACCCACCTTTTAGGGACCAGTTCAGGTCTGAAGTCACTTTGTGAGGCTTACATAATAAAACCACCCAAAAATGACCCCATTCTAGAAACTACACCGCCCAAAGTATTCAAAACTGATTTTACAAACGTCATTAACCCTTTAGGTTTTCCACAAGAGTTAATGGCAAATGGAGATAAAATTTCACAATTTCAATTTTTTGTAAAATTTTCCATTTTAATCCAATTTTTTCCAGTAACAAAGCAAGGGTTAATAGCCAAACAAAACTTAATATTTATTCCCCCGATTCTGCAGTTTGCACGAACACCCAATATGTGGTTGTAAACTGCTGTATGGCCAAACTGCAGGGCGCAGAAGGAAAGGAACGCCATATGGTTTTTGGAAGGCAGATTTTGCTGGACAGGATTTTTGACACCATGTCCCATTTGAAGCCCCCCGATGGACCCCTAGAGTAGAAACTCCATAAAAGTGACTCCCTCTAAGAAACTACACCCCTCAAGGTATTCAAAACCAGTTTTACAAACTTTGTTAACCCTTTAGGTGTTCCACATGAGTTATTGGCAAATGGAGATAAAATTTCAGAATTTCAATTTTTTGTTACCTTGTCTCAAAAAAAGTGTAATATAGAGCAACCAAAAATCATATTTACCCTAAAATAATACCAACAAACGTTTCTACTGTAGGGGTGCATCAGGGGGGTTTCAAATGGGACATAGTGTCAAAAAACCAGTCCAGCAAAATCTGCCTTCCAAAAACCATATGGCATTCCCTTCCTTCTGTGCCCTGCCGTTTGGCCATACAGCAGTTTACGACCACATATGGGGTGTTTATGCAAACAAGAGAATCAGGGCAATAAATATTGAGTTTTGTTTGGCTGTTAACCCTTGCTTTATTACTGGAAAAATGGATTAAAATGGAAAATTTGCAAAAAATAGCTGTTTTTTGGACCGTTTTTATTTTTTGTTATTTACATCGTTGAACTGACAGGTTAGATTGTGTGCTATTTCTATAGAACGGGTTGTTATGGACGCGACAATACTAAATATGACTACTTTTTGGGGGTTTTTGTTTCAGTTTTACATAATAAAGCATTTTTGAAAAAAAATATTTTTTAGTGTCTCCACATTCTGAAAGCCATAGTTTTTTTTTTTTTTGGGCGACTGTCTTTTGTAGGGGCTTATTTTTTGCCGGATGAGATGGCGGTTTGATTGGAACTATCTTGGGGTGCATATGACATTTTGGTCGCTTGCTATTACACTTTTTGTGATATAAGGTGACATGCTGTGTTCAGCGGTCATGTGTTATTTTTATAGATCAGGTTGTGACGGACGCGACGATACATAATATGTATACTTTTTATTTATTTATATAAGTTTTACACAATAATATAATTTTTTAAAACCAAAAAAAATCATGTTTTAGTGTCTCCATAGTTTGAGAGCCATATATTTTTTTTTTTGGGGAGATTGTCCCATGTAGGGGCTCATTTTTTGTGGGATGATATGGCGGTTCGAATAGTACTATCTTGCGGTGCATATGACTTTTTGATCGCTTACTATTACACTTTTTGTGATGTAAGGTGACAAAAAAATGGCTTGTTTGACAACGTTTTTATTTTTTATGTTTACGGCGTTCATCTGAGGGGTTAGGTCATGTTACATTTTTATAGAGCAGGTCCTTACGGATGCGGCAATACCTAATATGTATACATTTTTTTATTTATTTTGGTTTTACACAATAATATTCTTTTTGAATATAAAAAAAACATGATTTAGTGTCTCAATAGTCTGAGAGCCATATATTTTTCAGTTTTTAGGCAATTGTCTCAGGTTGGGTATAATTTTTGCGGAATGAGATGACGGTTAGATTGGCACTATTTGGGGGGTCATATGACTTTTTGATCGCTTGCTATTACACTTTTTGTGATGTAAGGTGGCAAAAAAATGGCTTTTTGACAAAGTTTTTATTAATTATTTTTTTTTACAGTGTTTACTTGAGGGGTTAGGTCATGTGATATTTTTATAGAGCAGATTCTTACGGACTTGGTTCTGAAAGATCCAGTGAATCTGGTGTCTGTATAATACAGTACAGTACACTATATAGTGCACTGTGCTGTATTTTGTACTTTACAAAGTCTGAATAGACCTTTAGCAGGTCTATTCAGACTTTCAGCCCCATGGAGAGCAGGATGCTTCTGATAGCGTCCTGTCTCCATGGCAACCATCACCCGCTGCCATAAGAAAGCAGCGGGTCATAGATAGGGAGGGAGTGGAGCCCCTCCCTCTGTGATCCCATCTTGTTGGGGGGCTGCAAAGGCACAGCAGCCCCCCGATGAGAGAGGGAGGGAGCTCCCTCCCTGTTAACCCTTCCACACCGCGGTCCATACGGACTGCGATGTAGAAGGAGTTAAACGGCTGGCATCTGATCAAGCACAGATGCCAGCCGTTTCTATCAGAGTGTCAGCAAGTGTCACAGTGTCACAGACCGCGGGGATCAGAGATCGCACAAAGCGCTGCAAACAGCAGGTCTAAATTGACCTGCGGTTTGCAGCGATCGCCCATACGGGGGGGTCACAGGACCCCCCTGGGCATTGTAACAAGGTGAAATGCAAATACACATCGTGCAACACCTTTTTGGTAAAAACACTCAAGTTATTTATTGCACTTACAGGATTTCAGAAGTTAAAAGGCATGTCATCAATTATAAAATCATCATTGGGCAATGATGATTTTATAATTGATGACATGCAAATATATTGCAGCCTTCAAATTGGCCCACAAGCAAAAAGCAGGGAGGGATCATGGGTTCAGATAAAAAAAAAAATCTAGAATATTCACGAATACCAAAATATAGTACTATATTCTAAATCTTTGTGAATTCTCGAGGTGGCGATATTCGCGATTAAAATTTGCGATTCGAATATTCGCGTCCAACACTAGTACGGAGGAGAGGTAAAATGGCACAATTATAAATATTAAAATATTAGCACTATTTGTTATGAGTAATTCTGAAAATTAAAACCTAAACATAATATTATAGCAAAATGGATAAAATTTTAGAGCTGTGGTGTAAGATGCTACAGGCATGCACTAAATGTTGTAAAGAATTCTAACCCAAATAAACTGTTGGTCAATCTATGGAGGATAGACCAGGTATATGCTGTAAAATGGTTTGCTTTTGATGGTCGTACAGATGTAGTCATTGTTATTTTAACAACCAGCTCCACGAGGATGTTCATTTTATGCAGTGTGATTTGCTGCAACATTTTTTTTTGTTGCCTTAACACATAAGGGTACTTTCACACTTGCGTTAAACTTTTCCGGTATTGAGTTCCATCCTAGGGACTCAATACTGAAAAAAAAATGATCAGTTTTATCCTAATACATTCTGAATGGAGAGCAATCCGCTCAGTATACATCAGGATGTCTTCAGTTCAGTCACTGTATGTTTTTTGGACGGAGAAAATACAGCAGCATGCTAAGGTTTTTTCTCTGTCCAAAATTCCGGGACACTTTGAATTGAATTAATGCCAGAAAAACGGATCTGGTTTTGCAGTCTGGGCATGCACAGACCTTTAAAAATGTGAAAAAGATAAATATCAGATTCGTGTTTCCAGATGACAATCAGAGAGACGGATCCGGTATTGCAATGCATTTGTGAGACAGATCCACATCCTGATCTATTCTACAAATAGTATCCATTGTCATACAGATTGCCTGAATCCAACAACGCAAGTGTGAAAGTACCCTAAGCCAGTGAAAACAATAGTGGCTACAACTGTGTGTCAAGATATAGTTACTTGTTTGCAAAATTGATGTAGCCTGGTTGAAAAATGTTCCATTTTCACAAATGGTAATGCTCAACAAATATGTCAAAAACGTTTATAAATATCCACTGATGGCCCAATGGCAGAGACATTTATTAAAATTATTTTGACCTATGACATCTAGCTCATCATGTTTATGCTGAAGCTTATTTAGACCCTTAGCATCACTTTAATTTCCTTACCACAAGGTATAGCAAATATATTGTAACACCATTTTAATACATAGTATTTTGTTGATTGATAGTGTTGTCAAAAAATTACATGGGAACATTTTTCAAACTGGTGTAAAGTCTACATGACCTAGTTTTCCCAGAACCTGTTGAAATCCTTAGACTCCACAAACCAGAGTGTCCTGCACAAAGTCTGACTGCGCATAAGTGTGTTGGAAATCTGCCTTGTACCTCTCATAGAGATAACTATATCATTTAAGGTAGCTGTTGCTATGGTTTACCATTTGACCCTGTTGAGGTGGAAATACCACCTAGCTGAACTGTTGAACTGTAATGAAATTGTTGCTCTATCATACTAGAATTTCTAGAATTGTATGTTCATTAGTGATGAGCTAGAGGTGCCATATTCGATATAGAATAATGACGAATATTCGATTTCGATGAATATATGATGAATATTCAATCAAATATTCGTCATTATTCTATATATTGCGAATGTTACGCAAATTTATATTCGCATTGCGAATTAAACTTAGAGCTCAAGTTCCTAATGGTTGTAACTTGTATTGCTAGAATTGACGAAGATAACAAATATCACGAATATGGCACTATATTCTCAATCTTCGTTATATTCTAGCAATACAACCATTAGGAACTCAGTTCTAAGTTTAATTCACAATGCAAACATATACTCGCATTGCCAATTGATCTTAGAGCTAAGTTCCTAATGGTTGTATTGCTAGAATATAATGAATATCACGAATATATCACTATGTTCTCAATCTTCGTTATATTCTAGCAACAACCATTAGGAACTCAGCTCTAAGTTTCATTCGTGAAGCGAACATATAATCGCATTGCGAATTGATCTTAAAACCAACTTCCTAATGGTTGTATTGCTAGAATATAACAAAGATGACGAATATCACAAATTCACGAACATAGCACTATATTCTCAATCTTAGTTATATTCTAGAAACAACCATTAGGAACCCAGCTCTAAGTTTCATTCGCGAAGCAAACATATAATCGCATTGCGAATTCAACTTAGAGCTGGGTTCCTAATGGTTGTTGCTAAAATATAACGAAGATTGAGAATATAGTGCTATATTCGTGATATTCGCTATATTCTAGCAATACAACCATTAGGAACCCAGCTCTAAGTTTAATTCGAAATGCGAGTACTTCAGGTTTTATTAATCACCTTGCGATTACAACTTAGTCAAATTTGTGAGATCGTGATTCTCACATCCGACAGTACATTTTAGCATGGAGGCATTCCCATGCACATGGGAAGTCAGCAGAAGCAGCAACGGGCATTGACTGGAGCATTGGCATAGAGCCAGGAATCCTCCGAACAGGTAATAACAGCTTTTGGTAAGTGGGAAGACAACCAGAAATAGCGAATATTTGCTAATAGCTAAAAAAAATCGCTATTTGAATATTAGCGCTCAACACTAATGTTCATGCAAGTTATTTTTTCTCCCAGAACTTTGGTGTGCCATGTACTAGCACCCATGACGATATGCAATATTATGATGTAATGTGATTAACCATGTACTGTACCTTTAAGCTGCTCTGAGATGCAGTGAAATATTGGTAAATGTATTTGCACTTCTGTGAGTGAGATTTCCTTTAAGTATTGAGACCATGGCAGTAATATAAAGTGATGGCACACCAAGGCAGCGTCATGACACTGTGGAGATTCATAAAACCTTGGTAGGATGTCATTAACATTGCAAAGATCAGACAAAATACAATACATGAAAATACATTTCACTGTATAATGATATAGATTTATGCATTCATGCAATCTACTAAACAAGTGTATTATAAGGGACTGCTTGGAAGACTTCATTGTTAGAATCAAGTAGGAAATGGAAAATAAGCTGATAAGCAGTTGCTAGAGACAAATCCAGTGATCATTCCTATGAAAATGGTGGAGGTAATTGCTACTGGTCAAAAAGGGTCCCTGTGGATGAGTATTAGGCTTTAGCTAGGACATAGAAGCCAAATACTGCAAAGGAGTTGGAGCAAAAGCTCAAGAGTAGATCAAATCCAGTTCTGAGCCACGCCCCCTGCACTGATCACATGACAGTGACGTCACCCCAGGTCCTTCAGCTGTTCAACAGTTCGGGTTGGTGGCATTCGCCCCTTATGGATTCCATATGCCGCTATAGTGGAATCCATAACGGGATGCGCGACTTACCACAACCCGAACGCCGAACACCGGACTTTTTTTTAAAGTTCGCTTATCTCTACTCAGGAGTAACAAAAGCTCTGTAGTCTGGGCATCCTGGAAGCAGTAAGACCTGTAAAAGACCACACCAAAAGAACTAACCTCAATTGCTTAAGATGACATTATCTATTAAAAATAATAATCAGACAAACATGGGAATTTCCCACCACACAAATATAATAAATTGCCTATACCAAAAATATGTAACTCATGGACAACATAAACATATAAAATTATATAATCTTTATTGAAAAATATGTGTTTCAGCTATTAAGCCTTCGCCTGGGGGCTAGCGTCCACTCCGACAGATACGTTTTGGCTATCAAGTCTTTGTTTGGGGTTTAACCTCAGATGAAGGCTTGATGTAGTGTATGGGAGCTGTAATGCCCGTCACTACAAAAGGGTCACTTGTGTGCTGTCGTTCCCCTCATTTATGGGGAGGTTGGTATAAATTACCTTCAATGTAATGTAATGCTATGTACTTCCCTGTTACTGTGTGGTTGCCATGTGCAGGCCTGCTAGGGATGTCATTCCAGCTCTAGGTCAGTAGAGGGAGCTAGGGAGCCCTAGTATATATAGTCAGGCCCAGTCAGGGAAGTTCAGTCTATTCCAGTCCAGGCCATGAGCCTGTGAAGGCAGTGCAGGCCTGGAGCCTGCAGACTAGGAGAGGGCATTGCAGTCCCTGTAACCGGGTTCCAGATCCAAGGAGAAGGTTCCCCTCCTGAGTCCGTATTTGCAGAAGTAGGAACACCACAGTTAACCAGCCAAGGAAGCTGAGAAAGGCAGAGCCAAGTACAGTAAAGCAAGCGGTACTAAAGACACCAGAGGAGGTACTTGATAATTACAGACCCTAGGATATACGCCAGATATAGGGCATTGGGGCCTTGGAGGATAGTTTGAATGTTCCAGGATCAGACAGGTAGAGAGTGCAAGCCGCCTGTACTGCAAGGGTCCTGTGTTTTACCCTCTGAGAATCACCTTGCTATGTCAGAGACTGCCGTATGTAACTATAACCTGTAACTTACTGAAACCAATCGTCTTCTAAGGAACTGCGCTTCCATCTATGTCCATGTATGATTACCACCAAAGCTTCAGTAAAGTTCAAGTTCTGTTTTATTACAACGTGGTTCCTCAATTATTCCTACTATCAACAAACGGTGTGCCACCGTTAATTGGCACTGGCGTCACGAACTCTACCTATAACTACCTGTCCTTGCAGAAGTACCAGAGAGTCAGCCTGTCTCAGGTTAGTGGTCATAACTGCACTATAACACCCAGGAACACTACCGAACCCTAACTTGAGTACGCTGCATTGATAGCTGAAACACACAATGGGGTGAATGCTGGACCACTGTCACTTATGACTATATTATGTATATTTTTGCAGATGATGCACTTTATTACTTATTTTTAAGCATGCTCAGAAATGGTAACTGCTGACCGTTTCTTGTAGACACTTGTGATATATGTGTACTAGGGAGAGGAGCCCAGATCCTTTGGCTGTAATTCTATTTAAGGGTATCTGTCGGCAGATTTGTTCCTATGAAACTGGCTGACCTGTTGCATGTGCACTGGGCAGCTGACGGCATCTGTGTTAGTCCCATGTCCATATGTTCCTGCATTCCTGAGAAAAATGAATTAGTAATATATGCAAATAAGCCTCTAGGAGCAACAGTGATATTTCCATTAATCCTAGAGGCTCTACTCTCTCTGCAACTACTTTGCCCTCTGCCCTTTAATTGACAGGGCCAGGCAGTTGTGATCATGTTGATTAAGGCCAGTAATAAAACATTGGCCTGTAACAGAGATCAGCCAACCTGTAAGCAGTACTGTGTAAGAAATGTAATGCAATATTGAGTGTCGAGAAGCAGAGATGCCGTCCGTGATGAATAATAGTATGCATAGTGGTTGTGAAAGAAGATACTACAACCTGGGACTGTATGTCACAAGGCAGAGATACTGCAATGAATAATTGTGTGCACAGTGGTTGTTGAATCAGAGATCCCAAAACTAGGGAGCGCCTGTGTAGATTGTGTGCTGTGCTACTTGGAAAGAAAGCTGTGCTGATAAATGTGAGTACTGCCATTTACATTTTTGCCACCCTGAAGAGATCAAAACCATAGTGTTAACACTCAGATAGTTGGGTGCAATGCAAGGCAGAGGAAGTGTGAGTTGTTACATCTTAAAGGGGTTATCCCATGATTAATGCCAAAAAATGTAGAACAAGCCCTGTACCTCACATGGATCCAGAGATCTCCCCATTTATTGCTTTGCTAGATATATATTAAGTCCAGGAGGCATGTTTATGCCCTCCCTATCACAACTCAGGAGGAAGCTGAACAATGACATTGAGCTTGTGCGACCATCTAAGTGAGTTTGACAAATAAATAAGAAAAAGGCCAAACAGCAGGTGGCGCTATACAGATACATTTAATTGAATAACTGAGTAGCTATACAAAAATTTTAATATTTTGTTTACTTTTACATAGTCTGAATTGCTATGATCTAAAAATGTGGGTTTTTCTTTATTTTTCAGGCCAACACTTGCCATATGAGGATATTTTCTGAGCAGCTATGCTAAACACGCTTTAATGGCTAATAACCATAAATAACTGGGGAGAAGATTAAGTTGGGTCACAGCATATACACTTCTCTAGAGGGTAGATAACCATGCAGTTCAATGTCTTCTTGGCACAGAAAATAAAGATAGTAGCATGTGAAAGAGATATAGAACTTATCTTATACTACAGCTTAAAATATCTCTGAATTCTAATTATCCCACCAAGCATCAGTATTCTAGCTGCCGTAGAGTCTTTGGATGTGTTGAAACACCTGGCAGTATAGCATATTTTCTGCCAACATAGGCACATCAGAAAAGGTGTTAATTTTAGGCTAACAGCATGATCTTTGGGTTTGGGGCAGTGCCAAGAAAATGTGACACAGCTGCGTATATGCGCTTTTCCTAATTTAGTCAGCTGTTTCTCTGTGGATTTAGAGCGGGTATTCCAGCAAGCTGCACTAAGCCTAAGTAAGTTCCACTGATGCACCTGTATTATACAGAAAAGAAGAAAAACATACAGTGCAAAAAGATTTTCTTGTTTAGATTACTAATTAATGTCCCTTAATTGATTGATGACTAGAAATGCTAAAACTGAATTTTAAAACATTTTCTTAACATAAGTCGCACCATTAAATTTATGGCATTTTTTTTTAGACATTGTTAAAAGCAGAAATGTACTTTGAAAAAAAAAGTAATCTTTAGCACAGCATAAAGGCAAAGGCAAACCATAAAAAATTATCATTACTGTATCTTAGACATAATGGAAATGGTCATAAAGTTTCAACAGAGTTACAAAAAACCCTTTATATGGGCCGAGAATCAGACCAATTGTTGGGAATGAATGTTCATCTGAATGTTAAAATCTAACAGTTTACCCTTGTAAAGTTGCCACTGATCACACGGCAAAGGAGTAAAGTTATCTTTTGTTTGGGTAATTGAATCTTTCACAGGGGATGTGCTGCCAGATTAGCCCTGTACAACAATAATGCAAATAACATTTCAAAATGGCCTAATTAAACTCAATTCAAATGGGCAGTGCCAAAAACCTAAATTTAACCTTGGTGCTGGCAGTTCCAGGTAGAAAAAAAAAACAAATTCACACAGGAACCCATCGGCTGGTCATTAATATAACTATTAGAGATGAGCACCGAAACCGAATTTCCTCAGGATTCATGGTAACAAATCGCATTTTTTACTAAAATGGCAGCTGCATGTGTGAGGACATGGAGCAAGGAACTCTAGGAAGGCGGGATCACCCATACTGACATGTATACAGCCAATCAGCAGCCAGCCCTGTGATGTTACAGCCCTATAAATAGCCTCAGCCATCTTGGATTCTGCCATTTACCAGTGTACTTAGTGCAGGGAGAGACGACAGCAGGCGTACGGACAGTGTTAGAAAAAAAGTAATTTGCTAAATGTGCTAAAAAAACTATTTACAAGGGCAGGGAAAGATTATTCAAAGTGTGGGGAAAGGATAGGGAGGAATCATTCCACAGCATATATATAGAACAGGGTTCAGTAGGGGAGGTTACAGCCTGGGTAATAGGAATAATCCCTTAACACCTTGCTGCATTGACTGGGGATCCAAATTGCCATTATACAGCTCTTTAATTCCAGCAAGCTGTTCTTATTAGGGTGCAAGTGCTGTTTGATACAGGCTATTAACAGGGTTTGCACTTGTGCGGTATAGTTATATGTTCTAAAGCATTTTTTGGCTTGTATTAGTGGGAAAAAGGGCTTATTAGCAGTTGTGTGCTGAAGTGCTAAAAGTACAGCCCTTTTTGTCATGTGTTAGTGGAAAAAGAAAAAATATATTTGCCGGTCAGCGGTGCAGTTATATGTTCTGAATCCTTTTTTTACGTTTTTTATTGAAAGGTATGTAAGCATACAGAGGAACGTAAAGTTAGAAGTACTGCATGATAGTATAAACTGTATGATTGGTTACAGAAGTATTATATTGCCTGATAAATGACAGGCATGCAGATTGTGTTTCTTGACATTATTAATATCAAAACTGATCATCGAAAGTCAATGAAAATTCCAGAAAGAGGACCATGCCTGCCAGCGACTCTTATGTTTGGCAATCGTTCTGTTCACCCAAGCCACAATTTCCTCAATTGATCCACCTTTCCAATCCATTGAGATAAAGATGGAAGCTCAGAGGACAACCAAAGACGTGGGCTTAAGAGGCGAGATCCCAACAATGCCAATTGAGGCGATAGCGGGATTGATAGATTGCACATTTTATTGTACTTACAGAAAATCTCTGACCACCAAGCCTGAATCAGTGTGCAACTCCACCAGATATGAAAATATGATACTTTCTGCTTATGACATCTCCAACAGGTATCCACTCCATTGGCGCTATATAGGCATGTGATATCAGGGGTTTTATACCATCTGGTTAGGATCTTATACCCATTCTCCTGTGTCCTGACACATCTGCTGGACCTCTTTTGTTGTCCCTAGGAGACACCTAGATCTCTCTCCCATAGAGCAATAGGCTGGTTTTGGCATAAGTATAGGGGTGCACAATCTCTTGTATATTTGGGAGATCATCTTAGCATGAAACTTCTGGTCTGTAAATAGACTCTTAAGCCAAATCAATGGGCGCAATAAGGCCTGCTTAGGCACATGTTTGGAGATAAATGACCGTAAAAATGAGATCAGAGGGGGAAAGAGTCTACTTTCAGGGAATAGTTGCAATATAGCCTCTCCTCCCAAAACCTCTTCTCACTCACTGAATAGGGTCAAAACTGGTTATGTAGAGTTCCGTATGGAATGGGGTAGATTTTCCCACAAAGTTGAGGGAGCATGGGCTAAAATGTCTTGTAATTAAATTAAAGGTGATGGTAGTGGAATAGCATAAGGAGACTCTTGTAGCCATTTCCAAGCTGACAGAGTGGCTTTAACTAACAAAGCTCGCCTGTTCCATTGGGACCCATGTTCCACTTGGCCGTCTAGTGAATTAGTTAACTACCTTTGATATGAGAATGGCTCTCCCATACATCTCCAGGTTGGGGAGGCTGATCCCCCCAAAAGACTTGGGTTTGCTGAGGGTAGAATAAGCTATGCGTGCCTTCCCGCTCATGTAAAGGCTCGGATTCGCTGTTTCAGTGTGGCGTAATATGATCACAGGACTGGGATGGGTAATACTTGCAGTAAATAAGTCACTTTGGGCAGTATAACTGATGTCACAATATTTTTCCTGCCAAACCAGGATAGCATGACATTTTTTAGTGTATTTAGCTGGTCTGATATCGAGTGTAAGGTGGGTATATAATTGAGTCGGAACAGTGTCGATGGGTTAGGCCCTATTTAGACACCAAGATAAATAATGCACGAAGTGTCCCAGTTAAAGGGGGATTTAGCTATTAAATCTTGTTTGACTGAGTCAATAAGGTCTAAACTTAATATATGGGATTTATTCATGTTTATTTTAAAGTCTGAGAAACAGCTAAACTGTTCCAAGATACAATACATATGGGGTAAAGAGGTTGTAGAGTTGGTGGTTTCATTCCTAACCGCTTGTAATAATGACTCCATAACAAGCACAAATAATAAAGGGGAAATAGAGCATCTCTGTCTGGTGTCGTTATATGTTCTAAAGGCATTTTTGGCGTGTATTAGTGGCAAAAAAATATATATTTCTTGCCGTTCAGCGGTGCAATTATACACTGCCTGTTCAAAAAAAAGTTGCCACCAAAAAGAAAAAAAGGTCACACACGCTAATATTTCGTTGGACCGACTTTAGCTTTGATTATGGCACGCATTCGCTGTTGCATTGTTTTGATAAGCTTCTGCAATGTCACAAGATTTATTTCCATCCAGTGTTGCAATAATTTTTCACAGAGATCTTGCATTGATGGTAGAGTCTGACCGCTGCACAAAGCCTTCTTCAGCACATCCCAAAGATTCTCAATGGGGTTAAGGTCTGAACTCTGTGGTAGCCAATTCATGTGTGAAAATGATGTCTCATGCTCCCTGAACCACTCTTTCACAATTTGAGACCAATGAATTCTGGCATTGTCATCTTGGAATATGCCCATATAATCAGGGAAGAAAAAAATCCATTGATGGAATAACCTGGTCATTCAGTATATACAAACAAAAAACTTTTAACAGCACTCTGCAAACAGAACTCTGCCCTGCCTCTATGACAGAAGCTGTAAGCTGGTAGTTTGTGTACATTTTGATCAAAAGGTACTAAGCCACTCGCCACGCCAAGGCCCCCTCGTGAGTGGTCCTAACGCTAAATCCTTCTGTCATAGAGGCAGGGCAGAGTTCTGGTTGCGGAGTGCTGTTAAAAAATCTTTTGTTTGTATATATATGTGCCACAGTAACGTGCACCTGCAGACAGGGACGTGCTGACTGACCCCCCATTTGTGTTTCTGGTCATTCAGTATGTTCAGGTGGTCAGCTGATCTCATTCTTGGAGCACATACTGTTGCTGAACCTAGACCTAACCAACTGCAGCAACCCCAGATCATAACACGGCCCCCACAGGCTTGTACAGCAGGCACTAGGCATGATGGGTGCATCACTTCATCTGCCTCCTTCTTACCCTGATGCACCCATCACTCTAGAACAGGGTTAATCTGGACTCATCAGACCACATGACCTTCTTCCATTGCTACAGAGTCCAATCTTTATGCTCTCTAGCAAATTGAAGCCTTTTTTTCTGGTTTGCCTCACTGATTAGTGGTTTTCCTTCGGCTACACAGCTGTTCAGTCCCAATCCCTTGAGTTCCCTTTGTATTGTGCATGTGGAAATGCTCTTACTTTCATTACTAAACGTAGCCCTGAGTTCTACTGTTGTTTGTCTTCGATTTGATTTCACCAAACCTTTAAGTGATCTCCGATCACGATCATTCAGGATTTTTTTCCAGCCACATTTCTTCCTCGCATACGATAGGTCTCCACTATCCTTCCAGTTTTAAAAAATGCGTTGGACAGTCCTAAACCCAATTTTAGTAGTTTCTGCAATCTTCTTAGATGTTTTCTCTGCTTGATGCATGACTATGATTTGACTGTTCTCAAAAAGACTAACATCTTTTCCACGTCCGCGAGATGTGTCTTTCGACAAGGTTGTTTAAGAAATGAAAAGCAACTCATTGCACCAGTAGGAGTTAAATAACTTGTTGCCAGCTTGGGGTGTATTAATAAGAAAAAGAATATACAGTTGTGTTCAAAATTATTCAACCCCCAATGCTGTAAAGGGTTTTAGGGAATTTAGTGTACATTTGTAATTGTGTTCAGAATGAAATCTTACAAGGACTTTTTAAAGAACCAAATGCAACTATAATGACATCAATTGTTTTGGTAATACAGTATTAAATGTTTTTTTGTGATTTCTTCATTGACACAATTATTCAACCCCTTAAAGACTACCCCTCTTAAGAACAGAGGTTCATTCAAGTGTTTTCGATCAGGTATTGAAAACCCCTGTGGATGTCAAGGAGCAGCAATCAAGCATAATAAGCACCATTTAGGCAGATTTAAAATGATTGTGATACTCAGCTCCTTCTAGACATTTACTGGTGTGTTTACAAACATGGTGAAGTCAAGAGAATGGTCCAGGAAGACAAGAGAAGAGGTGATTTCTCTTCACAGGAAGGGCAATGGCTATAAGAAGATTGCAAAGATGGTAAACATACCAAGAGACACCATAGGAAGCATCATATGCAAATTCAAGGCAAAGGGCACTGTTGAAACACTACCTGGTCGTGGCAGAAAGAAGATGCTGACTTCGACTGCTGTGCGCTACCTGAAGCGCAAAGTGGAGAAAAGTCCCCGTGTGACTGCTGAGGAAATGAAAAAAGATTTGTCAGATGCGGGTACTGAAGTTTCAGCTCAGACAATAAGGCGCACACTGCGTAATGAAGGCCTTCATGCCAGAACTCCCAGGTGCACCCCCTTGCTGTCTCCAAAGAATAAGAAGAGTCGACTGCAGTATGCCAAAAGTCATGTGGACAAACCACAAAAGTTTTGGGATAGTGTTCTGTGGACTGATGAAACAAAATTAAAACTGTTTGGGCCCATGGATCAACGCTATGTTTGGAGGAGGAAGAACAAGGCCTATGAAGAAAAGAACACCTTGCCTACTGTGAAGCATGGCGGGGGGTCAATCATGCTTTGATTGACAGGGAAGCTTTAGCGTGTGCAAGGTACCATGAATTCTCTTCAGTACCAGGAGATATTGGATGAAAATGTGATGCAGTCCGTAACAAACCTGAGGCTTGGGAGACATTGGACCGTTCAACAGAACAATGATCCCAAGCATACCTCCAAGTCCACTAGAGCATGGTTGCAGATTAAAGGCTGGAACATTTTGAAGTGGCCATCGCAGTCACCAGACTTAAATCCGATTGAGAACCTCTGGTGGGACTTAAAGAAAGCAGTTGCAGCGCGCAAGCCTAAGAATGTGACTGAACTGGAAGCTTTTGCCCATGAAGAATGGGTGAAGATACCCGTAGATCGCTGCAAGACACTTGTGTCAAGCTATGCCTCACATTTAAAAGCTGTTATAACTGGAAAAGGATGTTGTACTAAGTACTAAGATTGAATGTCACTTGGGGGTTGAATAAAACTGATAATGATGTGAGCACAGAAAAGACATTTGTGGTTATTTCATTATAAATGTTATGTTATATTTGTCTGACTTACAAGTGCCTCTTTAATTTAATTGTAAGCAAGATGACTGAAATGATCAAAATCAATGTCAAACTGGCCAAAACACTCAATTTCAGTGGGGGTTGAATAATTTTGAACACAACTGTATCTTATTAGATGGTCTGCAGTGAACCGACATTGTCATACTGCCATTGTTGGGGATGTTATAATGCAAAAAATAAGTACGTGTTATTAGCCATTCTGTGGTGAATTTACATTGTCATACAGACATTGTTGCGCTGTATTAATAGCAAAAATAAGTATCTGTTATTAGCTATTCTGCGGTGAATTTACATTGTCATTCAGTGGTGAAATTTGTTTGTTATACAGCCTTTTTTGGGAAAATCGATGGGTGATTATAGACCTCATTTTGCTCTATGGACTGAATTACGTCGATTAGCCATTCATTGGGGACCTTTTTTTGAGAAACAGCCTTTTTGGAAAATTTGATAGGTGATTGTAAACCTTATTTTGCTGTATGGACAGAATTACATCAATTATCCATTTGTTGGGGAATTTTTTTGTGAAACAGCCTTTTTTGTGAAAATTGTTTGGTAGCTGTAACTAAGGTCAAGAACAATATATGTCCTTTACGGCCCACTGGGTAAATGTGGTTCCTGCCCAGCCACACCAGCAACCTGACCAGGTGATGCTGCTTCAACCTCCACGTTCTCACGCAGTTGGTTCTGCAACAATGTCCGTCTCTGCCTCCTCATCGTCCACTATGTCCCCAGCCACCCCTGCAGGGACAATTCGCAGTGCCCCTGCAGCATACCACATGTGCAGGGCACAGCAGTGTCATGTTGTTCTGCACCTCGTTTGCCTGGGCAGGTCTGACTGGGAGGGCCCACAGGCTATCAGAGGCTGGTGCAGGTGGTGCGGGGACGTCATCACCGCTGAATGTAGGAGGTATGTTGGGCTGTATTACCCTGTATTTCTGTAGTGATGGGAGCAGGGGCTGAGTGGTCACAGAGGGCGCGGGTGGGGTTGCAATGTATTTGGGGGTCGGGCCCTGGGAGGGGGGGCCCAATTCAAAGTTTGCCCTGTGGCCCATACAAGTCTAGTTACACCACTGCCTCTGCGCTGATGTTCTACTGACATTGCTGCTGTGGCAGGGTAGGAGGATAGGCTCAGTCACCTTGACACTTTGTGGCCTCCTGATGCTGCCGCCACCTCCACACTGTCATTGTGCCACTCTGTCGCCTCCTCCTGATGCTGCCGCCACCTCCAGACTCTTTCATTGGGCTACTCCGTGGTCTCCTCATTCACATGTTATCTCTGTTTTGGATCCACTCCTGTTTTTTTTGGCATTAGCAATACTCATGGATTACTGAGCAAATGCTGACCGAGTGAAGGTGGATGCTCAACAGACAGGATCCGTTTTTTGGGGGTTATTTTTCTGACAGATCAGATGAAGGGCAAAATAATCAGTGACGTCAACACAAAATTACTGCTGACACCCTCTCCACTCTGATGGGGGGCTCTATTTGTATAAGCATTTAATAGAGCAGGTTCTGTAGACATCTATGTGGAATCAGCTGATGACAGTGTAAAAGGAGTGCACTTCTTATTAAAGCTAACATCTACCTGTAAGGCTGAGTTGATAATTGAATTATTTGGTCAGTTTTGGCCCCGTGACCGCCTAAATAAGTGAAGTATGCTGTGATTCTAAGAGTGACGCCTGTTATCTGCGTGTCATATGGAGTCAGTATTATTTCACTACTAAAGCAGACTCCCTATGCGTGTTACTGCAAGGCATAGTATTCTACACCACTATAAAGGCTCTCTGCAGCCAGAAAATAGACTTTTTTTTAATGAAATTAGCCGCAAATAAATTTGGATCGAACCAAATTTTTGCCCAAAAATTAGGCAAACTGGCAAATCGAATTTTTAAAAATTCATTCATCTCTAATAACCGTTGCAATAAATGCGGTACATAGCATCGAGATTGCTGTAATTTGTTACCAAAACCAATAATTTGAAATATCCCTAGTCCTTGGCATATGCTCAACAGCATCAAAATACCTAGTTGAAATAAAAATATTGTCCAACATAAAGCAGATATTCACTTAAAGATCATATATAGACAAACTATGGTAAAACTTTTTGCAAAGTAGGTATCCTCAAAGGAAAGTATCATATATATTGAACATCCAAGTAAAATATGCAGTGGTCTAGTCACGAGGAATTCTTAGTGGGGTTGTTTAGTGGGGTTGGCGTGTAGATAGATTTAAACAGTAAAATTAGAATACGATATAGTAGAAGCAGGAGAGCAGTGGCCCAATATATATAGTGAAGGCTGGTTACAGCCTATATTTGTGGGAAGGGCTGCCTCCGCTATTTAGTCCTGGTGGCTGGGCATTTGAGGGCGGTCCTCTCGTGCAGCAGAGCTTCTGGTCAAGTGTGACATCACTTCCTGGTCCCGGCTTCCACCCCTGTTCGCAGCACTCCGTGAGTGGTAAGTCGTGTCCTCGTCGGCATTCCGGCTCGGGGCGCAGCAACGCTGGCCGCCCTGCCGGCACGAATCGGAAATGAGGCATTCACCCCCCTCTGCTCCTAAGACGCCGCTCTTCAGCCAGCCTGGCTGTGGGCGGCCGGCCTGTCACCTCTTAGCCGCGGCTTGCTTCGGGCTCAGGGCTTCTTGTTCAAGCGGCATCTGTGGGGGGCGGTATGATCTGGTGTGGGCCCGCATTCAGGCAATTTGGAGTTTGGGTGGTTGGCAAGCTTGGTGTCACCTAAGCATTCGGGCAGGCGGCCCGTCCAGATGGCAGAACCGTTTTGCTCTGGGGGTGAGGGCGGGATTTCCTTCTTTCCAGCTCCTTAGTGCAGCATTACAGTTTATATAAAAAATAATAATAATCATTTTATTTAAGTGTGTCCTTTAGTTCCCGTTAGGCCACACTGCTGGTCACGTCTAGCATGTTGGTTGTTGTCACCCGTCGCGTTCCAGGTGATGCAAGGTCCCCGCTTCAGCGCACATGTCTTGTTTGTTGTCCTGCTTCGTCACCTGAATCGTTTGGGCGGCCTATCCGACCATACCATAAGCCCGCCTCTTACCCAGTTCAGCCTTGCTCAGGGTAGGCAACTTTACCTAGCACTCTGGTTACTGGCAGAATCAGGCATGGTTGCCCGCATGCCCGCATCACCCAAGCCACGTCTGCTCGCCTGAATTGCTCAGGTCAGGTCTTCCCCACTACAGTGTTGTTTTGCCGGATTCGCTCAGATCCTATTTCTTTCAGGTGTAATTGCTGGGTTTGTGTCATTCATGTTCAGTTGCCTGAATTGCTCAGGTTCATGTGTCATCCATGTATAATGGCCTGAATCGCTCAGGTCACGTGTCATTCACGTATATCTGCCTGAATCGCTTAGTTTTACGTATCATTCGTGTATATCTGCATGAATCGCTCAGGTTTATGTCTCTTGCTTGTGTAATGGCTTGATCCGCTCAGGTCATGCCACTTTTTTGTACTGTCACCTGAATCACTCAGGTCCTGTTCCTTCTATATGTATTGGTCCGATCTACTCAGGTCATGTTCCGTTTGATGTCCGGTCAGTCCTGAATCGCTCAGGGCAGGTCTCTCCTATTGTTATGTATGTTAGCCTGAATCGCTCAGGTTTCCTTCATCCATGTTCGTGGCACCCTGAATTGCCCTGGTCCCGAGTCATTCCTATATACCAGCCTGAATCGGGTCACTCATCCCGCTAGCCACCATGTTAGTCAGGCATATTCCTCCTGTTGGTCTTCACCCATTCCACCCAGTCTCGTTTGGAGTTTCACCTGTGTTCTGCTGGTTCTTGTCCACATTCTTCTCATACAGGCACGTGTTGGGTTCAACTCGACTTCGCAGGAATCGGTCCCTCTTCCTTTTTCTGGCACATCTGCTTCTTTTCTCTCTGTCCACCTGATCCACTCAGGCTTCGTCCCGTTTCTGTTTTTCTGGCTTGCTGGTCCAGGCCCATTTGACTCACGTGCGAGTTCATATCATTGTTTTATAGGTTCATACGGATCCCTGCATCCCATCATTTCTGTTCGAGTCCTGTCAGTGGAATTTAGTCAGGGTTGAGATTTGGTTCGGGTAGGAGTCAACAGTCTTTTTTCCACACATTTTGATAGTTTCTCACATTCTCGTCTGGTCGTTCTCACTACTTTTCGTCTTTAAAAAAAAAAAAAGTGTAAACATATACATGCTTGTCTTTCTGTCCTCTCAGGCGGAAGATGTCTCAAGCGTCCGACTTAGAGGATAACATGTAAGGCCCCGGGTCGTCAGTTTCAGGTCATGCCAGCAGCCTGTCTCTCAGGAATTGGACTATACCCAAGCTCATTGCGGAGCTAAATAGGAGGGGAATTCACCACCCCACATTCGCAAGGAAGGCAGAATTCTATTGGCTGCTGATGACGGAGTCAGGGGGTTCTAGTGAACAGCCTTCTCTCTCCTCCATTCAGTTGTCCCTGAATCAGTTGCAGTCCACCATTGGCAGCCTAGCTGGATCAATGGCGATATCCAGTCTAGGGTGATGGAGCTGGAATCTCGGGTACCTGTGGCTTTGCAGTCTCCTGCTCCGGCAGCTATTCCTCCCACCTCACGGGAGTCAGTGTCAGGCACGCCTAGTGCCAGTCCTCCGGTAGCTCCGTCGCACTTCATCCCAAACAATTTGAAGAAAGATATCCTAGCTGGGAAAGACGTGAACTTAGCATCCATTCTAATAGCATCCCAGGACGTTTCCGAAAACAAGGTCTTCAAGGGCCAAGGACCCGCGTTTAAATACGAAGCTTTCAATCTCGGAATTTGTGCTGGCTTTTAGCCTGTACAGGGACATTATTTGCTCAGCACAGCCGCACAGGCGAGAGGAGTTAGATACCTATTTATACTGCGTCACTGATTTAGGCTATAAGTACAGTGGCTCCAATTTCTACGACTATCATCAGTAAATTTCAGCTAAAGCTGCAGCAGCCCTCGCCCAGTTTCAGTTTATCACTAACTGGGCGAACCTGGACATGGAGCTCTTCTGCCGACACTTCTAAGAGCTCCTACATGCACAACGTGCCAGTCTATCTTTCACACGGCAGACTGGTGCCCCAATTTGGCCGCTCCCGGCCAGGATCGTTCCCTTCCTGTTCCTTCTGGCTCGCAGCGGAACCAGCCAGCAGTGGACAGGCTGGACAGGCCCATTGTTTACCTGGGTGAAAGCCAGATTTGTAATAATTTTAACTTAGGGGGTTGTGGGTTTAGTAGATGCAGAGCTTTGCATGTTTGCTCCCTTTGCTTTAGGGCCCATCCCCATTCCAGCTGCCCGAAGAGACAGTATAATAACTAGCCAACATCAACATCGAGCTCTTGGCTATACTCTTACAGGACCATCCTGATCGTCAGCTGGTACAGTTCCTTCTCTCAGGATTCGAGAGGGATTTCCATACTGGGCTCGTTGCCCTCCCTCAAGTTTTCTGGGAGGGAAGGAATTTGTTGTCCGCTACACAGGACCCGGAGGCAGTAGATACTCTATTACAATCAGAGGTTCAGAAGGGTTTTCTGTTGGGTCCTTTCGAGTCGATCCCTTTTTAAAGTTGGAGGATAAACCCAATTGGCCTAGTAATCAAGCAGTCATCTAATAAAGCGCTTAATCTACGAGCTCTCTACTCCTCATATGTTAAATATTTCGAGTTTGAATTCCTTAATTCCGTCAGAAGAGTTCGCCATGAGTTACTCTTCCATTGATGAAGCTATCAGGTACATCTGGCTTTCAGGATAGGGTCATTGCTAGCCAAAGCCGACATAGCGGATGCATTTAAGTTATTACCCATATCACTCCAGTTATGGAAATTTTATGGCATCAATTGGGCGCATAAATTCTATTTCGCTAATCGGCTCACTTTCGGATCTAAGAGCAGCCCATGGCTGTTTGATCGATTTGCGTGCGCCTTACATTGGATCCTGGCTCACCATGGGGTCTGGACATGGTTATCCACTACCTGGATGACTTCCTGATCGTTGAAAGTCCTCATAGTGAACCCATGGGTTTTGGCACCTTGCTACAGCTGTTTGCCAGCCTAGAGGTCCCGGTTGCAACAGCAAACACTGAGGGGCAGAGCACCAGGGTCACCTTTCTGGGTATCATACTGGATACTATCCGCATGGAGGCCAGCCTACCAAACAAGAAATTATCCAGGATTCGGGCAGCAGTCTCCTCAGTCGCTTCTTCCAGGGCTCTTACAAAGTTGGAGCTGCGGTCTCTCCTGGGTTTCGTTCGTGTCCAGGCTCCTCAGTCTTCTCCCTTCAGCTCAGGATCAGGATTCCATCGTCCAACTTGACAACCACGTTGTCGCTGATTTACTGATGTGGCATTCATTCCTCACCAGCTGGAACGGCATTTTCCCGTTTGTTCCTTTCCCGGATTCCACATCCCCGATGGTATTCTCGGACGCGGCAGCCTCTTGTGGGTTCGCCACTATATTTTATCCTCATTGGCTTGTTGGCAGTTGGCCGGTGGAATTCACCTCCGACGCTAAGTCTCTCAGGTCCTCCCCATTAATGAAGCTCTACCCGTTAGTCACGACCGCGCAACTCTGGGGCCCCCTCTGGGCCAATAAATCTGTAGTTTTTGTGACAGACAGCCAGGTCTTGGTAGACGTGATCGCCAAAGGGAGGACCAAGTCCCAAAGGATCATGTCCCTTTTACGCAGATTAGTATGGTTGTTCCTGAAGCATAATTTCCACTTTTTCTCTTCTCACATCGCAGGGGCAAAAAATGTTGCGGCCGATGTGTTGTCCAGCTTTAACTTCACCATCTTTTTTCGGGAACTACCAGACACAGACCCTGTCGGCACTCCAGCTCCACCGTTCAGCTCTCTCCTGATGGACTAGGGTCTCTGGTAGACTCTGCAATTAATTTGGTGCAAGGTTCTTTAGCAACCAACACTGCCAGGAACTACAAAGTGGGATTCAAGGTTTTTCGGCTCTTCATGCACACCCATCTGCAAGGCGACTTAGACGAAGTCACTTTCATCATGGCGTTCGTAGCTTATTGTCATTCTCACCTCCACCTTTCATTTAATACCATCAAGTTGTGTCTGGCGGGAAACCAGCATCACTGCATGCTTAACGACCCCTCTAGCAAGTCCATTATGTTGAATCAGGCAATCAAAGCCACCCTCAGGGGCATCCAAAAGAATAGCACTGGCCCACTTGTACGCAGGCAACCGATTTCTAGTGAGTTGTTTTGTAAGTTATCTCTGGCCCTAGACGGTCTTCCTTTTGGGCACTCTGCTAGCATCATCATCAAGGCAGCCATGTACCTCGGGTTCTATGGTTTTCTTAGGCCCGGGGAATTTACCTGTAGTTCGGTCAGTCACGCTACTCTCCTTAAACGTCGTCTGGCACGACAACCACTTCACTCTTCACGTCCCAGCCACCAAAACCAGCCAAGTTGGTCCCCCGGTCGAGGTCAGGTTTTTTCCCCCTGACGGCCCTGCTACAGCCTTATACTTCAGACAAGCCGTTACTTCTTCTAGATGGTAAACCCCTATCTGCTGTGCAATTCATCTCCCACATTCGCATATTAGCAGCAGGGCTAGGGTATAATCCTAGTTCAATCTCAGGGCACTCCTTCCGCATAGGAGCTGCATCTTCTGCGTCCAGGCATCAGGTCCCTGCCCATGTCATACGCAAAATGGGATGCTGGAGGTCATTGTGTTACGCAAGATATATACCTAACCCCCAGACTGAGATATCTTGAGCCTTTTGTTCTTTAGCTCTGTTAGATTTGGATGTCTTTGTTACTTCTCTAAATAAATCTTTGCACCTACTAGAGTGTTGGTCTTCCTTTTTGCCCAAATATTCAGGCCTTACCTCGAAGCTGGCTCCGGGCACACTTCAGCCAGATAGGCCTGGGTGAGGATGTAGGCATGCCTCTCTCCCCTTGCAAGCTCGTCTTAGCTCATTCCACAAATATATATATATATATATATATATATATATATATATATATATATATATTTACACAAAATGGAATGTGCCAAATTTCTCTCTTTCTCTTAACAAATCTAGAACATTGCTAGATTGAGAGCAATGTAAACAAGGACTCCACTTAGGTACAAGGTTTAAGTACAACATATTTTGACCCCTTGTCTACTTTAAGTAATTTGTTTTTCAGGTTCCCAAAAATGCAGATACAAATTGTTTATTTTTGGGCTTAGGTTATGTGGGCTCTATATTCATGAATGATTGTATTGTAATATCTCCAAGATCTTAACCCGTAGAGGACCCGCGCTGTTGGCGTGGTGCCATGTCTACCAAGACCTGGCACCACGCGATCAAAAATGTGTATGCCCCCCAAAATAATACCAATCTAACCATAACCTCATCCTGCAAAAAATGAGCCCCTATCTAAGACAATCGTCCAGAAAATAAAAATAAACTATGGATCTCAGACTATGGAGACACTAACATGATTTTTTTTTTGTTTCAAAAATGATATTATTGTGTAAAACTTAAATACATTTTAAAAAGTATACATATTAGGTATAGCTGCATCAGTAAGAACCTGCTGTATAAAAATACCACATGACCTAACCCCCCAGGTGATAAAACACCATAAAAAATTAGAACATAAACTAAATCCATTTTTGTCACCTTACATCACAAAAAGTTTAATAGCAAGCAATCAATTTTTGTTTCAAAAATGATATTATTGTGTAAAACTTAAATACATTTTAAAAAGTATACATATTAGGTATAGCTGCATCAGTAAGAACCTGCTGTATAAAAATACCACATGACCTAACCCCCCAGGTGTTAAAACACCAATAAAAATTTTTAGAATATAAACTAAATCCATTTTTGTCACCTTACATCACAAAAAGTGTAATAGCAAGCGATCAAAAAGTTGTATGCATCCCAAAATAGTGCCAATCAAACCGTCATCTCATCCCACAAAAAATGAGCTCCTACAAGACAGTCGCCCAAAAAAAAACTATGGCTTTCAAAATGTGGAGACAATAAAAAATATTTTTTTCCAAAAATGTTTCATGTACAACTGAAACAAAGAAACAAAAAAAGTGGCCACACAGCAGGGCGCAGAAGGAAAGGAACGCCATACGGTTTTGGAAGGTAGGTTTTGCTGGATTGTTTTTTTTTACACCATGTCCCATTTGAAGCCCCCCCTGATGCATAGAGTAGAAACTCTAAAAAAACTGACCCCATTTAAGAAACTACACCCCCCTGTGTGGACACCCGGTGTGGACGGTGTGATGACGTGAACACGTCACGTCGCGCTCTCCTCCTCCTCCTCCTAACTCCTCCCCGCTCTCTGGCCCTCCGGCTCCCCCGTTGATGCCTTGAACCTTGGGTGTGTAGAGCCCTCTGCTGCCTACCGCTTGCTGCCTTGTGATGGACGCCGGACCCCGGCATATCTGGTTCCCGCTTGTCTCCAGCTTGCTGCTTGCTGCCTGTTGCTGCTCATAGTGGGGAAGAGATCCCCTCCTTCACTCCCCACACAGTCGCCCTCAGCTTCCCTGCCTCTATGAGAGACGCCGGGCTTTTACTGCCGCCTGCTGCTGTTGTTACAGGGAGTGCGTTTTCACCCCCCCTGCCTTCCTTTATTGTTGATTTTCTGGCCGGTCTCCTGTTTCGTGCCTTATCCTCCCCCTCCTGCTCCGGTCCTGCTTCGGCTTTGGATTTTCCTCCCTGCTTACCTCCGCTCCTGGACGCTGGGAATGTGAATGCTGGACACGTGAGAAAAAGAAACTGTGTTTTTTTCCTTTGCTCTACCATCTGCCTACTGTTTTGTGTTAGTTCTGGGATTTTGTTTAATATTGCTTACAGATTTTGGTGACTGGTATTTTAAGAAGAGAGAACAAAGAAGAGTAAAAGGGGAACAAAGTAAAGAGAAATAAAGAAGGGAAAAAAGAAGGGAAAATTTAAAAGAAAAGAGGGGGGGGGGGAAAAAAAAAAAAAACTGAAGAAAAAAAAAAAAAAAAAAGAAAAAGACTGAAAAAAAAAAGGAAAAGAAAAAAAAGAAGGAAAGAATTAAGAATTTTTTTTTTTTTTCTTAAAAAGGTGCTGAAAGCAGTAGTAGATGTGGGTGTGAAAGGAGGGAAAAGAAAAGGAGGAGGGAAAAAAAAAAAAAAAAAAAACTTAAAGGGGGGAAACACTCAAGGATTTCTTAAAATTAAAAAATTAAAAAAAATATAATAATATATATATATATATTGAAAGGGATTTTTGATGTTTAATGGCTCCAAAGCGGCGGTCGGTGGACTCCTCTGGAATAAAGCTGGGGACTAAGATACCAGAGGGTAAAATTGATAAGTTTCTGAAATCTCCCTCCCTTAATGAAAAGGGGTCAACCAAAGGGAAAATGAGTACTAACTCCAAGAAAATCGTTAAAATCCCTCAAGCTGAAGAACTATCTGAGGATGGGTCATTAGATCAGGAAGGAGGGGAGGAAAGTCTCCCAGCGCGAACAGAAATTGAGCATGACCCTTCAGCTCTGGAAAAATCCTGTGCGCTGTGGAAAATAATGGCATGCTAGTACAGGGGATGTCTATTCAACTTGGGTCAATGCAGAGCGACATATCCCTAATAAGAGAAGATCTGACTAAAATCCGGGATCGAGTATGTAATATGGAGAAGACGGTTGACTCCCTTCAATCCGATATGGATATGATTAAATCTAAAAATCTGTCTCTTTCCTCGGAAAACCACCTCCTACAAAATAAACTGGAGGATCTGGAAAACAGATCAAGGCGGTATAATATCCGCCTAGTTGGATTCCCAGAGGGAGCTGAGGGTTGGCAGCTAGTTGAACAACTTAAGGACGTAATCTTGAAAAATATGGGTAGTGAACATTTTTCCTCCATGTTTCGAATAGAAAGAGCCCATCGGATCCCAGGGGAAACTCGCCCCAGGGAGGTCGCCGCGAGTAATTCTAATGAAACTATTACTATCTATGGATAGAGATATGATATTGAGAAGGGCAAGAGAATGCTCACCCATTGATTATCAAGGCACCAGATTGTTATTCTTCCCTGACTTTGCTCGACAGACCCAGGAAAAAGAAGAAGCTTTAGTGAGATAAAGAAACGCTTGGCGTTAAAAGATATTAAATACTCCCTACAGTATCCAGCGAAACTAAGAGTAATCCACAACGGGACTACTCATTTTTTGAGAAACCGCAACATGTGCTGGATTGGATGGAGCAAATGGGCATTTGATATATTCTTCATACTTTTCCTTTCTTGGAGGGAGGAGGGGACTAGAGGGGGAGAATGACCGGAAGGTAGAGGTTTGCTGACTAGATCAGGCGGACCAAAGGGGGAGAGGGAAGGAGGGAGGGAATTCAACCTGCAGGAAGGTGTTTTTTTTTTTTTTTTTTTTTCCTTACCCTCCTTAATTAATGTCTGTTAGAATCGTTTCTTGGAATGTTAGAGGGCTTGGGGAGAGGGTCAAGAGACAAGCTATTATGGATGCAGTGAAAAGATATCTTCCTGCAATTATTTGTATAGTTGAAACTCACCTCACTGAAGAGACCGTGTCCCGTTTGATGACGGGATGGCATTCCCAATCCTACCATTCTACTTTTAGCAGTGCCTCTAGGGGTGTATCGGTTCTGATCCATAACTCCATAGATTTTTCCTTAATAGAATCTAACATAGATAGCCAAGGCAGATTTATTTTTTTGTATGGGAGGTTACATGGATATAGTTATATTTTTGCCTTTTTCTATATACCTCCGCCATTCTCTATGTGTCCACTCATCCAACTACTGCGCTTCTTGGAAAAAAACCAGAATGCCGGCTTGTTCTGATGGGAGACTTTAACACTGTTATGGATCCCAAAAGGACAGACTGACTTTAGACGCAGATCGGGGAAGGAATATGGGTAATTCCCCATTGCCTCAATTCTGCTTGGAGGCTGGATTGGTGGATATATGGGGACATGTTGGCAGAGGAAAGAGAGTATACTCCTGTGTAAGCAGAGGAGGTAGAGCAATGTCTAGGATTGATTTGGCGCTTACTAACGAGAACAATTTGAACAATATCAAAAGATACGGTATGGAGTAAGAACAGTTTCGGACCATTCACCGGTCTTAATTGAGGTTCGCACTGGGGAGAATAAAGACAATAGGGGATTTGGGTTTAAGCTGAACCCGTATTGGCTTACTATTATTGATAATTATCAGTCCATTAAAATACATGTATCTTCCTTCTGGGAGGTGAATCTCCCTCTGCTAACATTAATGTGGTCTGGGATGCTCTGAAAGCATATCTGAGGGGGTCCTTATTAGTGATATCACTGCTACGAGGAGATCATTCAAGAAGAGGGAGGAGGACTTGACTGATATTCTGGCTTTCACAACGGAACGATTTATTGATCAACCTACTGAAAATAATAAGGAAGAGATGCAGAAGGCTAGTTGTTCTCTGAAGGAATATGTAATTGAGAAAGCAAATCATAGGTTACTTTTTAAGGGACAGAAGTATTTCTCAGAATCTGGACGCCCGGTAAGCTTTTAGCTAAAATAATCTTACAACAGGACAAAAAAGAAAGCTATTACCTTAGTTCGTAATTTAGATGGGGTAATAATATCAGACCCAGAGGGAATTAGAGACACTTTTTGCAATACTTTTCCCAAATATATAGAGCTTCTCCTGGTTTGCCACCTGACCTGGCGAGGCAGTTCCTGGAGAGAATTCCTCTTCCAATGCTAACAGAAGCTCAAAAGAATCTCTGGAAGGAGAGCTGTCTCTTGTGGAGATTCAAGAGGCTTTGAGGTCTATCTCTGGGAACTCATCGCCAGGGTCAGATGGTTTTCCATATGAATTTTATCGTAAGTATAGTGATGTCATCCTCCCTCATCTACTGGAAGTATTTACTCAAGCATTGCAGGAAGGGGCTCTACCACAGTCTATGATGGAAGCCGTGATAGTTTTAATTCCTAAAAAGATAAAGATCTGTCGGACTTGAGCTCATATAGACCAATTTCCTATTAAATACGGACGTTAAGTTGTTATCAAAGGTTCTGGCTAAGAGGCTTTCTCAGGTTATGTCCCTACTGATTCATCCAGATCAAAACGGCTTTATGTCAAAAGGGGCACCCATCATAACCTGCATAGGTTTTTCACGAATCTTCAGTCTCCCAGTGGGGGCGCCCGCTCGGTCCTGTCATTGGATGCTACTAAGGCGTTCGACAGGGTCGAGTGGACGTTTCTCTGGGAGGTGATGAAAAGAATGGGTTTTGGCCCTAAATTTATGGGGATGGTTCAGTTGTTATATAAATGTCCAGTCGCCAGAATTAGGGTTAATGATATGCTGACAGAGAGTTTTGGACTGGAAAGAGGCACCCGTCAAGGATGTCCTCTCTCCCCTCTCTTATTTAATATTTATATTGAACCTCTTGCAGCTAGTATAAGGCAGGACTCGAGAGTGGCTGGTTTTGGTGTAATGGAGAAACAGGATCGCATAACTCTTTATGCAGATGATATCTTGTTTTTTATTCACCAAACAGAAAAAACACTCCCTCGAATAATGGAACTGGTCAGCCTATTTTCTTATCCTTCTGGTCTGGAGGTTAATTGGGGGAAGACTGTTCTTCTCCCTGTAGATAAACTGCGAGGGTCTGCGGATAGTCTTGTTAATCGGGTATCGATCTCCAATTCGATAAAATACCTGGGGATAACATCTTCTGCCAATATTCAAGACTATCCCCAACTTAATCTGATTCCTCTACTGTCAAAGGTGAGATCAAAGATTAAGATATGGCAAAAAATTCTGCCTGCAAGAGCGGACAGAATTTCATTAATAAAAATGGTGGTGCTGCCCCAGGTACTTTATGTTCTTCGCAATTCGCCGGTTTGGATCGAAGATAAGTATTTTAGGTTGATAGAACGGATGATTAATGATTTATTATGGGGGAGGAAACGTGTGAGACTAAAGGCGCTTTACTTTTCCATGCCCTATAATAGGGGAGGTCTTAACCTCCCTATTTTAGGGGCTACTTCATGGCCTCTCAACTTTGCTTCTTTAATGACTGGGAAAATAGCCAACTCTGCAGAAAACTGGTGAAAGATTCAGGTTTTTCAGATTTTTTACAGTATTGGAGTCTGACTACTTACTTAATACACAGATTGGATATAAACCTTTCTGCAGAATGGCTATAAAGGCCTGGCTGGTTGTAAAGAGTTGGTTTAAAGTTAAGGCATCACTTATCTGTACCCCACTATGGCATAATTCGAAGCTTTTGAAATTAGATGATCTAAACTGCTGGCAATACTGGAGGAAGAGAAATATTCAATATCTGAATCAGGTGGTTAAAGACGGACAAATCCTGTCTCTTATGGAGCTAAAACAAAATTTAAATGTAGGTGAGGTGGCTTGGTATGCATATTTTCAAATGAGGTCAGCACTTCTTAATACTGTCGATAGTCATTCACTTGAGGTAGACACTCCGAATTTTTGCACAATTTGATTTGTAAGAAAGGTGTTATGAAAGTTAAATTATCACACTGTTATAGACACTTGATGAAAAGTTTTTTTCGAATGTTTTTCTCCAGGACAGAGATCCTGGTCTGTTTTATTGTCAGATACGGGTCAGCCGGATTGGGAGAATATAGGGGAGAATCTAAGTCAGGTTTCACACAATTTTAATCACACCGTTGTACAGTTTAATATTCTACACAAAATTTATGTGACACCTTTATGGCTCCATAAGAGGGGATTTAGAGCCTCCTCTAACTGTCCTCGCTGTGGGGATCCCAGGGCAGATCATTTACATCTGTTCTGGGACTGCCCTATAGTGAGTAAATACTGGAGAACGATTCAAGCAACCTTGGTTCGGAGACTTAAAATAGATATTCCTCTATCTCCGAAGGTATGGATTTTAGGGATTTATCAGAGGTCAACTGCCGGTCCATGAAGGGCCGACTGCTGACCAAAGTAATGTTTCTGGCCAGGCTTCTTGTAGCCAGAGAATGGTTCTCTCCCTCTGCTCCAGATTGTAACAACTGGTTATGTTTAGTGGACAAGGTGAAAATCTATGAGAGGATTATGTACAGACAAAGAGGGTCCCACGCGAAATGGGGCAATGTTTGGAGGGATTGGGATGGCTAAGGTAATTTATTTATTTATTTATTTATTTATTTATTTATTTTTTTTTTTTTGTTTCTTCCCTGCAGGTGGGGGTGGGGGTGGGGGGTTAAGGGGGGTGGGCGGAAGGGGAGGCTTTTTTCTTGTAATTTTGTATTATGAATTGTGTCTTTTGAGATGATTGAAATAAAAAAAAAATATTATAAATTAAAAAAAAAAAAAAGAAACTACACCCCATTAACCACCTCAGCCCCCCTAGCTTAAACACCCTTAATGACCAGGCCACTTTTTAGAATTCTGCAATACACTAATTTCACCGTTTATTGCTCCGTTATGCAACTTACCACCCAAATTAATTTTACCTACTTTTCTTCTCACTAATAGAGGTTTCATTTGGTGGTATTTCATTGTTGCTGACATTTTTACTTTTTTTGCTATTAATAAAAATTTTACGACATTTTTGCCAAAAAATGACATTTTTCGCTTCTGTTAAAAAGTGTATATTTATTGGTTTGGGTAAAAGTTATAGCATTTACAAACTATGGCAATACCACATGTGTGCCACTTTTTTGCAGCCAAGATGCGCAAAGGGGCCCTAATTCCCATGAGTAGCTTTAGGATTTCACAGGGCATTTTTACGCATTTGGATTGTCACGCTTTAGGATCCCTAAAATGCCAGGGCAGTATAAATACCCCACAAGTGACCCCATTTTGGAAAGAAGACACCCCAAGGTATTCTGTGAAGTGCATGGCGAGTTCACAGAAAAAAATTTACACAAGTTAGCGGAAATTGATATATATATATATATATATATATATATATATATATATTTTTTTTTTTTACAAAGTCTCATATTCCACTAACTTGTGACAAAAAATAAAATTTTACATGAACTCACCATACCCCTCACGAAATACCTTGGGGTGTCTTCTTTCTAAAATGGGGTCACATGTGCTGTGTTTGTACTGCCCTGGCATTTGAGGTTCTCCGCAATCATTACACGTATGGCCAGCATTAGGAGTTTTTGCTATTCTCCTTATATTGAGCATACGGGTAATGAGATTTTTTTTTCCATTCAGCGTCTGGGCTGAAAAAAAAAAAAAATGAACAGCACAGATTTTTTCATTCGCATCGATCATCGTGGATGAAAAAATCACTGCCAAAATCAGTGACTGCGGTGCAGTGGGCTGGGCGCTAACTACCTAACAAGTAGCTAACTAACTGGCGGTGATAAGGGACCCTTATGCCCCATTCACACGTCCGCAATTCTGTTTGCGGAATGTAATTGCGGACCCATTCATTTCTATGGGGATAGACTTTGTCCCGCTCGGATCCGGAATTACGGATCCGCGCTTCCGGGTCTGCACTTCCGTTCTGCAAAAACATAGAACATGTCCTATTCTTGTCCGCAATTGCGGACAAGAAAAGGCATTATCTATATAGTTCTGGTAATGTGCGGATCTGCAAAATGCGGAAAGCACATTGCCGGTGTCCGTGTTTTGAGCATCTGCGGATCTGCGGATCCGTGGATCCACGGATCCGCAAAACACATATGGACCTCTGAATGGAGCCTTACAAGGGGTGTGATCAATGAGGTCCTAGACCAGGCATCCTCAAACTGCGGCCCTCCAGATGTTGTAAAACTACAACTCCCGCAATGCCCTGCTGTAGGCTGATACCTGTAGGCTGTTCGGGCATGCTGGGAGTTGTAGTTTTGCAACAGCTGGAGGGCCACAGTTTGAGGATGCCTGTCCTAGACCATCCCCAAAACACTGGCGAGAAAGATGAACTACCCCCCTACCCACCTGTGATCCCTGGCCCTGAATGCCAGCATTTCAAAATTCCTGCCCTTTAAAATGCTGTCATTCCGTCTGGTGGAGACGGTGACTTTTAAAAACCATATGGCGGTGGTTGTCTCACAGTAAGTGGTTCCCAGCCTCCACTACTTTTCTAGGCGAGCCATCCCTGGCCATCCCTGACAAGTTGCACATAACTACCGATACATGGACCAGTAAGCACATACAGGGACATTATATCTCCCTAACTGCACACTGGATAATTGCATTGGCGGCTGGGCCTGAGGCGCATAGCAGTTTGGCGCATGTCCTACCACCAACGAGGTTTGAAGGACATTTCTCGTTGCCTTCTTCCCCTTACTCCACTTCCTCCTCTACCGCCTCCTCATCCGGTTAGCATAACACCTTCCCCACCAACTTCAGCACAGCCAGGGAGAAATGACAGCAGGCTGTTTTGAAACATCTGTTTGGGGGAAAAATCCCACACCGCGCAGGAGCTGTAGACGGGCATGGAACAACAGACCAATGAGTGGTTGGTGCCGCTGAGCCTTAAGCCTGGCCTGGTGGTGTGGATAACGGCCAAAATCTCGTAGTAGCCCTGGAGCTAGCCAGTTTGACACACATAACTTGCCTGGCGCATGTGCTGAATTTGGTTGTGCAGAGGTTCCTGAAAAATTACCCCGATATGTCAGAGCTTCTGCAGAAAGTATGGGCTGTCTGCGCGCTTTTGGCATTCTTACCCTGCTGCTGCTCACCTGTCTGCACTGCAACGTAACTTCAGCTTTCAGCCCACCGCCTCATATGCGACATATCCACAAGTGAGTTGCTCTGCGGAACAGCACCACTTCACCACCAATGAGTGGGCCTCCATGCGGCCAGGAATTTTGAAATACTGGCATTCTGGGCCAGGGATCAAGAGTGGGAAGGTGGGTATTTTCTCTTTCTCTCCAGTGTTTGGGAGATGGACAGCTGAACGCTTGTGTGTGACATGGTGGAGATCCTTGGTGATGATGAGGAGGCGTCTGAGACCTTTCTTGGTTTTTAAGGTTTTTACTCCACTGCAGTTCGTGCTTTGCATGTAGAGGCCTGGTCATGCAGGTTGTGTTCAGGTTTAGAACGTTTATGCCTCGCTTCAGGCTCTGATGGCACAACGTGCAAACCACTCGTGTCTTGTCATCAGGACATTGTCTGAAGAATTGCCATGCCAATGAACTCCTTGGAGCTGGCTTTGGTGTGCTAGGTCCCTGGGTGCATAAGTTTTTTAAAAGTCTCCATCCATCTCCACCAGACACAATGACAGCATTTCAAAGGACCAGGAATTTTGAAATCCTGGCATTCAGGGCCAGGGATCGCGGGTGGGTAGGGGGTACTTCCTCTTTCAATTTCTCTTTCTAATTGGGTGATGGACAGCTGAACGCTTCCATGGGATAGTGTGGAGATGCTTGGTGACGGTGAAAGATGTTGCGGCGGTGCTGCCACATCCTCTGTTTGCAAGGTGGCAGGTGCCACTGTCACTCACTTGTGCTCAGGTTTACAACATTTATTTTTAATCTGTATGTATTTTATGTTATTTTATTTTTTATTTCGCTTTTAGTACTTGTCCTACTCTTACCCCCATTTTGCTTCAATTTCCAGCCCTCTAGCCCTTTCCAGGACTTTTTTAGAACCATTTTAGTGCCCCAAAGTTCGGGTCCCCATTGACTTCAATGGGGTTTGGGGTCAAGTTCGGGTCCAAAATTCAAACTTTTTCGGTGAAGTTCTGCCGAACCCTGCAAACCTGAACTTCCAGGTGTTTGGTCATCTCTAATAGTTATTAGATTTACCCTTAGTCATCTTTTTTCTAAAGTGAATAACCATAATTTTGATTATCTTTCAGGGTACTGTAGTCCACCCATTCCAGTTATAATTTTAGTTGCCCTCCTCTGAACCCTCTCCAGCCCTGCTATGTCTGCCTTGCTCACAGTAGCCCAGAACTGTACACAGTACTCCATTTGTGGTCTGACTAGTGATTTGTAAAGTGTCAGGACTATGTTCTTATCACGGGCATCTATGCCACTTTTGATGCAACCCATTATCTTATTGGTCTTGGCAGCAGCTGCCTGACACTGGTTTCTACAGCTTAGTTTTCTGTTTACTAAAATTCCTAGGTCCTTTTCCATGTCAGTGTTACCCAGTGTTTTGAAGAACATTTTAGGGTTAATTTTACTCTTTTTGGCAACTAATCTCTCGGTCTCTAGTTTGGCTGCTTTTATTTGTCTTTTACATATTCTATTTTTTTCCTTATAGTTTTTCAATGCTCCCTCGCTACCCTCCTGTTTTAGTGATTTAAGTGCTTTTTTGTCATTTATTGCTTTCTTTACATTTTTATTTATCCACATAGTTTTTTTCTTGTTCCTCACCCTTTTATTCCCATATGGTATGTCCTCTCACATTTGATTTTAGGAAGCTTTTAAAAAGATCCCATTTTGTGTCTCAATTTTTTTTTATTTTTGAGGACTTTGCCCCAGTTAGCTAGGCCTACGGCCACTTTTAGTTGGCTAAATTAAGCTTTTTTGAAGTTTGGTATTTTGTTCCTCCTTGAAGAAACATTATTTTGAATGACAATTGGAAGGTTATTATTTTATGGTCACTATTTCCCAGGTGTCCCCCGACCTGCACATCTGTTGTTCTGTCAGGTCTATTAGTTAATACTAAGTCCAGTGTGCCATCCTTCTAATCGCGCCCAGAACCAGTTGTCTTTTGTTATTGCCAAAAACCTATTTCCTTTATGAGACATACAGGTTTCAGTTTCTCAGTCATGTCCCTCACTTGTATCTTCCTGAAGTGTGGGCTTTAGACAGGACTTTACATAAAGGCAAACCCCTCCCTCTATCCGGTTTTGTTGATCCTTTTTAAACAGACTGTAACCCTGTATGTTGCCTGCCCAGTCATAGCTATCATCCGGCCCTGTCTCAGTTATTCCCACTATGTCATAGTCTTCCTCTCACATCACTAATTCCAGTTCACCAGTTTTATTAGTCAGGCTTCTGGCATTAGAGTACATACAATTAAGAGGTTTATGTATATGTTTTACCCTACACCTTTCCTTATGAACTGTTCTAATTACTCCTTCCATTCCTCACCCAGTTCCATTACCTTGCCCCAGTTCTCTGTATGCACTATCTTCCTGTCCTGGCTTAGGTCTTCCCCTGTTACATCCTTAAGGCTTGTAAAAAAGCTGGATCTTGACATAGGGGCCAATTAATATGGTGGGTCTGGTGATATCTATAATGGGGACACCCCTTTGCTTGGTTTTCCTTCCTTAGAGTGATATATGGCTTTCATTGTGTTGAAGACCCATGACTGGGGCTTCACAGTTATTTTGCTTGTTACTGTTTCCCAGGAAGCTTTGCACTTTGGATTGCTGTGTTGAGACTCTTAAATGGGTCTCAGGGGTGTATGTCACGGCAGCTGTTTCCAGCCGTGACCTTCCGTTCTTTCGTGTGCTGCAGTTCCTCGCTGCAGCTTCGTTTTAGTGTGTTTGTATGTGGTATTGTATGGGTTAACTCCCACCTGTGTCTGTTGGCTCCATGGGTGTGGCCTCTTTGCTACACCCATGGAACCTGTATTTAAGGCCTCATGCACACGACCGTTGTTTGATTCCGTGTCCGTTGCTCCGTTTTTCGTGATTTTCTGCGGACCCATTGGTTTTCAATGGGTCCGTGGAAACCTCGGCAAATGCACCGTTTGTCCTCCGCGTCCGTGGTCCGTGATTCCAGTCCGTCAAAAAAATATAACCTGTCCTATTCTTGTCCGTGAGAAACGGTTCACGGACCCATTCAAGTCAATGGGTCCATGAAAAATGCGGATGGCCATCCGTGTGTCATCCGCGTTCCGTGTCCGTTTTTGCGGATCCCTGGCAAGCACTTGGAAACATTGTCAGCCTGTCTTTGGTAAAATCTTTTGGGTCATGTCTGCTAAAAAAGCGGAAGACACCGGAAACACAGCGGAGGCAAAAGCGGACACGGATCACTGAACAGCGGAACCTTTTTGCGGACAGCATAAAAGCGATCGTGTGCATGAGGCCTAAGGCCTCATGCACGCGACCGCTTTTTTATGCTGTCCGCAAAAGGGTTCCGTTGTTCAGTGATCCGTGTCCGTTTTGCCTTCCGTTGTGTTTCCGTGTGTCTTCCGTTTTTAGCGGACATGACCCAAAGATTTTACCAAAAGACAGGCTGACAATGTTTCCCAAGTGCTGCCAAGGGATCCACAAAAACGGACACGCAGCGCTGATGACACACGGATGGCCATCCGCATTTTCACGGACCCATTGATCTGAATGGGTCCGTGAACCGCTTTTCACGGACAAGAATAGGACAGGTTATATTTTTTTGACGGACTGGAATCACGGACCACGGACGCGGAGGACAAACGGTGCATTTGCCGAGGTTTCCACGGACCCATTGAAAACCAATGGGTCCGCAGAAAATAACGAAAAACGGAGCAACGGACACGGAAACAAACAACGGTCGTGTGCATGAGGCCTAAGGCTGAGGTTTCCTCAGTTCAGGGTCAGCTCTCCTGGTGTGTGTTTGTCCTGTCCTGCTCCTGGTGTGTTCTGTCTCCCATGCTGCTGACCCATGGGATCCGTGTCCGTCTGTTCTCTGTAGGTTCCCCTACTTGTTCTTTGTTGTTGTACACTGCTTGTTGTTGCACTGTTGTTGTCCACTGTTTGTTGTCTCAGGCTATGTTGTCCGTACTCCTGTGTCTCTGCTTTTAGTTCGCCTGTTATGTTATGTCTTGCCTTGCTATGTTTCCTGTTTCCTCCAAAGGGGGTCTGTCATTCCTCGGAGGGGGAGCATTCGTCTCTGTCCATGTTCTGTATTCAGCAAGCTCTTGCAGCTTCCTTGCTGCAGAGTGCTTGGGCAAGGCCACGCAGTTCCCACTGGTGGAGCAAGACCTTCTCTGTCCATTGCCAATCCTGTGTCCTTGCCTGAACTCCCGTTCGTGTTCCCTGTGTATGTCATGTTGCTCTGTACCGTCGGTACATTCTTGTACCAGTTGTCACTCGCTCCTGTGGTCACTGTCTAGTTCACGCTCCAGAGTGGACCCTGGCAACTTCCTGCGGCAAAGTCTATCCCTACCATCTGGGGCCCTAGTGAACAGGGGCGTGGAGTTGCTTAGTCACGCCCCTCTGAAGTATTACTAGACAGTGGCACAGTGGGGGTTGCTCCCACTGCATTGACGGTACATAGAGCTTTTGTTTCTCCATTGTTTTCCATTTGTACATTAAACACTGTTTAGACCGCACCTTTATTTCTCGTTTATTGTGAAACGACGCTGAGGTCTTTCGCGGGACCTCCAACTTGTGACAGTGTATTTTGTAGCTGATCTCCCTAAGATCAGCTGTTGTTTTGTCATCTGAACACATGACCTTCTCCCTTACCTCTTCTGGATCATCCAGATGGTCATTTGTGAACTTCAAATGGGCCTAGGCATGTGCTGACATGAGCAGTAGGACCTTGCATGCCAAGCAGGATTTTAATCCATGATGGCGTAGTGTGGTACTAACAGTAATCTTTGAGACTGTGGTCCCAACTCTCTTCATGTCATTGACCATGTCCTCCCGTGTAGTTCTCGGCTGATTCCTGATATTTCTCAGAATCATCCTTACCCCACAAGGCGAGATCTTGCATGGAGTCCCAGACCGAGGAAGATTGACAGCCATATTGTGTTTCTTCCATTTTCTAATAATTACTCTAACAGTGGTTGCCTTCTCAACAAGCTGCTTGCCTATTGTCCTGTAGCCCATCTCAGCCTTGTGTAGGTGTACAATTTTGTCCCTGGTGTCCTTAGACCTGCACTGCACTAGCCAGTGTTTTTGGTGTACTGATCACCTATTGTATGCTGGTTTCATATAATTGAACAATCCCCCAAAAAATAAAATTCCAACCATGTGGATATAAAATAAAACAAATTTTTAAGGGACACGCCTGACACTCTGACACTTAATTCCACTTTAACACTCACAGGTAAATTGCTGCCCTAGCCTGTGTATTGGTGTACTGATCACCTACATGCTGGTTTTTAATCCCCTCACCCAAAAAAAAAAAAATCCAACTGTCTGGAAAGAGCAATAGAATGAATGGAAAGGAGTGATTGAGGCCTGACTCTTAATATCATGTTAACACTCAAAGGTAAATTGTTGCCCTAGAATGTGTATTGGTGCACTGATCACCTATATGTCGTCGCCCCCCCCCCCCTGCCCACCCACCCCAAATCCTTAAAAAAATTGGAACTCTGTGTGTGTGGGGATAATAAACGGATTTGGCTTCATTCTCAATCACTGATGTATATGGTTTTTCAAACTAAAACAAAAAATTAAATATGTGAGATGAGCTGACACAGAATTCTCACTAATATTATTTATGCTATGCTAGATTGATAGTAGAAAATCTGTTGCAAAGTTTTTGCTTATTACACCCCCCTCCCCCCACCCCTAAAAAAATAATTTGCATGAAAATGGGAAAAAAATTAAAAGGTGTCCTTGGAAGTAGCTGCCTTTGAGGTCAACTGCAGCTACAGTTCTGCAAAGAGTCATAACCAGCCTCAGATCCTCACTTCACACTGCCTGGCTGGCAGCTTCCCTGCTTGTCCCTATTCTATGCACACAATAATTCTTCTTCTTTGTAATTCTTGTAATTCTAGCATTTTCCTTCTCTCTCCCTGGCAGAGAGAATACAAGTTTCATAGATTTTTCGCTGTCCCTGACTCCCTAAGGCAGACACTGTAAGACCCAACTACCCTCATTCACATCCCAGCATAGAATTATGTTCTGCCTGCTGCAGCACTGATTAGTTGATCTAAGCTATCTGTCAGCCTGGGACCAAGCCCTCCCCCCACGTCCTCTGAGGGCCAGGTGAGAACCGTTCTTCTTCCTCCTCGCTGCTTTTTTTTCCACCGACATGTGCACTAGAATGACGCTAAATACTATTTTAATGGATTCATCTGAAACAAACCTTAATTATATATATATATATATATATATATATATATATATATTGTAATGTATCTATCAAAGGACCTGAAAACCCCTCCTTCCCTGCTCCTTCAGACAGCAAGTAAGCCTGTAGAACTGGCTTGTAGTTAACCATACACACTGTTGTTCGCTGTGGTCTGTCTTTGCTGACACAAAAGCAGAAAGCGATTCCTTCAAGGTGCCATCTATCAATGTACAGGCTGAGGCTGTGATTTGTAGAGCAGCAGACCATAGAGAAGCCTGCTAGCAACTGTTCCACCAATCAATGTACACTTTCTACATTAGAGGAAAGGAGCTTTACTCATCTCAATTCTTCTCACTGAGCCTTACAGCCCGCTGCCCATATCTTTCATACGTCTACCTCGCAGTGCTGCTTCCACACCCATTTGGCTATCAAGTATGGTGGAAGCCAGTGCCTAGTGGTGCGATATACCTCCAATTAGAGCAGATGTAACTGCACTGTAATTAGTGAATGCTAGTGCTGGATCAATCAGTCATTTAAGAGATCCATCAGTGCTTTGAAAAAGCTACAGATAGACTGCTGCTGTCAAATTTGAGGATAAGTTGCACCCGGGTCCATGAGCCCTTCTTTACACCACTGCATGGATCTATCAAAAAATTTGTCACATGGACTTGTATGAGTCCATGTGCTACACTTTTAAAAAACTGAGGGCATATAGAAGAAAATATGGTAAGTTACAAGCTAACATTTACTGTATGTTTCCTGAAATAAAGTATTTATGTTGCTGACTATAATCATTCAGGGATGAGCGAACCCGTGGAAGTTCGGGTTTGCCGGGTTTGGCCAACTTCAGGTCAAAGTTGGGGTTCGGGACCCAACTTAACCCCGAACCCATTTGAAGTTAATATGGACCCAAACTTCACTTTATTATTTTCCGTTATAACATATAACGAAACATATATTGGAAAATAATAGCATTCTTAACCTCTTAAGGATACAGGGCGTACAGGTACGCCCTAATGTCCGAGTCCTTAAGGACACAGGGCGTACCTGTACGCCCTGTGTTTAAACTGCTACTGCACCCGATGTGGGCGCGGTAGCAACATGGTTCCTGCTGATGTAGATCAGCAGGAACCATGTTCTATGCCGAGGGGGTCATGTGACCCCCGTATCGGCGATCAGCTGCAAACCGCAGGTCAATTCAGACCTGCGGTTTGCAGCGATTTGCGATCTCTGATCCCGCGGTCTGTGACCACGGGGATCAGAGAGTTAATTGCCCCAAAGTTAAAAATTTTAACCCCCCCTGCAGCCCCCAATCTTGTTATGGCGGCGGGAGGCGGTAATTCCCTGGTGTCTAGTGGTTCTATCAGAGTGCCAACCCCTTCCTAGAAGTAGAGAAATTGAAACTTGGAAAATTGCAAATTTTTCAAAATTTTTGGTAAATTTGGTATTTTTTATAAATAAAAATGAAATTTTTCGACTTTATTTTACCACTGTCATGAAATACAATATGTGACGAAAAAACAATCTCAGAATGGCTTGGATAAGTAAAAGCGTTTTAAAGTTATCACCACATAAAGTGACACTGGTCAGATTTCCAAAAAATGGCCTGGTCCTTAAGGTGAAATAGGGCCGTGTCCTTAAGGGGTTAAGACAGAAAACAATATGGCTATTTAGTGGTTAACAAAAAAAACCTCACCTCATCCACTACAGCAGATTTTTCTATCTTCACTGAACAGGACCTTCCAAAGGACATGCGATATGCGTGATGATGTCACCACATGGGAAAGTGCGGTGATGTTATCGAGCACATCGCAGGTCCTTTGGCAGGTCCTGTTCAGTGAAGATAGAAGAGGCTGCTCCAGCGTTTTGCATTCTGTCGTAAGAATGCTATTATTTTCCAATATATCCATGTTATAACAGAAAATAATAAAATCATCGGAACACAGAACCTGGACTTCAGTGAAAAAGTCCAGCATCGGGTCCGAGTACCCAAACTCACAAAGTTTGGGTTTGCTCATCCCTAATAATTATATTTTGTTGCAGCATATATCAGAATTTAATAGCAAAATAAACTCTAACCCAAAAAACGACTTGTTTACTGACAACTTTCTCCAATGTAGCAGAGACTTTTCCCCAATATGATTGCTTAAGAACGGGAGGTGGTGAAAAGAAAAAAAGTTCTCTATGTTAATGGTTCTAAACAATGCAGAACTTCATTGATATTTAATAGACAGCATACTTGGAACTAAACCATGAAAGTACATATTTTTCTTATCAGCAGATGTTCAGCTAAAAAGGAAAGGAATACAAAACTGTACAGAGCCCTTGAATTGAACATTTAGTGTAAAGCGAAACAATCCCAGTAGCAGATGGTTAGCAGGCTGTTTTACAATGAAAATAAGGGAGACAAAGATTGTATCTTATGAAATATTGCTTCTTAGTGTTGCGAAATATAAACTTTCTTTAAAAAACACATTGTATTCTACCTATTGATCATCAAACTATTTATCTATGCCATAAAAGTTTATTGATCTATCTGGTCATCCATCCATCAAATCCCCATTCTTTCAAATTCAGTAGCATAGGGCTACAATTACCTTATCCTGTAAAGCTGGCCATGTATATTAGATTTATGTTGGTTGAACCTGCTGATTTAGGATGATCATCTAATGTATATGGGGCATCTTGACCTTCTCCAAATGGCTGATGACCAGGGAAATAAGGATTGAGCATGTTGGATTCCAAGTGTCTAAAACTTTTGTTTTTTTCCACATTTACTTACTACATATGCATGACTAACCAAAGTTTAGCCCTTTGCCAAAAATTCTTATACAAAAAATAAATCTTTAAAGCTATCTGGCATTTTGGTTGTATTTTCAGAATAAACTATTTTACTGTATGTGTAATTTACAGTATGCTTCACTATAGCGAATGTCATATAATGCATTTTAAAGGGCATCTGTCAGCAGATTTGTACCTATCAAACTGGCTGACCTGTTGTGTATGCATTTGACAGCTGAAGGCATCTGTGTTGGTCTCATGTTCATATGTGGCCAGATTGCAGAGAAAAATGATGCTTTAATACATGGAAATGAGCCTCTAGGAGCAACGGGGGTGTTGCTGTTACACCTAGAGACTCAGCTCTTTCTGCAACTGTACCTCAATTGGCATGGCCAGGCAGTGAAAACATCATCACGTATGGCCCGGACTTCTCTTAAAGTCAATCAAAGTGGAGAGGGCATGGCAGCTGCAGAGAGAGCAGAGCCTCTAGATGTAACTGCAACATTCCCATTGCCTCTACAGGCTTATTTGCATTTATTAAAACATAATTTTTCTCAGTAGTGCAGGCAAATATAAACATGGGACCAATACAGATGCCTTCAGCTCACAAATGCCTTCAAGCATACATGTAGCATGTCAGCCACTTTCATAGGTACAAATCTGCTGACAGATGCCCTTTCAGCAGTTTGCCAACTCTATAGACTATCTCTATCAGTAATTTTTCCAGGCCCCAACCTGGAAAGGGCAGGCAGTACCTACAATGTTGTTCCCCTACAGTACATAAAAGTTTACTGCACCATGCCTCCAGCCAAATATGTGCCTGCTTCTAATAAACTAGGTGGGAGATCGCCCTATATTAACCCAGCCTCTATACAGTGATCTATCACCTGCTCCATCAAGAGATATGAAAACTGTCAGCCTAGCTTGTCTGTAGATATGACACATATTCCACAGACAAAGCAATGGCAGAGAGTGGAGGACATTATAAATTAGTTTTATGCATTTGCAGCTCTCCTCCGTGGATATGATTATTAATGAGATTTAGACATCTCTTGTACCTCATAGTTGAAGTTACTTTTCAATGAGTATACAGTTTATTTACATTTAGAGACAATTACATTACAGTACAATAACGAGATATAGTAGGAAAAGATGCATCAAATAAGCAAACATCTGTTAGATAGATAGATAGATAGATAGATAGATAGATAGATAGATAGATTATAAAGTTCAGTATAGCATGATGTAATAAAGATTGCAAATGAAAAGAAAAAGGATGGCCACAGCTGATGGATTGCAGGGTGGTCGTAACTATGAAAACAAGCAGTGCATATTGTGATGGAAAAATGAATCCAACCAGCAAAGGAGGCAATAAGGACAATCACAATACATTAGTAAGTGCCTTGTATTAAGTTTCTCTACATGATAAATGTCATTTGCTGGAATGAGACAATCCTTTAAGTCTATGTTTCAAGTCTTAAATTATACTGTACATTACAAAATTGCACTGAAATTTGTTAATTGAATAGTGCCTACTGCACGGCTTTTGTTATTTATAAAATGACTCTGTTAGTTCCACTTCTCGCACACATAGTACATTATTTTGTTCATCTGAATGCCATTTAATTGATTTAGTATTCAATATATTGCAATATTATTAATAACCATGTTGTTATATGAAACACAATATATTGATTTGAAACAATAAATTCCATTATTTCTTTCTGCTTTTTAATTATTCCAGTGAGTAGTTAGATTGGTATGGTTATGCTCATTAACATTCTACTTGTAGAAGCGCACAATAGAGTTTATACAACCAATTTGATTTGAACTGCTTTAACACAATTATTCACCATTTAATGCAGCATTTGTATTCTGTTATATGCATGTAATTTCTAGTTAGGTTTTGAATGTGTTTTAGACGTTACTGTAAATATCAGTAGCAAACATTTTTTGTATACTACGCATTTGTTTGCATCTAATTTAGCCTCCTTCCTGATGGAACTGACCTATTTTACAGAAAGCATTTAAAGGCTATATACACTTTATATACACGAGTCAATTTTATTTTTATGATTGCATTTAACTTATTTTTGGCTAAGAATCATACTTTCAATTGGCCTTTATTAAAAATATTGAGCTGTTCAGTCACAAAGGGTTTACTGTTTTTCTAACTAAGTGACTGGTACTTTCACTTTGTGTTGGTCATCTAATAATTCATCATCTTTCCCCCATCTTGCTCACCCCCCCCCCCCCAACAGACCTATCTATCACAATTAATGACTGTACACTCTCCCCGGTCAACCAAGTCCGCTGCCTTGGAGTGACCTTGGATTCTGCCCTCTCCTTCCGACCACACATCCAAGCCATTTCCACCACCTGCCGCCTCCAACTCAAAAACATCTCCCGCATCCGCCCTTTCCTCAACTTTGAATCGGCAAAAATGCTTGTACATTCCCTCATCATCTCCCACCTAGACTACTGCAACATTCTCCTCTGTGGCCTTCCATCTAGCTCTCTCGCACCCCTACAATCTATCCTCAACTCTGCTGCCCGACTAATCCACCTCTCCCCCCGTTACTCCTCTGCATCTCCCCTCTGCCAGTCCCTGCACTGGCTCCCCATTGCCCAGCAAATTCAGTTTAAAATACTAACCAACACATACAAGGCCGTCCACAACCGGTCCCCTCCCTACATCTCTGAGCTACTTTCCCGATACATCCCCACACGCAATCTTTGATCCTCACAGGACCTCCTTCTCTCCTCTCCTCTTATCACCTCTTCCCACACTCGCCTCCAGGATTTCTCCCGTGCATCCCCTATACTCTGGAACTCGCTACCCCAACATATCAGACTCTCACCTACAGTGGAATCCTTCAAAAGCAACCTGAAAACCCACCTCTTCAGACAAGCCTACTACCAGTGACACTGCTGGCTCTATACTGCATGACCAGCTTCACCCTCGCCTACTGTCTCCATCCCCCATACCATGTAGATTGTAAGCCCTCACGGGCAGGGCCCTCTATCCTTATTTCGGTGCAAAAAATCTTGTATTCTGCGTTAAGCGCTGCACTTATATGCGGTAAAATCCTTTTTGAATTATTTTGGTGGAAAAAAATCTTGTATTCTGCGTTAAGAGCTGTACTTATGTGTGGGTAAATCTTTTGTGAATTATTTAGGTGAAAACAAACTTCCACCTCCTACATTAACTTCCTCATCTCTTCATTATCATCGGACACACTAACTTTACACCCCCTCCCCCCAGCTATATATATATAAGTGGTGCCAGCACCACCTGGGAGCGAATAAAGGTAAATGACACTGCCAGCCTGTTAAAGGAAATTAAAGCATGATACCACAATACATTTGATATGACATTTAGCAAGAGTTTAAAGTGCCCACATATAGCAAGCACATAGTGAGACACTGCATGAAGATGAATCAGGCGTGGATCAGCCAGGATTTCCACACACCAATGCCTGATGCATGAGACAAGATTGAATTTGTGAAAAATTTGCTCATCTCTCATCACCAGTGCGACACTGAGCTCCTTTTTAGGTACCCTGTTTAATCTGAAAAAGTCACACTGCAATAGTGGTGTTCTATCATATCATAATTTTAAATATCTCTCCTGTTCAGTTTCATGATTTGCCTCAAACAGATTTAAAACTGCTGTATTTTCAATAACGTTTTCAAACAGCCCACTATTCCAATAAAATATCAAATATTGTGTATTTTTCACACAAGCTCTTTTTAGACACCTTCTTTAAATTGCAAGTAACCACACGGATCCTGAGACGAGAGTTCCTTAACATTCAGTATCTTTGTCATCATCATCATCATGTGTATAAAGATTGGTTTAAAGGAGTATTCCTAACTAGGAAATGCCATCACTTCATGAGCAGAGTGGGGGGTTAGGGTGTTCACACTCTGGTGTAGAACTACTTCCCCTTCAAATTTTTCCCTGCAATGCTCCCGGTCACCTGGCTGTGCAGGGAACTGCAGCCAGGCCTATCACTTGAATGGGCTTGTACTGCAGTTCATTGCAGTTGGTGGCTGTGGTGCACTGTGGCTGAACCCAAAAATAGTGTTCACAAATATAGTGATTCGTTTAAGTCATTGAGTGGTTATTTTAATTGGTGTTAGTACTAGAATAATGGAAACTTGTAGCGCTCAAAGAATCAAAGGATAAACACTTAAAGCAGTAATTACAGCATTACATGTCTATATATTAACAGCAGCAGCACACATGTAGCAACTTACTAGGTCAAAGAGGGAATAACTGTTCATCCATATTTTTTGTCATATTATTTATCCCTTAAGGGGATAAATAGGGGTTGTGTCACCAGCAAATAGCATTTATTATGTAGAAGTTAATAAAAGGCACTTACTATTGTATTGTGATTATTCATATTGCCTCCTTTGCTGGCTTAATTTTTTTTCCCATCACATTATACACTGCTCGTTTCCATGGTTATGACCACCCTGCAACTCAGGAGCAGTTGCTGTGTTTGCACACTATCAGAAAAAGCATCAGCCTATGTGAACTCCTGTGGTCCCTGCCACTAGAGAGGCCAGTGCTTTTTTGTATATTGAGCAAGCACTGCCACTGCTGCTGGATTGTAGGGTGGTGTACCCATATGTGGCTTGTAGAGATGAGCAAATCAGTTCTATAAACTATGAAGTGCAAGTCCTGTCTTGTAGAGACCTGTCACCACAATATGCAGTGCAATGCGCAGACAGCATGTTATAGGACAAGAGGAACTGAGCAGATTGATATATATTTTTTTCGTTTATGGATGTATAGTGTGCAAAGATTAAGAAAAAAATGTGTTATTTATACTTTCAAATCTTTGCTCTTCCTGATTTGAGCTGTACAAGGCAGAGGTGTTATCAGTGAGTGATTTAGTATTATCTGTATAAGTGTGTGTACAAAGAAAGCTGTCAGTAAAAGCCAGTTGTGCATGGGGGTGGTCTTAAGTTCAGAAAGAGAAGACATTTAAATTACTAAATTACAAACTTTACTTAATCTTTTTTAAAACTACAGTATATATCAATCTGCTCAGCTCTTCTTGCTCTATAATGTTCTGTTAGCAGGTTGCATTACATTTCATAGTGACAGATTATATTTAAGTTTATAAACATAAGAGATTTAAATATATAAATTGTGAGTTTCACTTAAAGGGGTTGTCCGGGTTCCCTAATATGAGCATCGCAGCATTTCATGCTCTGATGCTCTCCTTTACCCTGCGCTGAATCACAGGCCTTTTTGGCAATCCGTTAATGTACCGGGCTCTCCATGGGTAAAGCTAGGCGGAGGCTTCCGCTTATCAGTAAGCCTGTTGACGTCACCTGCACTAATGGATGGGATTTAGTGTTGCCCTAGCCTGTAAAACGGCTAGAGCAGCGCTAATGCCCACCCATCTGTGTGGCGACGTCACCAGCAAAGTGTCCACCTAGCAGTGTAAAAGTATAAACAAACAAACCTTTGTTTACAGTGCAGGGCTAGAGAGAGCATTGGAGCATGACATGCTCCAATGCTCATAGTTTGGGGGGTTGCCTGGATGAAAATGGGGATATGTCAAGGTTCAACTCTGAAACCGGACAACCCCTTTAATTTTTTCCCATAAAACTACCATATCAGCTCAGCTCAGGGTTTATGACTGTTAGAATATTATCTCCCATCTACTAACTTTTAATGAGCCTGATTGCCGCAATTTGTGCATCAAGAAGTGGGATTATGCATGTTTCAGCACAGCGCATGTTACAGAAAAAGGGGGTTAAATCTTCCTCCTCAATTATTAATTCAATATTTATTTACATCTAATTAAAAAAAGTCAAAATTTGTCTATTCTAAAACAGTAGTAAGATAAAAAAAATTGCCTGTTTTAAACTGAATTATCCTGTATATAATGTGCAATGATTTCAAATAAAGCAAATACTAACCATATTTTTTCATCTCCATTTTCTAGTTTTATGGGCTTCTAGCTTCATTTCATTTCATTTATAGTTTTACACAAATTAATCAAATTAATATTCAAAAGAAACCAGTTGTCATGATGATTTATTTTTCCATAAAGCGTGCCTTCAAGCATGCATTCACCACCCTGAAAATGGGTGCCTTAAAATGGCAATTTCATGCATATTTTTTTTCTAGGATCAACACTATTTCCAATAAATTCAATAATTTGAAAAATATATAAATGCATTTATTTAGAAAATAATATAATCTGGCATTCTGGATGCACTGAAGCAGATTGCCAAATATGTCAAGTGTGGAATATCATTAAATAGCCATAGAGAAAATGTGCCATATAGCAGGAGACCATGTAGAATTATATACAACAGAAAAGAACATATTGCTTTCTTTGAGAGTATATTTTTACCTTTTAAAAGTAAAGCTTTTTGCTGTCATATTGTGTGCATGAGAATTATATGAGATTTGCCACCGGTTATCATGGGTTAGTGTTATTGTACCTTATTTCTATATATGACTATATGACCATATTTATATATAAAGAACCTTATAAAATTAACTCACTAAGAATAGATAAAAAGTGGATAAGAGTAAATAAAAATGTATGGCATAAAGCAGATTGATAGTGAATAGTTTGTGGATGTATATATGAAGTCTACCAGGGGCAGACTGGGAACTTAAAGTGGCCCTGGAAAAAATACTAAAACTGGCTCCGTTTTGTAGTCGGGTCTAAATTGATGGAAGGCAGAGCCAGCAATGCCATATTGTGGAACAATATAGGTGTCTTGAATTAATCCTATACCTCCCTTCCCGGTAAAGTAAGTCCTTTACCATTTTATGGAAATACTTCTACACAACAACAATCATCAATCGCTTTATAGTGGTGTATATACTAAAGGAAATGAGAATTTGCTAAAATTCTATACACTTCACTGCTACTATAATACACTGTGAATGATCTATCCACTCACAAAATCCAGATAAAATATCCTCAGTTTATCTGTCCCATGCCCTAGAGACAAAAATCCATCAATATAATTGCTTAATGTCTGATAGTCCTATATGGTAGAATTCACAGTTTTTATATATGGGAAAGATTATACAAACAATTCTGAGAAGTCAATGAAACGTTATTTTCACCTTTTCACCCCCATATGGGGACATATTGTGCTCTTGAAAAAGGTAGACTCAATTATTAGGGGTACAGAAAGGGCAATATGTCACAAAGACTATGGCCACCGAACGGTGTGTTGTTTTCCTGGCGCTAGAGTTCCACACATCGCGGATTGGCTTGACAGAGTCCTGGGAGGGGCTGGAGAAGATCCAGTGGTCATGGTCCATATCAGAACCAATGACAAAGTTAGAGTTAGGTGGAGAGTCCTTAAAAATTATTTTAGGGATTTAGGTCAAAAGCAAGGACCTCAAAGGTAATGTTTTCTTAAATACTACCTGTACCGCGAACCTCTTTCCCACTAAGTCATGCCCACTTTGTGGCACGCTAAGCCCACTGGTGAGCTTTAAAGTGCTTTTTTAAACCTTTAGCGTATAGTCACACCAGGCATACATTATATTACTGTGTATAATTGATTGCGGATTCGCCATGAATTTTGCTTTAAATTCTGTGGCGAAAACCACTGCAGATTCAGTAGTGGATTTGCTGCAAATTTCACCCTAAGCATTACTTGGTAAAAATCTGCAACATAAATAAATTGAAATTGACAACTACAGTACACTGAAGAGGTATAGGAAAAGCCTGTGTGGCTGTAGTCGGAGCACCCGCCCCGAAAAGGGCGACCCCCAGCCTCTGGAACCTCGGCTCTAACTGGTTGACCCTAATAATAAGCTCAAGATAGATGCCCTTGTCCTGTTGAAAGATTGATATCTATTTGATATCCGACGAGTTTCGCCACTTAGCGTGGCTCCTCAGGGATATGGTGAGTCAAGGGGGGCGCCTGGTGCAGTGGCAACGCTTTCCCCTTAGCAGAATTATGGCAGTGGCAGCGTGGAAAAAGAGTGCCGCCTTTATATACCCATCCAACTCCCTCCCTGATGTACAGCTGGCCAATAGTGGCTCATTCCGTCAGGGAGGGGTGTGGGTATATCAAAAAGATACACGCCCAAATTGCCGTCTGGCCAGTGTCTTCCTCCGGAGCGGGGGAGCGCTGCTGACGTCACACTCGAAGGTAGTGTGCAGCGCTGCCTACCGCGCCTCCCGGAAGTGACTGAGTCAGTGGGCGTGTTAGTTGCCAAGGGGATCTTGAACGCGTCCCCTGCTTCGTTCATCTGACAGCTGCAGTGGCCTGATCACGTCACCAAGTGTTCAAATAATAGCGTGCTTTGATTAAAGCCTGCTATTACAAGGATACCAAGGGGCTTCACTGGTTTCTCTCATGACATATATATATTTTTTTTTTTACATTATATTACTGTGTATAATTGATTGCGGATTCGCCATGAATTTTGCTTTAAATTCTGTGGCGAAAACCACTGCAGATTCAGTAGTGGATTTGCTGCAAATTTCACCCTAAGCATTACCTGGTAAAAATCTGCAACATACATAAATTGAAATTGACAACTACACCACAGGTCAATTTCAACATGGATTCCCTGTGGATTGTTCCATTGCTTGTGAATGAGATTTGCTAAAATTCTATCCACGTCACTGCTACTATAATACACTGTGAATGATCTATTCACTCACAAAATTCAGTTAAAAAATCCTAAGTTTATCTGTCCCATGACCATATTCCTAGAGACAAAAATCCATCCATATAATTGCTTAATCTGTGACAGTCCTATATGGTAGAATTCAGTTTTCTATGGGAAACATTATACAAACAATTCTGAGAAGCCAATGAAACATGCAGAACTGCAAGTAAATATGTGCCTGGCACTCAGAACTTGACATGCGTCTCACATCCTGTAATGCAGTGGATGTGGACCAATTGTGCCACCGAGCAAATTTGGCTTGGAGGTGGGCCCAGGGGAAATTGTCAAGGTGTGACAATTTTCACCTTTTCATCCCCATATGGGGACATGTAATTTTGCTCTTGAAAAAGATATTTTACCCCGAGAAGTGTCAAGCTTGTATTTGTCATTAAAAAGACTAATTCAACTTGGAGCCTCGGTATCATCATTTTGGGGACCAAAAAGCATAACCTACCATCTACAAGCGACCTCGGCGGGGGAGGCTGAGGTATAGGTGTCTTGAATTTATCCTATACCTCCCTCCCCGGTAAAGTAAGTCCTTTACCATTTTATGGAAATACTTCTACACAACAACAATCATCAATCGCTTTATAGTGGTGTATATACTAAAGGAAATGAGAATTTGCTAAAATTCTATACACTTCACTGCTACTATAATACACTGTGAGTGATCTATCCACTCACAAAATCCAGATAAAATATCCTCAGTTTATCTGTCCCATGCCCTAGAGACAAAAATCCATCAATATAATTGCTTAATGTCTGATAGTCCTATATGGTAGAATTCACAGTATATATATATGGGAAAGATTATACAAACAAATCTGAGAAGTCAATGAAACGTTATTTTCACCTTTTCACCCCCATATGGGGACATATTTTGCTCTTGAAAAAGGTAGACTCAATTATTAGGGGTACAGAAAGGGCAATATGTCACAAAGACTATGACCGCCGAACGGTGTGTTGTTTTCCTGGCGCTAGAGTTCCACACATCGCGGATTGGCTTGACAGAGTACTGGGAGGGGCTGGAGAAGATCCAGTGGTCATGGTCCATATCAGAACCAATGACAAAGTTAGAGTTAGGTGGAGAGTCCTTAAAAATTATTTTAGGGATTTAGGTCAAAAGCAAGGACCTCAAAGGTAATGTTTTCTTAAATATTACCTGTACCATGAGCCACACCAGAAAGGCAGCAGGAGATTAGGGAGGTTAACAAGTGACTCAAAAACTGGTGTAGGAAGGAGGGGTTTGGGTTCCTGGAGAACTGGGCTGACTTCTCTGTCAGCTACAGGCTCTATCATAGGGATGGGCTGCACCTCAATAGGGAAGGGCCAGCTGTGTTGGGGGGAAAGATGGCTAGAAGGTTGGAGGAGTGTTTAAAATAAGGATTGGGGGAGGGTAATTACGATATAGGAGGGGACGATAGTACAGATAGAGACTTGAGCAAGGTAGTGGGACTGGGGGAGAATGGGAAGGAGGAACTAGAACAGTTCAGAAGAAAAGGTGCAGGGTAAAAAATATACATAAACCTCTTAAATGTATGTATACTAATAGCAGAAGCCTTACTAATAAAACTGGTGAACTGGAATTAGTGATGTGTGAGGAGGACTATGACATAGTGGGAATAACTGAGTAGTGATGTCGTGAACATAAAATTTTTAGTTTGTGGACGGCGAACGCGAATTTATGCAAATGTTTGCGAATGGGCGAAGCAGGCGAACCGCCATAGACTTCAATACAGGCTCATTCTGGCCACAGTAGTGATGGAAAAGTTGTTTCAAGGGGACTAACACCTGGACTGTGGCATGTCGGAGGGGGATCCATGGCAAAACTCCGATGGAAAATTACGTAGTGGACGCAGAGTCGGGTTTTAATCCATAAAGGGCATAAATCACCTAACATTCCTAAATTGTTTGGAATAACGTGCTTTAAAACATCCAGTGTGTATATACTATCAGGTATGATGTTGTATCGATCAGGTAGTGTAAAACTCTTACACCCGCTTCACAGTAAAAGACCTAACTGTGACAGACCAAACTCCACGTTTAACGCACCGCAAACAACTGCAAACAGTCCATTTGCACAACCGCAAACTCTCCATTTGCACAAGGTTGGATACCAAGCTAGCCATGTCCGTTCCTTGTCCTCACCGACGTCATTGAAGGTCTATTCCTCGTGCAATGTACTGTGCCCCCCTATATGAGTGGTGTGTTCAGTAATAAGTAGTATTATTTTTATCAGTTTAATCCCTGTTATGTCCTCTATAAGGGGACATGTATCGAAAATTGTTTAGCAACCGTGAGATGAAAAAAGAAGCTTGGTCGTTCCTCTTACTTCCAATTTGGGGCACTGCACGTGCGCCGTGCAATGTACTGTGCAACCCTATATGAGTGGTGTGTTAACTAGTATTACTCTTATCAGTTTAATCCCTGTTACGTCCCCCCTCAGGTGACGTGTATCAAATAGATTTTAGGAACCGGGAGATGGAAAAAAAAGCTTGGTCGTTCCTCTTACTTCCAATTTGGGGCACTGACCGTGCGCTGTGCGATGTACTGTGCAACCATATATGAGTGGTGTGTTAATTAGTACTATTCTTATCAGTTTAATCCCTGTTACGTCCCCTATCAGGGGACGTGTATTGAATGGATTTTAGACAACAGCAAAGAGTTGTCAAAAGTTGACAAACTGATTGCAGAAATTGTATTAATCTGTGTGTGCGTCAATCTGGTTGTAGTGATGACTGAGCTCGTGCGCACGTTCAGGAGATTAAATTGAATTGAATCCTTGCATTGGGGAGATACAGAAAAAAGCTTGCTCTGTTCACTTCCTTCTAATATGGGGCACTACAGCGAGAACCTCATGAAATAATAATTTTGTTCCTCTGAAGTAAATTGAGTATCCAGCTACACTGTTCTGAGCTCTTTACTTGCTCTGCCAAGGGAATGATTTCTGTAGTTCTTCCATTGTCACTGAAAAAGTGCTTGATCTACAGCAGGGATGCTCAACCTGCGTCCCTCCAGCTGTTGCAAAACTACAATTCCCAGCATGCCTGCACAGCCTACAGCTATTAGAGCATGCTGGGAGTTGTAGTTTTGCAACAGCTGGAGGGACGCAGGTTGAGCATCCCTGATCTACAGAAACCAAATCTGAAACTTTTTATAGATAAAAATGTTTAATTTGATATAAGGGAATTGCAGTTCATTTTAACACTGACATCAATATACACCCCTATTATTAGTTACATATGTTCCTAGTAAAACCCAGTAGACTTTAAGTCACAGATTTCCTTCAGTAGTTGCGCTTCTTTATACAAAGATTTGGGGTTTCTGGATACAAAGTGAGGTTCTGAGACTGTCATATTTGTAACCATGTACAATTGATCTGACCCTTTACATTTCCACCTTGGAAGAGTGTAGACAGTTGTACATTGTTTCTCTCATCAGTCTGTACATTTAGACAAAATTGTATTGTCACTGTCACAGACTCACAGTATATATTAAAAAGGAAAGCGTAACAATGTTAATACACTTTACTGTTTTGTTAGTTTTATATCTTTAATCGGGTGAAAAGCCTAAGTTGTATTGGAATTAATGGGGATTTTTTTAATTGTCTGCATTATTTCTAATAAACTGTGAGAGACTTCATTATGATTTTTTTATTTTATGTATTAGATCCCCATACAACTTGAAAAAAAAAATTCACAAGGAAAATTTATGTTTTTTCTATGAAAAATTATCCAGCCAATCGCTTTTGGTCTGATCACAATGAAGCAGTTATCATCTGGGGTGTGCCAACATTGCCAACACACTCATAGAGGTGATCGCTTCATTGTGATACACAAGAAACTTCACCACAACAAGGTAACGATCACAAAGGGGACTTGACACATGTATGTGCCTTTTTTTTGTTTTGTTTTTGCAGCCGCAGTGCAGCACTGGAGGCCAGAAAAATTAGGCATGTACACATGCCTGAAAAATTAGGTTTATTGTTGCTGTAGCAGCGGCCGGAAAAATTGGTGGCAGAGAAGTCACGCAAGTCATCCGGCATGCAGAGATTAAATACAGCAGCATCGGGACCATTTTAAGCCCAAGGCATCTAATCAGGCCTTTTTTTAGTCAAACGCATCCTCCACTGTCAGTCCCTTCGGTATCCACGCCTCATTCATCTTACTAAAGGTGAGGTAATGAACACTTTTTTTTACCTAGGCGACTTCTCTTGTCAGTGACAATACCTCCTGCTGCGCTAAAGGTCCTTTCTGACAGGACACATGAAGCGGGGCATGCCAAAAGTTCTATCGCAAATTGGGATAGCTCAGACCACAGGTCAAGCCTGCACACCCAGTAGTCAAGGGGTTCATCGCTGCTCAGAGTGTCGATATCTGCAGTTAAGGCGAGGTAGTCGAGTCGTTCTCTGAGGGTGGACCCCGAAGGGCTGTGGCGATGCGTAGGACTTAAAAAGCTCCTCATGTCCTCCATCAACAACACGTCTGTAAAACATCCTGTCCTTGCCGGCGTGGTCATGGTAGGAGGAGGATTACTTTCACCTCTTCACCTGTTAGATTCCCGTTGTGCTGTGACATCACTTTTTAACTTGTTTTGGAAGTGCTGCATCTTTCCAACTTCCCCGAATTTGGTAACATTTCAGCCACTTTCTGCTTATACCGGGGTTCTAGTAGCGTGGCCACCCAATACAGGTCGTTCTCCTTCAGCCTTTTTATACGAGGGTCCCTCAACAGGCATGACAGCATGAAAGACCCCATTTGCTCAAGGTTGGATGCCAAGCTACTCATGTCCTGTTCCTCGTCCTCACTGATGTCATTGAAGGTCTGTTCTATCCCCCCCAGCCACGTACAACACCAGGGGTCCCAGATAGATGACAACGAGCACCCTGGGATGCCTGCTGTGGTTGGTCTTCCTCCTCCTCAAAGCCACATTCCTCCTCTGACTCCTCTTCCTCTGACTCCTCTTCCAGCGTTGCCGCAGGTCCAGCAAGCAATGATGATAAGGCTGTTTCTGGTGGTGATGGTGACCACAACTCTTCCTCTTCCTCTTTCATCTATGGCCTGATCCAGCACTCTTCACAGGGCACCCTCCAGGAAGAAAACAAATAGGATGAGGTCGCTGATGGTGCCTTCTGTGCGACTGACTAGGTTTGTCATCTCCTCAAAAGGACGCATGAGCCTACAGGCATTGCGCATGAGCGTCCAGTAACATGGCAGAAAAATACTCAGCTCCGCAGAGGCTGTTCTAGCACCCCAGTCATACAAATACTCGTTGACAGCTTTTTCTTGTTGGAGCAGGCGGTCAAACATTAGGAGTGTTGAATTCCAACAGTGTCGGGCTGTCGCAAATCAAGCGCCTCACTGGCATGTTGTTTTACCACTGAATATCGGGAAAGTACGCCATGGCCGTGTAGGAACACCTAAAATGGCCACACACCTTCCTGGCCTGCTTGAGGATGTCCTTTAAGCCTGGGTACTTACACACAAAGCATTGTACAATCAGATTCAACACATGTGCCATGCACAGCACATGTGTCACCTTGCCCAAATTCAATGCCGCCAACAGATTGCTTCCGTTGTCACACACCACTTTGCCGATCTCCAGTTGGTGCGGGGTCAGCCACTGATCCACCTATGCGGACAGGAGTGCTGGCCCGATGTGACTCTCTGCTTTCAGGCAAGTCAACCCCAAGATGGCGTGACACTGTCGTATCCGGGATGTGGAATAGCCCCTGGGGAGCTGGGGGTGTTGAGTTGATGATGTGGAGGAAAACGCAGCAGCAGAAGAGGACTCAGCCGAGGAGGTTAGCGAAGAGGATGGAGCAGGAGGAGTAGAGGAGGTGGCAGCAGGCCTGCCTGCAAGTCGTGGCGGTGTCACCAACTCCGCTGCAGAGCCACGCATTCCATGCTTGGCAGCCGTCAGCAGGTTTACCCAATGCGCAGTGTACGTGATATACCTGCCCTGACCGTGCTTTGTAGACCAGGTATCAGTGGTCAGATGGACCCTTGCCACAAGACTGTGTGCCAGACATGTCATGACTTCCTTTTCCACAATAGAGTACAGTTTGGGAATAGCCTTTTTTGAAAAATAATTTCGGCCGGGTACCTTCCACTGGGGTGTCCCAATAGGTACAAATTTTTTGAAGGCCTCAGACTCTACCAGCTTGTATGGTAAAAGCTGGTGAGCGAAGAGTTCCATCAAGCCAGCTGTCAGACGCCGGGCAAGGGGTGACTCTGTGACATTGGCTTCTTACGCTCAAATATTTCCTTGACAGACACCTGACTGTGAGAAGATGAGCAGGAACTGCTGAAGGTGAGAGGCGGCATGGCGGTTTTGAGAGGGGGCAGGGAGGACAGCAGTGGTTGACGTGACTAAAGATGCTGAACCAGGAGGAGGATGGTGGCTTTGAGTTTGTGTGCTGCTTGTACTCATGTGTTGATCCCATTGGCGTTTGTGATGTGAGATCATGTGCCTTTGCAAAGCAGTTGTACCTAGGTGGGTGTTGACTTCCCACGACTCCGTTTCTTTTGGCATAGGTTGCAAATGGCATTGTTGTTATCAGAGGCAGACACACACAAAAAATGCCACACTGCTGAGCTTTGCAATGACGGCATTCTGGTGGTGGTAACAGCATGCGTGGATTAGCGTGCTGTCTGGCTGACCCCGGGTGCCGATACATGCTGTCTGACTGTGCCACTAGCTCCTTATGACGACATCCCCCTGCTTCCAACTCCTCTCCTCTCCTCCTCCTCTCTGTCTCCCCATCTGAACTTTCCCCCTGTTCTTCTACTCTTCGAGCGGGCACCCACGTGACATCCACGGACACATCGTCATCATCAACCGCTTCACTTGTATCTGACAACTCAGCAAAGGAAGCAGCAGCAGGTACAACATCATCATAATCACACCGTACGTCCATGTGTGTAATGCTGCCTGACTGAGACATATCCCTGTTATCTACATCCTCTGGCAATAGTTTCTTTCAACTGATGTGTAAATAAAAATAAATCCTCTGACAGATCAAATGAAGCGGTTGTGGCACTAGTGTTGGTGGTGGTGGCGGCGGGCGGAAGAGTGGTAAATTGAGAGGTGCCCGAAGCTGAGCTGGGGGAGGATGGTGCACCAAGGTTCCGAGCGAAAGCTGTAGAAGATTGGGTGTCCTGTGTAAGCCAGTCAACTATGTCCTCAGAATTTTTCGAGTTCAGGATAAGTGGCCTCTGAACACTGGGCATTATTCTAGGGCCAAAGGAAATCACAGCAACACGACTGCCCCTGCGGGGTGGCCGGCCTCTGCCTGTCATTTTTTTTTTGATTAGTGGTACTATGCGTGCAAGGTACTGTGCCACCCGGTATGAGTGGTGGGCACTGGCAGTGGGCACACTACAGTCAGTGGAAGTGGGCCTGACACACACTGGCAGGCAACTAACCTTAGATTAAAGGGTAAAAATGAAATGCCTTTTTTATCGGCAAGCTACTGTGCCACACGGTATGAGTGATGGACACTGGCAGTAGGCACACTCCAGTCAGTGGAAGTGGGCCTGACACACACTGGCAGGCAACTAACCTTAGATTAATGTGTAAAAATTAAATGCCTTATTTATCAGCAAGCTACTGTGCCACCCGGTATGAGTGGTGGGCACTGGCAGTGGGCACACTACAGTCAGTGAGAGTGGGCCTGACACAGATTGGCAGCAGGCAAGCAACAGAAATTAGATTAAAGTGTAAAAATTAAATGCCTTTTTTATGCAAAGTCCTGTGCCACACGGTATGAGTGGTGGGTACTGGCAGTGGGCACACTACAGTCTGTGGGCCTGACACACACTGGCAGCAGGCAGGCAACTGAAATTAGATTAAAGTGTAAAAATTGAATGCCTTTTTTTTGCAAAGTCCTGTGCCACACAGTATGAGTGGTGGGCACTGGCAGTGGGCACACTACAGTCTGTGGGCCTACAGCCTCTCACACACGCGCAGGCCAAGCAACTGCAATATATATATGAAGAAAAAATAAGTAAAAGCAGACTAATGTATCAGCCCTAAAAAGGGCTTTTTGGGGTGTTGTGACGCTGTCCTTACAGCAGATGCGTCTGTGGACACAGAACACTGGCCTAGCTATCGCTTTCCCTATGAATTCATCAGCACAGCAGCAGCTGCACTCTCCCTGCTCTCACTAACACACTGCAGCTTTAGACTGAATCTAAAATGGCTGCCGTTTTTATAGGAGGTGGGAGGGTGTGGGTGGGAGGGTGCTGATTGGCTGGAATGTGTCTGCTGACTGTGAGGTACAGGGTCAAAGTTTGCTCAATGATGATGTATAGGGGGCGGACCAAACATCGCATACGTTCGCCCACCTCTTTGAATGCAAACAAGCTGTGTTTTCCGGGAACTGTTCGCCGGCAAATAGTTCGGGACATCACTATAACTGAGACATGGCTGGAAGATAGCTATGACTGGGCAGTTAATGTACAAGGTTACAGTCTGTTTAGAAAGAATATTCAAAACCGGAGAGGGATAGGGGTCTCTCTTTATGTAAAGTCCTGTCTGAAGCCAACAGTCCGAGAAGATATGAGGGACAAGAAGTGAGGGACAAGAATATGTGGAGTCACTGTGGGTAGAAATACATGGAGGCAAAAGAAATAATAAATTACTAATAAGAGTTTATTATAAACCACCTAATATACCAGAGTCCACAGAAAATCTACTACTAAACGAGATAGACGAGGCAGCAGATCATAATGAGGTTGTTAATATGGGGGACTTCAACTACCCAGATATAGACTGGGAAACTGAAAGCTGTACATCTTATAAAGGAAACAGATTCTTGGTGATAACCAAAGACAATTACCTTTCCTAACTGGTTCAGGACCCGACTAGAGGGGTGGCCATACTGGACTTAGTATTAACCAATAGACCAGACAGAACAACAGATGTGCAGATTGGCGGACAACTGGGAAATAGTGACCATAAATTAATATCCTTCCAATTATCCTTCAAACAAGCGTTTCTATAGGGAGGAACAAAAATACAAAACTTCAAAAAAGCTACATTTAGCCAACTAAGAGATGCCATAGGCCTAACTAACTGTGAAAAAGTCCTCAAAAATAAAAATACAGCCACAACATGGGATATTTTTAAAAGCATCCTAAAATCTAATTGTGAGAGGTACATACCTTATAGGAATAAAAGGTCAAGGAACAAGAAGAAACCAATGTGGATAAATAGAACTGTAAAGAAAGCAATACATGACAAACAGAAAGAATCACTAAAACAGGATGGGAGCCAGAAAGCCCTGAAAAACTATAAGGAAAAAAATAGAAAAAAACATTTGCAAAAAAACAACTAAAAACCGCCAAACTAGAGACCGAGAGATTAATTGCCAAAGAGAGCAAAACTAACCCTAAAATGTTCTTCAATTATATAAATGGTAAAAAGTATAAATCTGCATCAAAACTATTCTTCTACCTGTGGTCCTATATTATCTACAAGCACTGCCTATTCAAATCCCTCGAGTATTTTTTTAAAAACTGATGAACATACAGCATTTGAGAAATTGGCTCTACAAGTCAAAGAACCTAAAGGCAAAGTATCAAAATTGTATTGATTATTATTGACTAAATCCTGTCCTAATATGAATCCCTTTATTACTCACTGGTAAACAGATTTGAATATTAATTTCTCCCCGACAGAGATACAAAGTGCACTACAGGCCCCTGTTAGGGCGTCCAGGTGTGTTAAACTTCAGGATAAAACTTAAAAAATTACTAACACGTTGTATGTTACTCCGCAACGCATCAACAAAATGTTCCCGGAATGTAGCCCTTTCTGCTGGAGATGCAGTAAAGAAATAGGCACTCACAGTCATATCTGGTGGTTGTGTCCCGTAATAACCCCATACTGGCAAGAGATTTGCAAAACAATATCGGCAGTATGTGGGACGAATATCCCAGTGTCCTCGAAAATATGTCTTTTTAGCATACTTAAACCTTTCAAATGCCTGAAAAATATGAAAACCTTATGTACAACACTGCTGGCCTCTGCAAGGTTGCTCATAGCAGTATGCTGAAAAAAAAGTGAATCCTCCTAACATACAACATTGGATGCAAAAGTGTGACCAGTTAAACCGCCTTGAGCAAATTGCTCATTGGGACGCACGAACACCCCATTTATTCAGCGACGTGTGGAAACCATGGAGACTATATAGTAAATTTTCTGAGTAAGGCGCCTTTGGTTTATTTGTTTAGGTATAATTAGTAAAATTATTCAATGTTAAATGGGATGACAGATATCTCATAAGTACAAAGACATACACAGCGACCTGGTATATCAATGAGGATAGACATTCACAAAGATTGCAGTATATATAATCTACAATATATAATCTGCAGTTTGAATGGAGATGATTGATTTGTCCTGCTCTGCTGTCCCCTACCCGTTAACCCAAACCCCCCCCTTTTGTTTCTCTCTTTTTTTCTTTCATTTAAATGTTATGCCTGTTACTTACCATGTAACTCTCTTAATGCATAACAATAAGATTTGTATGTGTATCAAAATCACCTTTTTATGAATGATTTTGTTTTTCTCAAGGACTCATGAAGATGCATACTCCACTTCAAGGAGAGTTACGGGTCCTAATATTTATCTTAATGATATTTAGCCCACGTTGGGCAATGTATGTATTACCTTTGTATTACCTTTGCGATTTAAAACAATAAAAAGAAATTTTAAAATAAAATACAGAGCAATGAGGGGGGAGTTGCAGAGAGTGACAAGGAAAAAGCAAAGATATTAAATATTTTTTTTCTCTACTGTATTCACTGAGGAAAATAAACTGTCAGATGAAATGCAGAATGTAAAAGTAAATTCCCGATTAAAGGTTCCCTGTCTGACCAAGGAAGAAGTACAACAGCGAGTTAAAAAGATTAAAATAGACAAATCGCCAGGACCAGATGGCATATACCCCCGTATCCTAAGATAATTAAGTATTGTCATAGCCAGACCCTTATTTCTGATATTTAAGGACTCTACATTGACAGGGAGTGTTCCACAGGATTGGTGCATAGCAAATGTGGTGCCAATATTCAAAAAGGGTCCAGAAACAGAGCCTGGAAACTATAGGCCGGTAAGTTTAACATCTGTTGTGGGTAAACTGTTTGAAGGTTTTCTAAGAGATGCTATCTTGGAGGATGTGAAAATGTCTGTATGTGGGTAAGTAACTGGGTCAGTAATAGAAAACAGAGGGTGGTTATTAATGGTACACACTCAGATTGGGTTACTGTCATTAGTGGGGTACCTCAGGGGTCAGTATTGGGCCCTATTCTCTTCAATATATTTATTAATAATCTTGTAGAAGGCTTGCACAGTAACATATCAATTTTTGCAGATCACACTAAACTGTGTAAAGTAATTAACACTGAAGAGGACAATTTACTGCTACAGGTGGATCTGAATAGATTAGAGGCTAGGGCAGAGAAGTGGCAGATGAGGTTTAAAACTGACAAATGTAAGGTTATGCACATGGGAAGGAATAATGCAAATCACCCGTACATGATAAATCGTAAAACACTCAGTAACACTGACATGGAAAAGAATCTAGGAATTTTAATAAACAACAAACTACGCTGTAAAAACCAGTGTGAGGCAGCTGCTACCAAGGCTAATAAAATAATAGGTTGCATCAAAAGAGGCATAGATGCCCGCGATGAGAACATGGTCCTACCACTTTACAAATCACTAGTCAGACCACACATGGAGTACTGTGTACAATTCTGAGCTCCTGTGAACAAGGCAGACATAGCAGAGCTGGAGAGGGTTCAGAGGAGGGCAACTAAAGTAATAATTTTAATAGGGCAACTACAGTACACTGAAAGATTATCAAAATTAGGGTTATTCACTTTAGAAAAAAGAAGACTGAGGGGAGATCTAATTACTGTGTATAAATATATCAGGGAACAGTACAGAGATCTCTCCCATCATCTATTTATCCCCAGGACTGTGACTGTGACGAGGGGACACCCTCTGCGTCTGGAGGAAAGAAGGTTTGTACACAAACATAGAAGAGGATTCTTTTCTGTAAGAGCAGTGAGACTATGGAACTCTATGCCTGAGGAGGTGATGATGGTGAGTTCACTAAAAGAGTTCAAGAGGGGCCTGGATGTATTTCTGAAGTGTAATAATATTATAGGTCTGTGATGGCTAACCTTTGGCACTCCAGCTGTGGTAAATCTACAACTCCCAAGAGACACACTTGCTTGGCTCTTCTCAGAACTCCATAGAAATGAAAAGAGCAAGCTGGGAGTCATAGTTTCACCACAGCTGTAGGGTCCGGAGGTTAGCCATTAATGTTATATGCTATAGCTACTAGAGAGGGGTCATTGATCCAGGGAGTTATTCAGATTGCCTGATTAAGGTCCAGAAGGAATTTTTTTCCTCTTAAGTGGGGAAAATTGGCTTCTACCTTACAGTTTTTTTTTTTGCCTTTTTTTTGCCTTCCTCTGGATCAACTTGCAGGATAACAGGCCGAACTGGATGGACAAATGTCTTTTTTTAGCCTTATATACTATGTTAAATACGTGTATGTTTTTTATGTTTTTTTATGTATACCTCCTTTTATTTATACCCAAATATTCTGATTGGTCTATAGATCCTCCTCTTACCCTTCATTGTCAATAGTAGTTGACAACTATAATTCTCTAATCTCCATACTTAACCATCTCTGTGGCGCCCTCTCGGTACTCTCAGGATCCCCCTGAAAGAGACTATTCTCTCACTCATACTTACTTAGCTTGGGGAGCTGCCTCACTACCAACATCAGTGTTTGTTTTGCTTGCTTGGTTTTATTTTCTTGTTTTTGTATCTACCTCTTTTATTATTTCCATCACCAATTACAACCACTTGGTGCATCCCCTGGCACTTGCTAATCTCCTTTACCTCCCTCCTTTTTATTTTTTCTTCAAAAATTTCCCTATTCCAATATATCCATCCAGTCACATCTTTGTTTCTCTTTTTTCGCCAATTTTTTTTTTTTCTCTTTACATTTCTGTAGTATGAGGTAACTGTACATGCATACAACCTTTAGATGGGGCTACGAGGGGCCAGGAGAGTAAAAAACACTTAGGGGGTCATTCATTAAACAGAAATTAGGCATATTTCTGGCGCAGATTGCATCACAACGGTCATTTGCATCGCAATCTGTGACTTATCCCCCCCTCACGTCAGGTCTAAAAAAGTTGGCGTGAAGTGGGTGGGGATGGGCCGGTGTTAGGCATAGAAAATGGTCTAAATCTAAGACAGCTAGAAAGCTGACTTACATTTAGAAGCGGCAGTAGAACCGCTGAAGTTATGAGGAGGCCTGCGCCCTTTCATAACTCTGGCAGATCTTCCACCAGGTATAGGGCTTAAAGAAGACCTTTCACCTGAAAATGCAAGTTAAAATAAAGATATATCCTTACTTGCCGGCCCCTGGTGGTGCTTATTCAGTTGTTCTTTTTTCACTGTGTGCCCCCGTTTGTCCGCGGTGCCCCCCGCAATTTTTCCCGCCTTCCATGCTAATGAGCCATTCGGCTCAACAGGGTGGGCCTGCAAAAGTTCTCCCGGGCGTGTCTTTCTTCTCCCTGGCACAGAGCGCATCCAATCAGCGCGCTCCGCTCTTAGCCAGGGAGAAGAAGCTCCAGTTCTTGCGAGATTCGCGAGAACTGGAGCGATTTCATCCATCCTGAGCCGGCGCCATCTTGGATTCCCGCAGCGAGCATCGGAGCAGCGTGAATGCTCGCCGCGGGAATCCAAGATGGCTGTGGCCCAGGATGGATGAAATCGCTCCAGTTCTCGCGAATCTTGTGAAAAAAGAACAACTGAATAAGCACCACCGGGGGCCGGCAAGTAAGGGTATATCTTTATTTTAACTTGCATTTTCAGATGAAGGGTCCTCTTTAATAAGACCGGCATCCAAAATGCCGGTCTTAATAAAAGTGCCCCTTAGCTTAGCTCCATTGAAAACATCATCAGGGTAAGATGTCTTACAACCATTACCTCTCTTTGTATCATATGGGCATGTTGGACACTGGTCGATGGAGCCCGCCCATTTGTCCACTCGACTCTCTGTGACTGTTACTTTACTTTATCTTTGCATATTTTTGTTCATAAATATATTTTATTATAGTTTACGAAACTCTTTAGGCGCCTAAGTCGTGTTAAGTCTATTTTTCCTGCACTTCCAATCTCATAATAATACAAACACCTTCAAATAATACCTGAATACTGTAAATTTTAGGAGCTTCTGCAGGTGTGGATTCTGATGAAATTGTAATTGTGTGCACTTTATTTATTTGCTTAATAATAGGAAACATTTGTACAGAAAGCACTTTGACAGCTGTACTACAAATAATCTTATATATCTTATTACTTTTTGGCGTCCAGACTCAGCATGTTTGCTGGACTATTAAAGAGCTGAGGAAATGTGTGTGGGAACATATTTCAGATTTTTGAGACTGGAAATGATTTTGCCCAGTGCCGTATCATTTTATTAAACACGATAATACTAATCTTTCATTTCTTCCTCTTTCAAGGTATCTGTAGGATTAAGATGCACCCTAGGGGAGGGGAAGGAGTATGAAAATTTGATAAGATGGAAACATATTGGTTTAAAAAATTATTCACAAAGAAACCACTGAGTTTGAATTCAGTCTGCAAAGTGAATTTTATTTATGGTTTCTTTTTCACACTAAAGGTAAAAATATACTCATATTAAACAGCTTTAAAAGAAATGTGTCACCAAACATTTTATCTGCCAATTAAAACCAGATACAAACATGTATACTTTTTTCCTAACCTGTTTTTATTTTCTAATTGCAGATTTCTTTATTCAGTTTCCTTATAATGCTTATGGAGGCCATCTTGCCTGATCTTTTCTTAAAAGCAATTAGAAAGCATAAAGAAAACTGCTTTACGGCAGCCATACAGACATGGACACAATGGTCTGTAGGGGGCCACATTGACTTCTATGGGAGAGTTTTCTAGGCATGCTCTGTGACCTGTACAGAGGTCATCATATAAGGAAAGAATAGATGAGCTTTGACAATCATCTATTGTGAATGGTGGAAACTATCTACAGTATACACAGACTTGATATCATTACAGGCAGAATTAGAATGAAAGATAAGCAGGTAACTGCATTAAAGTGACCTGTACAGACCAAGAAGTGGCCAGTGCGAAAACTGCAGAATTTTATCATTTTTGTGTAATCCCTTAACCACTTCAGCCCCACTAGCTTAAACACCCTTAATGACCAGGCCACTTTTTACAATTCTGCACTACGGTACTTTCACCGTTTATTGCTCCGTCATGCAACTTACCACCCAAATGAATTTTGCCTCCTTTTCTTCTCACTAATAGATCTTTCATTTGGAGGTATTTCATTGTTGCTGACATTTTTACTTTTTTTGCTATTAATAAAAATGTAACAACATTTTTGCCAAAAAATGTCATTTTTGCTTTCTGTTGTAATTTTTTTAAAAAACTACATTTCTATATAAATTTTTCTTTAAATTTATTGTTCTACATGTCTTTGATAAAAAACAGCAAAGATATAGTCACCGGGAAGATACAAAAGGACTTCGCTGCAGGTCCTATGTACGTGTGGGGATCAGTTCACACTATGCAAATGAAGGTAGAAGTTAAGACCGCGCGATATTCTTCTCCCAAATCCAACACTCCTTCAAGATACCAGAAGTTCCAAGAACCAAAAAGTTTCCCAGATGCCTTCACCTCAAAAGGACTCTGTGGAAATCGAAATACATATGTGCAGATAGTGAAGTACCATTGAGACCATTCACCTGCTAGTTGTATCAGTCTACTTACTAGACTTCAGCGATTGCCCGGGCAGACTGTTTGAGACATATTTTGGACTTTTTATATCGATGTTTCTGTGAGTATAAAATAAACAGTGGGAATTCGATTTTAAAGGATTGCTGCACCAGCGGAGTTTTTATTGTCTTTCAGTATCGAAAATTTCAAACGTCGATTATTTTGAAAAACTACCAATGAGACTAATTGCTGCATGCAAATTGCTGAGGTCTATATCGGAAATTTAGACGTTGATTATTTAAAAATCTACGAATGAGACTAATCATTGCATGAAAATCGCTGAAGTCTAGTAAGTAGACTGATACAACTAGCAGGTGAATGGAACTTTTTGGTTCTTGGAACTTCTGGTATCTTGAAGGAGTGTTGGATTTGGGAGAAGAATATCGCGCGGTCTTAACTTCTACCTTCATTTGATAAAAAACAATCCAATAAGTGTATATTTATTGGTTTGGGTAAAAGTTATAGTGTTTACAAACTATGGTGCAAAAAAGTAAATTTCGGCATTTTGAAGCAGCTCTGACTTTCTGAGCACCTGTCATGTTTCTTCAGGTGCTAGAATGCCAGGAAAGTATAAATACCCCCCAAATGACACCATTTTAGAAAAAAGACACCCCAAAGTATTCGCGTAGGGGCATGGTGAGTTCATGTATCATTTCATTTTTTTTCACAAGTTAGCAGAAAATTACACTTTCTGAGGAAAAAAAAAATATAATAAAGTTTCCATTTCTGCTAACTTCTGGCAAAAAAAAAAAATCTCAGACGGACTCACTATGCCCCTCAGTGAATACCTTGGGGTGTCTACTTTCCGAAATGGGGTCATTTGTGGGGTGTGTTTACTGTTCTGGCATTTTGGGCGGGGCTAAATTGTGAGCAGCCAAACCTAAAGGTACTCGTTGGAATTTGGGCCCCTTTGCGCACCCAGGCTGCAAAAAAGTGTCACTCATGTGGTATCGCCGTACTCAGGAGAAGTAGGGCAATGTGTTTTGGGGTGTATTATTACATATACCCATGTTGGGTGAGAGAAATATCTCTGTAAACTGACAACTTTGTATAAAAAAATTAAAAAAGTTGTCGTTTACAGAGATATTTCTCACACAAAGTATGGGTATATATAAAAATACACCCCAAAACACATTGCCCTACTTCTCCTGAGTACGGCGATACCACATGAGTGACTTTTTGCAGCCTGAGTGCAAAGGCCCTAATTCAATGAGTACCTTTAGGATTTCACAGGGCATTTTTACGCATTTGGATTCCAGACTTCTTCTCACGCTTTAGGGGCCCTTAAAATGCCAGGTCAGTATAAATACCCCACAAGTGACCCCATTTTGGAAAGAAGACACCCCAAGGTATTCCGTGAGGGGTATGGTGAGTTCATGTAAAATTTTATTTTTTGTCACAAGTTAGTGGAATATGAGACTTTGTAAAAAACAAAATTAAAAAAAAAAATATCAATTTCCGCTAACTTGTGCCAAAAAATAAAAATTCTGTGAACTCGCCATGCCCCTCACAGAATACCTTTGGGTGTCTTCTTTCCAAAATGGGGTCACTTGTGGGGTATTTATACTGACCTGGCATTTTAGGGGCCCTAAAGCGTGAGAATCCAAATGCGTAAAAATGTCCTGTGAAATCCTAAAGGTACTCATTGGTTTTAGGGCCCCTTTGCGCATCTTGTCTGCAAAATAGTGTCACTCATGTGGTATCGCCGTATTCAGGAGAAGTAGGGCAATGAATTTTGGGGTGCATTTTTACATATACCTATACTGTGTGTGAGAAATATCACTGTAAACGACAACTTTTTACATTTTTTTATTCAAAGTTGTCAATTTACAGAGATATTTCTCTCACCCAGCATGGGTATATGTAAAAATACACCCCAAAGCACATTGCCCTACTTCTCCTGTGTACGGCGATACCACATGTGTGACACTTTTTTGCAGCCAAGATGTGCAAAGGGGCCCAAATTCCAATGAGTACCTTTTAGGAGGGCATTTTTACGCATTTTTCTTCTCACGCTTCAGGGCCCCTAAAATGCCAGGGCAGAATAAATACCCCACATGTGACCCCATTTTGGAAAGAAGACACCCCAAGGTATTCCATGAGGGGCATGGCGAGTTCATAGAAGATTTTGTTTTTGGCACAAGTTAGCGGAAATTGATTTTTTATAGTTTTTTTCTCACAAAGTCTCCCTTTCCACTAACTTTTGACTAAAAGTTTAATTTTTCATGGACTCACTATGCCCTTAAGCGAATGGATAAGGCTACAGAGAGATTTTTTTTTTTTCCGTTCAGCCTCTGGGCTGAAAAAAAATAAAAATGAACGGCACAGATTTTTTCATTCGCATCGATCAATGTGGATGAAAAAATCTCTGCCAAAATCAGTGACTGCGGTTCGGTGGGCTGGGTGCTAACTACCTAACAAGTAGCTAACTAACTGACTGTGATAAGGGACCCTTAGGCCCCATTCACACGTCCGCAATTCTGTTTGCGGAACGGAATTGCGGACCCATTCATTTCTATGGGGACAGACTTTGTCACGCTCGGATCCGGAATTACGGATCCACGCTTCCGGGTTTGCACTTCTGTTCCGCAAAAATATAGAACATGTCCTATTCTTGTCCGCAATTGCGGACAAGAAAAGGCATTTTCTATATAGTTCTGGCAATGTGCGGATCTGCAAAATGCGGAAAGCACATTGCCGGTGTCCGTGTTTTGAGGATCTGCAGATCCGTGGATCAGATCCGCGGATCCGTGAATCCACGGATCCGCAAAACACATATGGACGTCTGAATAGAGCCTTACAAGGGGTGTGATCAGTGACAGGGGGGTGATCAGTGACAGGGGGGTGATCAGGGAATCTAGATGGGGTGATCAAGGGGTTAACAAGGGGTTAATAAGTGAGGGTGGGGTGGGGGGGGTTAGTGTAGTGTTTGGTGCAACTTTACATAGCTACCTAGTCCTCTGGTGGTCGATCCCAGTAAATGGGACCACCAGAGGACCAGGTAGCAGGTATATCAGACGCTGTTAACAAAACAGCGTCTGATATACCTGTTTGATGCGATTTAATTCGCATCTACAGCCTGCCAGCGATGGATCATCGCTGGCAGGCTGTAGTTTACCTCCTGAGACGCGCGCGCGTTCACAGGAAATGTCGCGTCTCGCGAGATGACGCGCCGATGCGTCAGATCAGAACTGCAGGACCGCCCACCGGACGCATCCGTGCGTTAGGCGCTCCTGTAGTGGTTAAGGACATTGCCATTTTTCACTTTAAGGACCAGGCCATTTTAGGAAATTTGACATGTGGCACTTTTAGAAAGCTTTAATTTATCCAAATCATTATAAAAAAAATTCTAGCAATACATTGTACTTCTTGATAGAGGAAAATTTGAGTCAATATTAGAGTTGAGTAAACAACTGGATGTTCGGGTTCGAGAAGTTCGAACTCGACCCGAACTTGACCCCGAACCCCATTGAAGTCAATGAGGACACGAACTTTTGAGCACTAAAAAGGCTGTAAAATAGCCCTGGATAAGGCTACAGAGCTGCAAAAGGCATTTTACAGCCTTTTTAGTGCTCAAAAGTTCGGGTCCCCATTGACTTCAATGGGGTTTGGGGTCAAGTTCGGGTCGAGTAGGTAAATCCCCTGCAAACAAATGTGGATAGGGAAATGACTTAAAATAAAATAAAATAAATAAAAATTAACCAATATCAATTGGAAACTTGGAGGGGGAGGTGGAAAAGGAGGTTGTTTTGGTGTCAGGTGGGAATGCTATGGGAGTTGAAGTTCTCATCACAGCCAAAAATAATTCATGTCAGCCTGCAGTGCCACATGCCTCATTCACAGACTCAGGGCCATGACAACCATACATGGGAGTTGAAGTTCACATCATAGCCAAGAAGGATTCATGTCTGCCAGCAGTGTCACAGGCCTCACTCACAGACTCAGGCCAATGGCAACCATACATGGGAGTTGAAGTTGTCATCACAGCCAAGAAGGAATCATGTCTGCCTGCAGGACCACAGGCCTCATTCAAACATTCAGGCCCACGGGACCCACAAAGAAGAGAGTGAAAATCACGCCAAGACAGTACTGATTTCACCCAGCAATGCCACAGGCCTCATTCACAGATTCAGACCCATGTCACCCATAAAGAGGAGAGTTACAATTATGTCAAAACAGTATTGATTTCATCCAGTAGTGCCACAGGCCTCATTCACTAATTCAGGACAATGGCATCCACAAAGAGGAGAGCGGTCCCGTAACAACAACACAGGCCTCAGGTCAACCTGGAATGGAACAGGTCATTATCATTTATGTAGGCCCCTGACACCCAGACAGAGGAGAGGTCATTTGACAGTAAAAAGAGGTTAATGTCTCCCACCAATGCAGCAAGCGATTAAAAGAAATATAGGCCCCTGACAACCAGACAATGGAAAAAATGCACTTTGGATTGCTGTGTTTGAGACTCTTAAGTGAGGCTCCACGGTATTTTTGTAGCTGGTCTCCCTAAGATCAGCTATTGCTTTGTTTGAGTAGTCACCAAAGCATCGCTCCCGGTTAGCCAGAATCCTACTCCACACTGATGAGGGGCAACACCCCGAAACAGCTGTCTGTGGATGGATAACTTGCTTAGGTCTTCCCCGTCACATCCTTAAAGCTTGTAAAAGAGCGGGATTTTGACATAGGGGCTACTTAATATGGTGGTTTGGTGATCTCTGTAATGGAGACACCCCTTTGCTTGTTTTTCCTTCCTTTGAGGGATATCTGGCTTTCACTGTGTTGTAGACCCATAACTGGGGCTCCACAATCTTTTGCATTTATGTTTCCCAGGGAGCTTTGCACTTTGGATTGCTGTGTTTGAGACTCTTAAGTGAGGCTCCACGGTATTTTTGTAGCTGGTCTCCCTAAGATCAGCTATTGCTTGTTTGAGTAGTCACCAAAGCATCGCTCCCGGTTAGCCAGAATCCTACTCCACACTGATGAGGGGCAACACCCCGAAACAGCTGTCTGTGGATGGATAACTTGCTTAGGTCTTCCCCGTCACATCCTTAAAGCTTGTAAAAGAGCGGGATTTTGACATAGGGGCCACTTAATATGGTGGTTTTGGTGATCTCTGTAATGGAGACACCCCTTTGCTTGTTTTTCCTTCCTTTGAGGGATATCTGGCTTTCACTGTGTTGTAGACCCATAACTGGGGCTCCACAATCTTTTTGCAGGAACCAGACAATGGGGCAGTCATTTGACAGTAAAAAGAGGTTAATGTCTCCCACCAATGCAGCAAGCGATGAAACAAAATATAGGCCCCTGACAACCAGAAAATGTAGAGGTCATTTGACAGTATAAAGAGTTTAATGTCTCCCACCAATGCAGCAAGCGATGAAACGAAATATAGGCCCCATACAACCAGACAATGGGGCGGTCATTTGACAGTAAAAAGAGGTTAATGTCTCCCACCAATGCAGCAAGCAATGAAACAAAATATAGAACCCTGACAACCAGACAATGGGGCGGTCATTTGACAGTAAAAAGAGTTTAATGTCTCCCACCAATGCAGCAAGCGATAAAACAAAATATAGACCCCTGACAACCAGACAATGTATAGGTCATTTGACAGTATAAAGAGTTTAATGTCTCCCACAAATGCATCAAGCGATGAAACAACATATAGGCCCCTGACAACCAGACAATGAGGCGGTCATTTGACATTATAAAGAGTTTAATGTCTCCCACCAATGCAGCAAGCGATTAAGCGAAATATAGGCCCCATACAACCAGACAATGGGGCGGTCATTTGACAGTAAAAAGAGGTTAATGTCATAGACCACAGCAACAGGTGATTATCTGAAATGTAGGGCCCTGGCAGCTAGACAGAGGAGAGAGGTCCCATAGCAGAAAATCAGTCTTCATTAGTGATTAGTGAGCGGCAGGGGCAATATTTAAATTTGCGATATTTCGCGAATATTTGGGGCAAATATTCGCCATATATTCGAAAATTCGCAAATTCCTAATCTCCAGTCATTATTTTCTTGATTGCGAAAATTCACATTAAAAAAATTGCATAAAATTAGCATAAAAATTATCATAAACTAGTATTTAAAATGCCAGTTTATGCAAATTGTTATGCTAATTTTATATAGAATTTTTTTAATACGAATTTTCGCAATCAAGAAAATAATGACATTATTTTCTTGATTTTCGAAAATTTGCATATGAAAAATTTGCATAAAAATTCGCATAAACTGGAATTTAAAAAAACTAATATTCGCAGTTGTGAATATATTTCGCAATATTCTAAATATTTGCGAATTCTCGAAGTGCCGATATTCGCTATTAAAATTGGCAATTCGAAAATTTGTGATCAACACTAGTCTTCATATCGCCTAGCAATGGAAAAGGCCACTTTCAGTTATTTAGGCCCCAGTAGCCAGACAGAGGAGAGAGGTCCCATAGCAGAAAATCAAGCTTGATGTCACCTGCCAAAGCAGCGAGCGATTAACAGAACTTTAGGCCCCTGACACCCAGGCAGAGGAGAGGTTCATTCAACTTGGGGTTGCCCCCAAAATAATAGTACAGTAGTAGTAGTTAAAAAAATAGGATTCAATAAAGAAGTGACCTGGAGTACAAGAATGTATGGTTGAGGGCGAGGCAGTTATAAATGTCTATTCTGCACAAGGTACGGACAAGTCCTGTGAGATCCATGCCTGGTTCATCTTAATGAACGTGAGCTTGTCCAGGTTGGCTGTGGACAGGCGGCTGCGTTTGTCTGTAATGATGCCCCCTGCCATTCAAAATACACATTCAGACAATACACTGGCCGCAGGGCAGGCCAGCACTTCCAAGGCATAAAGGGCAAGCTCTGGCCATGTGGACAATTTGGAGACCCAGAAGAATGGGGCAGAACCATCAGTCAGTATGTGAAGGCATGTGCACACGTACTGTTCCGCCATGTTGTTGAAATGCTGCCTCCTGCTAACACGTTCTTTTTTAACTGGTGGTGCAGTTTGCTGTGGCGCGGTGCTTTCTGAGGAGCTGGCCATGACACAGCTACGTTGGTGACCTCCTAATCCTCCTCTACCGCCTCTGCCTTCGCCTTGTACTTCCACTTGTCCCCCCATGTCAGTTGGGAATGCCCTCAGGAGCACATCTACCAGCGTGCACTTGTAGTCGGGCATCTTCCTATCATGCTCCAGTGCGGGAATTAAGGGCAAGTTGTCCTTGTACCGGGGATCCAGCAGGGTGGCAACCCAGTAGTCAGCACAAGTTAAAATGTGGGCAAATCTCCTGTCGTTGCTCAGGCACTGCAAGCATGTAGTCGCTCATGTGTGCCAGGCTGCCCAGAGGTAACGATAAGCTGTCCTCTGTAGGTGGTGTATCATCTGTGTCCTCCGCATCCCTCCAGCCACGCTCCAGTGATGGCCCTGAGCTGCGTAGTGTGCCACCCTGCAGTGAAACCAGATCCTCTTCCTCTACCTCCTCCTCCTCGTCCTCCAGAAGTGTGCCCTGGCTGTCTACATGTGTACCTGGCCTCTGCTGGTGCAGGAACCCACCCTCTGAGCCACTTCTGTATGACCTGCCTGAAACCCTGTGAAATGCCCCCCTCTTCCTCCTCCTCCTGTGTCGCATCCTCCTCCATCATCGCCGTAATATTTTTTTCAAGGAGACATAGAAGGAGTATTGTAATGCTAACAATGGCAACATCAGCACAGGCCATGGTGGTTGAAAACTCCAAAGACCGCAACAAGGTACACAGGTCTCGCATGCAGGCCCAGACACTGGTGGTGAAGTGGTGCTGATCCGCAGAGCGACTGACCCGTGCATACTGCATCTGAAACTCCACTATAGCACGCTGATGCTCGCACGGTCTCTCCAGTATATGTAAGGTGGAGTTTTACCTGGTAGGCATGTCGCTTATGAGTCGGTAAGCAGGAAGACCGAAGTTACGCTGCAGCACAGACAGGCGAGCAGCAGCAGGGTGAGAACGCCGAAAGCACGCGCATACGGACTGCACTTTCAGCAGCAGCTCTGACATGTCTGGGTAGTTTTTAAGAAACTTCTGCACCACCAGATTCCGCACATGCGACAGGCAAGGGATGTGCGTCAAATCGGCTAGTCCCAGAGCTGCAACGAGATTTCGCCCATTATCGCACACCACCAGGCTGGGCTTGAGGCTCACCGGCAGCAACCACTCATCAGTCTGCTGTTCTATGCCCCTCCAAAGCTCCTGTGCGGTGTGGGGTTTGTCACCCAAACACATGAGTTTTAAAATCGCCTGCTGACGTTTACCCCGGGCTGTGCTGAAAATGGGGGTGAGGTTCTTTCGATGACCGGATGTGGGGGTGGTAGAAGAGGTGGAGGATGATGTGGAGTAGGAGGAGCAAGCAACAGGAGGCAACAAATAATACCCTGCGATCCTCGGTGGTGGAAAGACATGCGCCAAACCGCTATCTGCCTCGGGCCCAGCCGCTAGTGTTGAACGCGAATATTCGAATAGCGAATAATTTTTTGCGAATATTGGCCCTTCGCAAATTCGCAAATATTGCCAATATAGCGCTATATATTCGCTATTTCGAATATTATTTTTTTTAAGTTGTTAATCCTTGTTGCTCTCTGGTTGTCTAACTTGTCTTCCCACTTCCCAAATGCTGTTCTTACCTGTACGGAGGATTCCTGGCTCCCTGCCCACTCCAGTAAATGCCCGTTGCCGCTTCTGCCGGCATGCATGGGAACGCCTCCCTGCTAAAATGTACTGTCGGATGTGAGAATCTTACAAATCACGATCTCAACAAATTTGACTAAGTTGTAATCGCAATGTAATTAATATAACCTGAGTTACTTGCATTGCGAATTGAACTTAGAGCTGGGTTCCTAATGGTTGTATTGCTAGAATATAACGAATATCACGAATTCACGAATATAGCACTATATTCTCAATCTTCGTTATATTCTAGCAAGCCAACCATTAGGAACCCAGCTCTAAGTTTACTTCGCAATGCGTGTATATGTTCGCATTGCAAAATCAACTTAGAGCTGAGTCCCTAATGGTTTTTGCTAGAATATAACGAAGATTGAGATTATAGTACTATATACGTGAATTCGTAATATTCATCATCTTCGATATATTCTAGCAATACATCCATTAGGAACTTAGCTCTAAGATCAATTCGCAAAGCGATTATATGTTCGCTTCACGAATGAAACTTAGAGCTGAGTTCCTAATGGTTGTTGCTAGAATATAACGAAGATAGAAAATATAGTGCTATATTTGTGAATTCGTGATGTTCGTCATCTTCGTTAAATTCTAGTAATACATCCATTAGGAACTAAGCTCTAAGATCAATTCACAATGCGATTATATGTTCGCGAATGAAACTTAGAGCTGAGTTCCTAATGGTTGTTGCTAGAATATAACAAAGATTGTGAATATAGTGCTATATTCGTGATATTCGTTATATTCTAGCAATACAACCATTAGGAACCCAGCTTTAAGTTGAATTCGCAATGCGAGTATATGTTCGCATTGCGAATTAAACTTAGAGCTGAGTTCCGAAAGGTTGTATTGCTAGAATATAACGAAGATTGAGAATATAGTGCTATATTCGTGATATTTGTTATCTTCGTCAAGTCTAGCAATACAAGTTACAACCATTAGGAACTCAGCTCTAAGTTTAATTCGCAATGCGAATATAAATTCGCGTAACATTCGCAATATATAGAATAATGACGAATATTTGATTTTGACGAATATATGATGAATTTTCAATTGAACATTCGCGAAATATCGGAAATCGAATATAGCACCTTCCGCTCATCACTACCAGCCGCCACTACGTTTACCTAGTATGCAGTTAAGGAGATATAGCGACCCTGGCCCTTCTTACTGGTACATGTATTTGTGGTTATGTGGACCTTGCCACAGATGGCGTTGCGCAGCGCACCCTTGATATTATCCTCCACTTGGTTGTGCAGGGAAGGGACGGCTCACCTGGAAAAGTAGTGGCAGCTGGTAACAACATACTGGGGGACAGCCACCGCCATCAGCTGTTTTAAAACAGTCCGTCTCCGCCAGACGAAATGACAGCATTTCAAAGGCCAGTAATGTTGAAATGCTGGCATTCAGGGCCAGTGCTCGAGGGTGAGTAGGTGGGTATTTCCTCCTTCTCTCCAATGTTTGGGAGATGGACAGCTGAATGCTGCCATGTGACATGGGGGACATGGAGGAGCATGAGAGAGTTCCTTGTTTTTAAGGTGTTTACTCCACTGCAGTTCATGCTTTGCATATAGATGCCTGGTCATGCAGGTTGTGCTCAGGTTAAGAACGTTTATGCCTTGCTTCTGACTCTGATGACACAAAATGCAAACCACTTGTGTCTTGTCGTCAGGACATTGTGTGAAGAACTGCCAATGAACTCCTTGGAGCAGACCTTGGTGTGCTCGGTGCCTGGGTGCGGTGGACAGTAGCAGGCGCACTGTCTCTGGAGTGGCCGCTGCGCTTTTGCACCCTGCTCCCTCTTTTGCTGTGCTGTTGCCTCTGTGCTACCACCGCCTCTTCCTCGGAACTGCATGCCTCACTACCACGACCTTCAGTCCATTCTGGCTCTAGGACTTCATCATCCTCCACAACATCTTCCACCCATTCATGACCCCTGCCCTCCTCGTTGGTCTGCAGAAAGCAATAGCAGTTGGCACCTGTGTTTCGTCATCATCAGTGACGTTTTGTGGCGGTATTCCCATGTCCTCATCCTGCAACAAAAGTGGTTAAGCATCAGTGCATTCAAGGTCTTCCTCTTCTGGGGCAGGGCTTGGTGGATGGGCTGGGGAAACCCTGCCAACAGAGTCATCAAAAAGCATGAGACTTTCCTGCATGATTTGGGGCTCTGGCTGCTTGGCTGATTTGCAAGGGGGTGAGGTGGAAGATTGATGGGCATGGGCTGCAGGTGCCAACTCTGAACTTTCTGCAGAGGACTGCGTGTTAGATGCTGTGAAGGAAATGGAGGCACTGTCAGCCACCCAATCTACTATCGCCTGTACATGTACACCATGGGCCTATCAAATAACACTGCAGATTCTGACGCCTACTCGCACCAGAGGGAGGAGTTTGACTTGGAGCGGCAGTTGGCGATGAACGTCCACGTCCTCTCCCAGCAACAGGAGCTCCATCAACACCACCACGACCATGCCCACGTCCCTTATTTGATGTTCTCCTCATTATTTGTGTTCACCCACCAAGCTAAAAGATTGGTCTCCCTCCGGTGTCAATTTACCTGCCACTAGTCGACAATTACGTTCGCTAAGGCAGTGCCCGTGTCAGAAAATTTCTCTGTGGACCCAGAATAATGTCTTTTGGGCCAAAAATACACTGATTCTCAATTTCGGGAGTATAAAAAAAAATATGCCGTATGCACAAGTGGTTTGTGGAAACAGTTTTGTAATAAAATACAGAAAATTTGTATTTCACTGGTGTAAATTGAAATTAATTATTTATACACCGAATGCACTACTGTTTTTTCGGAATAAAACACGGCTTTTTTCAATAAAACCACATGTTTTTAACTGCTGTACATTAAAAGTAGATATTTATATTATTTATTGACCCCAGATTTGGGGACCCAGAACAAAGATTTGGTCACGAAAATTCACAAATGCAGTATTTGACTGTTATAAATTGGAAATAATTATTTAAACGACGGATGCACAACTGTTTTTTCGGCCTAAAACACAGCTTTTTTTAATAAAACCCCAAAATGCAGTTTTTTACTGCTGTAAATTTAAATTAGGTATTTATACCATGTATGTACAACTGCTTTGTGAAGCAAGAATATTGATTTTTCAAACAAAAAAGAATAATGCACTATTTCTCAGCTGTAATGTAAAATCGGTATTTAGGTGGGCACCACAGACCCCAGGCTAGACAAATGGACTATGTCACGGCTTTTGTCACCAAGATTCACAAATACAGTTTTTCACTGCTGTAAATTAAATGTAGGTATTTATACCGCGTATGTACAACTGCTTTGTGAAGCAGAAATTTAGCTTTTTTCACAAAAAAAAAAAAAGAATAATGCACTATTTCTCAGCTATAATGTGAAATCGATATTTAGCCGGTGTATTTCAAAATGCTTTGTGGATCAGTATTTCCACTTTTTTGTCCAAAAAATACACTTATGCTGTATTTCACAGCAGCAATGTAAAATAGGTGGTTGTAAAGGGTATTTCAGACTGTTTGGTGGACCTTGAATAACGTTTTTTTTTTCTATAAAAAAAAAGAAGCACTATTTCCATGCAGAAATATAAAATATGTCATTGGACGGTGTATGCATAACTGTTTTGCGGACAAGGAATACGTTTTTTCCCCCAAAATTACACGGATTCTCTATTTCACCGCAGAAATGTCAAATATATATTTTGGCGGTGTAAAATAGGCTTGGTGGATCAGGATCACTTTTTTTGAACTAAAATACACTGATGCACTATTTGATAGCTGACATGGAATATATGGTTTAGTGCATTGTATACAAAAGTGCTCTGTGGCACCACAAAGCCCAGGCTAGACAAATGGACTATGTTACGGCTTTTGTCACCAAAATTCACAATTGCCGTTTTTAACTGCTGAACATTAAAAGTAGATATTTATACTATGTATGGACACCAGATTTGGGGACCCAGAACAAAGATTTGTTCACCAAAATTCCCAAATGCAGTATTTAACTGCTATAAATTGCAAATAATTATTTAAACGACAGATGCACAACAGTTTTTTCGGCCTAAAACACAGCTTTTTTCAATAAAACCCCAAAAATGCATTTTTTTACTGCTGTAAATTTAAATTAGGTATTTATACCGTGTATGTACAACTGCTTTGTGAAGCAAGAATATTGCTTTTTTCACACAAAAAAGAATAATGCACTATTTCTCAGCTGTAATGTGAAATTGGTATTTAGGCGGTGCATTTCAAAATGCTTTGTGGATCAGGATTTCCACTTTTTTGTCCAAAAAATACACTTATGCTGTATTTCACAGCAACAATGTAAAATAGGTGGTTGTAATGTGTATGGTTTGGTGGACCTTGAATAACGTTTATTTTTCTATAAAAAACAAAGAAGCACGATTTCCATGCAGAAATATGAAATATGTCATTGGACCGTGTATGCAGATTTGTTTTGTGGACAAGGAATACGGTTTTCCCTAATAATTACATAGATTCTCTATTTCACCGCAGAAATGTCAAATATATATTTTGGCGGTTAAAATAAGCTTGGTGGATCAGGATGAACACTTTTTTTTAACTAAAATACACTGATGCACTATTTGATAGCTGACATGGAATATACAGTTTAGTGCACAGTATACAAAAGTGCTCTGTGGCACCACAGATCCCAGGCTAGACAAATGGATTATGCCACCCCTTAAACATACAAGAGGCAATATAGCCAGAAAAATGCAGATACAAAATAGGATTAGGCTGATGTCCCTGGCAGGCTGGCAGACATGCAGTACACTGCAGTGCCTAAAATGACCGCCGACCTCCACCTCAGTAACAGATGGATTACAAAAAAAATCTCCCTGGCAGTGGCTGGGTACAGAAATGTTGGATTGCTTAAGGCTCCCTCCCTCCCTATGTGCTGTATCTTGTGGATTAAAGTTGCACAGGTTCTTCAGATTTCTGCCATATTCTGTCCCTGATCGCCCCCGCAGCAACCTTGCTCTTATCTCAGTTCAGCAGACTGACGTGCGGCACTAAGTGACTCCAGCTTATAAAGAGGCTGGGTTACATGCTGCACTCAGCCAATCACAGCCATGCCATTAGTAGGTATGGCTGTGATGGCTTCTTAGGGCAAGAAGTAAAACGCTTGCTGATTGACTGCTGTGCAGCCCTTCAGAAAAGGAAGAAATTGCCGAACAACGGACCAGAACCAGAACTTTTTTTATAAATGTTCGGGTCCATGTCCAGAACACCCCAAAATTCTGTACTATACAGTTCAGGTTCGCTCAACTCTAGTCAATAAAATTCACCTTTATTTATTCAAAAATCAAAAATTTACAGAAAATTAGGAAGAATTCACAATTTTCTAAATTTACATTTCTATGCTTTTAAGGAAGCTAGTGATAAATCATAAAAGAGATATTACTTTACATTTCCTATATGTCCACTTTCATGTTTGCATCATTTTGTAAATATAATTTTAATTTTTTTAGGACGTTAGAAGGCATAGAATTTTAGAAGAAAATGTTTAAGAAAATTTCCAAAACTCCCTTTTTTAAGGATCAGTTTAGTTATGAAGTCATTTTGTGGGGCTTACATAGTGGAAACAACCCATAAATGACCATATTTTAGAAACTGCACCCCTCAGGTTATTCAAAACTAATTTTACAAACTTTGGTAACCCATTAAGTGTTCCACAAGAATTAAAGGAAAAAGGAGAGGAAATGTTTCCATTTTAATCCATTTTTTCTTGTAACATATCGAAGGTTAACAGCCAAGAAACCTCAACATTTAATACCCTGATTCTGCAGTTTACAGAAACACCCCAAATGTGGTCGTAAACTGCTCTTTGGGCACATAGCAGGGCACAGAAGTAATGGAGCGCCATGTGGATTTTGGAGGGCAGATTTCACTGAGATAATTTTAAGTTGCCATGTCACATTTAAAGACTCCCTGATGCAATCCTAGAGTAGAAACTCCCAAAAAAGTGTCCCCATTTTGGAAATTACAGCATGAGGTGACAGTTTTATTGGTACTATTATGTGGTACATATGATTTTTCTTTGCTCTATATTAAGCTTTTTATGAGGCAAGGTAAAAAAAAATGGTTGTTCTAGCACAGTTTTTAATTTTTGTTTTTATGGCATTCACCTGACAGGGATCGTGTTCTAGTTTTATAGAGCAGGTTATTACCAACATGACAATATCAAATGTGTCTACTTTTATTCTTTGTTTCAGTTTTACATAATAAATAGTTTTGATCGAGCTCCAAAGTGCTCAGGTGCTCGAGTAGAACACTTTGGGATGCTCAGGTGCTCTACAGAGCACAATGGAAGTCCTGGTTCACAGGAAAAGGTCAGATATTGATGTAAACAACACTGAAAAGGTTAAGGAACAGCATGGGGAGAATGTCTGGATGCATCTTGGACTCTCAGGTCGCTGCTGAGAACGATCTTGTCCGAGTAGTATGCAACTTTTAGAAACTGACAATAATACACACAATACCAAAGATAAAATCGATTTTAGAGGAAAAATTGTTAGGAAACATTATTTCCTGTATATTTACTTGTATATAAAGTGCAAGTGCTGCCAAAAATTACAAGCAAAAGGCACCTGTATATCTCACATAAAGGAGGGCCTCAGTTACATTGTGGTACAATTGTTCATGTAGTGGGAATCCTACAATCATAAAGTATGTGCACAAAGTAAAAGGGCTGCCAAACATTACAAGGAACCGACACTCCAATACACCCTTTGTTACACATAAAGGATGACATCATACTCACCCTTGAAAAATTAAGATTGGTGGCCTGCTGGTGGTGACCCTCAAAAACATTAGGAACAAGGGCCAGCTGGTGAACATCTAATACATAATGGGTGACGGCCTGAAGCCGAGCTGACCATCTAAAACATTAGGCGTGAGGGTCTGCTGCTAAGCTGACCATCTAAAACATTAGGGGCGAGGGCCTGCTGCTGATCTGACCATCTAAAACATTATGGGTAAGGGCCTCCTGCTGATCTGAACATCTAAAACATTATGGGGGCGAGGGTCTGCTGCCGAGGTGACCATCTAACACATTATGGGTGAGGGCCTGCTGCTGATCTGACCATCTAAAACATTAGGAGCGAGGGCAGCCTAATAAGCATGTTGATATGATGGAGGAAGAGGATGAGAAAAGGAAGATTTAACCATATACCATTTTTTGTAGTTGAAGGGGTGCATGGGAATACAGAATGTTCAATACACCATAAAAGCCACATTTAACCACTTCAGCCCCCCTAGCTTAAACCCCCTTAATGACCAGACCACTTTTTACAATTCTGCACTACACTATTTTCACGGTTTATTGCTCGGTCATACAACTTACCACCCAAATGAATTTTACCTCCTTTTCTTCTCACTAATAGATCTTTCATTTGGTTGCATTTCATTGCTTCTGACATTTTTACTTTTTTGATATTAATCAAAAATGACCGAAATTTTTGCAAAAAAATGACATTTATCACTTTCTGTAAAATTTTTCTAATAAAACTACATTTCTATATAAATTTTTCTCTAAATTTATTGTTCTACATGTCTTTGATTAACAAAACATGCAATAAGTGTATATTTATTGGTTTGGGTAAAAGTTATAGTGTTTACAAACTATGGTGCAGAAAAATTTATTTACGCACTTTGACTTTCTGAGCACCTGTCATGATTCCTGAGGTACTACAATGCCCAGACAGTAGAAACACCCCACAAATGACCCCATTTCGAAAAGTAGACACCCTAAGGTATTTGTTGATGGGCATAGTGAGTTCATTGAAGTTTTTATTTTTTGTCACAAGTTAGCGAAAAAGGAATTTTTTTTCTTACAAAGTCTCATATTCCACTAACTTGTGACAAAAAATACAATTTTACATGAACTCACCATACCCATCACGGAATACCTTGGGGTGTCTACTTTCTAAAATGGGGTCACTTGTGGGGTATTTATACTGCCCTGGCATTTTAGGGGTCCCTAAAGCGTGAGAAGTAGTTTGGAATCCAAATGCGTAAAAATGCCCTGTGAAATCCTAAAGGTACTCATTGGAATTATGGCCCTTTTGCGCATCTTGGCTGCAAAAAAGTGTCACTCATGTGGTATTGCCGTACTCAGGAGAAGTAGGGCAATGTGTTTTGGGGTGTATTTTTACATATACCCATACTGTGTGTGAAAAATATCTCTTTTTTTCTCTTTTTCCATTTTTTTATACAAAGTTGTCAATTTACAGAGATATTTCTCTCACCCAGCATGGGTATATGTAAAAATACACCTCAAAACACATTGACCTACTTATCCTGAGTATGGCAATACCATATAAGTGACACTTTTTTGCAGACTAGGTGCGCAAAGGGGCCCAAATTCCAATGAGTACCTTTTAGGAGGGCATTTTTAGACATTTGGATTCCAGACTTCTTCTCACGCTTTAGGGCCCCTAAAATGCCAGGGCAGTATAAATACAACACATGTGACCCCATTTTGGAAAGAAGACACCCCAAGGTATTCCGAGTTCATAGAAGATTTTTTTTTTTTTGGTACAAGTTAGCGGAAATTGATTTTTTTTTGTTTTTTCTCACAAAGTCTCCCTTTCCGCTAGCTTGTGACAAAAAGTTCAATCTTTCATGGACTCAATATGCCCCTCAGCGAATACCTTGGGGTGTCTTCTTTCCAAAATGGGGTCATTTGTGGGGTGTTTGTACTGCCCTGGCATTTGAGGGTCTCCGCAATCTATACATGTATGGCCAGCATTAGGAGTTTCTGCTATTCTCCTTATATTGAGCATACGGGTAATGAGATTTTTTTTTTCCGTTCAGCCTCTGGGCTGAAAAAAAAAATTAACGGCACAGATTTCTTCATTCGCATCGATTAATGTGGATGAAAAAATCTCTGCCAAAAAAAAGAGGGGAAAGGACATAGGAGTGCTTGCGAAGTAAAGCTGCGATCGCTAATAAAGATCTTAAAAGCTCAAAAGTGATCTTTATTGCGCCGCAGCGATTTTACAGTGTTTTTGCAGTGATAAATAGTGAAAAATACATTTCTGACACTGCGGTGGGGCGGACTGAACGCAAGTGTGAGCACAAGATCAGGGCTGATCGGGCGAACACTGCCTTTTTTATAGAGCCTAAGGTGACCGTAATGTACTGATATAGATCTGATTGCGATCAGTCTTGATCACTTACAGATACTATATAGTACTAGTGCTGATTAGCGACAGCGATGACGCCGGTGCGGTGGGCGCTAACTACCTAACAAGTAGCTAACTAACTGGCGGTGATAAGGGACCCTTATGCCCCATTCACACGTCCGCAATTCTGTTCCGCATTTTGCGGAATGGAATTGCGGACCCATTCATTTATATGGGGACAGACTTTGTCCGGCTCTGATCCGGAATTGCTGATCCACACTTCCAGGTCCGTACTTCCGTTCTGCAAAAATATAGAACATGTCCTATTCTTGTCCGCGATTTCGGACAAGAAAAGCCATTTTCTATATAGTTCTGGCAATGTGTCCGTGGATCCGCAAAACACATTTAGACGTCTGAATGGAGCCTTACAGGGGGGTGATCAATGAGAAGGGGTTAATAAGGGGTTAATAAGTGAGGGGGGGGTGTAGTGTAGTGTGGTGCTTGGTGCTACTTACGGAGCTGCCTGTGTCCTCTGGTGGTCGATCCAAGTAAATGGGACCACCAGAGGACCAGGTAGCAGGTATATTCAGACACTGTTAACAAAACAGCGACTGATATACCAATTTGATGCGATTTATTTTACATCTACAGCCTGCCAGAGAATGATCATCGTTGGCAGGCTGTAGTATAACTTCATAGCTGCACAACGCTGTGAATGCGCGCAAGATGATGCGTAGATGCGTCAAGGAGGAATAACCCGGCCACCCGCAGGACGCATCCCTGCGTTAGGCGGTCGGGAAGTGGTTAAAGTGCCATTATGTACAGCCGCTTTCCTCTGGTGGAGTAGAGAAGTCAGGAGCAATCCAGGCCTTGTTCATTTTTATAAGAGTCAGTCTGTCAGCATTTTCATTTGAAAGGCGGATGCGCTTATCAGTTATTATGCCTCCAGCAGCACTAAATAGGTGCTCTGACAAAACTCTGGCAGCAGGGCAGGCCAGCACCTCCAAGGCGTAGAGCACCAGTTTGTGCCACGTGTCCAGCTAAGGGTACTTTCACATTAGCATTTTGGATTCCGTTTGTGAGATCCGTTTCAGGGATCTCACAAACGGTCCAAAACGGATCAGTTAAGCCCCAATGCATTCTGAATGGATAAGGATCCGTTCAGAATGCATCAGTTAGGCTCCGTTCCGCCTCTATTCCGTTTTGGAAGCGGACACCAAAATCCAGCATGCAGCATTTTGGTGTCCGTCTGAAGAGGCGGAGCCTAACGGATCCGTTTTTTTTTACAATGTAAGTCAATGGGGACGGATCCGTTGTCAGTGACACAATATGGTGCATTTGAAAACGGATCCGTTCCCCATTGACTTTCAATGTAATTGATCCGTTTTGTACTTCGTCATTTTTCTTTAAAGCTAATGCAAACGGATCCGTTCTGAACGGATACAAACGTTTGCATTAGAGGTGCGGATCCGTCTGTGCAAATAAACAGATGGATCCGCACTAACGCTAGTGTGAAAGTACCCTAAGACACCCAATAGTTTTAAGGCACAGAGGCATCATTGAGGACGCTGACAAGGTCAGCTACATACTTCTTTACCACCTTCCTAAATTTTTCCCTCCTTGTGACACTAGACCGCGCATCAGGGTGAGGGTGCTGGCGGGGAGTAATGAAACTGTCCCAGGCCTTGGAGAGTGTTGCCCAGCCTCTGTTGTAACTGCTGTGTGTTTCCCTCATCTCCCTAAGGAACTACGTACTCCGCCGCCAGCGTTTTCAGCTGGAAATTTTTGGAGCAATTTTTCCACAAGGACCTTCTGGTATTGCACCATTTTGCTAGTCCTCTCCACCACAGGAATGCGAGATGAGAAGGGTGAACAACCAGTAATCAGTGTTAGCCAAAATGCATACAACACGAGGATCAAGAGAAAGGCAGCATAACATAAAGTCAGCCATGCGTGCCAGAGTCCCAACAGACAAGACCTTGCTGTTCTCATCAGCAGGATGACTCTCAATCGCCTCATCCTCCTCTTCTACCCATTCACGCTGAACAGATAGAATAAACTTGTTATGGGTAGTACCCTCTGTAGTGGAGGCAACTGTCTCCTGCTCCTCCTCTTCCTCCTCCTCATCATCATACAACTCGCCCTGAGAAGACGAACTGTCTTCCCCCATTTTCACCTCTTCCACATGCAATGTGTCCGCCTTCATTGTGATCAGCGAGCGTTTCAATAGACACAGAAGTGGGAGGGTTATGCTAAACCTCACAGACGTCAGACATCCATGCCAACTCGTCACTTGTGAAGAGGGGAAGCTGACTGGAAAGGCGACAACCATGTTGCAGCTGGCATTCCACTACTGCCCTCTGTGGTAACAAAGCCTTGCCAACATATTGAACTTGGAGTTCCAGTGCATGCTCACGTCGTACAACAGTCGGTGAGCTGTCAATTGTAAGTGATGCTGCAGCGTTGCCAAACCGGCAGCAGCTGTAGATGACTTTCGGAAATGGACACACGTGGCACACCTTCAACAGTAGCTCAAGCAAGTTGTGGGAAGGTTTGAGAAACCGCTGAACCACTAAGTTGAACATGTGGACTAGGCATGGTATGTGTGTGAGCTTGCCGAGCTCCAAAGTCACCACCAAGTTACGGCCATTATCAGACACACCCATGTCTGGTTATAGGTTGAGTGGTGAAAGCCAGTGTGCTGTTTGTCACCTAAGCAAATAAGTTTCAGCACGGCCTGTTATAGGTGGTGGCGGAAATCCTGATTGAAGTAGGGCCCACAATCCTTTGCGTCGGTAGCACCTTTGCCATCCCAGGCTACGATTCACTCCCGGCCTCGACAATGTTCACCCAGTGTGCTGTCGGGGAAATGTAGAGTCCCTGGCCAAAGGCATTTGTCCATGTGTTAGTAGGATCTTACCAATAACTGCGTTGGTCAGGGCACAGGTGATGTTACGGGACACATGCTGGTTTAAGGCAGGGATGGCACACCAGTAAAAATAGTGGCGGCTCGGGACTGAGAAATAAGGGACGGCCACTGCCATCAGGCTGCGGAAAGCCTCTGTCTCCACAAGCCTAAATGGCAACATTTCCAGGGCCAGCAAATTAGAAAGGTGCGCATTTAGGCTGGGTTCAGACATGCGCGTATTTGATAGTAAAACTACTGTGGCGTTAATCACAATATGCGCGACAAAACGCCCCAAAGAAGCTCAAGAACTTTTTTGAGCGTAGGGCGTTTTTCAGCGCGTTCAAACGCGCTGTAAAACGCTCAAGTGAGAACCAGGGCCATAAGGAAGCATTGGTTTTCATATGTTGAGCGTTTTACAGAGCGTTTGAACACGCTGTAAAACGCGCAAGTCTGAACCCATGCTGGGTTCACACTTGAGCGTACTTGATACGCGCGTTTTAGTCGTGCGTATTACAGCACGTTTTTGGAAATAGGAAACACGCGTCGTACGACCGTTCGTGTGATTGACCACTGTGGCGTCAATCACAATACGCGCGACAATACACCCCAAAGAAGCTCCTGTACTTCTTTGGGCGTAGGGCGTTTTACAGCGCGTTCGTACGCGCTGTAAAACGCTCAGGTGAGAACCATGCCCATAGGGAAACATGGGTTTTCGCCTGTTGAGCGTTTTACAGAGCGTAGGAACACGCTGTAAAACACTCAGGTGTGAACCCAGCATCAGTGTTATGGCCTGTGGGTGGGTGGCTAGGTATTTACGCTATTCGTTCAAAGGCCTGACGTATGGACATCTGTACGCTGCGCTGGGACACAGAAGTGGATGTGCCAGCTGATGGTGCTTGCGAAGATCCAGATTCAGGGTGGGAGGCCTGCGTCTTTAGACAGGGGATTGGCCAGTACATAACACAGGGGACAAGGAGGCAGTGGTGTGATCTGCAGACACTGATTGTGGACCCAGACATTCGGCCCACCTGTTAGGGTGCTTTGATGCCATGTGGTGGATCATGCTGGTGGTGGTGAGGTTGCTAGTGTTCACGCCCCTGCTTATTTTGGCACAGGTTGCAAATGACAATTCATTTATCGTCCGCACTTTCCTCAAAAAGGTGCCAGACTGCGGAACACCAACCCCTTGGTAAGGGAAATTGCCACAGGGAGGTGCTCCAGGGAACAGTTGCGGGCCTGTTTGGTGTGGCTCGCCTTCTCCCTTTTGCCACCCCACTGCCTCTTTCAGCTTGTAGAGTTGCTGCGGATCCCTCCCCCTCTGTACTGCTGTCCTGGCTCAGCTTGCCACATTCCCAGGTTGGGTCAGTGATTTCATCGTCCACCACCTCCTCTTCACCTTCCTCCCTATGGTCATCCTCCTGACTTGTTAACCCAACAAGAACCTCACTTGTTGACAACTGTGTCTCATCCTCATCACCTCATCATGAACCTCTTGAGACACTAATTGCGGTTGACTTATTGGCATCTATGTCTCATCATCATCATCCACCTCGTGAAATACTGATTGCCGTTCCCCACTGTCATCTTGTTGTGACTGTGGATGCTCAAGAGTTTGGGAATCCGAGCACAAGATCTCCTCATGTCCCTCTTCAAGCGTGCTTGGCGAGAGGCCCAAATTAAAGAATGGTGATGAAAAAAGCTTTTCGGAATATCCAAGTGTGGGATCACTTGTTTGCCAAGATTCTACATGGTGGGAGGAAGGAGGATCAGGGTGAGAATTCTGTTGACCAGACTCTTGGCTAAAGAGACTGGACTTTGTGGAAGATAGGGTGGTGCTTAACCGACTGGAAGCATTATCTGCTGCAATCCAACCAACCACCTGGTCACACTGATGTGACTTTGAGAGTGGTGTCCTGTGCCGCCCTGCAAACTGGAACATGAAGCTAGGTATCGTGGAAGAGTGTGTTTCTTGTGCTCTGGCAGCAGGCGCAGTTTCACTGTGCCCAGGGCCACAGCCTCTGCGTGCACCATCAGCAGCACGGCCACTTCCCCATCCCTTACTGCTCGCCTTGAGCATAATAAATGGTAGATATGCTTGCAAGTATGTCACATGTACAGTAGAGCAGGTTTTGTAAGTGTATGCGCAAATAAATTCCACTGAATGTCACCGATATTTAGGATGTGCAAACATTATACATGAGATTTAGAGAAGGTAATGTCGCTGTCACCAGCTGCGAAAAAATTAAACTGAATGTTACTGATATTTATGATGTGCAAACATTATACAGGAGATTTAGCACAGGTAATGTTGCTGTCACCAGCGGCGAAAAAATTTAACTAAATGTCACTGATATTTATGATGTGCAAATGATATACAGGAGATATAGCGCATGTAATGTTGCTGTCACCAGTGACTAATAAAAAATTACAAGGAATGTCTTAACTATTTGGGATGCACAAATGTTATACAGGAGATGTAGCGCAGGTAATGTCGTTGCTTATACCAGCGGCTAATGTTATATAGGAGAGGTAGTGCAGGTAATGTCGCTGTTGTCACCAGCGGCTAACTTTATACAGGAGATGTAGTGCAGGTAATGTCGCTGCTCTCACCAGCAGCCAAACAATTGCACACAATTTAGAGCATGTTGCACTAATATATTTCACAGCCAGATAAAACAATAGTCCTTAAAAGGACTGTTGGGTCTAACAAAGTTCCAACACTCAAAACTCTCTAAAAAAAAAAACACAAATCCTCTCTATACACTATCTGTCCCTGATGCTGCAGCTCGCCCTGACTAAGTCTGAGCCGAACCACGTCTCATCGGGTGCTATATATATTTCAGCTAGCCAATCACTGTAATGCCAGTAACCAACATGGCTACGGCATTACAGTGAGTGGCAGTACTTCCCCGCACATTTATTGACTATGTAGCAGCCAACAAACGTGCGGGGAGGAGACTCGAGCAGCGCGTTCGAGCAAATGCGGTATTGCTCGCTCAACACTAATAATAAAGCATTTTTGAAAAAAAATATGAATATTTTTTATTTTTCTGCCAATTATCCAGTGTAGGGGCTTTTTTTGAGGGAAGAGTTGATGTTTTTATTGGTACCATTTTTAGGTACAAATAATTTTTTAATCAGTCAATATTACACTTTTTCGGGCAAGGTGACCAAAATATGGTTGTTTTAGCTCAGTTTTTATTTTTTATTTTTTTTACAGCATTCACCTTTAGTGGGTAAATCATATGATATTTTTATAGAGCATACCTAATTTGTCTATTTTTATATTTATTTTGGTTTTACACAATAAAAGCTTTTTTAAAGAAAAACAATCATGTTTTTGTGTCTCTACAGTATTTTCTGAAAGCCATATATTTTTTTGGCGAATATCTTATGTAGTGTATCATTTTTTGCCGCATGATTGTCGCTGCAATGTCGAACAAATCGCAAACTAGCGGACTTTACCTTAATTGGTTAATAAGATCTCCCAATGTGCCAGGGAATGCATTCAACCTAAGAATCAAAGACCCAAACACTTTGCTGGTTAGAGAATTCTCTGCTGGGCAACATCCATAGAGTAAATTTTTTAGTTATACATCGTGGATTTGTGGGTCTAACCACTCCCATTTAGCCATAAAGTTTAATATGTCCAAGCACAAGTATTTCGGGTGCCCAAACTAAGTTCCTTATAAATATTTTAAAACTGAATGAAGAAAAAAATAAACTATATTTCTTAATTTAACTTAAAATTCATGCTCTTCATAGATGTTAGATTAATCTTATATTAGCCCAAGACATTTAAGCATACAACTTAAAAATGGAGAATACTTGACAATAATGTTGATCAGGGCTTTTTTTCTGGCGGAACGCACCGGAACGGCGTTCCGCCACCTACCATGCTGACATTTTGACATCGCAGCCTGCGATGCTCCAGCATCGCAGGCTGCAATGTATCAGCGGGGAGGGACTGGGAGGAGGAGCTGGGGGCCGGCGGGGCCGGTGCGTTCACTGTGCTCCGGCCCCACCGCTCCAGTACAGTTATAAAATGTGTAATGATGACGAGCGGCAGTGTGTCTGACTGACATCACGTGCTTTATTCGGCCTGCATTACGATATAACAGTAGCCCAGTGAGTAGGATATATTGAATGTTATACTACAGATGGGGCAGCATGAATCATTATTAATTGAATTACACATTTTATAACTGTACAGGAGCGGCAATGGGGGTCTGTGGATGACACTGTTAAGGGGTGGGGGGTCTGTGGATGGCACTGCTATGGGGTGGGGGGGTCTGTGGATGGCACTGTTATGGGGTGGGGGGTCTGTGGATGATACTGTTAAGGGGTGGGGGGGTCTGTGGATGGCACTGTATGGGATGGGGGGGTCTGTGGATGGGACGTTATAGGATGGGGGATCTGTGGATGCCATCCACAGATCCCCCATAACAGTGCCATCCACTGATCCTCCAAACCCATAACAGTGCCATCCTCAGATCCCCCATTAACAGTGCCATCCCCAGATCCCCCATTAACAGTGCCATCCCCAGATCCCCCATTAACAGTGCCATCCCCAGATCCCCCATTAACAGTGCCATCCCCATCTGGGGGGTTTCTTTGCTGGGCTGGACTTTTATAGCCCCCCAAAATTTTACTTGCATCCCTGTTCTCTAAAGGGGTGGTTTTAGGGGGAGGTCCTAGGGATGGGTAGGGGCGTGGCCAGGGGAGGGGGGTGAGTTCCACCACCTTTTTTCTGAGAAAAAAAGCCCTGGTGTTGATCGAGCACCAAAGTGCTCTTGTGAAACACATCAGGATTGCCAGTTACTTAAAAAAATAAAAAAAAATAAAAAGAGATTTCTTCTATATAGGAATATTTACTAGTAGTGAGCTCCCCCTAGTGGTAGTAGTAAGTATGTATACATTTTATTTAAGTAACTGGCTATGCAGCTATCACAGCGGAGTGGTTAGAGTTCTGGGCTGTGGTGTGGGAGCTGTTCAAATCCCACCACAAACTTTTCAGAAATAGTGACTACATTTACATATTTATATTTTTTTAGAAATTGTAAAAATTGTATGGCACAAAATAAATAGTGTAATTACAAATAAATAAATATATATATATATATATATATATATATATATATTTAAATTAAGTTTAGCCTCTATTTCTAAAAAAGGTTGTGTCACGGTCTGGAGTCAGGCTCGGAGGCCAGTAGCAATAGCAGCGGAGCAGATATTCACACTGGTCACGCTGGCTGATGTCACGGGTTCACCTGAGGTGCGGGGTCTAAGTACTAACCGGTATTTGCCAGAGCTCCAGATGGTGGAGATGGACTTTGCTGCGTGTTAGTACCAGGTTGCCATTCTCAGGATAGCCCCAGCAGAAGGTGAGCAAGCCGAGGTTCAGTAGCAGATATAGCAGATGGGGATTAAGCAGGAGTGTAGTCGAGGAACAAGCCAAATGTCAGTAACGGATAGTAGCAGAGAAACGGTCGGCAGCAGGATAGACGGGAGCGAGATATTGGCTGGTAAAGGCACTCAAGGAATTGTCTAAGGAACTGTCCAGCATTTCAGGTGCCAGACACAGCAGAGGTCCCAGGTTCAAGTCCAGATCCTAACAGTACTCCCGTCCTCCCAGGACATCCCCTGGATGTCTTAGTGCCAGGTTTGTGAGGAAACCTCTGGTGGAATTCCTTTGTTAATCTAGGGGCATGAACATTCTCATCCGGCTCCCAAGAGTTTTCGTCTGGCCCATATCCTTCGCATTGAACCAGATATTGTAATTTTTTCCTAAAAATCCTGGAGTCAAGAATTTTCTCCACCACAAATTCTTCTTCACCCTGTACTTCAACAGGTGGAGGAGGAGGATGAATTCTTCCAGAAAAAGTATTTTCATGTAATGTTTTAAGTAGCGATACATGAAAAACAGGGTGAATCCTTATGTTGTCGGGAAGTTTTAGGCGAAAAGTGACCGGGTTGATTTGAGCAGAAATCTCAAAAGGTCCCACAAACCTTTGACCCAACTTAGCATATGGAATCTGAACCTTTAAATTTGTGGTAGATAACCAAACTTTGTCACCTACTTGAAAGTTGGGGATTGATCTCCGATGTCTGTCAGCAGCCTTCCTGTAATATTCCTGAGCCTCCTTTAATGTATCCATCAATTTCTCCTGGATCTCCTGTAATGAAGTTAATCTATCGGTAACAGTAGGAATTGGAGTTGAAATAGGTAGACCTGGAATAAAAACTGGATGATACCCAGTGTTTAGGAAAAAGGGGCTTTGGGAAGTGGAGCTATGTTTAGAGTTATTATAAGCAAATTCTGCCATAGGAAGGTGTTCCACCCAATCATCCTGAAGATAACTCACAAAACATCGAAGGTATTGCTCCAACGTTTGATTGGTCCACTCGGTCTGACCATTAGACTGTCAATGAAAAGCTGAGGACAGATTAATTGTTACACCCAACGCTGAGCAAAAACTTCTCCAAAATTTAGAGGTAAACTGTACTCCTCTGTCAGACACCACATCATCAGGAATTCCATGTAGTTTAAAAACTTCCCGGACCATTACTTCTGCAGTATGTTCGACAGAGGGTACCCCCTTAACTGGAATAAAATGAGCCATTTTAGTGAGACGGTCCACAACTACCAGGATAGTGGTCATCCCTTTAGAAAGGGGAAAGTCGACCACAAAGTCCATCGAAATTGACCCCCATGGTCTCGATGGAATGGGCAGTGGTTGAAGTAACCCCAGAGGAGAAGATCGAGGGGTGTCTTATTGCGAGCACGAAGCCACATAACTCTTGACATCTTTCTTGTACCCAGGCCACTAAAAGGAACGTGATAAGAGTTCCTCTGTCTTAGAAACCCCGACCAGCAAGTCTAGAGTCTTGAACCAATCTGAGGGCTTCTATTTGAACTGATTCAGGTACATAGAGGCAATGCTCTTGAGTCCAAAAACCGTTGCTGTACTTGAGGTTAAGGTCTTCAGGAGGATGATTAAGAAGTGGGTCATTCTCATACCCCTTCTTGAGAAGATTAAGAAAGGTCTTAGAACTCATGGCCCCTAGAAAGTTCTTTTGAGGCAGGATCGTACATTCAGAGTTGCTTTCCTGGAGAGGCCCAGACAACATCCGTGACAGGGCATCAGCCTTACCATTCCTTGACTCAGGGCGGTACGAGATAACAAAATTGAACCTCGAGAAGAATAGGGTCCAACGAGCTTGTCTAGATGACAACCTCTTGGCAGAACGAATAAATTCTAAATTTTTGTGATCCGTGAGAGACGGCATCCAGCAGATGCCTCCACTCAGAAAATGCTTGCTTAATAGCCAGCAGCTCCTTGTTTCCAATGTCATAATTCTTCTCGGCTGGAGACATCAGTCGAGAAAAATAAGCACAAGGATGAAGCTGCATTTTTCTCCAATTCGCTGAGAAAGAATAGCTCCCACAGCAGAATCTGAAGCATCAACTTCTACGATGAAAGGTAGTTCAGGATCTGGATGTACCAGTATTGGTGCAGTAGTGAAGAGAGTCTTTAGTTTACTAAAGGCAGCCTGTGACTCGGGTGACCACAAAAGGGTATTCCTTTCTTTGTCATCTGTGTAATTGGAGTTATTACCTTGGAGAAATTCCTTATAAATCTCCTGTAAAAGTTGGCAAATCCAACAAATCGTTGTATCTCCTTAACATTCCTAGGGACAGGCCAATCCACCACTGCTTTGATCTTATCGGGATCCATGCTTACCCCTTCAGAAGAAATTAAGTAACCCAAGAACTGGATCTGACTTTGTTCAAACTCGCATTTCTCTAGTTTGATGTAAAGTTGATTCTGCCTTAGTCTCTCGAGGACAATACAGACATGCTTGTGGTGTTCTTCCAAATTATCAGAAAAAATGAGAATATCATCCAAATAGGCTATTACAAACTGATCCAGCAAATCTCGGAAAACATTAATAATAAAATGCTGAAAGGTTGCAGGAGCATTGCACAGTCCAAAGGGCATGACCAAAGACTCAAAATGTCCATATCTGGTTCTGAAAGCAGTTTTCCATTCGTCTCCAGGACGAATGAGGACAAGATTGTATGCCCCCGTAAATCTAATTTGGTAAAGAGCTTGGCGGAGCGGAGTCTCTCGAGCATTTCTGGAATCAATGGAAGTGGGTAGCGATTTTTAATTGTGATCCTGTTTAAGTTTCTGTAGTCGATACACGGACGCAGGGGTTGAGTCCTTTTCTCCACGAAGAACAAGGCTTCCCCAGCAGGAGAGGTTGAGTGTCTGATAAAGCCCTTCTCCAGATTCTCATTAAGCCACTCCCGGAGCACCTTCAGCTCAGGTTCTGATAAAGAAAAAGGCGACCAAAGGGTATTTCTGCCCCTGGAAGCAATTCAATGGGGCAATCATAAGAGCGATGAGGAGGCAGCTGATCTGCGTTCTATTTATCACAAACGTCCCGAAACTCAAGATATTGTGGAGGTAGCTTGTCATAAGACTGGGTGGTTACCATAACTGCTTGTGAATCCAGGGTTGGTGGAGGGCTTATTTGATAAGGTTCCCTGCAATGTTTTTTGCAATGGTCAGAGGTAAAACTAAAAGAACGTGTTTCCCAGTTGATGGAGGGATTATGTATAGAGAACCAAGGAATGCCCAGGATGATAGGGAACTTGGGTGATGTGATCAGCTGAAAGCTGATAGTCTCCTGATGGTCAGTCTCAATTAGGAGTTTAAGTGAAACAGTCTCATGGGTAACAGGTCCTGAAGATAAGGGTGAGCCATCCACAGTTTCCATATCAACAGGGGTGAGTTTATTTCTTATTTGAATGTTATGGTTTTGGGCAAATTCAATGTCCTTGAAATTTCCCCCGGCCCCTGAGTCCAGCATAGCAGAACAAGGTATTTCACCATCTTCAACGATAAGTTTTATAGGGATGATAAAATGAGTTGATAAGGAATTAACTTTATTTGCTTCCTGAATCAAAGGAGAGACAGACTGAGAAATTGAGTTTATTTGTTCAGATACAACATCAGTTGCCGCAATTGTTCTTCTAAATTTATTGGGACAATTAATTGCGTAGTGTCCAGCGTTTCCACAGTAAAGACATAAGTTCTCTGAACGTCGTCTTTCTTTCTCCTGAGTAGTAATAGATCTTTTAATAGCATCCACCTGCATAGGTTCAGGACTGTCACAATCCGGAAGAACTCTTGGACCCTTAGGAGTAAACTGACTAGTAGAAAACGCATGTCGCCATTACTGCCTAGGATTCCCAGTCTCTCTTTTCTCCTTTCAATAAGCCTCTGATCAATTTGAATACATAATTTAATAAAAGCCTCAAGGTCTTCAGGACTTTCTACTCTGGCTAGCTCATCTTTTACTTGTTCAGAGAGTCCTTGACGGAACTGACTCTTTTGTGCTGCTGGATTCCAATTGGTGTCTGAGATCCAACGTCGGAATTCTGTGGTATACTCTGCAACAGAGCGTCTACCCTGCCTTAATTTGTGTAATTTTGCCTCAGCAGTAGCGCAGCGGTTAGGATCATCGAAAACTTGATTCATAGCAGCCACAAAATTATTGAAATTATCCAGGATGACATCATCTTTCTCCACATAAAGGGAGGCCCAGGCTAAGGCTTCCTCAGTCAGGAGATTGATAATAAACAGCAGCCTTTTACTGTCAAAAGTAAATGCAGCTGGTTGCATCTGAAAGTATATACGACACTGATAAAGGAAACCTCTGTAATGGTGACGGTCTCCATTAAACTTGAGTGGTAGGGGCATTCGTGCGTTAGTATCTACAACAGCAGTATCGCGGGAACGAAAGTCCCGCAATTGTCTATGCAGAGCAAGGATGTCCTCTTGTAGCCCTTTCATTTCAATTTGTAAATCAGCAAACTTTTCCTGGAAGTCAACACCAAATGCCTGCAACTCAGAGATTTGTACCCTGAGAGGAGTCACAGCAGCTGCTACAGCGGCCTCCATGTTTTGGGCCAGAATATTCTGTCACGGTCTGGAGTCAGGCTCGGAGGCCAGTAGCAATAGCAGCGGAGCAGATATTCACACTGGTCACCCTGGCTGATGACACGGGTTCACCTGAGGTGCGGGGTCTAAGTACTAACCGGTATTCGCCAGAGCTCCAGATGGTGGAGATGGACTTTGCTGCGTGTTAGTACCAGGTCGCGGTCCTCAGGATAGCCCCAGCAGGAGGTGAGCAAGTCGAGGTTCAGTAGCAGATATAGCAGACGGGGATTAAGCAGGAGCGTAGTCGAGGAACAAGCCAAATGTCAGTAACGGATGGTAGCAGAGAAACGGTCGGCAGCAGGATAGACGGGAGCGAGATATTGGCTGGTAAAGGCACAATATTCTGGCAACCAGGAAGTGCAGAAACATGGCTTAAATCAGGAAGTTCATTGGAGGAGCAAAGAGTTCAAGGTTCAAGGCAAACAAGATTCAAGACAAGATCATTCAAGGAATTGTCTAAGGAACTGTCCAGCATTTCAGGTGGCTCAGCAAGTAGAGGCACCGCCAGACACAGCAGAGGTCCCAGGTTCAAGTCCAGATCCTAACAGTACTCCCGTCCTCCCAGGACATCCCTGGATGTCTTAGTGCCAGGTTGTGAGGAAACCTCTGGTGGAATTCCTTTGTTAATCTAGGGGCATGAACATTCTCATCCGGCTCCCAAGAGTTTTCTTCTGGCCCATATCCTTCGCATTGAACCAGATATTGTAATTTTTTCCTAAAAATCCTGAAGTCAAGAATTTTCTCCACCACAAATTCTTCTTCACCCTGTACTTCAACAGGTGGAGGAGGAGGATGAATTCTTCCAGAAAAGTATTTTCATGTAATGTTTTAAGTAGCGATACATGAAAAACAGGGTGAATCCTTATGTTGTCGGGAAGTTTTAGGCGAAAAGTGACCGGGTTGATTTGAGCAGAAATCTCAAAAGGTCCCACAAACCTTTGACCCAACTTAGCATATGGAACCTGAACCTTCAAATTTGTGGTAGATAACCAAACTTTGTCACCTACTTGAAAGTTGGGGATTGATCTCCGATGTCTGTCAGCAGCCTTCCTGTAATATTCCTGAGCCTCCTTTAATGTATCCATCAATTTCTCCTGGATCTCCTGTAATGAAGTTAATCTATCGGTAACAGTAGGAATTGGAGTTGAAATAGGTAGACCTGGAATAAAAACTGGATGATACCCAGTGTTTAGGAAAAAGGGGCTTTGGGAAGTGGAGCTATGTTTAGAGTTATTATAAGCAAATTCTGCCATAGGAAGGTGTTCCACCCAATCATCCTGAAGATAACTCACAAAACATCGAAGGTATTGCTCCAACGTTTGATTGGTCCTCTCGGTCTGACCATTAGACTGTCAATGAAAAGCTGAGGACAGATTAATTGTTACACCCAACGCTGAGCAAAAACTTCTCCAAAATTTAGAGGTAAACTGTACTCCTCTGTCAGACACCACATCATCAGGAATTCCATGTAGTTTAAAAACTTCCCGGACCATTACTTCTGCAGTATGTTCGACAGAGGGTACCCCTTAACTGGAATAAAATGAGCCATTTTAGTGAGACGGTCCACAACTACCAGGATAGTGGTCATCCCTTTAGAAAGGGAAAGTCGACCACAAAGTCCATCGAAATTGACCCCCATGGTCTCGATGGAATGGGCAGTGGTTGAAGTAACCCCAGAGGAGAAGATCGAGGGTGTCTTATTGCGCAGGCACGAAGCCACATAACTCTTGACATCTTTCTTGTACCCAGGCCACTAAAAGGAACGTGATAAGAGTTCCTCTGTCTTAGAAACCCCTGACCAGCAAGTCTAGAGTCTTGAACCAATCTGAGGGCTTCTATTTGAACTGATTCAGGTACATAGAGGCAATGCTCTTGAGTCCAAAACCGTTGCTGTACTTGAGGTTAAGGTCTTCAGGAGGATGATTAAGAAGTGGGTCATTCTCATACCCCTTCTTGAGAAGATTAAGAAAGGTCTTAGAACTCATGGCCCCTAGAAAGTTCTTTTGAGGCAGGATCGTACATTCAGAGTTGCTTTCCTGGAGAGGCCCAGACAACATCCGTGACAGGGCATCAGCCTTACCATTCCTTGACTCAGGGCAGTACGAGATAACAAAATTGAACCTCGAGAAGAATAGGGTCCAACGAGCTTGTCTAGATGACAACCTCTTGGCAGAACGAATAAATTCTAAATTTTTGTGATCCGTGAGAACGGCATCCAGCAGATGCCTCCACTCAGAAAATGCTTGCTTAATAACCAGCAGCTCCTTGTTTCCAATGTCATAATTCTTCTCGGCTGGAGACATCAGTCGAGAAAAATAAGCACAAGGATGAAGCTGCATTTTTTCTCCAATTCGCTGAGAAAGAATAGCTCCCACAGCAGAATCTGAAGCATCAACTTCTACGATGAAAGGTAGTTCAGGATCTGGATGTACCAGTATTGGTGCAGTAGTGAAGAGAGTCTTTAGTTTACTAAAGGCAGCCTGTGACTCGGGTGACCACAAAAAGGGTATTCCTTTCTTTGTCATCTGTGTAATTGGAGTTATTACCTTGGAGAAATTCCTTATAAATCTCCTGTAAAGTTGGCAAATCCAACAAATCGTTGTATCTCCTTAACATTCCTAGGGACAGGCCAATCCACCACTGCTTTGATCTTATCGGGATCCATGCTTACCCCTTCAGAAGAAATTAAGTAACCCAAGAACTGGATCTGACTTTGTTCAAACTCGCATTTCTCTAGTTTGATGTAAAGTTGATTCTGCCTTAGTCTCTCGAGGACAATACAGACATGCTTGTGGTGTTCTTCCAAATTATCAGAAAAAAATGAGAATATCATCCAAATAGGCTATTACAAACTGATCCAGCAAATCTCGGAAAACATTAATAATAAAATGCTGAAAGGTTGCAGGAGCATTGCACAGTCCAAAGGGCATGACCAAAGACTCAAAATGTCCATATCTGGTTCTAAAAGCAGTTTTCCATTCGTCTCCAGGACGAATGAGGACAAGATTGTATGCCCCCCGTAAATCTAATTTGGTAAAGAGCTTGGCGGAGCGGAGTCTCTCGAGCATTTCTGGAATCAATGGAAGTGGGTAGCGATTTTTAATTGTGATCCTGTTTAAGTTTCTGTAGTCGATACACGGACGCAGGGTTGAGTCCTTTTTCTCCACGAAGAACAAGGCTTCCCCAGCAGGAGAGGTTGAGTGTCTGATAAAGCCCTTCTCCAGATTCTCATTAAGCCACTCACGGAGCACCTTCAGCTCAGGTTCTGATAAAGAAAAAAGGCGACCAAAGGGTATTTCTGCCCCTGGAAGCAATTCAATGGGGCAATCATAAGAGCGATGAGGAGGCAGCTGATCTGCGTTCTATTTATCACAAACGTCCCGAAACTCAAGATATTGTGGAGGTAGCTTGTCATAAGACTGGGTGGTTACCATAACTGCTTGTGAATCCAGGGTTGGTGGAGGGCTTATTTGATAAGGTTCCCTGCAATGTTTTTTGCAATGGTCAGAGGTAAAACTAAAAGAACGTGTTTCCCAGTTGATGGAGGGATTATGTATAGAGAACCAAGGAATGCCCAGGATGATAGGGAACTTGGGTGATGTGATCAGCTGAAAGCTGATAGTCTCCTGATGGTCAGTCTCAATTAGGAGTTTAAGTGAAACAGTCTCATGGGTAACAGGTCCTGAAGATAAGGGTGAGCCATCCACAGTTTCCATATCAACAGGGGTGAGTTTATTTCTTATTTGAATGTTATGGTTTTGGGCAAATTCAATGTCCTTGAAATTTCCCCCGGCCCCTGAGTCCAGCATAGCAGAACAAGGTATTTCACCATCTTCAACGATAAGTTTTATAGGGATGATAAAATGAGTTGATAAGGAATTAACTTTATTTGCTTCCTGAATTAAAGGAGAGACAGACTGAGAAATTGAGTTTATTTGTTCAGATACAACATCAGTTGCCGCAATTGTTCTTCTAAGTTTATTGGGACAATTAATTGCGTAGTGTCCAGCGTTTCCACAGTAAAGACATAAGTTCTCTGAACGTCGTCTTTCTTTCTCCTGAGTAGTAATAGATCTTTTAATAGCATCCACCTGCATAGGTTCAGGACTGTCACAATCCGGAAGAACTCTTGGACCCTTAGGAGTAAACTGACTAGTAGAAAAACGCATGTCGCCATTACTGCCTAGGATTCCCAGTCTCTCTTTTCTCCTTTCAATAAGCCTCTGATCAATTTGAATACATAATTTAATAAAAGCCTCAAGGTCTTCAGGACTTTCTACTCTGGCTAGCTCATCTTTTACTTGTTCAGAGAGTCCTTGACGGAACTGACTCTTTTGTGCTGCTGGATTCCAATTGGTGTTTGAGATCCAACATTGGAATTCTGTGGTATACTCTGCAACAGAGCGTCTACCCTGCCTTAATTTGTGTAATTTTGCCTCAGCAGTAGCGCAGCGGTTAGGATCATCGAAAACTTGATTCATAGCAGCCACAAAATTATTGAAATTATCCAGGATGACATCATCTTTTTCCACATAAAGGGAGGCCCAGGCTAAGGCTTCCTCAGTCAGGAGATTGATAATAAACAGCAGCCTTTTACTGTCAAAAGTAAATGCAGCTGGTTGCATCTGAAAGTATATACGACACTGATAAAGGAAACCTCTGTAATGGTGACGGTCTCCATTAAACTTGAGTGGTAGGGGCATTCGTGCGTTAGTATCTACAACAGCAGTATCGCGGGAACGAAAGTCCCGCAATTGTCTATGGAGAGCAAGGATGTCCTCTTGTAGCCCTTTCATTTCAATTTGTAAATCAGCAAACTTTTCCTGGAAGTCAACACCAAATGCCTGCAACTCAGAAATTTGTACCCTGAGAGGAGTCACAGCAGCTGCTACAGCGGCCTCCATGTTTTGGGCCAGAATATTCTGTCACGGTCTGGAGTCAGGCTCGGAGGCCAGTAGCAATAGCAGCGGAGCAGATATTCACACTGGTCACCCTGGCTGATGACACGGGTTCACCTGAGGTGCGGGGTCTAAGTACTAACCGGTATTCGCCAGAGCTCCAGATGGTGAAGATGGACTTTGCGGAGTGTTAGTACCAGGTCGCGGTCCTGCAGGATAGCCCCAGCAGGAGGTGAGCAAGTCGAGGTTCAGTAGCAGATATAGCAGACGGGGATTAAGCAGGAGCGTAGTCGAGGAACAAGCCAAATGTCAGTAACCAATGGTAGCAGAGAAACGGTCGGCAGCAGGATAGACGGGAGCGAGATATTGGCTGGTAAAGGCACAATATTCTGGCAACCAGGAAGTGCAGAAACATGGCTTAAATCAGGAAGTTCATTGGAGGAGTAAAGAGTTCAAGGTTCAGGGCAAATAAGATTCAAGACAAGATCATTCAAGGAATTGTAAGGAACTGTCCAGCATTTCAGGTGGCTCAGCAAGTAGAGGCACCGCCAGACACCGCAGAGGTCCCAGGTTCAAGTCCAGATCCTAACAGCTGTGACAGGTTTCAAACTCACAACATCCACATCACTGCCCAGAACTCTAACCACTCAACTATAACAGCTGCATAGCAAGTTACTTAAAAATTAAGTGCCTTGCCTGTAATGCAGAAGGTCCTGAGTTTGAATCACAGCAGAAGCTTTTCTGAAATACAGGCTAAATTAGATTTCCCCAAGCACTGACTGCATACATGGACATAGCTATATATGTAGTCAGAGCAGGGACTCCTAAGCTGCAGACTTGCACTGAGGGATTCCCCCACTGTAGAGCAATCTTCTGCATAGAAATAAAGGCTAAATTAGATTTAAATTCACTGACTCGGGCACATGCAGGTGTTCGGCCAAACTTCGTGATGTACTGACTATAGCGATGCTCGAGCCGATCTGGTGTTCGGCCAAGCATGCTCGCTCAACACTACTTGACAATTAAAGAGCAACTAAACTTCTGTATACATTTTTGTGAACATGTCCCTAATAGTGATGTCGCAAACATAAATGTTTCCGTTTGCGAATGCGAACTTCTGCAAATGTTCGCGAACATGCAAACAGTGTGAACCGCCATAGACTTTAATAGACAGGCGAATTTTAAAACCTACAGGGACTCTTTCTGGCCACAATAGTGATGGAACAGTTGTTTCAAGGGGACTAACACCTGAACTGTGGCATGCCGGAAGGGGATCCATGGCAAAACTCCCATGGAAAATTACGTAGTTGACATAGAGTGTGGTAAATTGTAATCGCAATGCGATTAATACAGGTTATATTAATCGCATTGCAAATAAAACTTAGAGCTGGGTTCCTAATTGTTGTATTGCTAGAATATAACGAAGATTGAGAATATAGCGCTATATTCTCAATCTTCGTTATATTCTAGCAATACAACAACCATTAGGAACTCAGATCTAAGTTTAATTCGCAATGTGATTAATATAACCTGTATTAATCGCATTGCGAATGAAACTTAGAGCTGGGTTCCTAATGGTTGTATTGCTAGAATATAACGAAGATTGAGAATATAGCGCTATATTCTCAATCTTCGTTATATTCTAGCAATACAACCATTAGGAACCCAGCTCTAAGTTCCCTTTGCAATGCGATTAATACAGGTTATATTAATCGCATTGCGATTACAACTACTAACACTGCAGCTTCAGAATGAATCTAAGATGGATGCCGTCCTTGCTTTTTGATAGGAGGTGGGAGGGTCTGGGAGGGAGAATGATGTACAAGCCCTAAAAAGGGCTTTTTGGGGTGCTGTCAGGACGCTGTCCTTACAGCAGAGATCTGATGAGTCTTTCAGGACTGGAGTGAACACTGAATACACTAGCCTAGCTATTGATTTCCCTATTAAATCAGCAGCAACTACACTGTCCCTCCTCTCACTAAGACTGCAGCTTCCGAATGAATCTAAAATGGATGCTGTCCAGGAGATGGGAGGGAGGGTATGCTGATTGGCTGGAATGTGTCTGCTGACTGTGAGGTAGAGGGTCAAAGTTTACTCAAAGATGATGTATAGGGGGTGGACCGAACATCGCAGGCATGCTGGGAGTTGTAGTTTTGCAACAGCTGGAGGCACACTGGTTGGGAAATGCAGGTCTAGATCATTACTCTGCCCAAATCTATATTCAGCTATATGGCTTAGAAAATATGCTGTCAAACAATGATCCTAGGTTTTGGTATAGACACATGATCTAGACTACCATATTTGCCTATACCAAATGTAAATATGTAAATAATCAAATAGAGGCATTAAATGGATTCGGAAAGCGATTAATAATTGTAAGTATTATTCGCAGTGCGATTACAACTTAGAGCTGAGTTCCTAATGGTTGTTGTATTGCTAGAATATAACGAAGATTGAGAATATAGTGCTATATTCGTTATCTTCGTTATATTCTAGCAAAACAACCATTAGGAACTCAGATCTAAGTTGTAATCGCAATGTGAATAATACAGGTTATATTAATCGCATTGCGATTTACAATTACTAACACTGCAGCTTCAGAATGAATCTAAGATGGACGCTGTCCTTGCGTTTAGATAGGAGGTGGGAGGGTCTGGGAGGGAGGTTATGCTGATTGGCTGGAATGTGTCTGCTGACTGTGAGGTACAGGGTCAAAGTTTACTCAATGATAAAGTATAGGGGCGAACGCGAACATCGAATATGTTCGCCCGCCGCGGCGGACGCGAACAAGCTATGTTCGCCGGGGAATAGTTCGGGCCATCACTAGTCCCTAATGCCCTAATAACAGTTTTTGCAATATAGTTTATTAAAGTGTAAATGTCTTTTTTATTTTATTTGCTAGTTTATTAGAGCTAGGCATGTATACCTGAGTTAGTCTGTCAATGATTGTCAAAAGATCTGTAGTTACCTTATAATAACAGCTTTCATTAATGTCCCCTGTTCCTTTCCACTGATCCCTTAAAAGACAGTATGGCTTGTCTGTCTCCGGCTAAGAAGACAGGAAGACAGAGGGGCGGTCCTTTACACTGCATGCCTGCATTAGGCTGCAGAGTGATGAGGCGTGTCTCTCAGTAATACAATTTGATTGGCTGGCAGGGAGCTGCTGGCTATAGCAAGTATGTATGTGAAGTGAGGGAAAGCAGTTTTGGCCTCAGAGAGCTGGCAGAGGAGCCATCTTAAGAAGGTCTTCATATTGTAAATGTTTAAACAGCCTTAACTAAGGGAAAAACTCAAGGAAAATAGTGGTATGTAAGGAAACTAAAGATTGCTTTATGCATAATGCTGCTGTAGCAAATACATTTTTTGATGAAAACATGACAATTACACTTTATTTTTTGTTTTTGTATTTTTAATACACTTTTACCCCCCCCCCCCCCACACACACACTTAAAATCTACTTCTCTGTACACCACTGACTTCTCAGCGGTGTAAGGAGTACGGACACAATTTATCAATGGAGCCCCCCGGAGTTTTACTAAATACCTTGTAACCATGTGCTATGCCAGGATTAGCTGAGTGGAGCAGTTCCTGCCTGTGCCTGCTTCGCTAAGCTAAGAGTCCCGCATGAAATACAGGTGTGCAAACCTTGCAGCATCATACCGCCAAAGAATTGAGGTTGTAAACTTGTAATCGCTACCAAAGATGCTTCAATTAAATACTAAGTAAAGAATCTAAATACTTATCTAAATGCAATATTTTCGTTTTTTCTCCTTAGTAAATTAGTAATAACTTTAAACGTTTTGTATCCAAAGTCATTATGGGGTACTGAGTGCAGAATGATGGAAGAAAACTGGATTTTTTAGTTTTATTTTAGCACAAGGCCGCAGCAAAATGTGAAAAAAGTGAAAGGGTCTAAAGAATTTTTGAATGCATTATATCTGTGGTTGGTTGGATAGATTCAACTTATAAATTTATATAAATATAATAGTTATACATAGTTTCATAAGATATCAGCATTCTGTGATTGTGATATCCTGACTATTGATTAGCGAATCAAACTGTCCGAAGTGACTTGATCCGAATTTCATGGAAAATTCAATTTGTCACGAAGACGAATTTCCTCGTGCTTCATGGTAACTAGTTGATTTTCCCAAAATCTTGTGCGCAGTGATGTATGACATCACCATGTGCCGTGCAAGATTTCACATTATAGACTTAATATTATTGTCAGATGCCGCGATCAGTGATGAACCCGGCATCTGAGAGATACAATGACGGGAAGAGGCGCAATTGCCGTTCCCTGTCATTGCACCCACTGCTTACAAAGAAATGCGCTTTGTGAGAAGCAATTAATTAGAAAGCAAATTTTTAGCAAGATTCGGCGAAGCAGCTGAATCAAATTTTCAAGAACTTAGCTCATCTCTAATCCTGGAAAAATTAGTAACATGATTCTGAATAAGAAACTACTAGTTGGGAAACTATGCTTACATACATCAGCTGCACACTCAAATTCTAATCCCTCTATTGGGTGAGATGAATGTTCAAAGGGTGCCTAGGCACACATACCCCATTTAAAGTTGTGTATACCACACACAGATACACCCAACTGCCACTATCAAGACTCGTTGGAATATTATTGTAATTGGTAATTTCAATCAATATAATGTCCCTACAAGAAGCAAGATGAAGAAATATGACAATAAGACAACCAGGGTGAGTAATGGTAATTATAGAATCAGATAGGGTGACCAATAATCAATATAGATTGACAAAAGTAAGCTGGCCTTATGACGATAATACTTAACTTTTAATTAATCATTTAATAAAATATAGCCCATAAGTTTGTAATATATACAACAGTGAATAAATAAAGTGCAATTTATACCAGTGACCGGTAAAAAAGAGAATGATCTTAACACTTATGTCATCGGTCTATGGAGAAAGGTGGTACCTAGGAATCCCCCACACACAGAGCCAGGTGCCTTTCCCTGATTGCCCCTACTTGGCCTGAGCTACTCTTTACGCTCAGGTAGCAAAGCACTTACCCTGATAAGGGTGACCCCTGTGAGCCATCCCTAAATGCTTTCTAGGACTCCCGGCTCCATGTAGGGATCAGTCAGAATATTCAGCAGGTTTGTCCCAGATGTCCAAATATGTTCCAACGCATTTCTTTTATTGGTGTAGCCCAAGTCACAAGGGGACTGATAGGAAGCCAAAGAACCTAGTCCAGGTACAGTTGTGACCTGGACCTAGCAATCTGCTCTACTCCAGCTTAATGATGCTGAATGCCGGCAAGGACCAGGACTGTAGCGAGTGTGGGACTAACCAGCCTGAGCATCCCAAGTGGAGTTTTAAGTTCTCAGAACGCACAGACACCCCCCCCCCCCCAGGATGCGCATCACACAGAGGTCCCTACCCACTTTATTACGTCTCCACTGAATGGTAAGTGTAGGAGGCAGGCTTGTGGAAGCTTCCTCTAGTATGGGTTAACCACACCTAGGGATTTCCCCATAATTAAAAATGAAGTGATTCAACTGCCTTACTTGGTTTGAAAGCATCCATGGCCGCCATACTGTTATCTTGTGGCCCCTCAGGCACAGCGCATTGAAGCTCACCTTGGCAGATACCTTTACTTATCAGTGAGTAAAAATATCAGTGAATAAATATAACAGCTGCAGGATTCAGACCTGTAACCTAAAGTACTGATAGCGCACACCATAAGCAATTAAACATGGTTTATACATTTTTCAGGTATACTACTCAGGACCTTTCATTTATTTATTGAGGTAGCTCTACTATAAATATATGCATGAATGATTCATAAGTGGTGGTATATTTTTACTCAGGTTCCATTTCTCTAACATTACATCTTGTTCAAAGATATACAAAGAGACATAATAGTAACTGACATTGGGTAAATATTTTTTTTACACCATCAATATGTCACGCTTCGGTGTGGAAGAAAAAAAGCACACCGAGCATAGGAGGGAAGGGGGAAACAGGGAATCAGGCCTGAGAACTAGGGAAGAAAGATGGACACCTCCTAGTGAAAACCCTAACCAAAATCCTGACTGACTACCAGTATGACCCCAAAGGTAGGTGAGTTCATACGCAGAAATACCTAGAGTCCTATCTAGTCCTATAGGACACAGGTACTAATGGCAGGGACGAGACTACCTGTTCCGCCAAAAGGAAGGACGAACAGGAGTGTACTTCCGACCTAATACAAACAATAGCGAAATGCAACACACAGAGCCCAAACAAAATAAAAAAGGGAAAGGAAAGATTTAACTTAAAAGAGGCTATGGAAGCACCAGGAACTCAGCTGAGATCCAACCACAAACAATCCACAGGCACAGAAGCTATAAACCGCACAGCATAGTGGGAGAATCAACTTTATATAAGGAAGGTTAAATGACCGGGAAAAGGGAGTGTGGCCATTACCAGAAACAACACCGACCCCTATTGGTCCACAAGGAAAACCTGTCAGATCAAGCCACGTGTTGCCAGTCTTACAGATCTCCTGCCATTTATACCGGGACGTCCGTATGTCTCGGTATGTCTGCAATATATACATATTTAAAGGGGAATTTAGCCATAAATATTTTTATTGTTATACTGTAGATGATATGAGCTAAGGCTTTGTTCCCCTGGGATTTATGCTCACAAAGGTGTGATAGATCTAAAAAATTATGCCTGACAGACATTGATCAATGATTTGTGTACCCCATTGTCTGTCATTTTGACAACTGGTCTTGCTATGAACAAAACTGCCAACTGAGGCTTTAGGGAACCAATGATTTCATAACATGAGGTTTATGAGGTCTATACATGGTCTAAGCCCCATGAACATAGGTTGGTGATATGCAACAATATGATAAAGTAACCCTCTCAGCCTACATTCACACAACAATATAAATTAGTCCGCATCTGTTCCGCAAAAGATACGAACAGCACACCGTGTGCTGTCCGCATGCTTTAATCCGTGCCGCTGCCCTGCAAAAAAAGAACATTGCAGACAAGAATAGGCATTGTCTATGACAGTCATGGCATGTGCGGTCCGCAAATTGCGGAAAGCACATGGGCCGGTATCCGTTTGAATGTAGCCTCATTTTGGAAATTGGTGGTGGACAAAGCTCTTGGATCCCCACTGATGTCATGTTACAACGCATGTCTTTTACATACAAATTGTATAACAGAAAAACATGACTTCATTGTGTCTGCTGGTATACTATAAATATGCCTGTGTATTCAAGATAAAATACTGCTTATCATATTATATGACCAAAGGTGTCTAGAGAATATTTTGCTTAACATATTTCTGAAATTTGCAGAAAGTTGTCTGAATAATGCCAAGGAATATTTTTTAGTGTAGTAAATGTCTTCTCAGTTATCTTCCTATAAAGATATGTGGTAAATATAGCATAATATTTATAGCATCAATCCCCTGCTTTCATCCATGCTTTCCTATATAAAAAGATGTCTGCCTACTTCTTTTCATTAATAAAAGTTAGGGAAGCAGTGTTAGATTGTAGAATCAATATATTTTTTATGTTTTATTTAATAATGTAATTAGTAGTGTTGATCGAGCACCCAAGTGCTTGGGTGCTCGGATGCTCAGGCCGAACCCATGGGGATGCTCGTGTGCTCTACTGAGCAGCCGTGTATAATGGAAGTCAATGGGAGAACCCGAGCATTAAACCAGGCACCCCTGCTCTGAAGAGGGGAGGGTGCCTGGTTCATAGGAAAAGGTCAGAAATTGATGGAAACTCCACCAAAATGGTTCGGGAACAGCATGGAGAGGATGTCCGGATGCATCTTCGACTCCCAGGTCACTGCTGGGAACGATGTTGTCCGAGTAGTACGCCACTTTTACAGACTGACAATAATAGACACAAAACCAAAGATAAAATAGATTTTATAGGAAAAATTGTTAGAAAAAACATTCTTTCCTGTATATATATACATGTATATAAAGTGCAAGTGCTGCAAAAAATTACAAGCAAGAGGCACTCCGATACAACCTGTTTATCACAAAAAGGAGGGCCTCATTCACATTGTAGTACAATTGTTCATGTAGTGGGACCCCTACACTCATAAAGCCTATGCACTAAGTGAAAGGGCTGCAAAAAGTACATGGACTCAGCACTCCAATACACCCTTTGTTACACATAAAGGAGGGCATCATACATACCCTTGAAAAGGGCCTGCTGATCTGACCATCCAAAACATTAGGGACGAGGGCCTGCTGCTTAGCTGACCCTCTAAAACATTAGGGGTGAGGGTTTGCTGGTGAGCTGACCCTGTAAAAGATTGAAGGTGAAGGCCTGCTGGTGAGCTGACCCTGTAAAAGATTATATGGGAGGGCCTGTAGGTGAGTTGACCCTGTAAAAGATTGTAGGTGAGGGCCTGCTGGTGAGCTGACCCTCTAAAAGGTTGTAGATGAGGGCCTGCAGGTGAGCTTACCCTATAAAACATTATATGCGAGGGCCTGCGGGTGAGCTGACCCTGTAAAAGATTGTAGGTGAAGGCCTGCTGGTGAGCTAACCCTCTAAAAAATTATATTCGATTGCCTGCAGGTGAGCTGACCCTGTAAAACAATATATGCAAGGGCCTGCAGGTGAGCTGACCCTGTAAAACATTAAATGTGAGGGTCTGCAGGTGAGCTGACCCTCTAAAAAATTATATGCGAGGGTCTACAGGTGAGCTGACTCTGTAAAACATTATATGCGAGGGCCTGTAGGTGAGCTGACCCTGTAAAAGTTTGTAGATGAGGGTCTGCTGGTGAACTGACCCTGTAAAAGACTGTAGGTGAGGGCCTACTGGTGAGCTGACCCTCTAAAAAGTTATATGCGAGGGCCTTCAGGTGAGCTGACCCTGTAAAACATTATATGCGAGGGCCTGCAAGTGAGCTGACCCTGTAAAAGATTGTAGGTGAGGGCCTGCTGGAGGGTGACCCTCTAAAAAATTACATGTGAGTGCCTTGGCTACTGAGACTGGACTTGGTGGAAGACAGGGTGGTGCTTTACCAACTGGAAGCATTATCTGCTGCAATCCAACCGACCACCTGGTCGCACTGGTCTGACTTCAAGAGTGGTGCCCTGCGCCTTCCAGCAAACTGGGACATGAAGCTAGGTATCGTGGATGATTGTTTTTCTTGTGCTCTGACAGCAGGCACAGTTTCAACAGGCCCAGGGCCATGGCCTCTGAGTGCACCATCAGCATCATGGCCACTGCCCCATCCCTTACTGCTCGCTTTCTTCAATTTAAATATTATATGCTACTAAATTATATATGCTTGAAAGTATGTCACACGTACAGTAGCGTAGGATTTGAAAGTGTATGAAGAATTTTTTTTTTAAAGGTATTTGGAATTTTGGTAACGGGAGATATCTCGCAGTTAATGTCAATGCTGTCACCAGTGGCTAATAAAAATTACAAGAATATCATAGGTATTTGAGATGAGAAAACGCTATATAGGAGAGGTACCACAGGTAAGGTCACTGTCCACAGCGTCTACGGAAAAAGTACACTGTATGTCACAGATAAAAATTTTATGCGCACATGTTTCACTGCAGATGTGGCACTAGTAATGTCACTGTAAGAAGCGGAAACCGCCTATTGAAAAAGTTCACTGTATTTCACAGATACATTTTTTCAGCGCGCATGGTAGACTGGAGATGTGGCACTTGTAATGTCACTGTCAGAAGCGGACACCGTCTATTGACAAAGTACACTGTATGTCACAGATACATTTTTTAAACACACACGTTACACTTTAGATGTTGCACTGGTAATGTCACTGTTAGAACCGGTCACCATCTATTGAAAAAGTTCTCTATGTCACTGATAAATTTTTCTAGCGCACATGTTACACTGCAGATGTGGGGCACCTAATGTCACTGTCTGCAGCGGTACCGTCTACGGAAAAAATTCACTGGATGTCACAAATATTTTTGGGATACGCACACTCCCTACACGGTTTGACTAAGACTGAGCTGAACACGCTCCATCGGGTGCTATATAGCACTCGATGACGTGTTCCGGCCAGCCAGTCACTGTAATGCCAGTAACCAACATGACTACAGCATTACAGTGAGAGCAGTAGTTACCTGCATGTTTATTGGCTGCGTAGCAGCCTAGAAACATGCGGGGAGTAGACTCGAGCACATGCGATATTCGGCCGAATACCGCCATGTGCCGAGTAGAGCAATTCTCGAAACGGACTGGTGTTGGGCTGAACATGCTTGCTCAACACTAGTAATTAGTGTAATGCTTTGTTTTACCATGTTTAAATATTTCATGATTGATGTAATATAATTAGTGTTTAGCGAACCCGAACTGTAAAGTTCGGGTTCCTACCAGACTTAAGGATTTTTGGTAACCGGACCCAAACCCGAACATTTCCGTAAAAGTTTGGGTTCGAGTTCGGTGTCCGGCCATTTGCAGGTGAACCGCAGATTACCTATACTAAAGTACCAACCTAGGTCTAAAATTGGCACCAACAACTAAGAGAAAGACAACTTAGACTAGTTCAAACTGGCTTACATTAAGTAGTTTCTTCAGGTGTGGTAGCTGCATAAATTGTAGAACCACAAATGTTTCCAAAAAAAACACCACTATCACTTCAACAAACAATTATTTTAAACATGGATGTCATTTATATCCTACAATGTCCATGCCAAAAGCAATACATTGGACGCACAAAAAGACCTCTCAAAAAAAGGATAGCGGAACATATCTCAAATATGCATTACACTCAGTTTCCAAACACTACAAAGAATGTCACAATAGTGACCCCTCTACACTCTTTTTTGCAGCTTTGGAAAGAATTCCACGACATTGAAGAGGGGGCAACCATATAGCCAATATGTCTAGACATGAGTCCAGAAAAATATTTGAATTTGATACAATGATCCCTAAAGGATTAAACGCCAAGATGTAAATATTCGGCTTTATATGATTCTGGGTTGGCGCCCTCTCAGGGACTCGGGATCGGAGTCCGGCTGTCTATCAGCACTCCAATCCCCTCTCCCCGTTGGGCCCCTCCCCACCATCTCCTAGCAATCTCCCAAATTCACGTTCTGTCTTAACTCAGCCACACAAACCAGGAAAACTAAGTCATACAAACAATAAAAACAGTTTTGAAATAATCAGTAAATCATCAAAATTGAGTCTCATATTATATAGACCCACAATCTTTTCCTCCACGAATACCAGTGACAATTCCACAGTAAAGTAACCTTAGTAATTAATACTGCACTAATTCCCTACAAACTCCACCTTGATTAAGTGGACATTATAATCCCTATAGGGTATATAGGAGAGTACTGTGACATAAACATTTTTCTATTGTTTTTTATATATAGTCTATTGCTTTTAATATAGTCTAATCATTAAAAGATATTCTACTTTTTAAACGGATGTGATTGCCACCATTGTAACTGATACAATTGTCATTATTTTAAATTGAATGTTACCATATTTTATCTGTACAATTTGACCTAAGTTCTATTCTGGTTCAGGCTACTCCGGCCCATATTTTGAATATACCATTGTCTGAGCCAGGATTAAGATACGCCCATAACACCCCTATAAATGGGGTCACAACCATTGGCTGCTCACACCCACTGAGGAAGGAGCAGAGGCTCTGAAACGCGTTTGGGGGCACTGAGCAAGCCATTTTACAGCTAGCTGAATATTCTACAAAGATATTCCAGAAAGATTCAATATTAAAGCCACTCTTCCGACTTAACAAGCTTCCCGCTCAAAATTTCCACGTGGGACACCAACCAGAGAGCTTCACCGGAAGTGACGCGCTAACCATCATCACACATCCGGACCGGCCTGCTACTCGTGTGAGGATGCTCCACGCGTACGCCAACTATCCATTGCTGACTAACGTAAGCGCGAACCTGGAGACAGGACTACATCTGCCCACAAGAGAGCGGTAATGTACTCACCTTCGGGTGTGACTATATTTTATTCCATGCTAATAGGAGTGCGCTACTAAGCTTCATCATAACCTGGACATTATTTTTGGGGAGAGACCTAACTGGTCACGAATCAGGCCTCAATTAACCCTACTTATCTGGGATCATTTTGACTGTACCAATTGTGTGAGAATATCTAACTACCAATTTGGGCAACAGTCAAACTGGACATAAACTACACCATGATCAACCTATCCACCAATCCCATTAAATTGGGACTAACAGGACCACCTCAATTGAGACTATTTTTGTAATTCTTGTGCATTTTTTACCACTTTTTTAGTACTCATTTTAATTATCCTCTACTATCTTGATCATCGACTATTTTTATATCCAATAAATATTATACTCCATACAGAACTGATGTTCTGAGTGCCATCCCTTCACTTTTACAATTATACAACTGTGACATTGTTGGTGAAAAAAATCACTTATTTTTTTTTCCATAAAGTATATTTGTGGCCTGCACTGCATTTCTGAGAGTGAAATAAAACCAGTAAATACTACTGTTACATTGTAGGTGAAAAAAAAAAAACACTTATTTTTTAACCCCTTTGGGACACATGACGTACCGGTACGGCATGTTTCCCGAGTCCTTAAGGACACATGACGTACCGGTACGTCATGAGTTGTTCCGATCACTGCTGCTCAGCTGGCAGTGATCGGAACAAGGTACCTGCTGAAATCATTCAGCAGGTACCTTGTTACAATGCCCAGGGGGTCCTGTGACCCCCATATGAGCGATCGCTGCAAACCGCAGGTCAATTCAGACCTGCGGTTTGCAGCGCTCACAGAGTCTCTGATCCCCGCGGTCTATGACCGCGGGATCAGAGAGTTAATGTCCCCAAATAGTTTTTAACCCCCTGCAGCCCCCAATCATACTGTGGCTGCGGGGTGCAGGGGGTGGTTGCGGGCGGCGCGAGGCGGGCGGGAGGCGGGCGGTGCGGCGGGCGGGATCGCGATTGCGATCCCCGCCCGCCTCCCCTGTAATGTTTCCCTGGTGTCTAGTGAGTTCTATCAGAGTGTCAGCACATTGCTGACACTCTGATAGAAACGGCTGGCATCTGTGCTGCAGATGCCAGCCGCTTAACCTCTTCCGTACCGCGGTCCGTACGGACCGCAGTATGGAAGGGTTAACCGGAGGGAGCGCTCCCTCCTCTTCCCATCGGGGGCTGCTGTGCCTTTGCAGCCCCCAACAGGATGGGATCGAAGAGGAGGGTGCTCCCTCCTCCCTATCCATCACCCCCTGCCCAGTTATGGCAGGGGGTGATGGTTGCCATGGAGACAGGACGCTTTCAGAAGCGTCCTGCTCTCCATGGTGCTGAAAGTCTGAATAGACCTGCTAAAGGTCTATTCAGACTTTCTAAGTACAAAATACAGTACAGTGCACTATATAGTGTACTGTACTGTATTATACAGACACCAGATCCACTGGATCTTTCAGAACCAAGTGGGTCTGGGTCAAAAAAATGTAAAAAGTGAAAAAAAGTAAAAATGAAACAAACACATAACACTGAATAAAAACTAAAAAAATAAAATACACTACACATATTAGGTATCGCCGCGTCCGTAAAAACCTGCTCTATAAAAATATCACATGACTGAACTCCTCGGGTGAACGCCATAAAAAAAAAAAAAAATGGTGTAAATAAGCCATTTTTGGCACATTACATCACTAAAAGTGTAATACAAAGCGATCAAAAAGGCGTTTGCCTCCCAAAATAGTACCAATCAAACCGCCATCTCATCCCGCAAAAACGAGCCCCTACCTAAAACAATTGGCCAAAAATAAAAAACTATGCCTCTCAGACTAAAAACATGATTTTTTTGTTTCCAAAATGCTTTTAGTGTTAAATGTAAAAAAAAAAAAAAGTAGACATATTTGGTATCTACACGTCCGTAAGAATCTGCTCTATAAAAATATCACATGACCTAACCCCTCAAGTAAACACTGTAAAAAAATAATAAAAACTTTGTCAAAAGCCATTTTTTTGCCACCTTACATCACAAAAAGTGTAATAGCAAGCGATCAAAAAGTCATATGACCCCCAAATAGTGCCAATCTAACCGTCACCTCCTCCCGCAAAAATGATACCCAACCTGAGACAATTGCCTAAAAACTGAAAAATATATGGCTCTCAGACTATGGAGATACTAAAACATGTTTTTTTTTCATTCAAAAGGATATTATTGTGTAAAACCAAAATAAATAAAAAAAGGTATACATATTATATATCGCCGCGTCCGTAAGTACCTGCTCTATAAAAATATAACATGACCTAACCCCTCAGATGAACGCCGTAAACATAAAAATAAAAACGTTGTCAAACAAGCCATTTTTTTGTCACCTTACATCACAAAAAGTGTAATAGTAAGCGATCAAAAAGTCATATGCACCCCAAGATGGTGCCAATCAGACCGCCATCTCATCCCGCAAAAATGAGCCCCTACATAGGACAATCGGCCAAAAAAATATATATATGGCTCTCAAACTATGGAGACACTAAAACATGATTTTTTTGTTTTAAAAATTATATTATTGTGTAAAACTTATATAAATAAATAAAAAGTATACATATTATGTATCGCTGCGTCCGTCACAACCTTATCTATATAAATAACACATGACCTAACCCCTCAGCTGAACACAGCAAAAAAAAAAAAAAATACGGTAGTCAAGAGCCATTTTTGTCACCTTACATCACAAAAAGTGTCATAGCAAGCGACCAAAATGTCATATGCACCCCAAGATGGTGCCAATCAAACCGCCATCTCATCCCGCAAAAAATGAGCCCCTACATAACACAGTCGCCCAAAAATAAAAATAAAACTATGGCTTTCAGAATGTGGAGACACTAAAAAAATTATTTTCAAAAAGGCTTTATTATGTAAAACTGAAACAAAAACCCCAAAAAGTAGTCATATTTGGTATTGTCGCGTCCGTAACAACCTGCTCTATAGAAATAGCACACAATCTAACCTGTCAGTTCAACTATGTAAATAACAAAAATAAAAACAGTCCCAAAACAGCTATTTTTTGCAAATTTTCCATTTTAATCCATTTTTGCAGTAACAAAGCAAGGGTTAACAGCCAAGCAAAACTCAATATTTATTGCCCTGATTCTCTTGTTTGCAAAAACACCCCATATGTGGTCGTAAACTACTGTATGGCCAAACGGCAGGGCACAGAAGGAAGGGAACGCCATATGGTTTTTGGAAGGCAGATTTTGCTGGACTGGTTTTTTGACACTATGTCCCATTTGAAGCCCCCTGATGCACCCCTACAGTAGAAACTCCAAAAAAGTGACCCCATTTTGGAAACTACGGGATAAGGTGTCAGTTTTGTTGGTACTATTCTAGGGTAAACATGATTTTTGGTTGCTCTATATTACACTTTTTTTGAGACAAGGTAACAAAAATAGAAATTCGGAAATTTCATCTCCATTTGCCAATAACTCTTGTGGAACACCTAAAGGGTTAAAAAGTTTGTAAAACTGGTTTTGAATACCTTGAGGGGCGTAGTTTCTTAGATGGATTCACTTTTATGGAGTTTCTACTCTAGGGGTGCATCGGGGGCTTCAAATGGGACATGGTGTCAAAAATCCAGTCCAGCAAAATCTGCCTTCCAAAAACCATATGGCGCTCCTTTCCTTCTGCGCCCTGCCGTTTGGCCATACAGCAGTTTACGACCACATATAGGATGTTTCTGAAAACTACAGAATCGGGGCAATAAAAATTGAGTTTTGTTTGGCTGTTAACCCTTGCTTTGTTACTGGAAAAAATGGATTCAAACGGAAAAATTTTCAAAAAATCGAAATTCTGAAATTTTATCTTTATTTGCCATTAACTCTTGTGGAAAACCTAAAGGGTTAATGACGTTTGTAAAATCAGTTTTGAATACCTTGAGGGGTGTAGTTTCTAGAATGGGGTAATGTTTGGGTGGTTTCTATTATGTAAGCCTCACAAAGTGACTTCAGACCTGAACTGGTCCCTAAAAAGTGGGTTTTTGAAAATTTCTGAAAAATTTCAAGATTTGCTTCTAAACTTCTAAGCCTTGTAACGTCCCCAAAAAATGAAATAGCATTCCCAAAATGATCGATACATGAAGTACACATATGGGGAATGTAAATCAATAACTTTTTTTGGCAGTATTACTATGTATTATAGAAGTAGAGTAATTGAAACTTGGAAAATTGCAAATTTTTCAAAATTTTTGGTAAATTTGGTATTTTTTTATAAATAAAAATGAAATTTTTCGACTTCATTTTACCACTGTCATGAAGTACAATATGTGACGAAAAAACAATCTCAGAATGGACTGGATAAGAAAAAGCGTTTTAAAGTTATCACCACATAAAGTGACAATGGTCAGATTTTGAAAAAATGGCCTGGTCCTTAAGGTGAAATAGGGCCGTGTCCTTAAGGGGTTAAATAAAGTACATTTGTTGCCTGCACTGCATTTCTGAGGGTGAAATGTAATCAGTAAATCCAGCTCTTAGATTGTGGGTGGACATTTCCATGGTTATCAGACCAGTCATTCACAAGTGGCTTGGAAGGTGTGTTCCTGCTGCACTGCATACTTGACAGGGAAATATATTCTGTAAATTCAGCGGCGTTTAGAGTGTTGGGTGATCTATACCTCTTTTTTCTTTCACACCATCCCTGCACTCATTACCTGACTGGGAAATATATTCAGTAAATTCTGCAGCATTTGTATTGTTGGGTGATCTGTACCCCTTTTTTCTTTCACACTACCCCTGCACTGCATACCTGACTGGGAAATATATTTTGTAAATTCGGCGGCAGTTACATTGTTGGGTGCTGTAGTTATATGCTGTAAAATCTCCATGATAAATCTGCAGCGTAGGGGCCCCATGTGGCTTCTACACACTTTTAAAATAATGCTTCAGCGGGCGAATAGATGCCGGATGGCGGGGACCCTCCATGACCCCTTGTTTCTTTCAAACTACCCCTGCCCTGCATACCTGACTGGGAAATATATTCTGTAAATTTGGCGGCTTTTAGGTTTTTGGGTGATCTATACTCCTTCTTTCTTTCAAACTACCCCTGTACTGCATATCTGACTGGGAAATATATTCTGTAAATTTGGCAGCATTTAGATTGCTGGGTGATCTGTACCCCTTATCTCTTTTAAACTACACCTGCACTGCATACCTGGCTGGGAAATATATTCTGTAAATTTGGCGGCGTTTAGATTGTTGGGTGATCTATACAGGTTACAAGCACACGCTTGTAGACGTGCTGCTGATGGCATTCCCACCTGACACCGGGACCTCAGTGGAAGCACAAGGCGAAGGCAGAGGAGGAGGAAGAAGTCACCAATGCATCTGGGGCACCGCCAGCACCTCAGAAGGCCGGGTTAGCATGGCCGAAATGTGAAAAAGCTTTGTCAGCATGCCACAAGAACCAGCACCACCAGCTGATATGGAACGTCTTAGCAGGAGGCACAATTTCAGCAACATGGTGGAACAGTATTTGTGCACACGCCTACACATACTGACTCATGGGTCTGCCCCATTTAACCTCTGGGTCTCCAAATTTGGCACATGGCCTGAGCTTGTCCTTTACGCCTTGGAGGTTCTGGCCTGCCCTGCAGTCAGTGTATTGTCTGAATGTGTGTTTAGCATGGCAGGGGGCGTTATCACAGACAAGCACAGCCGCCTGTCCACAGCCAATGTGGACAAGCTCATGTTCATTAAAATGAACCAAGCATGGATCCCACAGGGCTTGTCCGTACCTTGTACAGAATAGACATGTATACCGGCCTCTCCCAGCCATTGTTATACTCCAGCACACTTTCTCTTTGTTTTCTTTTCTATGCTTTCCAATTTTTTGGGGTCTATCCAAATTTAAAAATGAAAAATAAAAGAAAAAGTAAAAAACAAAAAATAGTGTTGTTGGCGACTACCTCCTCCACCACCGCTTCCACCTACACCGCCATGTCCACCGCCTCCTCAACCTCCTACTCCATATGGACCTCCTCCTTCTAGTTCAAGATTAATATTTTATTTTTATGTATTTTATGTTATTTTAAGTCATTTCCCTATCCACATTTGTTTGCATGGCAATTGTCCAGTTCTTACCCCCGTTTTGCTTCCTTTTGCAGCCCTCTAGCCCATTCTATTACTTTTTCAGAGCCATTTTAGTGCCCCAAAGTTCGGGTCCCCATTGACTACAACTCAAACTTCGTGGTGTTCGCTCAACTCTAAATATAATGCCAACAGTTGCAATTAAGTTGCTGTATTTGTAATGCTTCCCCTCACAATGCAATACATGTGACACATATTCTGATTTAAATTATAACTTAGGGCTCATTCAGATGACCGTATATTTCTGTGCGCATCCGTTCCGTAATTTTGCAGAATGGATGCGAACCGGATTCCTTCTGTATTTCCTTCTGTGGCTACGCAAAAAAGACAGAACGTGTCCTATTTTTGTCCATTTTTGCAGACAAGAATAGGAATATTTATCATAGAGCTAGCCTTTCCTTTCCACAAAATGTGGAACACACACAGCCGGTATCCATGTTTTGAGGATCCGCAATTTGTGGACTGCGAAATGGATTCAGTTGTCTGAATGAGTCCTTAAACAGAGTCTGTCAGCAGTTTTATCCATGCAAGACTGCTGAATGTTCTCGGTAGAGGGGTTGGGGGTGCAGAAAAAATCTTGCAGATCTTTTATTATCAGGAGTAATGTGTATATGAACTTTGATTCTACCTGGTACTGCTCCTGCAATTGCGAAGGAAATGAAGCTTTATGGTCCTTTACCTCTGCTTTGAGTGAGAGGTGTTGCATCCTACCAAGAGACTACTACATCTGTCAGTCCTCCTTTGCCTAGGATATATGAAATCAGATTAGAAATCTCCCAAGCCATTTTTTATCACCTTACATCAAAAAGAGTAATTCTAAGAGATCAAAAATTCATATGTACCCCAAAATAGAAACCATCAAACATTCATCTCATTCCACAAAAAATGAGCCCCTATATAAGACAATTCCCCCAAAATATGGCTTTTAGAAAATGGAGACACGAAAACATGATTTTTTTTGTGGTAGCAGAGAGGCAGTGAGAAACAGCAATTAGCACTCTGCATCAAAAACACATTACTTTATTAGAACCTTCCAGAACCCTATTAGCTAGACTTGACAACCCCTCAATATTTTAAGTTATATCATGAAGGGTACATGTACCAACTTTCGTTCACATTCATCAAGGCACATAGGAGCCTATGAAGACCAAACAAGCATTCACTTTTATACATAGATGATACACTTATTATAAAGGTGTTTGAAGAGAGCAGCAGATGGTGGCCATGCTGCCATCAGGAACAACAATTCACGTCAGCAAGAGTGTCATGCCTTTAGAAAGTTTATTGTTAATTTATTCATAATTTTTCATGTATAGTTAGTATGCTTTATGTATTATTCTCTGTTGATTGTGTAACAGCACCTTCTAGTGGCCGTTTTACATATAATTGCAGCTATTCATACTAAAAGTTTGGCCTACTTCAGCTTCCATAACTTGTGACGGATGAACTTAGTGACTTCATCATCCCTGCACATAGCAGCCATTTTCCTCATTTACAGCCATCTTTACAGAGGTTAGCACATGGTCTGGAAGTCTCTGGAGCCATCCTCTACATCTAAGCTCATGGTAGCATCGTTGGTATGTCACATAGTCACATTACAGCCTGTTTGCATATGTTTTTGCATATATCTTTCCTCTTTTTTATGGCAGCTTACAGTTAGCAGCTAGGGACTATGCATGCTATGCAGATAGGATAGCATGCTCCTGTTTATATCTGTTTACCCTCATGGATATCTATCTGCATCTTTTGAATCTGTGTTGGTATGTGAATTGCTATGCACAGAAATGTATTATATGCATTGCTATATGTCAGACCTTATTAGTAAGCGCTGGGAAAGGTTTAGCTGTCTGTCAAGCTATGTACCTTCACACGTAAGGAGGACAGAACAAAGAGTGTGAGCCTATAAAGCATAAACAAGCCATTCAATGCACACTCACTAGCTGTTTTTCATTTCAGTTATACATATATTGTATTCAATTATGGCTCCTAGTATATTGCTGGGGAACTGAGACCCACCTGACCTCTGTACAGGCCCCAATCCAAGTTGTAAATGGTGTCAGAAATGAACTGCATTGACTTAGCACTCCCATCTCCAGCACTTCTCTTAAGCTGCACCAGTGCTGTGGGATGCCCTACTCAAAGTAATTAGCTTAAATTCTCAACATCCACAGTTTTAGGTTCACCCTAAACAAGCATCTTTTTAGGGTTGCCTTTCACATCCCTTTATCTAACTTATGTCAATTCACCCCCGCCCCTTTTTTTAACCTTACCCTTCACATCCTATGTCCACCACCAAAACAATCAGGTTTTACCTTCTGTGTCACTCCTATCTCCTTGTTGATTGTAAGCTCTATTGAGCAGTGTCCTCATTCCTTCAGTTTTAATTGTTAGCTTGGTTGTTGCTATGTAATGTGTCATTTTGTTTGTACACAAACCCTTTTATTGTAAAGCACTGTGGAATATGTTGGCGCTAAGTAAATGGAGATTATTATTATTGCATATTGCAGGGTTGATGACGGCGACTCATGAAGTCAAATCCACATCAAACCTCAAATGTTGCAAATGTTTCACAGAAGCATAGTGGATTTATTATTTGGGTGAGAGGAGTTTTAAATAGTCTGAATATTTTAATTATATTTCAAATAAAAATATGTTTTCCATTAGTATTAATAATTGATAATAATAACATTGTGTGACATTAGCCAACAGGCTTCATGACTGTATGAATTTCCAGCCGAGTCCATGAATCTTTTCCCCTAACATTTATTTATATCGAAACACATTTTTCATTGTAATGAGCTATCATTCTGAATTATTCTTAGCACCGATCAATCGTTAACAAATTGTGCAATACATTTTAAGAATACTGTGACTCTGACAAAGGGCCATTTTAAGCACATTAACTTCAAAATAAACATAAAGCACGTTTCTATCAGTTGCTTGATTAGTACAAAATGACCAGAGACTTTTTATTTGTAAAGCTCTAATGAAGCTCATAAATATGTGTCTGGAAGCAGAATGTATTTGTTTCTAGATCAGCAGGGTCTTTTATATGTAAATTAGTTTCTAACAACATTTATTCTTTTCAGCTTTCTGTACAGTGTAATGACTCATGTAGGCAAAGAAAATCCATACATAAATGTTTAAAGGTAAAGGTTTAATAAAAATTAGATAACTTACAAGTTTAAAGCTGGGAAGCTTATTCTTGTCTCGTATAACAAATTGAGCAATTTGTACTGGAACAAATGTATCTGTAACCCTCTTCCAGCAGCACTGCTAGAGACTGATATTTCAAACAACGGGTTTGTCTTAATACACAATTCAGGTTCTTGTAGCCTTTAATAATTGGCTGAAATAAGAGGACAAATCCCAAAATGTACATGTAGAATAACAAATTATACCAAATCATGATTGAGTTGATTTATTTTTAATATATCATTTTGTTAGGTATTATCATATCATAATACACATACGGCTGATAGTTGACAAACAGTGAAATATAATCCCCAAAAATTTCAGTCGGCACTTAGTAAAGATAACGTGGTGCAAATGTCGAGGATGGGCGTCACACAGATAGTCTAGAGAAAAGCAACAAAAGAAAACGGAGCCCATAAGTACCCATAAAAATATATACGTTTATTAAATTACACCATGTCATAAAAAAATCTATTTTAAATGCAGTTGAAAGGAGTAAAGTGACAGAACAGACACCATCCTGACACAACACACTAGGCAAAAGGTATGCATAAATGAGCAAACAGGAATGCTGGATAAGTTTCCCAATATTGAATAAGTAAATACTGATCACAAAGTAATGATAAGTAATAGAAAGGTGGTTGGCATCTACACATATAAGATCACAGACATTCCTGACAAGGGGAATACAAGCAGACAGGGCTCAAATATGAATGAGGACTGGTCCTACAGTAAAGCAAAACCCCGCTGCAAGTAAAGTTATAATGTAGATTGCAACTCACCACAAGCTAAGTGTGTGTACCAGGAGGGTGCTACCCCGACGCGCGTTTTGTGACCATTCGGACCCGACGTACTGACACACAGACAGGAGGCGCAGAGGGTGGCACCACACCGCACGCGCGCCCATCACAGGCCAGGCAAGTCACTCATAAGTCTATACATGGGCTACTTCTGCTGGTAACTCCATTTAAAAGGCACCATTGCAGCATACGTCATAATTCATATATTAAACATAATTAGGTCACATATACGTACTGTATATATAAATTTATAAAAGGAGATAATTATCTTCCTAATAAAAACAGATCGTATGCAAGTAAATACATAAGTGATGAAAAGTGAAAAAAGAAAAATAAGTTATGAGAATAATAAAATGTGCTAAAAATACACTTGTGCATGAGTTGCAAAAGATGAAGAATTTTTTTTTCTTGAAAAAATAAAAATAAAACACATGAATGTGAAACCCTGAGAAACGTGTTGAAAGAGACAAGAAATACGAAAAAAATCCAAACATTACAAAAATATATAAAAATACATAAAAATATATAAAAATATATAAAAATATACGGTGAAGGTGAGATGTGAAGTATATAATGTGAAATAACATTTTTGTTAATATACAGTAGACAAATAATACTTTAAAAATACCGTAAAAATATGTCACTCACAAGTACTGATGTACAAAACCACTGACTGTGGTGACTAAACCACAAAATATGTGAAAGAGAAATAAAAAATTAAAATAATAATGAGCATAAACGCTATGTAATACATAGGGAGATGTTGGAAAATATCCATTTATCTAGTGAATGTAGTGTGGAGATATTGAAAGACTTCCAAGAACAGATAGATCATAAATACTTAGCTTGGGAAAAAGAATTCCAGGAAGTTAAAGTTAAGAAATTTGCTCTGGACAACAATGATGTCCAACAGAATATGGTGTACGGATGGAGGGGTAAAGATAAGGATAGGCCTCTTAGTAGATCTTCCCCAGTTTCCTCATTATCCTCTGCAAATGAGTCCCAGTCTTATGTGGCTCATTCCACAAGTTTTGGCCGCAATATGAGAAAAATGGAGCGTGGACGGGAATCGGGCAAGAAGAGAAAACAGGACCCCACCAACAATACCAAACAGCAAGATAAAGATTTGAAGGTAATTAATTTATCAGATCATTCATTTTCCGAGGTAGATATTTGTTTATTGGAAAAGGGTTTGTTATATGCACCTAGCTCATCAGTTTACGGTCATTTACAAACCATGCGGACAAAGATGGAAACTTGGTGGTATGGCCACGAAAGATGTATTTAATTGAAGCTTACAGACAACTTAAGAATAAGACCTGTTATCATAAATTAACGTTCAACCCTTCTTTTATAGAACTGAATGGATGAGCATCTTGGACATGTAATTACAGAAGAAAATCATTTCTAAACAACTATATGAGGCACTCATTGTCCAGGAACCTACCATTCCAACTCTGTATTTATTACCCAAGGTTCACAAGAATGCATTGACGCCACCAGGTAGGCCCATCATTTCGGGACAAGGGAGTTTGGTGGACAATATTTGCAAGTTTTCGGACTTTCACCTCAAACCAATGGTCGAAATTTTGTCCTCATATATCAGGGATACCTCAAATCTGTTATTGAAACTGCAGGGCATCTGTTTGGAAGAGGATACCCTGCTTGTAACATGTGACGTAGAAGCCCTCTATACTAGCAATAAACATTCTGATGGGCTCCAGGCAGTGGAAGTTTTCCTTATGGTAGCAAAAAAACAAAAAACATTATAGGGTATACGTCCACTATAATCTTTAAACCAAATATATCAAAAGAGGATGCTAAAATCCAAAACAAAAAATACTTTATTGTAAAGGATAAAGTTAAAATAATTAATAATGTAGCCCTTAATCAGATATGTGCCAATGTGGGATAAATTGGCATTAAAAAGAGCCCGTGCCTCTGTAACTCAATGATGCGGTCACAGATGGAAACGATAATACAGGTCTGCCATTATGGATATAATGTGCCAATACACCTGTATTACAGTGCTACAGATCCCAGGAACTCCCGGGCTGTAAGTGTGTACTTTGTATTCAGCGCAGGACCCTGTTCATGAATGTATTACACCGGTCCAGAGATTAATGTCTGGTGGGGCTTATAAACAGCCAACCACCAAGATTCCTGGCAGCCGGATTAATACACACGTTGGTAGGTGCAATTAGTCTTGCCCAAATAGGTCACTGGATGTGACTCTATACAAGCATCCATCCGTGACCAAAAGACCAGAGATGTGGCACCAAAATCTTAAATAACCATGTGCTCAACGTGTTTCTATGTCGAGGTTGTTGACATTTCATCAAGAGCACAAAACATGAAAGTGCCGGGCTCCTTAGGTTCGAGGACCGGCGTGTGTAACACGTGTAGGGCTCTGGTAGGAGCCACGGCGCTATAGTGGCTACAAAGTGGCCGTTTGTGCGCCAGCTAAGAAGGGTTGACACCACGCCCCAGGGGAGTGTCCACCGCATGACTAACCAATCCAACATGAGCTCTTGCATCGCTAGGCTGACAGAGGCAGGGCCTTACTGTACTCCCCGAGGCAGCGCCTGCTGCGCTATTAATGATGATACTGGGAAAACTACTGCGGCATACGAGGGGGGTAAGAAGGAATATATGGCGCATGAGGTTTTACTGTCACTGCGAATGATTAGGCCGAAGTGACAGGGTAACTATGGATATAGGTACAGCATTTAAAACTGAGCTAAAAATGTATATAGCCTTGCAAAAGAGGAAAATAGTAAATTATAATACTAGGGAAGCGATACCATGGACATTAGAGATATGATGAACGTCCCCCGCCATATTAATTGTGAATATGGTATTAACGCATTGGTATCATATAAAATGCTGGGTCTGAACTACAATATCACTGTAAAAGGGCTTAATAGCAAGAGGAGTAGTAGATTCCTAGAGAGTAGCATGATGGAAATATGCATCCCCAACAGTACAGTGTCTAAATGAAGGCCAACGAGAGATAGGTGAAGGTCCATTCACTAATCTCAGACTACTCTCGACCAAGACTCCCCCATTGGTGACAATACCCCTATTGATACATTTGTATTTATTGTCACCAAGAGATTACGCTTGCTAGAAAGCTGCCATTGCGGATCTGATAACCTGGGTCATGCTGACAGGATTGCCCTTTGGCAACCTCCAGCAGGAAAAGAATATTATTATAAAACCCTCTGACAAGGGTGGGAATATCATCATCCTTGGACATGAACAGTACCAAAACATGTGCCATAGAATTTTGGATGATAAAAATACTTACAAAAGATTGCCATCTGATCCCACACCTGTTTTCAGAAAAGAGCTGCTGGGGATCTTATCAGGGGCACTTGAGAATAAACTCATAATTAAAACTGAATCTTTATTTCTTCTTCCAGAGCATCCGTTAATGGCAGTGTTTTATGCACTACCATAGCTGCATAAGGGGCTTGATCCATTGAAAGGCAGACCGATAGTCTCAGGTATAGGCAGTCTTACGGCAAACATTAGCACCTATGTTGACATCATCCTGAGGCCATTTGTTACCACCCTGTCTTCATACATCAGAGACACGATGGACGCCTTGGCCGTCTGAATGATGTTCAATGTGTTTCTGACATGTATCTGGCAAGTTTAGACATTGAGGTCCTCTACAGCTTGATCCCTCACGATCTGGGCTGTAGAGCGGTCCTCAGGTTCCTACTAGGGATGAGCGAACCCGAACTGATTAGTTTGGGTTCGTACCGAATTTTGGGGTGTTCGGGACACATATCCGGACCCGAACATTTTCAAAAACGTTCGGGTCCGTTGTTTGGTGATTTCTTCCCGCTTTCTGAAGGGCTGCACAGCAGCCAATCAGCTAGCATTTTACTTCTTGCCCTAAGAAGCTATCACAGCCATACCTACTAATGGCATGGCCAAGTGCAGCATGTGACCCAGCCTCTATTTAAGCTGGAGTCACGTAGCGCCGCACGTCACTCTGATCTGATTAGTATAGGGATAGGATGCAGCTGCTGTGAGGGCGAAATTAGGCAGGGAAAACTCAACAAAAACACCTAATGAAGAGATCGATCTACAGCTGTGAATCATTCAACTTCTGCTAGTTAATTGCTCACTGGTTTTTAGGCTGCACAGAGCGTTTTTCTGTCACATTTTTCTGGGGTGATCGGCGGCCATTTTGTGTCTTGTGGTGCAGTAAGCACAAGCTGCCACCAAGTCCATCAATCCATCAATACTAGTTTTTTTTTTTTGCTATATCCTACATCAGGGGCTTGGCTGTGCTTATTGTCACCCCTAGAAACTCAGGATAGAAATTTCTATATTTTATTGAGGGGTTAAATTCAATTGCCAAAATAGCAATACCATAAATCTAGTGTCCCAGCTGTGGCTGGCCAAGTTTAATAGTGTCCGGCAAAGGATATATTTTTTTCTGGGGTAAAATTCAACTGCCAAAATAGCAATCCCCTAAATCTGGTGTCCCAGCAGTGGCTGGCCGAGTTTAATAGTGTCCGTCAAAGGATATATTATTTTCTGGGGTGAAATTCAATTGCCAAAATAGCAATACCATAAATCAGTGGTTTCAGCTGTGGCTGGCAAAGTTTAATTGTGTCCGCAAAGGATATATTTTATTCTGGGGTGAAATTCAAATGTCAAAATAGCAATACCATAAATCTGGTGTCCCAGCAGTGGCTGGCCAAGTTTAATAGTGTCCGTCAAAGGATTTATTATTTTCTGGGGTGAAATTCAGTTGCCAAAATAGAAATACAGTAAATCTGGTGTTCCAGCTCTGACTGGACAAGTTTCATAGTGTCCAGCAAAGGATATATTATTTTCTGGGGTGAAATTCATTGGCAAAAATAGAAATACTGTAAATCAGTGGTTTCAGCTGTGGCAGGCCAAGTTTAATAGTGTCCGGCAAATGATAGATTTTGTTCTAGGGTGAAATTATATTGCCAAAATAGCAATTCCCTAAATTTGGTGTCCCAGCAGTGGCTGGCCAAGTTTAATAGTGTCCGGCAAAGGATATATTTTGTTCTGGGGTGAAATTCAATTGCCAAAATAGCAATACCGTTAATCAGTGGTTCCAGCTGTGGCTGGCCAAGTTTAATACTGTCCGGCAAAGGATAGATTTTAAATTGTTGGGTGAAATATTACCATTTTTGCAAGGTACAAACCCCTGCACTGCATAACTGACAGGGAACTTACAATTGGCGGTTACATTCTTGCATGAAATAAATCCTTTTTGGGCTGTGAAACCAAATGTAGTCGCCAATAACAGTTTTTTTTTTTTTTTTATATAAATTAGTGAAGACCCCAAAACATTGGGAAAATATAAAAAATAGAACAAAGTGTAAGTGCACGGTAGTATAACAGTGGTTTGGTGAGGCCGGCATACATGTCTATTCTGCATAAGGTACAAACAAGTCCTGTGGGATCCATGCCTGGTTATTTTTAATAAACGAAAGCTTTCCCACATTGTCTGCGGACAGGTGGCTGCGCTTGTCTGTGATAATGCCACCAGCCATGCTAAACACACGTTCAGACAATACAGTGGCTGCAGGGTAGGCCAGCACCTCCAAGTCGTAAAGGGCAACCTCAGGACATGTGCCCAATTTGATGACCCAGAAGTTGAATGGGACAGACCCAGTGGCGTAGCTAGAAATGATTGGGCACCACAGCAAATTTTTGAATGGGGCCCCCCTCCCCCAGTAATTTTTGCGTAAACCCCTTCCTTTCATGCCGCCATGCCTGTGGCTACTAAAGATTGCTCTCTCAGACCAGGCCCAGCAGCTTTTCTATAGTGCCACTGTATATAATTTCATTGTATAACACTGTTAGTCCTCCTCCTCCTCCTGGATGGGCCCTTTCTAGATCACAGCCCCAGGGGAAGCAACTGCTTCCCCTGTAACTATTCCCCTAGGCAGACCCATCAGTCAGTACGTGTTCTGTTCCACCATGTTGCTGAAATGCTGCCTCCTGCTAAGATGTTCCAGATCTGCTGGTGGTGCAGGTTGTTGTGGCGTGATGACAAAGCTTTTCCACATTTTGCCTATGCTAACTCTGCCTTCTGAAGTGTTACTGGTGACCCAGCTGCATTGGCAAATTCTTCCTCCTCTGCCTTCACCTTGTGCTTCCACTGAGTCCCCGGTGTCAGGTGTGAATGCCATCAGCAGCGTGTCTACTAGCGGGCTCATCTTTCTATTACACTCCAGTGAGGGAATTAAGGACTGCACGTTGTCCTTGTAACGGGGATGCAGCAGAGTGGCCACCTAGTAATCAGCAAAAGTTAGAATGTGGCAGTAACTGGGCAATCGTTGCGCAGGCACTGCAGCATGTATTCGCTCATGTCTGCCAGGCTGCCCAGAGGCAAGGACAAGCTATCCTCTTTTAGGGAGGTATATCGTCTGTGTCCTCTGTATCCCCCAGCGTTTCTCCTACTCCTCTTCCTCATCCTCCAGAACTGTGCCCTGGCTGGACAATTGTGTTCCAGGCCAGGGCCCATGTTGTTGCAGATACCACCCTCCGAGCCACTTTTATTTGGTTGGCCTTAAGTTAAGGATAAGGCGTGTATATAGTTTTGTTTCTTTATATGGTTAGTTTAGCTGCCTTATAGTTATTTTAATATGTTTTTAAGTAAATTTGTAAATAGTTTGTTAATGGTTTGAGTGAAAGGGGGGGGGTTGTGTGTGTTCGATTAACTGAATTGATTTTCACTGTGTTTAGGAATTTCTGCACCCCAAATTCAGCACATGTGGCAGGCAGGGGATGTGTGTCAAACCGGCTAGGCCCAGACCTGCTAGTATATTTGAGCCCATTAGCGCACAACACCAGGCCGGGCTGGAGGCTCAGTGGCACCAACCAATGGTCGGTCTGTTGTTCCATGCCTGTCCACAGCTCCTGCGTGGTGCGGGGTTTGTCCCACAAACACACAAGTTTTTAAACCCCTGGCTGTGCTGCTGTGGGTGGTGAAGGTGTTACGCTGAGTGAATGAGGAGGAGGTAAAGGAGGAGGAAGCCAAGTAGGAGGAGGTGGTAACAGGATACAAAGAGAAATGCTCAGCAATCCTCGGGGGCGGAAGGACATTCGCAAAAATGCTATCTGCCTTTGGGCCAGCCGCTACATTTACCCACTGTGTTGTTGGTTATGTGGACGTTGCCACAGATAGCGTTGCCCAGTGCACACTTGATTTTGTCCGCCACTTGGTTGTGCAGGGAAGGGATGGCTCGCCTGCAAAAGTAGCGGCGGCTGGGATACACGTACTGTGGGATAGCCACCGCCATAAGGTTTTTCAAACTGTCCATCAGACAGAATGACAGCATTTTAAAGGACCAGGAAGTTTTAAATAAGGCATTCAGAGCCATGGGTGGGGGGTACTTCCTCTTTCTATTTATTTTTCTCTCCAGTGTTTGGGAGATGGACAGCTGATAGCTGTGGATAACACTTCCATGGGATTTGGTGGAGATGCTTGGTGACAATGACAGATGTGGTGGCGTTGCTGCCACATCCTCTCTTTGCTGGGTGACAGGTGCCATTATTTTTCTGTATTTTATTTTAAGTCCTTTCCTATTCACATATGTTTGCAGGAGATATTGCTGCCTTTTGCAGCCCTCTAACCCTTACCAGCGCTATTTTACAGCCATTTAAGTGCCCAAAAGTTTGGTTCCCCATTGACTTCAAAGGGGTTCGGGTTCAGCCGAACTTCTCGAACCCAAACATCCAGGTATTCGCTCAACTCTAGTTCCTACAACAGAGCGGTGAGAATCTCAAACAACACAATGAGTTTTCTGATGGAATTATTACACTTTATCCTCACTTACAATGTGTTTTGGTTTGATGGCCAGATCTTCCACCAGCGATGGGGAGCCCATGTGCCCTCACTTTCGAAAACCTCTACTTGGGCTGGTGGGAGAGAGAAATGGTCTTCAGTGATAACCTAGAACATTTTACATCATCTGTCCTCTTGTGGACCAGATTTATAGATGATATTTTGATCCTATGGACAGATGATGAGGGGCGATTTCATGAAATGGTGGCCACTTTGAACATTAACCCACTTGGTTTATTTTTCACGTCAGAGATCAGTAAAACCAATATCTCCTTTTTAGATCTGTCCATTTCTCTGTTCATCTCTAGGCATATTGTCACCAGGAACTTTAGGAAGCCCACCGCTACCAACAATCTCCTTAAGTGGGAGAGTGGCAATTTGGAGGTTTTAAAAAGGGGAATTCCTAAAGGCCAGTAACTAAGAATAAGGAGAATTTGCTCCCAGCTATCAGACTTCAGGAATGATGCAAAGGAACTACAACAAAGGTTCATTATCTGGGGTTATCCCCAGAAAGTGCTTAAGCAGGCGAACCATCATTCCCTCAGCATCAATTGAGATTCATTGCATACTCCAAAAGAAAAAAACTGCTGAGGGTGATATCACACGTATCATTGGTACATTTGACAAAGCAAATAATGAGGTAAGGCAAGTGTTGGCAGATAATTTTACTCTCGGACCCAGATATTGGGACGCTGATCCCTCTAAGACCGTTAGTTAGTTAGTTAGTTAGTTACAGACGCAGCCAGAATTTCAGAGATCAATTGGTGCACAGTTTCTATCAGAATCCAATGCAGCAATCCTGGTTACAGAATACACTTGTGGGGACATTTCCTTACGGATCTTGTAAATTTTGCCAATATATACAGAAAGGCAAAACATTTACAGACAATGCTTAGGACAAAAAGTACTTTATCAGATCTTTTATTAACTGTAAATCAGTGGGTGTCATCTATTTGATGACATGCTCATGTGGAATGAAATACATAGGCAAGACAAATCGCGAACTAAGGCGCCATATTGGAGAACATATCTCTGATATAAAGAAACTATAGGATACCCCAGTGGCGCAACATGTAGCTGAGGCACATGAGGGAAGAACAAACTCGGTGAGGTTTCAAGGTATTGAGCTGGTTAAACCGTTATCAAGAGGAGGGAATGTTGATCGTACCCTATTACAAAAGGAGGCAAGATGAATATTTAAAGGGAGTCTTTCACCCCAAATGTGCACTATCTCACACTAGCACCATTGCGTCGATAACAGTCCCCACATTATAATCCTACTTACCATAAGGTTGTCAGTTGCATAGTTCGTCTAAAAAACACTTTTATTGTATATGTAAATCAGGGTCTGAAGGATTTTAATGTGGGGACTGTTATCGACGCAATGGTGTTAGTGTGAGATAGTGCACATTTGGGGTGAAAGACTCCCTTTAAATTAAACACCATCAGACCCACTGGCCTCAATGAGGTGATATCATATACCTCTTTCATTTAGACACTGTACTATTGGGGATTCATATTTCCATCATGCTACTACCTAGCAATCTACTACTCCTCTTGCTATTAAGCCCTTTTACGGTGTTATTGTAGTTCAGACCCAGCATTGTATATGATACCAATGCGTTAATACCATATTCACAATTAATATTGTGGGGGAAGTCCATCATATCTCTAATGTCCATGGTATCACTTCCCTAGTATTATAATTCACTATTTTCCTTTTTGCAAGGCTATATACATTTTTTAGCTCCGTTTTATATGCTGTACCTATATCCATAGTTACCCTGTCACTGTGGCCTAATCGGTCGCAGTGACAGTAAAACCTCATGCCCCATATATTCCTTCTTACCCCCCTCGTATGCCACCATAGTTTTCCCAGTATCATCATTAATAGCACAGAAGGCACTGCCTCGGGGAGTACAGTAAGGCCCCATCTCCATAAGCCCAGCAATGCAAGAGCTCATGTTGGATTGGTTGGTAATGAGATGGACAGTCCCCTGGGGCGTGGTGTCAACCCTTCTTAGCTGAGCGCACAAATGGCCACTTTGCAGCCACTATAGCGCCGAGGCTCATACCAGAGCCCTACACGTGTTACACACACCGGCCCTCGAACCTGAGGAGCACGGCACTTTCATGTTTTGTGCTCGACATAGAAACACGTTGAGCACATGGTTATTTAAGATTTTGGTGCCACATCTCTGGTCTTTTGGTCACGGATGGGTGCTTGTATAGAGCCACATCCAGTGATCTATTTGGGCAAGACTAATTGCACCTACCAACGTGTGTATTAATCCGGCTGCCAGGAATCTTGGTGGTTGGCTGTTTATGAGCCCCACCAGACATTAATCTCTGGACCGGTGTAATACATTCAGGGGTCCTGAACTGGATACAAAGTATACACTTACAGCCCAGGAGTTCCTGTGATCTGTAACACTGTAATACAGGTGTATTGGCACATTATATCCTTATATCCTTGTATTATCGTTTCCATCTGTGACCGCATCATTGAGTCACAGAGGCACAGGCTTTTTTTAATGCCAATTTATCCCACATTGGCACATATCTGATTAAGGGCTACATTATTAATTATTTTAACTATTCTTTACAATAAAGTATTTTTTGTTTTGGATTTTAACATCCTCTTTTGATATATTTTGAATTTTTCCTCACGGCCAAAAATGTGACAAGTGAGCTGGCCTCATTTCTGTTACAGTTGCTTCAATTTGTTCTAATGAAGAATTTCTTTACTTTCAATGGGTCCTTTTCCCTACAGCTCCAGGGAACTGCAATGGGGGCAGCATGTGCGCCCTCATATGCAAATGTATATCTGGGGCTGTGGGAGAGGGACCTATTTTTTTAAAGACAGACACGCCATCATGGACTGCGCCTTTTTTGGGTGCGGTACATAGATTACGTTTTTATGATCTGGCAGGATACAGTAGAACAATTGCATGATTTCTTTGGAATCTTCAATAAGAACACCCGGAATATCAAACTTTCCTATGTATATCATAGGGATAGAATTTACTTTTTGGATGTGTCTGTGATTAGAACTACAGGGGGACATATACAAACCAATGTTTATTGGAAGGACACTGTGGTGAGTGCATATTTACACGCATGTTCTTTACATCCTAGGAATACTATTAATGCGATACCCACTGGTCAATTTTTACGTATTCAGAGAATTTGCTCAGATGATTCAATTTTTGAGAATCAGGCCAATGATTTGAAAGATCGCTTTCGGAGAAGAGGTTACATCAATCGTTCTATTAAGAAAGCGTACTTACGAGCTGCGACACAGAAACAAATAGATCTGCTGCACCCAAAGAAACATAAGGGTGCGGACAATAAAATCAGATATGTGACCACTTACCACTCACGATGGGAGGAAATGAGAAGGTCTATGATTAAAAATTGGTCAGTCCTTTTAACGGTCCCAATTCTGGAGAAACTTTTGCCATCACGACCATTCATTATGGCTCAGAGAGCTAATATCTTGTGTGATATCCTTGTGAAAAGTTATCTTGAACCTGGGGGGGGCGGAGTTAGCGCCACAGCAGATGGCTGTGTGAGTGTGCAGCTCCGTCTGTAAAATCGCCCTTTCCGCCTATATCTTGAGCCTGGAACGTCCGCAATGGTGAAAATCGGTGGGGCTAAAGCCAGTGAAGGCTCCGACACCCAGAAACCTTCTATCAACAAAGGAGAGATGGATAAATTCATTAAAAAAGCGGCCTCAGCTTATGTGGCAAGGGAGAGCAAGATGGCGCCGGTCTCCCCGCGCACTAACAACCGCGGCTCCAAAGAACAGACGGATGCTGCTGCAGATGGTGAAGAAGAGGTAAACCTGCTTCCTATATCGCGATCTTATCTCAAAGAAACCCTCTCTTCCACACTAGCTGCTGATCTTTCGTCCATTAAACAAGACGTCAGACATATAGGGAGGAGGGTAGAATCGCTTGAGGACTCTCAGTCGGCCATTTTATCGCACCAACATGCGGTCTCACAGCATATGATCTCTATACAGAGCTCTCTGAATTCCCTCTATAATGCCCTGGAGGACCAGGAAAACCGCGGGAGATGAAATAATCTACGCTTCCGCGGTATCCCAGAGACGGTCGCTACGGGAGATATCCCTAATACTGTGACACAGATATGCCTTTCCTTACTCGGCCCTGACTCGGCGCATGAAGTGACTCTAGAAAGGGCTCACAGGGCGCTGAGACCGAAGCCTGCAGTGAACTCCCCGCCACGCGATGTCATATGCCGGCTTCTGAATTTCCCTGTTAAGGAAGCCATACTTACTAAGGCCCGCCAAGCAGGGGAAGTCTCCTGGGATCGCTACTCCGTGTCCATATTTCAAGATCTGGCACAATCCACCTTACAGAAAAGAAGAGCACTAAAGCCCTTAACAGGTTGGCTCCGTTCGCATAACGTCCCATACAGGTGGACATTTCCTTTTGGAATCTCCTTCTTTTATGCTGGCCGCAGGATGAGCATCTCAACTTTTTCTGATTTAACCCAGATCTACGACCAATTGGACATTACTCCTTTGGACATTCAGAACTGGGACGTGATTCAGAATTTGTCCTCCCTCCCTGCACTGCCTGCAGCTGACATATGGGAAAAGCAACGCACCCCGAGATCTCTCAAGAATAAAAGAGAAGCCTCTCTTTCTACACCCAGACGTCTCAAGATGGGAGAATGAGAAGATGTACTGACATGTATTAAGCTTGCCATTGTTGTTTTCACCCTGTGGTCCCTCTCTTTGCATATCTAGTTCTTATCTTCCCTTTCTTATTCTCTATCTCTGTATACTTTGCTATACTGACTTTCCTCTGTACCTATTCATCTCCCCACCCACCTACTTCTTAGGCATTTAATGGCTCGTTACTCTTATATTATGCATGTTTAGGGCGATATACACTATACACTACATGTGTACATACCCCCACTATGTACCGCTCTATTATGGCGCAATGGCGCTCGTTTTTTGTTCCTATATTAGTTCTTATGTTATAATTCAGTTCTTTATTAAGGCAACCTTCAGTGGAATATCACTTCCTATATATGGAATTGGTCTGTATATTGTCAAAAGGAGCTGATCTCCTTGTATACTTCCTGGCTTCCCCTCGGGCTGTGTAGCTGGCTCATCAACATGGGTTCAAAAGATCCAATTCTCCGCCGTCCATATACAATTTATGATAGAGCGAGGGCTGATTTGAACATCATCTCATATAATGTTAAAGGATTCAATGCTCCTTCCAAACGTTGCCAAATCTTCTCCTTTTTGAAGAAAAGACTTACCTCTGTTTTGTTTCTCCAAGAAACCCATTTTAGATTTAACAGATACCCGGACCTCTCCCGTTCATCCTTCCCTGTTTGGTACCACTGCGGATCCAGCTCATCAGCCTCGAGGGGAGTCAGCATTGGTTTCAGCAAACGTGTGCCCTTCCAATATAGTCTCCACACTCAGGACCCAGAGGGCAGATTTCTACTCTTAAAAGGTACTATCAATAACCGTATATACACCTTCATTAATACAGATGTAGCAGGGTTAGCACTCCCGCTGTTAACTCAAATTTCTTAACTCATTTCATTATCTTGAGAAAAAAGCCATTGGAAAGCAATTGAAGGTGCTTGCTTAGATTAGATATATATAGATTAGATATATAATATATATATATATATATATATATATATATATATATATATATACGGAGGTGTATAAACTCCAATTTAAATGTGCCTGTTTTTCATCTTCAGGCCACATTTGGGTGCACCTGCTAGGCCTTGGGGCTATATCAGTCAGTCTTGGGTAGGGCTCATAGACACCTCCCACCTCCCATTGCAAGCATGGCTACATGCTGGAGGTAACAGAGGAGATGTTTGCGAGTCGTCCTAATGCTCCTGTAATTGCCCACTGGCCCCTGATATCGCCCATATGGCGCAGGTAGGTGAGTGTTAGGGTCCACGGGCTACTTGAGAGACCTTGACGCTGGTGCCCGAGGCTTAAGACATGTCCTCCTAGTAGGATATGTCGAACTGACCTCTCAATTTTTAACATCAGTGTGAGGGTTTAGTGTGACGGCAGTGTGCACCTATCTCTGGTTCTGTGTTTGTTCTGAGTTCTTGCCACATCCACATAAATTTCATCTTATGTAGGATGTCCATTGTGGTACTTGTAGTCCGTTGCTGGCATCATCCATTGTATGCATTTTTTGCTGGTGATTGCCATTAGCAACGGACTACAAGTGCAGGATGTGCTCCCCTATAGAAATGCACAACTGCATATGGGTATGAGCGCATCCTGCTTTCTTATCACCACATTTTTTGATGGTTTATATATATATATTTACGGAGGTGTATAAACTCCAATTTAAATGTGCCTGTTTCTCATCTTCAGGCCACATTTGGGTGCACCTGCTAGGCCTTGGGGGTATATCAGTCAGTCTTGGGTAGGGCTCATAGACACCTCCCACCTCCCATTGCAAGCATGGCTACATGCTGGAGGTAACAGAGGAGATGTTTGCGAGTCGTCCTAATGCTCCTGTAATTGCCCACTGGCCCCTGATATCGCCCATATGGCGCAGGTAGGTGAGTGTTAGGGCCCACGAGCTACTTGAGAGACCTTGACGCTGGTGTCCGAGGCTTAAGACATGTCCTCCTAGTAGGATATGTCGAACTGACCTCTCAATTTTTAACATCAGTGTGAGGGTTTAGTGTGACGGCAGTGTGCACCTATCTCTGGTTCTGTGTTTGTTCTTAGATTAGATAACCAAACTCAGAAATCTCAGAAAAAAGGAGTGCTAACCATGCTACATCTGTATATATGCGCCTAATGTCGATCAGGTTACGTGGTTTAGAAACCTTATAACTCTTATCCAACCTCTGCTCGAGGGGCTTGTGGTCCTAGGAGGTGATTTTAACGTCACCATAGATCCCTCCTTAGATTCCTCATCTGGCAAGTCGGCACTCTCTAACCGTGCACTATCTGCCTTACGAAGTTCTCTTGCAAGCCTAAACCTGATCGACATTTGGAGGGTGTTGCACCCTACAGAGAA